>JADMLD010000722.1:0-600000 GCA_017589585.1 Phylloscopus whistleri
GGTATATATTAGACGCCTTTTGTATTTTATCAGAAGTATCTGGATGGCAGAGCTAGAGGCTACAGAAAGGTCTGCCTTAAACTCCAGGTACTATTTTCTGTATTTCTTCAGAGGATAGTAGCCCCTTGGTGGTGTATGGAGGGTGTCTGAGGGCACAACAAGGTAAACTTGTAGTTTTGAATAGTTATAAAGCCGTAACAGCTACACATCTGCAGCAATGGTCTCTGTTTTCTCAAAGTTTGAGTTCTGTGTGCTGAGAAGGGAACTTGGAGAAACACTTTGCTTTCTGGCTGATTACATACTACACTAGGCTGTTGTGGTCTGAGTCCTAGGGATACAGTTGAGGGCAGTTCTTTAAAATCAGGGAGAAAAGAGAGAAAGGAGAAATGGCATCAGACTTGTTTTGCCCCACTCTTGGTCTTTGGGAGCTCCAAACCCAATGTGATGCTGGAACAGCCTAAGAGCAGCAGCTGTGTTACAGATATGAGCAAAATAAGCAAATTGGTATGAGGAAAAAGGTCTGACGTGAGGGATAAATTTCAGATGGGAATTCTGAGGGATTAACAGTTGGCCCTCACAGGCATCTGCACACTGAGCGCTGCTGCCCATCTGTAAAATGAAGGGAGAGGAAATAATCCCATGTGCTGCAGAGGTGCCAGGAGTAAAGAAAGTAATGCTTATATATTTAAATCAATGTTCAAGTAGTGGTTGTCTGAGGTTGTGTGAACAGTGCAATTCTGAATTATTTGTCTTTCTTACTGAAATTATATAGTTGAGTTGTGCCTGAATTGGTTTTAATTCAGAGTCTAAACCTCATAACTTAAATTGCTTGTATAGGGTGTTTTTCTTTTATAGGCTCTGTAAGCAACTTAGTATTACACTGATATGGCAAGAAGAAGTCTTACTGGTTTCTTCCTGTTTAATACTTTTGGGAAACTGTTGAAAGCACATAAAAACCAATGCAAGTCTTCTGTGTAAATGGAAGTTAGGCTACTTGTCTTTTCAGATAGACGTGAGCTGCACTGTGCTTCCACTTCTGTTCCTTCATTTTTTTCTATTGAAATCTGGGTACAGAGCTCATGGTTTTGAAAGAGCAAGATTGGTGGCTTGGAACTGAACATAGGCACACAAAATTAGAGTCCCAGTCACCTTATCTGCATCTTCACTGTCAGCCATTCCCTCCACAAGGACTTCATCTCTCTGCCTCCTCTACTTCCCTCCCCCTGCCCCTGTCTGGTGTATTAATTATCATGGAGGCATTAAGGAAAGATCTCTGTCTAATAGAATGGCACAGTGCAGTCATATGTATATGGATGAAGGACCCTTCTGTGCTTCATGGGTTTGCAGTGCACTTAAAAATGTGCCTCTTCTTTAGGTATGTATCTGAACTTGACAGGCGTGTGCAAGAACTGGATACAAATGGAGGCTGCAGAGTAAAAAGCCTTGTCATAAAAGCTTGTGATTGCAGAGCCCTGACCATCTGCCAGGAGGAGCATCATCCTCTGTTACACTTCCAGCAAATGAAGTGAATGCTCAGTCCCAGGCCACAGATTGCTCAGTGGCACTTAGTCCCAACACTTCACATGCCTTACTGAAGTGGTACATGTAAAAAGACAGAAAGGATGGCCAGATGAGGTCATTTAGTATTCTTTGTCTTTAATTTAAAGCTTTACTGAGCTTTACTTATATAGTTCAATAATGGACATCCTAACCTGTGTTCAGGTAAAGGACACAGCTAGCTCCTAGTCAGAGGACTCTGGAGATGGAAGGATTTGTATTTTCCTTTGAATTCTCAGTGGTTTCTGAGAGTTTTTATTCAAAAGGTGTCTTAATTGGAACTAGTTTGGATTCAGCTTACAGGCTGGCTGCTTGCTTGTGTGGGTTTCCCCCTCTCATTTAAGTGCCCCAGCTACCAGATATGCCTTGAATAGGAGATACTTTCTTAGGTCTCTGTGGGTGTTTGGACACTGTGATTAGATCATTGCCAAGACAGCAGTTCTAGTTAACAAATTTAACTCTCTGCTAAACATCTCTTTCCATTCCTGAATGGCTTCCTATATTTCTTCCTGTTGTTCTCCCTTTACTGTAGCTGGTGGTTTGCTTTTTTTTTTAAAGGCAAGGACATTAGACACTGCATGCAGCACTGCTATTTCTGCATTGTTTTGTAAAAACACCACAGTTGCAAAATAGGTAGAGGGAGTAACCTGGTCCATTTCAAATCCATTAGCATTTGATTTGTTGTGACATTAGAAATTGAGATAATGTTGCTTGCTCAGTAATTAGAATCCCCTTTATTTGGTGCTATCCTTCCTGTTTGTACAGAAGGGGGGACAAGATCCAGTTCTACACGCAGGTATATGAATGAACATGGGGCAGAGAGATCACATCCCCTTCAGGGTGGAGAAAGAACAAACTGTGTTTAAACCTGTAGAGGTTGGCACTAACCTGGCAGTGAGAATTACTGGTAAAGCTCTCTTGTATCTGGCATATTGTACTGAAGCAGCCTAATCTCCTTATGCAAGTTCCCTGCCAGTGTGCTAGGATTAAATCTGAGTTATTGTGGTACAGAAAACATTACTTTAATTGCTTTTGCAGTACAGCTTGGTTTTTCCTGACACATGTCAATTCAAACCTTAAATGCTGCTCTATTGGTCATCTCATTTACAGTGATTGGAAGGTATAAAGCACGATGAAAACTTTACAGTGAAGAAGTTAAAGTCTCTAAACCTGGCTAGCACTAGATTTTTAAAAATTTATGTAAATATAGCTGTGTTTTAGGAGCATGCCAGTATGGGTATGCTTCCAAGAATAGCTGCTAAGGATTAACTATTCATGAAGATGCTTTCATTCTTAAGCAATGTTGTTGAGTTTTTCCTTTTCTTACAGCACGTAATTGCAGCATTCATGGGGAGCCCTTTAATAATTTGAAGTGAGAAAATGCACATGAGGTGTCAGATGAAAAACTCAGGAGGCTAGAACTTTGTGAGACAAGCTTTAGTTTGTTGTATTGCTGAAGACTTCCCCCTCCTCTTTTTTCCTCAAATGAGCACAAGTTAAAATTTTCTGTTTTAAGCTGCCTTTCCCTGTGTAGTGTCCCAGCCACTTGATGGTCTCTGAGGAGTGACTTCAGTGGATGGTTTTGCCTCTGGCAACCCCCCTGGGGCTGGCATGTTGTGTCCTCACTGCTTACTATGTTTCATGTTTGAGAACTGCTCCTTTCCAAGTTAATGACAAACTTGGAAACCACACCATCATTTTGTTAGATATTTCTAGAGAAAAATCATCCACATACATGTGATGTTGCAGAAGGAAATTAGAAGCATAGAGTTGGGCAGTAGTTGTGTTTCTGTGTGATGCTGGAGATGTGCTGTGCTGCAGATGGAGAGAACAGATCCACATCTGTTATTTGGGAAGTGACTGGATCCTTTCTGTGGCTGTACAGTGGCAGTGGCAGCACACAGAACAAAATCCCAGGGCTCGCAGGATGAGGAGGTTTTGGAGAGGGAGGGCAGAGAAGTCTTGGACTGGGACGTGCTGTTATGAAAAGCCTGGACTGCAGATGGCTTGAAAAACACTTTTGTGGGGAGATGTGGGGTTTAGATCTAGAGCTGGATGTGGCTTGGACAAGCAACCCTGAACGCTGCTAATGGATTACAGGCAGTCTGTCATCATCAGAAATGTTCCTTTAACCCCTCTGTCTCTACGTTCACCTTGGGCATTTCTCTGTCTTCCTGGGCACTGCCAGGCCTTGCTCATGGTCTTGGCTAAATAATAACGATTGCCAACATTTTAAGAGGGCTCCTGTGTCAAATACTGTCAAAGCTAGAGAGGCAGAAGGAAAAGCAGAAATCTGTGGAAGCCTTCAAGGCTTTTACTGTGAGTCAGGAACTCGAAAGGACATCTGTACAGTGCAGTGTAGCTAATCCAGCCTGAGTCCCAGCGCGGTCCTACAGAGGCAGCAGGGAGGAGAAACCTTTACCCAGATAAAACTGGAATTAATACAAGGATTTTGTTAACTTATTAATTGAGCCAGATATGCTAGCTTCAGACAGAGGCACATTTTTGAATTCAGAGACAGGCAGCTGACCTTCAGCAAATGTAGAGACCTTATTTCTTGTTTTGTTAGGTGTGTTGATGTGGGAAAAAAATTCTGTGACAGAGACATCTGCTTAAATGTTTCCCCTATCACTGTCCTGGGCATCCTCAGTTTTTCTGAATTTTTCTAAATGGTAATCATAAAATGATGTGGTGATGCTAATTTTGGAAATTGGATGCACCACCAAACTTGTGTCACCGTGTATTTTAATAAACCGTTTTATTATTAATGTTAATTACATGTTCTTGCTCCGAGTATTCTAGCGAGCAGCCTTAATGTTTTAACCCACAGGATTTTTTTTCTCTTTTTTTCTCCTCTCTAAGTTAGGAGTTCATTGCAACCTTTTGTAGCTAGTTTAAAAATGTGTTCCTTCTGATTTTTAACCCCTCAGTGGATGTGAGGCTGCTTGGATCCAGTTCTTTAGCAGATAAACATATTTGGAAACTCTAAGAATGAGTCATGTTAACTGGTATCACTCTCCCCAGTGCTATGCACCTCTTGCTCTTTCCTTCTTCCTTAGAGGCACAGTTAAGCCCTGGGCTTCAGTTATTGACTCAACATATCTGAGTAACAAAAGCAGAGCTGGTTCTCTAGATGGATTTCTGAAATGTAGCACATCTTTGGGTAAAACATCTTGAGTATCTTCAATGAAGATGAAAATTTGAATATGCTGAGGTACTTGCTAGCCCCTTTATTTTTCCTGTCCTCCCTCACCTGGGGTGAGAACCAGCTGCTGTCTAAGCACGGGGCTAATGCCCAGAGTCCAGGCACATTCCTTTTGAGTACAGCACCTCGCTCTTTGTCCTGTACGTCATGTTATTTATTTATCAATAAAATATTTAAGCAGTTGCACTGTTTCTTCAGACAGCTCCCTGTGAACTCCTGCGTGCTGGGAGGTTGTCCCTGTGAAAAATGCATATTGGGTGTTTTGGCTCTACGCAGATATTTACTATATGTAATATGCTAGTTAGAAAAGTTATGCAATATTAACATTTGAAACAAATGGTGGATGTGGTTTTTAACATTATTTTAGTAAAAGTTTGTGTGTAAGGTTTTTTTCTTAGCTCAAGGGAGAGGGCTATTCCAGGTGAATGTTTTACAGGAGATAAAAACCCCCCCTCTCCCTCTTCAGACAAAAGAATGCATCTCTCAGAACGCAGATGCTCCCAATCAACAAAAGCACGATCCTATGTCGCCAAAAGGCTTAAGCCAAAGTCTCTTGAAAAACAAGTTAGTTGATAAAGCATGCATAATTATGAGGTTTCAGTCCTCAAAAAGGACCAGTTTTTCGAGTAAAGATTGCCTTTCTCTCTCCTGACATGGAGTCGGGAGGAGAAAGGACATTGCTTACCTATTTTCTTTGCCCTTTTATTGTCTCCTTATTTGTCCTGTCTCTAAAACTTTTTAAACTTTTATTTGTATTAATTTTCTTTTTGTAACCAATTTTATTCTTTATTAAATTTTCATAAATTTCTAAAAATGAGTGATTGGCATTTATCACATCCCTATGTGCTAGATGTGGGTGTACAATACAGAAAGCTGTGCATTAGCACCTGGGCAGCAGTCTGTGTTTTAATAACCCTTTAATTCCCTTGTGCCTGCCCATGGAGTGTGGTGTAAGGGTGCTGCTTTTTGGCTTCAGCCACACCATCCTCCTTGGGGCTTTCCAAGTGTCTGGCAAGTGATAGCACTAAATCTTGCAGCATAAATAAGTACAACCCAGCTCTGTAGATAAGAGAACAACACAGAGGTTAATTCACATCCCGTGCTCATCTGAAAACAGTCTCTGATAATCTGCAGTGGCTGGAGCAGTTGCTAATGGCATCTCTCACTGCACCTCCCTGGCTAAAGGCAGGAGAGATGGGGAATGGTGAGGAGGGTGCTGTGCTGTGCTGTGCTGTGCTGCAGCTCCCCGTGTGAGGGCTGCCCTGGGGTCTGTCCCTCTCTGCTGTGCTGTGATTTGTGCCAGCTCCAAAATGGGACGTAGCCCAAGGCTGCTGCTGAGCTAACAGCTTCTGCTCCTCGTCAGGGCCAGCAGTGTTGACGGAGTGCTGTGTGGGTGGGTGCTGCTAGGGGGACTGGAAATAGCATCTCTGCTTGGCACTGTACTGAGCAAGCCCAGGTGGGGAGTTGGTGCTAGGTAAATGCTGGGCAGTAGCTGCCTACAGAGTGCTAATATGCCTGTATAGACAAATTCTGAGGCTTAAACTCAGCATCTGTTCAGTTCAAACAAGAAAACAGATGTTTAATAGGTATTTCCACACTGTTTTATCTTGGAAAGTGCAAATCAATCCCAACTGTTAAAGTACTTTGCTGTCAGTAAGCTTTCTGCACTTCTTGCCTAAAACATAGAAAATGTCTTAATTTAATGTCTCCTGTAGATTACTTGAATTTATATATGTGTGTAATTTAAGCTGTCATGCTTAAATGTATGCAAGCTGGTATTTGAAAGGAATACAGTTCCTGGAATACAGTTCCTGTATGCTTTTAGAGTTCAAACAAGGAGTGGGGAATAGTCAGAATAGGTAAATAAATTCCTTTTTTGTCTTGAGATAATTGCTGAGATGTAGACTTCTGTAATCTATCACTTTGGTTTTGAGTATAAGCTGCTAGAGAAGCTCCTGTAATTCTCATTGACAGGTTTTTTTGTACCTGTTGGGGGCTGTACACAAGTGCTGAGCAGCCATTACCCAGGAGATGCCCTCACCCAGCCTTTCCCCTGCTGTCTGAAAATGCCCACTTCATGAGAGAAAGAAGGCATCACCTGTGTGGGCTTGGGGTTTTTCTGTTTTTACTTCATGGAGGTGGTGGTTGTCAGTGGTCTCCCTAACTAATCAAACTGCTTTTTAATTCCTGCTTTCTGCAGTATTTTCAGTATTCTGCTGAGTTCATTCAAGGGGCGCTCGTAAATCTGTTGAGGCATGCAATCTTCTGATTTCCCACTCTGCTAGCCTGCCAGGATAAATTCCTGGGCATCAACAACATCCTTTTGCAGTAGCTGGGTTGTGGGGGAGTGGGGAACCCCTTCCTTACTGAGAGTAATTGTCTAGGAAAGTTTTACTGGCTTCACAATTTTATGTTTAAAGTGTGCAGCATTGACCAATTCATTCTATGGAAAGAGGAAAAGGATGGTATAAATATGGCTTTCCAGTCAGCAGAAGAAGGGCTTAATGATGATGCAGTAGGACTGGTAAGGGTGGTGGTGGGAAATACTTGTTTTCTGTAGTTTCCCAAGGTTTGCAGAAGTGTGTTCTGTAAACTCACATTTGATTAGCTTTCGTTCACTTATTTGGTAATCTGATGCTGAAAGAGGCGTGTAGAGTTGTTGATGCTTGCATGTTTCTCACATGCTTGTTTCTTTACTGCCCCAGAAATCAGTTGATGTATTTAAATGACAAAAAAAAAAAAAAAAAAGAAGAAGAAAAAAAAAAAAGGAAGAAAAAAAAGTCCTTCTGAACTTTCAGTATGTTCTGGCTTTCTTATAGGCTGGTCCAGGGACCATCATCATGGCTTCAGGAGTCCAGGATTTTAACAGAACAGAATCTGACAGACTGAATGAGATCAAAGGTCACCTGGAAATAGCCTTACTGGAAAAACACTTCTTACGTAAGTATAAATTACTCTGTAGAGAGGAATGGTTTAGGCCTTCTGAAACAATGATTCTCAAACTGTAAAGCTGGCATCAGAATTTTGAGGTGTGCTGATGTGCAGATAGTTTGTGGGTTTATGCTTCCCTAAGAAGAACTTAAAAGCATTCCCAGGGTTTCTGGGTCGCTTGGGTATTTTCTTCCTCATTGCATTCCTCACAATATACTCACTATGTGACAAAAGCTGCATCGTTGAAGTCTTGATGATGACATCTGCAAGTTGTCCTAGAACTAAGTCAACCTCAATGTGCCTGCAATAGGTGTTTTTCTTTCTAGTAGTAATTGCTAAGAAGAGATTTGTGAAGGGGAGGCCAATTCATTTTCATGGCAGCTCTTTCAACAAGTAATGCATCTGAAAACACATGTCTCTTAACATTATATGTATTATTGTAGGTGGTGTAAGAAATACAGAGAAGAGTGTAGATTTCAAGTGTTAGTTGTTTGGGTTTATGCTTATATGTATGTACGTATGTGTGTAAAATGAGAAAAAATTGTCATTCATGGCTAGAGGCAGCTGCAAGATTTTGGGGATTTCATCTCAGCAGGTCTGAACTGTTGATTTTTAAGACAGGATAGTTGAAAACAAAATAGCTTGATAGAAGTAGAGATCTCTTGATTCTCAGTGAGAGTTCTTGCTCAGTTGCTTCCCAAAATGGCCATTTTAATATTTTGGTTTTGAACTTCAGAGTATGAGGGTTGTTTTTACATGTTCAAAGCTTGTCAGATATTTTCTAATGGGTAGAAATAACAAGACTGTAGATTCTGTTCAATTTCTAGACTATAATCCAATGACAAGACTTAGGTTTTTGTCTTCAGCGTGTTCTCAAGGATTTGTCATTAATTTTCTGTGACTTGTTTTTCACTTGGCAGTATTTCTTTGATATGTTTTCCCCCCTTGATGTCTATAAGAGGGAGGCCTGATAAAGGAGACTGGGCAGGAATTTTAACAAGCTGCTGTCAACTTCCACTGATACCAGGAAGAGGTATCATGGTTGGAATGTCAAGCAAAAACTGGGAGATCTGTTTGACTTGCCTTGTTAGTTTCAGTTATTTACTTGATTTTTATTTAACTATTCAGTACAGAGTTACCATGTACTCTTTCCATCCCCAAAGATATATTGCTCAAGCTCTGTTATACAATTATTTTTAAAACTAGATGGGACACGTGATTTCTCAATGCAATCTAATGTGCAACAGAATAGCAGAACTGATTTCTGATTTGAGGTAGAATGTGCTTTTTGATGTAAAAACATAATGGGGCTCCCAGGCACTTCCATGGCTGGTGAATTCATTCTCCTTCTTAGTATGTTCTTACAGTAACTGAATGGGGCACACGGGTTTGTGAATATTGGTAGTCTTCAGGTTCCTGCTGTAATTTGAAAACCTTCTGATCAACTGTTACTTGTAGCTGAATCATTTTTCCTTTGTGCAGAGCTTTGTAGTTAACTCCAGGGTGAAGGTTAAAGAAGTTCACCCGTTTGGATAAACTTTGAGCAGATGTTGGGGGTTCAGGCCAGTGGGGTGGTTCAGCTGGGTGGCTTGAGTTGGCCAGGGGTGTCTCCAGCCCTCACCTCTTCCCCAAAGCCTGATGTTCGCTGTAGCTGAAATTACAGAGTTGTCCTGACAGATTGGTTGTAACTCAGTACATAAAAACAAGAGTAAGAATCATAAACTGGTTGAGAAATAAGTTAGATAAAGCTTATCCCTTATTTGGCCACTTTCCATTCAAAATTTTGGGGTGAAATAGATCACCGTGTTTGTCAGTTGTAGTGAAGTAGGAGTTCAGCTTTTGCATATGGATCCTGAGTTCTTACCTTTCATTTTTCCTTCTCTTTTGAGTTGTTTGGGATTTTTTGGTACTAGAAATGCTTCATTATTGTTTTCTTCCCAAAAGTGAACTAATGGTGTGCAGAAAAACATTCTTGAAATGTGCAGTTTGTTCACTTCAGTTTGCCCTTGAAAGAAAGCCTGGTCATTATTTTTTTTAAAATCATAATCACTGCAGTAGGTGTTTTTCAGGAAGGCTAGTTGCTCTGCAGTATTTCCATACTATTTTTAACTATGTAATTCCTTAAGGACACCTTGCTATGATTGTGGTTTTGCATAATCTATTTGCCATGTCCACGTACTCTATTTCCTCCAGCTGGGCATGCAAAAATCAAAGCAATTGCTAGTTAGTGAGGGAAATATCTAAAGTTCTATGCATTTGCTTTTTAATGTGCTGTGGTTCTATGTGTTAGCAGCTTGATTCTGACTTTTCTTTTTCACCTCTTCTATACTTCTATTTGCACTGGTGTCATCAGCCGAGACGTTTAAGAAGGAGAGATTTCCTCTCAGCTGTATGTCATGTGTAGTGTACACATACATTACACAGCTGCAAGTCAGTGTGGGTCTGTAATTTGAGGTGCCTGGCTAAAGTTTTTCTCTAAACTCCATTCAACTGTGAGTAGGCACAAGCAATAGGTGCAGTTTGGCTGAGTAGTACATTCAGTGAAACACATCCCAAACCTAACTGTAGCCTCTACAAACTGCAGGGGAAATCCAGAGCAAGTAGATATGGAGACAAGCTGTTGTCTCTAAGGAAGAAATATCTTCATCTGAGATGCCTGTCTTCTTTACCAAAGAGGTAGTCTAACCCAGAGATGTGAAGATGGCGAGGAATTGCTTCTGCAGCGTGTGCAGAGCTGTAAATGCAAATAAAACTTGTCTGGAAATGCAAGGGATTTAAGCTGCAGACTGATGGGAGGATGAGGCACGCGGAGAAAGGGATCTTGGATAATGTCTTAAGCAAGGGAGAGGGATCATCTGATTCTCCCAGCCAAAGGGGCTAAAGTTGCTTTTCCTGTCTGTGTGGGAATGGTCTTAATCTCTTTGATCTAATGGCTCATTCTGAGCCTTATTATAGGAATGCTGAAAATATGCCTGTTGGGTTTGTGGTATTGGTGTGGATTCCTTCAGAAAAAGTCTTGGAACATGACCTGAATGAAAAGTGCAAAGGGCTTAGCTTGCTGGAGTTTCCAGGGCATGTGGTTGGAAAAAGCTTTGTCTTGGAGCTGGGACAATCATTTATTTCTAAAGGACTTTCTGTTATTATAACCTAGTTTTTAATACAAGTGAACACTGCCTTGGGCTGGTTGAGGGCTCAGTTTGGGAAGGCAACTACTGACACAGGGCAGTTGGATTGATATGCTAAGATTAGTATGGTTGTAGTGTTTCCATTTCAAACCTAGTTGTATCTTAACAAAAAGTAAAATTGTGCTTGCTGCTCTTGCATTTGAAAGACAAAGCAACCAACAAAACAGTCTTTCTCCTTTGCACCTTTTTTGTTTGAGGCAAACACCTTGCTTCCTGTTACTTCCTGTGCCTGCTTGTAGAGGACATTTTTGGAGATAGCAGCGCTCTTGTCCTGGTGCCTTGTCCTTGGTAAGCACACATGCATCCTGTGGTTCACATGAAATATTAGCTAATTCTAATTCAGGGGTGTTCAAGCCTTTTGCAATGCGGAATTCAGCAGCTCAGAAAGAGCAGTTGGTAGCACCAGCTGAGAGTGAATAAACCAGGTGACTGTTAGAGCAGAGGGTTAGTCATGAACAGGTGAATCAAAGGAACCTCACATGAGGATGAAGAGTACTAGAAGGAAGTATAATCCTCTCCCAAGAGGGTTTTTGCATTCCACTCCGTACAGCAGTCTGTGGCAGGAGTCTTTAAGGTCTTACCAAATCAGTGGTTTTGGTCATGATGTTTATACCACATGACAAAAGAAGTTGGGATTATGCTGCTTTCCTATGGAAATTTCTGCTCTGGCACACTGTTCATCCTCGTGCCTTTTTGAATCATTTATGTGACTAATTCCACAGTATTTTCTCTGGCTCTCATTTTTTGATATAAATGACCTGATGATTCTTTTTAAGAACAACCTAGCAGAATACTGATCTCACGGAAGTAGAGCTCTAGAAAACCATACATGATTCTCAGGCAGAACTGGCATGTTAGAAAGTGTTAAACCTCAGAGGCCAAGCATGTGCTGACCAGCAAAAGACCTATGCTGAAAAATCAGTTCTGTACAGAAATGCTAATGCCTCCTCAAACAATCCCATAATTGTATGCAACAAATAGACAGTGAGACTGCACCAGAGTCCAATTACCAACTGTGTCAGAATACCTTTGGTTTTATTTCCCCTGATGTGAGGGTCACATCAGCTGCAGTAGCAGAGCTGGAGAAGAGCAGAAGAATAGATTCACTGCATTGGTTTTGCTGTTTTCTTACTGACCTAGCAGCCTGTAATCTGAACCTTGGGTTCAGAAACCTTGAAGCAGAATCTAGAGCTGATTTGAGTTGATTTACATAGCAGATGAAGACCCTGGCAAGAAGGTAAGCAGCTGCTGTGTTTATCTGAGATACCCAAATACCAGCTGTGGGCCATAATAGCCATTCCTTGCTACATGGTCAACCCTTGGCCAGGGGATCCCAATGCTGCACCATGGGCTCTGAAATAAAGTGTGCTGATGCTGAGGGTGCTGTGGCACTGGAGCTTACTCTGGGTTTCTCCAATCCTTTACTCCTTCCTCTAAACTTACTTTCTTTCAGTTTAAAATTCTGGACTCCCTCCCACTAAAAATGTGTCCCTGGGAGGTTTACATGTCTCTTTTGAGATTGTAGAGTTCCTCTGATGAAGACTGATTTGGCTATGGTGACTGGTGGGAGATTTTGAATGTTTGTCCTGGGCACCCAGAGAAGATGCATTAAAAATATGTGAGTCCAGGCTTTGCTATAGAGCTGTCTCTTCACCAGAGCTGCTCTCATTTGCTTAGTAACAAATTTTAAAATTTTTCTGGGTCTGACTTCTCACTGCTTCTCAAAAATTACAGAAAGTTTCTTAAGAGGTATAGGAAAGGCTTTGCTTATACCCAAAGATAACTGTCTTATATTATATACTGTCTATGTTGAGTTTATTTGTAGCTTTCCTGGGCAAAAAACGAACCCTCCAAAACTCTGGCTTCATTTTCCTGGAAACACTGTTGGAAGGGGCAGTCATGAGCAGTCTGGAGCATTTGTTTGGGGGTCAAGAGGCGTCAGTACAGACTCACGAGCATTCAGCTCTCTCATCTTCAAGGACTCTGCTCTGACTGGTGGAGGAGATAGTTGAGAGCTTGCTCTCAACTTGGCTTCCAAAAGCATGAGGTTCCTGAGACTGGGGGGAGGGAAAGGATGTGACTCCATCCCAGTACAGCAGCAGGCTGGAGTCCTGGGCTGATCCTTGCTCTGAGCCTGGCTTGTGCAATCTGCCCTTGTCATTGGACAAAGCATGTACTTGATGATGCAGGTGATGTTGGTGTACATGAAGATGCCCAAATGCTGGAGGATCTTGTATTGTCACACTGCTTTTTCATGATACTGATGAACCAAAATGCAGCACAGTGCTCAGAGGGAGGTATTGTTTGAGCTCCTCCAGAGCTTTGAACAGATACCACCTACACACTGTGTTATGTACGTGGGCTGTGCTTGTTTCTGCCCTTTTTTTTTTTGTGTGTGCCCAGCTTTGCTTTATGAATTGCAGAGAGGGTGTGAAAACCCAGGCTGGGCAATGGTCAGCACTGTTGTGCCTCTCCCTTTTGTATAACTGGCACGGAGATTTTGGGAGCCCCATGTGGAATGTGCATTTCCCTGCTCAGCTTAGTAACACAAAAGCCTTGGAAGTGCCTGCTGCTATTCCTAAGCCAGACATTATTTCAACATTTATAGACTGTTTCACTTCTGCCAAAGCCAGAGTGAAAACCACTCCTGCTATAATGACAACATTTTTGCAGCTCTGTTTATTTTAGGTGGTTTTTGCAACACTTCTGGCATTTTTATTCTCTGAAATTTCTGAAAATTCATAGAGCAGCAGTATTTTTCATGACTTTTAAGATGACCTTTTAAGTATATCTACCATTACAAAACTTTCCACTTGATGTTTTGAGAAGGAGGTCTGTCTCAGTAAGTTATATTCTCAGGAAGTGTAATTTAAAATCCTTCCCTAATGAAGGGGAAATGATCCAGGTCTATAACAACATGATAAAGCTCCACTGAAAGTACTAAATGTAAATGTTTTTACTAATTAGTAGTTAGCATAACTATTTTGTACAAACCTTAGCAATGCCATCTTAGCTCTTTCTAACCTCACCCACTCCAAGTAGGACATAACAGGAATGGTGAGAGAGGAGGCTGGAACAGTTTGCACAGAGGGGAAGAAGACTTTTTCAAATATGATGTGATTTGTAAATCAGTCTTCCTCATCATATGAAAGAGAACACTTTATATGAAACTCCTGCTGTTCAGGTGAGGAGAATAGTACCAGTGAATATGAACTGACAGAGAGGATAATGGTTCAGACTCAGCCTTTCCTCCACTCTCTCTGGATTGGAGTTGGCTTATTTCCTATCAGCAGAGCAGGAGCCCACGCCTGCCCTGTAGGCGTATGCAAAGAGGCTCAAAAGCTGGTCCTCTAAAGCTCTGCTTAGTGTAAGTACTGGGGCAGGAGCTCTGTCTTTGGAAGAGCAAAGAGAAGCACAGAGGAATGATGGAAACAAAACAAAGCAAAAAGTGATTGTTTAACTGCCAAACCTGTGTTAAAGTTTTTAAAGGACAATTGTTGTGACTGGTTCTGAATATGACAGGTCACTTCTTTGTTTTGATGTGTGCAAACTTAGCTGGAGAAGGGTGATATTGAAAATGTGGAGTTTATATTTATCTGTTTCACTTCTCCACTCTACCAAAATACCTATATAAGACAGGGCAGAGAGAAGGAAAGGATATGCACTCAATAAAGATACTTAATCTTTAATGATTCTGTCTGTCTGCCTTTTAGGCTTTTTATGACACCAATATTCCTGTTAGAAAATCTTTTTTGTTATGTTTTTGGTATGAAAGATTAATGCAAACAAGCAAGAGGTCTGACCACAAGGGAAAGCCATTAAATTGACAAATCAAGTTGTTCACAAGCTCAAAGAAAGAAAAAAAAAAAAAAAAAAAAAAAAAAAAAAAAAAAAAAAAAGAGTTCTTCCAGACCAGTGGTTGTCCAGCTCTGGAAGAGCTATGGAGAACAAGAATGCTGTATCTGTTTTGGCAAAGGACATTTTTAGGTTCTTCCTTCATAAAATCCAAAGACTAATCCTCTAAGCAGTGAGCTTTGGGATTCCCAAGTGGAGTGTAGAAGTCCAAGCATGAAAGATGACATGACCTTAAGAGGTGACTTAAAGAAGAAAGGACAGTTAATCAAGTGCAGCTGCAAGCGTGATGGCTTAAATAAGCACTTTGCCAAGCATCTGGCATGCAGAGAAGTAGAGTGTCTCACAATGTCTGGGATCAAAAGTTAATGTTTTATCTGAAATCTTTTGGGTAGATTTGTGGTAAGTTCTTTGGCAATCTCCGTGGTTCTCACATCACTGATGGAAAAAAACATATGCCCTGGAGAAGGAGAATCATGGATTAGAAGAACAGGTAACAAATAATGCACAATTAAGCTGTATCTAGTTATAGCTATGAATTGTGAACAGGTCTTCAGAGGAGTATGTAAACTGCAAAGTAACTGTAAGCAGGAGAAAAACAGGTTAGGGAATTCCATTGTGGGTTCTTGCTCCATCACTTCTTGTTGGTCAGACAGTGTTCTTTGTTTGTCTTTGCTTTATCATAAGTGATGGAGCCATTCCATGTCTTTCACAACCCTGCCATTTGCTGCAGGTTTTTAAGGGGAAGACTAAAACCTCTTCAGTGTCTGTGATGACAAAAATAGATCTGTTTTCAGACTCCTGACATTTTGTTAGTAGTGTCATAGGTTGGTTTACTTGGGACAAAGTTAACATCCTAACTTTCTGTAGGAATTGGGAGTCTGATAAGGGTGGAAACTGCCTGCCCTGGAGACAGCTCCCAGTGTCTGGCTGCATCAGCACTACTGGTGAGATCCAGATTGAAAGTGTGTGGTTGGGATTTAGTATGTTTAGTAACAATTAAATAACATACTTGACTGCAGTAGTGTTGAAAGGGTTGTAAGGAGATTTACCATGATTAACATAGATGTTGAAGGGTTATTTTCGTCCTGTTAAGTACTGGTGTTTCCCCATGTAAATATGACAGGGTTGCACACATGCTTTTTGCCATTTCTAGTTTTTAACTCAGTTTCCTTTAACTAAACTGAATTCAGGTAGCTAGAAACAGTGACTGGTGTTCTCTAGCACTGCTCTGAAAGAAACTTTTGGTCACTTTGTCCCAGAGGGGGATTTTGCAGCATACCTGTAGGTCTAGGGAGAAATGGTATTATATAAACAGCTATGAGGAAGCTCCCTAATCTACCTCCAATCCTGGGATTAAGGGAAACATCCGCTTTACTGCACAAGCAGTTTTGAATTAGAAATCCAACATTCTGCCATGCCTTTCTAGCCTGCTGTATCATCCTTCTTTTCTAAACACTACTCACATTCTGTTTAGTCTCACCAGAACTGCTTGGGTGTTTAAGTGCTTTTTATCAGAACATTTCTTACAGGCAAGTATTCTGAGGAGTAAACTGAAATTTTTCATTTGCTGTAGTGATGCTGGAAGATGCTGGAACAAAACACTGGCTGGAACAAAACACTGGCTGCTGCTGTCTTTTAGCAGTTATATGGTATCAGATAAACTTTTTGAAATGTTAAGTCTTCAATTTCAGTTGTCAAATCCTTAGAGTTCAGGTGTGACAGTTCCATTACCCACTTCATAGAGGATAAAATGCTGTAGAAAAACTGAAATGGATAAGTTTTCTGGTAACATCAGAGATACATCACTGATGATTGTCTTTACTATGGGTCAATTCTCCTAGAGTTTACAGTGGTAATAATTACTGTCATTGAAACACCACTGTTGCCTTGTCTTACAGACTTTTATAGCTCATTTTAAAAGAGCAATAGCATCCAGATATTGTCTTGCTTTTCTACGCAAGTTGACTTTGCTAGAGATCTTCTAAAGCAGTTTCTCAGGGTCACACCTGCTGCCACAACCTAAAGGTTACCCAGTGTGTAGGTTTAGAGCTTGTGACTGAATTTATAGACTTCTGTAAGACTCAAGGGCTCTAAATTCTCTACTTTATTACTGATTGCGACAAAAATCATGGCTAGCAACTATGCCTATGATTTATAACTCAAATATATATATATATGTATAAAATATATTTTAAGCTGTTAAAAATTCATGGGAGCAATCAGTAGTATGGCAGCAAGCAAGTAGGTGTATACTGTTACAGGCTACTACAAACTTTTCACTAAAGAAGCAAACTTTCCAGTAAAATCACAGAAAATGTAATTATGATGGATTATTTATATGCAAGTATACAAATGTTTACATAAATACCAGTATCAAGCTTATTGAACAGATGTTGGAATGGGCCAAACCATCCCAGGTGTGGGAGGACAAACCAGACTGTCCTGGGTTAGGGTCCAAGATGTCTTAGAAAGTTTGTGCAAAGAGTTCATCCTGTTTAGGGAAGGAAAAGTATGTGCAGCATGCAGAGTTTTTGGAATGAGCAGTTTTGTTTTGGATCAAAATTAAGTCATATCAGAGAGAAATAAGGAAGTGTAGAACACTACCACTTCAGCAGCCAATAGATGCTGTTAATTCTATATTTCACCCAGAATAGCCAACAGATGTTGTTTTCTGTTCTCTCAGGCCAGTTATTATTTTTCTAGACTGTTTACTTTTTCTTGCAGACGTAACAGCCAATGGAAGTTACCAAGTCTTACTTTCTCAGGATGTTTTCCCTGGTTTAAGATTACTTTTCACCTTCTCGGATGATAAGTAGCTGTTGTGGTTCCTTGTTTTTGTGCTTTATCAGTGGTATCTCAGGGTGTCTCAGGTTTCTACATACCAGGCTATGCATTTCAGAGAGGCCAGCTGCACTTCTCCACAGTGCTTCTGGGTCCCAGGCCTAGTTCCCAGGCTTGCCAGCATTTTCTCTGTCAGTATTTCAGCAGACACTTTCTTCTTTCAGCAATTTCCCCCCTCTAACCAGGTCACCTTTATGGCTGCTCACTTCACCTGAATGTCCAGCTAAGACATGCCTTGAGCCTCCAGCATTATTTTAATGTTTCTTGCCCTGGAGAAGATAGTGAGCTGTGATGGATATGCCTGGGAAGGAAATTGTGGAAACTGATTTATCTGGAAGCTTGAAGCTTAACCTTTTATGTTTTACTCTTTTGTGTGTGTGCAGAGTGGGGAGGATGTATGAATTTTGACTGACTGAAGATGAATGAAGGAGCCCTCCATTCTCATCATCAAGGAGGGTACTCCATCTCAGTAAAGCTCAGTAGATAGATACCATGGTGAAATGTTCTTAAGGATTCTTCTCAGGGGCCCGTGACCTCTGCTCTTTGTAGCCAGCTTCACTCATTCTGCAGGAAATTTGCTTTACAAGTGTAGTTCAGCTTGGCCAAATGGTAGATTATTTCAGGGGAGAGAGCAAGGAAGAACTTCCCCCCCCCTTCCCCTCTCTGTGGCTTCTGTTGCTTAGCAGACTTAAGAGTATTTAACTCACTGAACACGAAGGTTTTACAGTGCCAGACCACACTGCTGCCAACGTAGCAACAAACACTGCTTTAAGGACTTGGTGGGGTGGATTTGAATTGCAGTCATGTATGGGAAAGTGAAATGTGAAGCTATGACAGTCCTTAAGGATTGGATGCTGTATTTTTTTTGGCTTGTTTTATAGGAGTTCTGCCTCTTGCACTCTGCACCCTTTAACTCTGCCTCTTTCCATAAAGAATATTTGGCACTGCTTGTCCTCTTTGGAGAACAAGAGGTAAAATTTCTGGAGGTTTTGTTTTGGTTTTAGTAGTACAAGATGTAGTGCAATCAGAACAACTGGAATTAAGGAGGCTGGAAGATGTGACTTTCAAGGACATTGAGGTTAATTTATAATGTGTGTGGTTTTCTTATGTACACAAAATGCATAGTCACTTCCTCTTTAATAAAACAAAAAATGCGTAATGGAGAATTTTTTTCCCTTTAATGGTCTTGAGAACATAACATCTCTATCAAGCTTTGGAACTTTCTGTGATATCTTCATGATATTGCACAAGCTCCAATGCATTTGAAGTGCAACAGATGTTTCCCCTCAGCTGTGTGCAGGCTCTTGTTCTGGAACAACACAAGCCCTTGAAAGTAGGGTAAACTAATTATAAATGTAGTTTTCTTGTTGGATTTAAAATTCCTTGTGGACACGTAATCAGGAGCAGCTTCATGTAGAACTCTGTCCTTATTCCATATCTTTCCATTTATTTACAGGAGAGACGATACCTGCTGCATACCTGCCACCAATGCAACAGTGGCATTTCCCCACCCTGCTCTTGGGGATTCTCTGTTTTACTTGCTGGAGGATAACATGATTTCTGTGCTCCAGCTCTTCTTCCCAGGGTCACTAACCATCTCTCACTGGGGAGATGGAGAACAGCACTCCTTTCTCTGTGGTGGAGTTCAGTCTGTAGCCTCACAGTGGAAGCCATCGTGTTGTCCCCTTGATTCACGTATCTTCTTCCCATCTCTAATTCTGTGCTCTAAAGCTCTTACTGCTGCAGAAGTACAGACAAAACCAAACAATCTCCCACCAGCAGATGAGCTGGTTGGACACACTGCACCAGGGCTTCCTGCAGGGCAGGGAGAATGCATCAGTTCCTCTGGACATCTGCACTACACCATCAGACCTTCTCAAGAAGCACAGTGATTAGAGTCAGTGAAGCTCAGATATCAAAATTCTCTCATTATCAAAGATTTAGAGGGCAGTATGTGAAAAGAAACAAAAGAAATTGTGTAACAACCCTCTGGAGTGTATAACATAGTATACCAGTCTTGTAAAACAATATAAAAAGCCTGAACCCCCTGTGTTTGTCATGATAGTGGAAATAGCAAGTAGTTTCTGTTTGGGTTTGTTGTGAACTTGAAATACACCTGCCGTTCTACTGTTGATTGTTGTGATTGAGCTTAAAAACCATCCCAGAGAACAAAATGTAGAATAAATTATGGTTAAAAAAAAAATAGATTCCCAATCTTATTTTTCCCGTGTCTCATGTATGCCTGTCTGGGAAAAGTTGTCAGTACTAGTGACCCCATTTTAGCTGTAGAGTAGAATAAGGTCATGAGCAAGGACACTGCCAGTGACAAAAAGCAAGGCTAATTAGCCACAAAAAAGCCTTATACATACTTGATACTTACTTCTTGTGAAAAACATTGTGAGTATGTGTGTGTTTGTATAAGTGAATATGTGAGTGTATTTATATAAATAATTATTACATGGAAGTTATTAGGACACATAATAACCTTGGAGAAGTGTAAAAATTTTAACTTAGTTCCTTGTTTCACAACCCTTAGTTAAAACTGTAAAGTGCTGAGGCTCAGAGGGACCATCTGAATTGGTGCTAGAAATTGATGGGCATGGGTTTACATGGCATCATATAACTTCTTTTGAGTTCATGGTTTTGTTTTCCCACCCACAGACATGAGGGAAGAAAACATATACTTTTTTTTTGCTATGACCACTGGATTTAGCAATAGACAGCCTTTCCTGCTGATTATTTCTTTGAGGAATGAAGAGTATGTTGTATTCAAGTAAAGATAGCTTGTACCAAGGCCTTATTTTGCATCTTGAAAAGAAAACTTTAAGGTTGTTTTCCTCCTTGCTTAACAATTGTAATGAAACGTTTTATACTTGATACAGCTGTGTGCTTTTTATGAAGTCTGTCTAGCCTGTGAATACTTGTTTTTTTTTTTTTCTGGTGAACATATTTGGTATAGCAGAGCTAAAAATATCCCCCACACCTAATCTGTCATAATTAGATTTTAAATTTCTTATAGAAATATTTCAGGGTAACTAAATCTTTATCTTCTTCTTCTTCTTTAATTAACAGAGGAGGAGCTCAGGAAGCTGAGAGAAGAAACAAACGCTGAAACGTTAAGGCAGGAGCTAGAAAAGGAACGGCAGAGGAGATTAGAACTGGAACAAAGAGTCAATGAAGTACTTAAAGCAAGGTAAGAGAAACATCTTCACTGCAAAGCTGAAAGCCACTTGAGATCTCTGACTGTCTCTGGGAAGTGCTGCTAAAAGCATATGTTTCCAGCCTAGGTGCTCTTAAAATAAATTAGTAGTTCACAGAGAGAGCCACTGTCTATGTTGTCCTGTAAAACTACATAATTAACATCCATGTACATATAAGTTACTTGGCCATACGTACTGCTGTAGCTACAGAAGTGCCATGACACTTTGTAGTTGGGATATTCTTCATTTCACCTCTTCTGATGCCCTCCCTCTGGGATCTTGCCTGCCTGGAGCTACTGAATGCCAGAGCCTTTGCCATGCCATTGTATATCCTTATCCTTCTCCAAACTTGTGTCTTCTCCAGACTGCCCAATCCTTGTTACTCCTATTCTAGCAACAGCAAGGATGTCCCAGTGCCACAGGAAAGCCCTAAATGCATGTAACTGGAATTTGAGTTGTCCTTGCCACTGCAATGACAGATGTAAACACCTCCCCATGTCCCTAGGTCCTTTCAGCCTCAAGGACATCCATCTTGATGCAAAGCATCACATTGGATGCTGTCTCTTCTTACTCTGCTTAGCTACATAGATCCTAAGACCACAGGAGTTGCCTGGGGGCCAGGTTGTTCCAGACCACTTGTGTACCTAGCTGCCTGTTTTATCTTCCCCAGCAGCAGCTGAGATTAGTCGGCTGATCAGCAGCATCTGTGGCTCAGCACCAAGTGCTGTCATCAGGAGACAGTGCAGGCTGAGTTGGTGATCACATGCTAAGCTCTGCCACTTACTGAGAGGTGACAAGCAAGAGCAAACAGGCAAAAGATTTTGCTTGGAGAAGCGGTTTCCCAATGCTGTGTGAACTCTTCCCAGCCTCCTGCTCCCTTCTGTGCTCAGGTGTAAAAATACCTTCCTGCTCAGGCCAGCCCACATCCACTGGTGGCAATGGAAGCAGGAGCTATTTATAGGAAACGTGTGGGCCTAGTTGCTTTGGGTGGGTCTGTCTGCCTCCTGCTGCTATGGAATCACAGAATTATTTATGGAAATAAAGTTTGGAAAAGACCTTCAGGATCATCAAGTCCAGCCATTAACCCAGCACTGCCAAGGCCACCACTAAACCATGCAGTCCAGAGCCACATCTGCATGTCTCTTAAATATCTCCAGGGGTGGTGACTCAACTACTTCCCTTGGTAGCCTGTTCCAGTGCTTGAGAACCCTTTTGGTGAAGGAATTTTTCCTAATACCAAATGTAAAACTCCCCAGTGCAGCTTGAGGTGATTTCTTCTTGTCCTATAGCTTGTTACTTGGGAGAAGAAGCCAACTCCCACCCATCTACAAGCTCCTTTCAGGCAGTTGTAGACAACAGTGAGAGCTCCCCTGAGCCTTCTTTTCTCCAGCCTAAACAACCCCTGTTCCCTCACCCACTCATTGTAAGCATCCACAAATACTTTATTTGCTGGTGTCAGAAGGTACATTGCTGTCTTTCACTTCAGTCTGTTTGCAGACCTGTTATCCATGAAGTTATTTAACGCTATTGAGTGCTGGAGCTATCTTCCACTGGAAACTATGGAGACAATATATTACAAAAGTCCCCTCAACTCTAAAGAAGCATTTTCTTTGCTTTCATTTTTAACAGATTTTTATAGTGATTTGAAAAAGTGCCCTGTAGTTACACAATTGTAAGATTTGGTGAACAATTGGTCAGCATTCAGTTTTTTGCCATCCTTAATGAGTCCTTTTTTCTCTCACATTCTCTCCAGACTAGAGTTCCAGCTTTTCCACTGTCTCTTTAAGAGTACTCCATTCCTTTTATCAATTCCTTTGCCGTTCAACTGTTTTAAGAGTTTGAGCAGTATTCAGTGCTGGTGCACCAAGGCTTAAGATAAAAGATAGATTAGGCCTTCCCTCTTATTTTCAGTACCTACTACAATGGGATTTTTTAGGTGATATTTCCCAGTGATGGTTTTCCAAAGTCACTGGTTCTGTGCAAGGTTGGTCTGTGTGGAGTCTTGACCTGTGCTGCCAAGTCAGCTTAGAAGGGGCTCTCAAAGGTCCTTGTGGAGGAGTGGTTCCCAAGCCAGCACCAGAACTGTGCAGTGGGAAGGGGGCCCAGCCTGGTCTGGTCTGGACTTCCTTGAGTGACATTTTGAAGTTGCTCTTACAGTTGGGATGTGAGAGTGCATTTTTATTGCCTGTGGTAGTTGTTCTGGCTGTGTATCTAGACTGGTATTGCCTGTTAGAGTGGACAGTTGAGGAGGAGAAACTTGGGCGTGTTGCGTGCTGGGAGTATCTGATAGCACAGTATCAGCTGTACAAAGCAGTGAGCCTTGATTCCTGCTGTTGGTAGGTGAAACTGATGCTTAAGGAAAGGATGCTTTCTCACCTGTGCCTTGCTGCCTTGAAGAAGTTGCTTGAGATGCAAATTCACATGCTTGTCTTTAGTGCTGGCACAGGCCTCCAGCTTTGTCCTGAGGGCAGCTCTGCCTGAACTCCAGGTCATGCACAGAGAAGGGGGAAAGAGATCTCATTGCTGTGAGTCCTGGAGGAGGATGAGGAGCTGTCTTCTTCTGCAGGAAGGTACTCATCATCCTGCCCTGTTTCAGAATAATAAGGCTGACTCAGAGTCTCATCTGGCCCACTGCAGCTTACGAGTACAGGTTTTACAGAGAAAATAGATGGAAGGTCTTTGTTTATCAGTATTTGTGTCAACATCTGTGCCCTGTTGGGTTGTGGGCAACAGCAAATCTCTAGCAGGAGTGACATTGCTAAATTAAGGTAGGATGACATGGCTCCCTGAGTGCCATTTAGATATCCTAAGGATTACATTAGTCCTGTCAGCTTGGGTATTGCACTGGGGGATTACATTCAGCCAATTATCTTCTCTACCCAAGTGTTTCTCTAACTAGTCTTACTACTGTTTCAGCCTTCTTGTGACAGGCAGGATACGTAAGGTGACAACAAAATAAGACTTGGAAAATTTTTCAGTTTCTACCCAGGAGGACAAAAATTTGTTTGTCCATGATTTTTCCTTAACTTGTGCTTCACTGTGTGAAATTCTTCACTGCTTACTATATTTTACACTTCATTGTGGACGTTTAAAAATACTTTTATTAGGACTATAGGTGAAACGTTGGCTTGCATAGTCAAATATGTAATAGGCCATATTTATGCCTGATGGAAATTTAATTTTATTAAGCAGAGTAACTGCAGAAAGTTCTATCTACTTATGTCAAATTCACCCTGCTTCTAAGGTAATTGTTTGCAGTTTTAAAATAGATAATCATATGTTCCCTGGTTGTGGTGGGAGCAGCTTTGTGGTACTTCTTTGAAGGCTAGGATTCTTTTTGCTTGCAGAAGCAAACTGCTAATGAAAACCAAACTATGCTGTGGCATAAGAAAGAAATTATTTTAAAAGTTGCAGTATTCAAAAGTATTTGTGAGGCAGATCAATACACATAACAATATAGAACATGTTGAAAAATGTTTGGCAAGGAGAAAACAAGATCACGGTCTAATTTTTTTTTTCTGGTGAAGAATGTGGACTTCCTTCGTTGAGGTCACAGTTGTGCACAGGGAAGAGGGTGGAGTGGAGGAAGAGGATTTTTGGTGCTTTTGTTTGTTATGCTGTTTATTGTTTGTGTATCTGATTATTCAGAAATATAGTGGCCTCAGGTGAAGTTTTCCACAGATACAGGTCAGAACATCCCAGCATTTGGAATGGCAGATGAGGCTTGTGACATTTTGCGAGCAGAATGATGCATAAATAATCTGGAATAGTTTGTGTGAGCTCTTAGTGCCATATTTTGCCAATTGTGAGCTACAATCATGCGGAAAAGAAAAATAACAAAAAGTTGTGCAGCAACACTTACCAGCAGCCTGTGATTTATGCAGCACACCTTGTTATTAGTATCATTGTGAACTATTTTTACAAGGATCAAATAGACAATGCTTCTGCATAAGTCACCATTCCCTCACCGTAGATGAGAATAGCAAGGGCTTCTGAAATGTTTGGTGTATTTTAATGGGGAGGAAATGGAAAACGTGAAAATTATTTAACTTGGTTTTTTAACAGCCCATCAGGGTAAGAAGCCATGCCTACCTGAAAGATGCATTTTTAAACTAGGCTAAGAAAATACCTGCTTATTTTTGCATGTATGAGGTTGGAATGTGCTTTTGATGGAAGTACACACATACTCAGGTTGCTTTGAGCAGTAGGAAAGGTGTTAAGAGCTTTGAATGTCTTCGGCAGCAGTGGTTGAAAAGGTGGTGGTGGTGGTGGGTTGCTTGTGAACTTGAAGTTGGCCTGTGGGAAAATTGCTTTGAATATATCTGAGAACATCCTGGCAGTGACTGCACCTGTTGCGTCCAGCAACTCTGGTCTGCATCCAGTTTTTTGGGGGAACCTGTTGATTCACACACATCTCAACTTGCAGCTGTATTGAGGGCCTAATGCACACAAACATTTATTTAGAACATGTATTTAAGGGAAATGGCCTTCAGTGTCAGGGTTCCCTTTTATGTTACACTTGCAACTTAATAAATAACACTTGGGTACTATTCCATGGAGCAGCACTGAATGGACACTGCATCTGTGTGCTAGTTGCTCTTGGGTGGTACATGTGTCCTGGTCATGAACAGCTCTAATATTCATTAATATTGATGCTTCCCTGACCTCAGTATATTAAAAAAAAAGACAAAAAAAAGGTAGTTTGTGTTTGTCTCCTCCACTGTCTGAGGTTGCTCTTACCTGTTTCAAACAGTTTGTGCTTTAAATGGCTGCAATCTCTAGTTGCATAAAGATGACCTAGCTTCATGCTGGGGATGTGTTGGTCTTACCAGTTACACCCTTTTTCTGGTGGAAAGTGTGATCCAAGAGGAATTAATGCAGCTTGATTTTCTTAGGATTTTCTTAGGTTCAGGCTGCAGTTAGGAAGTCCACATAGGAACACAGTGTTGTTCTGGGGACTGTTTATGTTTTTCAGCCTTCTAAATCATCTCTGGCGTGAAGAGTTGTTCAGAAGCTTGGAAAGATAATTTTTTCCCTCTGTCAGTGGTCTTGATCAACTGGATGGTTCAACATGACCTGGTTTTGGAATTGAAATTCCCAGTAGGTGTGCAAGCCCAAACAATGAATTCTGAGCTTCCTGTCCTGGATCTGTCTGAAGTGGCTAATAATAACCTGATTCACAGGTGCAGTAATGAGCTGTCATTAACCTGATGATTCGTAAAGGTCAGGTTCTTCATGGGGAAGAAGTAACAGGCAGATGGCAAGTAAGACATTGCCAAAAAAATGAAGCAAAAGCACCAAGAAGGGCTAAAGCCAACTGTCATGTGCTCCTGATGGAGCCCAGTAAGGCTGCTGTACAGAATTTCTTGACGAGATTTTCTTGATTTTTTGCCTAAGAAACATGGGGAGTAATGACGCTGTGCTGCTTCCGAAAATACATCCCAGCATGTCAAAGGAAGACCCAGCCTGAAGACTCTGACAGCTGACAGTGCTGGGATCTTATCTTGGCTCTGTCACGGGAGCTGTTCTGGTGTGACACCACCCCAGTCAGTGCCCCCACACAGCTGGAATGGGGAATTTCCTACTGCTCAAAGGAACCTGAATATGTGTGTACTTCCATCCTGCTTGTGGATGACCTCCTTTCCATCTAAATAACATCTTCAGCTTCAGTGAAACACAGTTCCAGTGACAGATTTCAGATGAAAATGCTCAACTGTATGGTGTAACCATCTGATGTGTGGCTGATAGAAGAAAACAAGACACTGCTCTGTAGTAGTTGGTGCAAATTTGATCATGTTTAATGCTGTCTGTCTTTTGAGAGCTGAAAATGGAGGAGATGCAAGGATGTGGGAGAAGAAGCAAAGATAGGAGGAGTTTTTAGGTGAGGAACCTGTGATTTATATAAAAACTGTTAGACAATGACACAGGAACCAAAGTTAAAGTTTAGCTAAAGAAAATAAACTGATGACATTTCGGGTGGCTTTTGAAAGGAGGAGTTGGTGCAAATACAGAAGCCATGGGAGAAAGTTCTTACGAGTCATGCGAGGGTGAAAGTCATGAAAGTGTCTTTCAAAGCAAAAACATTGAATTCAGCTCATCAACACCAATAAATGTTGAGCTGTAATTCATGATTCAGTAAATTACTTCTAAATGTTCCTTTTAGAAATGAACAAGGATGTGGAAAGCTCATTAAGGATGGAAGGGAGGTAGCAAGTTCTGTAGTTTCTCCATCATAGTCACTGATGTATGGTAATGTTGAGACAGCACACATTAGTAATGACCTTTTCCATGTGCAGATAAGTACAGTGACATCTTTTCCTAACATCCTTCCTAGAGGAACAGTAGGAGAGAAGACTGTATGTTCATCTGTATTGCTGCAATCTGCCCAGTGCAGTGGGATTCCTCTTCTTGCTCTTCATTTGCTGACCATGTTTCACTTGATCCCCTTCCTGAGGAGCAAAAGACAAAAGGAACATTTGAAAGTACTTATATTGTCTGATAAATGAGTGATCATGAAATTGCACAACTGACACTTTTTTGTTTCAAGAAGTAATCTTTTCAATCATACAACTCCCTGTCAAGTAAAGCTTGCTGTGGCTGGTGTTATGTTGTCAAAGCTCCTGCTTCATTAGAAAAATCTTTCTGAATGATATCTACATGGATGACTGAAGACTTTGGGACTGAAGCCTGAAGTATTCTCAAGACAGGTTGGCAGTTGGAGGCTGTGTACAAATTTAATTTGAAGCCTTACACATGTACAGAATGCCAAAAGCATTTGTGTTTTAGAAAATCTGTTCACTTTTAATGGATGAGAACATCCTTGACTCATTTTGAAAGGTGAGACCAATAATGCCTGCTACTTGGCATTTATTTTTAGAACGTTTTTATTGCAGTTTTTCAGGCTATTTCAAATCTTGAAGATATTTTTCCAATTGGTGGTGACCTGTGTATTTTGAGAGCTTACAACATTTTAAATCATTCTTAACACCTGTTCCTCTTGTGAAGTTGAGTGGTGTTTGACCCTAGTAGCAATGGCAGAATTCAAGATTTATGCATTAAATTGTGGTTTTGCTCTACTGCAGTGGTTATCAACTTGTGCTATGGAATCCCTTTTAATTTATTGCTATGGGAAAATCATGGCTCTGAAGAGTTTTCCTGGCAGGCATTGCAATGAATATACCACACAAAGGCATAAATAATGCAAGAAATTTGATGCTACATTGTTGAGCAGTTGTAAGGTGAAATTGAGCTGTTGGTGGGTGATGGGGATGGCTAAACCCCACCTCTCCTCACAGTGGATGATATTTCCTGGGATCCCAAGTGCAGTGAATATTCTGAGTCTTGTGAGAGGGCATATGCTGTGTTTTCTCTTGCCATGATTGTGTAATCTCAGCTATGGAAACCATGGAGGTTCTGGTGCTTCCTTTACCTAAAAGGGAATAAATTCTTCCTCTGTAACATTTCACATTGTTTCTGTTTTCTTTGTAGGGCAGAAGAGGTGCCTGCAGCTCAGCAACCTGCAAAGCCACAGGCACAAGCCAATGGAACAGGTGAGCTTGGTCAGATCTCTAACAGCACTTCAGTTCAGCTGGATTTTTTCTTGGTTTTTCCTTTTTGATCCTTAGAAGAACAAATCTTGCTTCTGAAGAAGCTGAATATGAATGACAATTCAAGTAACTTCTCTCTCTCTACATTCTGCATTCTTCAGTGATTCTGCATTTACTTTTTGTAGTTGACTTTGCATAACTGAGCAAGGAATTTATTGTGTATTGTAAGGCCTTTAGGTATGTAATGGAACCTGTTGGCTCACTTCATCATTCTTGCATGCCTTGGTAATCCTTGACTTACCGGAAAATAGGTGTAATACACAGAAAAAATAATCTGTTTTGTTCTCAATTGCAGAAGTTCTGTTATGCCACTAACCATATTACTACTTCCTTCCTCTAAAAGAAGAGACATTCTGGAGAAGGAGTAACTTAAGAGTTATTAATTTTTTGGACACCTACACTGTCATCTGCATTTCTCAA
The DNA here is from genome assembly GCA_017589585.1 of Phylloscopus whistleri. Classification (NCBI taxonomy): domain Eukaryota; kingdom Metazoa; phylum Chordata; class Aves; order Passeriformes; family Phylloscopidae; genus Phylloscopus; species Phylloscopus whistleri. The sequence goes on from JADMLD010000722.1 coordinate 28,802, forward strand.
GTTGATGCATATTATGAATTCAATAATGTACTGATGTCTGAAAGAACTAAGGCAACAGTCAAATTCTCAGTCTTTCAGTACACTTTTGCTTTCCTTTCTACAGCTTGTGATTGAGACTTAGGCTTTTAAATCTGTGGACTAAATCTGAAATTTCCCCTCCTGTACTTTCACAGTGTCAGTGCTTTCTGTTATGTGAACTACAACCTGGCACTTTTTTTCCCTTGTCAAAATTTCTTTCTCAGTACTTTCTAAAGTATTAGCATGTGGGAAGTTACTTCATATTTTTATTCTCAAATGTGAGTGTTGTCTCAACTGTAAACAGTCACTAGATTCCTTGTTTTTCTAGATTAATAAATAGTTTGATACTGTTTTCTGAGCACCAGTGGCTTTTTCTCATGAACTTAAATGCATCATTTTGGCTGTTGTAATTGGCTGATTAATCTTCCATGCCTCTGTCTAATCATATATTAATTTCATGGAGTTCTGTACTAAATTTGGTCCTGGAGTAATTATGGCTAGTATCCTCTTTATGACATTGCTGTATTGAGCTAAGTTTCCAAATAGTCTGTCTGTTCCTTCTAGACTACAATTTTGTGAGTTACAGGTGTTGGGTTTGTTCTCACTTGCCATACCTTAAGCCTTTTACCCTGGTACTATTTACGTATACCCCTATATTATGTATATTTTTCCACTGAAACTGACATTCAGAAAGTGTGCATCACTTCATTATTTTTCTGTGTAAGACTTCCCAGGTAGTATTATGACTGTATATTCCATATATAGAAAGTGGCTTATGCAGCATAATTTCTGAAGGCTGACTTTTGTAAAAAATTAAACTGCATTTTTTTTGTATAGCTCTATAAAGACACACACACAGAGTCTTTATAAACTGTCACTGGTTGGAAAGTGGAAGTAAAAATGCCTTTAGCAGAATCTTGCTTATGTTTCCACCTCCCTTTCCTGTGAAGTCCCTGTGGCTGCAAGGTGGTTTTCCACCTTTCTGCTCAGGAGTGTTTTGGTTTGCACTTGCTTTTCACAAGGTGACCCTTCAGCACAACAGGGAGCACTGAGATTTACGTCAGTCTTTTGTTTACAGAAGTCTCTTAACCAGAAAATGTTTTTACTCTGTTTGTTAAAAAATTATTGTTTGTTAGGATGTTTTACTCTTTGTACTTTGGGTGATAAGATGCTTCCATGTACTGTCCTAAGAGCAGTGCAGGAGCCACCTTTAGTCTTATTTTACCAATTTAATGCAGCTGGGGGTCCTGTGCAATGTCAGAAGTAAATTGCAAGTTTCCACAAGGGGTGTTGATGAAGGATGGGAAAGCTGTACAGAGTGTGCTTCCCAACAAAGCCTGGTGTGTGGGAACAGGGGCTGGAATTGGATAAAGATGTCTTCTAGCATTATCCTGATACTTAGTGCTTCTCTTTTATAGATAAGAGTAGTCACACAGTCTCTTCAAGACTCCAAAAGTGGTTTTTAGACAAGTTTGGGGAGTATGTTGAGGACTTCAGATTTCAGCCAGAAGAGAATACAGTGGAAGCAGAAGAGCCACTTAGTGCTAGAAGGTAAATCCCTAATGTCATTGTGACAAGTTGTTGTTGCCTTTACAAGTCGCTTTTTTCCTCACTTTTTTTTTTTCTTTTTTGACCAACCTTTTGTATGGTTTAAACAGGTGTTTCAATAACAAAAGCACCAAAAGTACAGAACTACCTCAGAAGTTTTGTGACTGCTTTGGACAAAACATGAGATTTTAAGTTTATCTGCTGTCTGAAATAAAATAAGATTTGTATTGTTTACCAAGTTTTGTCATATGCCTCCCAGAAACTGTGAACAAAGTCTTAGTTAGGCTGGAGAGCTTTTAAACTTAAGTTTTCAATCTGATGCAAGGTAGGACTGTATTAGTTACTAGAAACATATTTTGTAACGGGCAAGAATGAAGCTTTGCACACATACAGTTTTTAACTGTGAAGAGTATTTCAGGGATCAAATGTACACAAATGTGCATTAGTTGTCAATTTAACAAGTTGCTTTTATCTATTATTTTTCAGGTTGACTGAAAATATGAGAAGATTAAGTAAGTACTTAGCAGTATTTTATTTGTTGTATTTGTTCTGGCTTCATTTGGGAGAATACTTGTGACTTCTTGCCTTCAGAATACCTTTTAAAGAATAGTATTAAACTTAAGCTTTGGGTGGTTCTTAACTTCCACTAGGTTAGCCACAAAATCTAGATCCCTGTTGTTTGAGGAGCCTGACTTGGAGCTCTCCAGAACGTTGCTGTCACCAGTGATTTCCAAGTCTTGATCTTCTCTGTGGGCTTGGTGTAGGCTGCTGGAGCAGATCAGATGGAAGCAGCACTCGAGTCCATGAGCTCTTCCAGCACCTTGGGTGTGCCCTTCCACTTCATCTGCTGCTTTGGTTGTGCTGCTGATGCTTGAGGAAATCTAGTGCTACTTGCTTAATTCCTTCACATAGGAGGTGTGTTTAGGACAGCTGAGTCCCAAGCCAAACAAACTAGGACAGCAAGTCAGAGGCCCTCTTGAAGAAAGGCTGGAAAAGTTGTGAGTTTTACTGCAAAAAAGCGAGAGCTTCTGAGACTGTCTGTGCAGGAGGTATCATCATTCTTGTCAGGAAAGGCAAAACTGGTGTAGTCCAACAGAGAAAGCCAAGGTGGTCTTGCAGCAGCCCTCTCCTGTTCCCTTGTGTTCCCTAGCTAGTTTGCCCAAATAGTGAAACAGCGTGGAGGAGGAGGGTAAAGGATAAGAGGGTTTTGGGGAGCTGAGGAAGAGCTCCTCTTCCCGGCTGGGTGTGTCTGTGTGTGGGCCTCTCCCAGCACAGGCCAGTCTCCCATGCACTCAGCAAGGCCAAAGGTCTGCAGGGGTGGGAGACTTCTTCAGGAACTCATCTGCTGGCTTGCTTGGCTTAGGAAGGGTAAGCAGCAAAGTGTGGGTAGAGTCCTGCTGAGATCCAGACGAGATCTAGCCTGGCTTCAATCTAGCTGGTGAAGCAGCAGCAAGGGAGGGAAGGGCTCTGGATGTTGTTTACCTAGACTATAATAAAGCCTTGGATGCTGTTTCCCACAGCATTCTCCTGAAGAAAGTGGCTTGGACAGGTGTATGCTTTGCTGGGTAGAAAACTGGCTGATGGCCAGGCCCAGAGACGTGGGGTGGAGCTGCATCCATCTGGTCACAAGTGGTGTTCCCCAGGGCTCAGTACTGGGGTCTGTCCTGTTTAATATCTTTAACAATGATCTGGACAGCAGGATGAGTGCTCCCTGTCAGTTTGCAGATGACACCAAGTTGGATAGGAGTGTTGATCTGATGGTGGTAGGAAGGCTCTGCAGAGAAAATCATTTAGGGACATGGTTTAGTAGTGGATTTGGCAGTGCGGGGTTAATGGCTGAACTCAGTGATGATCCTAAAGGTCTTTTCCCACCTAAATGATTCTGCGATTAAAAGTTGTTCCTTGGTGGCTTGTAATTCAGTCAGGTTAATGTGCACTGTTTTACAGTGAGACAAACTGACTGTACAGTGCTCTTTGGGGTAGTTATGAACATGGCTGAGAACAAGCTGCTTTTAGCATCCAGGGTACCCTTATACAGGATTTTGATATTTTTTCCGTTGTTTATACTTAAGAGTTTAGACATAATCTTTGTCTTGGGTAACACTTTAGTTTTTGGAAATGCATTCTTTAATTGTTCAGTTACATTGGTGGGCTTATTTTTTTTTTTTTATTTGGATAAACCTTTTTATCATTACTTGTTATGAATATTCCTATAGTTTTCTAATTTGATTTTTTTTTTGTAATTCACAAGTGATTTAACCACTGCCAGCTAATTCTAACATTGTGTTTTTTCTCAACTTCCATTTAGAGAGAGGTGCCAAACCTGTTACAAATTTTGTGAAGAATCTTACTGCCTTATTAGACTGGTATTCTATCTACACTTCTGCTATTGCCTTTATTGTAAGTTATCCTACTACTCCAGGAATAGTAAGAACTTGAAAAAATACACTATTTGCTGAAATTCATTGAAACTGCCATATCTGAGTAGGTGTTGTGCTACAGTTCAAGTGAAATCAAATAGTGTAATTACCTTTGACACAAAATAGCAGTAGTGGTCACTTCTGTTACATATAAAAGCAGTTAAATTGTGTTTCCTGGGTCTCTTGTAGCATAGTTTGGTAATTGTTAAAATAACTTAGAACTATCTGGATATTGTTCACTCCTTTCTTGTTTGCTAGTCCTGGTAATCCAATGGTTACTTCAGCCTCTGTGAAGTTTCTGCTGTCTAGGGCTGGAATGCTGGTAGTGGTTACGTTTGATGGGAAGCTATTGTCTCCATCAGGGCTCTTTGCCATTTGTCAGGATCATACTGATGAGAGGCAAAATGCCTTGATTTCAGTAGGATTCAATGTGCAAACATCAGGTCTGTGAGCTAAGGTCAAGCATTTTTATGCTGTCTTAATGAGATTTGGATGCTGCAAGGATACATAAGTATCCAGTGGAGTTTTGATTTGTTTTCCTTCCTCTTATTGTTAATTAAATTATTTAAATTCTTTTGCTCATAGTGTATATGAAATGAATTTCTGTCAGAGGAATTACCAATAGCTGTGTGGTGAAAATGTCACACACCTTTTTGTTAAGTAATACCTCCCTGTAAGTTATAGACCTTATGCTATTTTGCATGGCACAGTTGAAGGAATATTGAGGAGGAGACTTCCCTCCCAGGTCCCTCTGTCTGTCCCTTCTTCATATCTGCTGATTTTTCTCTTGCCTCACCTGGTAAGCCCATTTTTGAGATAAAAGCTGAAATAAGAAACTTGAGCTGTTATTTTTGAAAGCTTTGGGACCTGGGAGCCAGAGCAATGTTTCGCTTTGGGTTATCAGTTAAAACCCTAGTGTCTCTCACAGAGAGACTGTAGCCTCTGTTTTCAGAAGCTGGGAACAGAAAACCTTTTGAAGTTCTTTGTGTTTGTACTTTTTACATAAAATAGAACCTGTTTTCCTGCAATCTTTTTAGTCTTGGTAAAACTTGGCATTTAATTGACCTGAAATAATAGAGTGAGAGTTTATCCTGGTGCCCAGTGTGGGGGTAATTGCTATAACTCTTCTGTGCCATTGCTGACCATACCATGGTCACATGGCAGATTCACAGACTTGAGGGTTTGCCTCTTTTTTTTTTCCTCCTACCCCTTCAAGTAATTGTAGTGTTGAAAATACTCAATACTCTCTCCGAGGCAGTGAGAACTAGTTAAGTCTCATCTCTGGAGATTTGGTTCTTTCTTAGTTTTGATTTTGCATTCCTGAGTGCAGGGCCATTGTCAGTCATGGAGTGGCTAACATTTATTAATTTTTTTTTAATATGAATTGCATGCAACATCAGAGTGGGAAGTGGTATTTCATATAACTCACTGTACCCCAGTTTGTAATCCACATCTCTGTTTTTTCTTCTTAATCTGCAGATTTACATCAATGCTGTATGGCATGGCTGGGCCATTCCTATGTTCTTATTTTTAGCAATTTTGAGGTTATCCCTAAATTACCTCATAGCCAGGTATTTGCATAAATACTAGATTACTCTCTTAAGTAATGCTTTGTTTGAAAGATGTTTTGTTATTCTTGCACTGAGTTGTAAACTGCTGCCTTTTCTAATATTGTGAGTTACATTTAACACAGTGAAATTCAACTCAAATATTCTTGGTGTCATTGCTGAGTTTCTATAATCTTTTAGTGTTATTGGGAATATCTTTGTATCCTGGGACTTGGGTTATCATAAACAATGTTGCATGCTCTCAGACAAATCCCTCAGTACACTAAAATTCTGATATTTCTAATTCTGCAATATTTAGAGTACTTGAAGAACATCACCTTCAATATTGAAGCTTGCTGATTTCCCAGCAGAGAATGTTCACCTAGGCCTAAAATGGCATTTTTGCCTTTTTGCATAGCTCTTGACATACTTTGTCCAAATTATCTTCCATTTGTAAATTCAGTCTCTTCTAAAAATTAAGTCTGGAGTTTTTTTTTATGCACCTTAAAAAGGTGTACAGAACCTTAATGTACATATTGTAAAACAATGTTCTGACTTCTTAATTGATACTTTCTGTTTGACATTGTATTCCCTGGAAATTGCTGGTAGCAAATAGGCTTCTGAATAGGTTGATATAATTTTCTTCACATGAAAAAATAAGAGAAAAATATTCCTAATCCTTTATTACATGCACACCATTAACTTTTTTTGTAAAACCACAAGCAGTGATTCTGTTTAGTATCAATATTTTGAGTGCTGGCTGTTGTTGGCCACTTGTGCTTTTGTTATGTTGTGGGTTCTTTGTTAATTTGGGGATTATATGATTTACTTTTAAGCCATAAGTGCTTATTGCAGAAAACTGCTTTTTAACCTTTTACAAATAATCCATGTTGATGGATGGAGTTCTTGCTCTCTTTAACTATGTCCATCATTTCTAGGGGTTGGAGAATACAGTGGAGCATTGTGCCTGAAGTTTCTGAACAGATGGTAGGTCTTTGATCAGCTTCACCTGTACACCTGCAAAAAAAATTGCACCTTTAAACCTTCCTCTGTGTTTGTGTGGATAGTTGGAAAGGAAGGAAGAGCAAGCTGCAAGTGAAGACACTACATTTATTTTCTTTCTCTTGTAATTTAGAAGTCTTTACTAACAGCACTCTTAGGTTCAGATGCTTCACCCTAAAATATTCTGAACTTAAAACACATTTCTGAAATGAATTTTAATGTATCAGCTTGGGACAAATTAGGTCCTCCTGTGGTATCTTCAAGAAGTCTTGCATTCTGTTTTCTTTAAGAACATCAAGTCCATCTGTTAGTTTAGCATTGCCAGCCCCATCACTGGGTCCAGGTATGTGTCCTTAAGTGACAGATCTAAGTGTCATTTGAATACTTCCAGGGATAGTGACTCCACTTCCCTGGGCAGCCTGTTTCAAGGTTTGGCAGCCCTTTTAATGAATTTTTTCTGACTAGCCAATCTGCATCTCCCCTGGCAAAGTCTGAGGCCATTTCCTCCTGATCTGTCACTTGTTACCTGGGAGAGAAGGCTGACCCCCACCTCATTACAACCTCCTTTCAGATAGTTGTAGAGAATGATAAAGTCTCCCCTGAGCCCCCCAAAGCATTGAAAACTAAAAATAACCAGAATGAAAGACATAAAAAGTAGATCTGAAACAAGGGAGGAAAATGGTAAATGTAGAGACTATTAAAAGTGAGATGAATACTGCCAAGAATGTTGAGGGGTCACCTTGTTCTGGTAAGTTTTGTAAAATACATTTTGTCTGAGCTGCACATCAATGGATTGTCTCTTTCTTGCCTTAGGAGAACCCAAAAGAGGACCTGACTGTGTCTGAGAAGTTTCAGCTTGTTCTGGACGTGGCTCAGAAGGCTCAGGTACTGTGCTGCTCTTGGCTGCCTCCTTAGGAGCAAGGGGTTCATGGTCCAGGTGCTCAAAGGAGGCACTTGGCACACGTTATGCAGCATGCAAAAACAAATGCTTCAAGAAGGAATACTTTCCTTGCAAAGGGAACTTTGCCTTTAAGCAGTGGAAGTCTCAGTAAGATTCCTGAAAATTGCATCATGCTTCAGAGAAGGGGTTGAGGTTCTCTGACTGCAGCTCTGAGCAAGCTCCAGAGGGGAACAGAAGCAACTTCTCACAGTTTTCTGCCTTATATATGCATATAAGCTTTTAACAATGTAGATTGTGTGGTGAATCTTAAAAATGTACTGGAGTGTGGATCCATATCCCAGATCTGCTAGTCATAGAACTGATGTAGGAGATTCTGTTCCGTTAAGATTTAGCTGAAGGCTGTGGTCTGTTCAGCTGTGTTAATTCAACAATTTGCACTGCATCTCTAAAATAGCATGTTTTAAAAAACTCCACCTCCTCCAAGCTTTGAAATCTGCTGGTGTTGGAGAGGCTGAAGGAAGGTTTTCTCCCAGTTCCATGAGTTGGAGAGGTAGCAGCTGAGTGACTGCACCATCCAGTTGAACTGCAGCCTTGTGCCATGCCTGATGATGTGCTGCTGTCAGAAGGGATTTTACCTTCCCTTGCTAACTGTGAATGCTCAGCTCCTTCCTTCTGCTGGGGGTGCTGCATATGTTTATATGAACACCTTTGGAAATTTATTGGAAAGGTGAAATTTTCAGGTGCTCTGACAGTGAGGATTGGTCAGAGAATATGGCCTGAGTCTGAGCAGGGGTCAGTTGCATCACCATTTGTTGGAATTACTTGAAATCTGCTGTCTCCAATGGTTTGTTAGAAAACCTGATAATGGTCTGTTTCCAAGAATCTAATAGTCCTTTTGATGAACTCAGTTACTACTTCCTGGAATTTCAGCACTCAAAATGTGTGAAGACCTTCCATTCTGTTACCTTCTAACAGAAGATCTTTACTCTTAGATTAACAGCTTAATTTAAAATATTTGCAGTAGTGTAAATGCTTTCCAGTCATGGCAGTGGGATCAAATAGTTTCTTGATCAATCACAGAGCAAGGTTAAATGAGATAGAAGTCATCAAGTATTTCTATTCTGTTCTGTATTTACTCAGTTGTGTGGTGTATTAATGGACAAAAATTAGTTTAAAAAAGCCCACTTCTGGGAACTGCTTACCATCAAAGTCAGAAAGCTATTTGTTTTCATTATGTGGACAAACCCCCCCAACACAATTCAGGACTTGGTTTTAATTCTCTTGCTTCTTATGTAGAACCTTTTTGGCAAGATGGCAGACATACTGGAAAAATTCAAAAAGTAAGTTATCTGACATCAGATTTTCTTCTCTTTTAAAACAAGACCTGACCAATATCTGTAACACTGCTAATAAAATTTTACTTCTTTTTGGTTTTCAGCTTATTCATGTGGGTCCAGCCAGAAATAACACAGAAGCTCTACATTGCTCTATGGGCAGCTTTTATTGCAACCTGCTTTTTGCCCTACAGGATTCTTGGGCTTGCATTGGGTAAGCACAATAAATAATTCACCTGTTACAGTCTAGACTTAATGGTTAAAACTTACATGATCTTTAGAGGGAGAATTTTAGAGTTTAAGAGAGAAAACCTGCATTAATAAATCATGCAGTGTTTTAAAGTATTTTCATTGTGCTTGGCATCATTTGTCGTGACCATTTTGGAAACCATCTCAGTGTATAATAGAAAAAAGACTGGATAATGCTTTTGCTTCTTGAAGAGGAGAAGTCTATGATGAGCTGTTAGCAGAACTTCTCAGATTGTCAGCAGTAAGGCTTCTGGAAAATCCTACATATTGAGGGTGTTTTGCTCATATATCCTTGTAAATGAAATATGTGGCATGCCACAGAAGGCATGAAAATGACAATGTAGGAAAAAAAACCAAGAGTTAGTGGGATTTCTGGTAAAACTTGGAGGATGGGCTGGACAAAATGAACAGACTCCTGTGGGTCTGTTACAGATACTCAATCTCAACTTGGAATTGAGAAAAGGGTTCTCACTAGGTCATGAAACTGTTTATGCTAAGGTATGAAGCCCAGTACTGTGAACCAAAACACTCTATTTTTTTTTTTTTTCATTAAAGTAATAATATAATCAAATGGGTATTACTTTTTCATGGCACTGAACTTCACAATTTGTTAGCTTGAACATAAATGTAGGTTTGCTTGACACAGCAATTGAATTTAGATGTGTGAGGAATAATTGTTTTACTTTGACTCTTAGGAGATCTGAATTGCACTCAGTAAAGTTTTGAGAGAGAATTTTAAGCCCATTTTGAATGGCAGAATGCAAGGAAATAACTTGTATAAGATAAGAGCTGGGACTGGGAGATAGAGTTTTATGTAGTACATGAGAGCCCTCTGTTGCCATTAAAATTCTTGCAGGAGCTGCATAGTTGAATGCTCTGGTGCTTTCTTGTTTTGGTAGTATATCATGTCTTCAGAATGCTTCTGGTAATAAGGAACATATGTTTGAATTATTCAAATGTTCTTCTGCATAATAGTGGCTATGTAAATGTTTAAAAGAACTGGGGATGGGAAGGAAAGAAAAAAATTCTGGTGTTAGAAGAAGAATCAAAATAGTAAACCCAGGAGAATGGTTATACACTGTGACTAAATATACAGAATTTGGTTTCATTTGTGAACTTTCAAAAATATGATCAAAACAGTGATGTTCTTAATGCCTCTTCAGCATTCAAACTGAAGTGACCTTTTTTTCAGGACTCTATGCTGGAATCAAGTTTTTCCTCATTGATTTTATCTTCAAACGATGCCCCAGACTAAGAGCTAAGTATGATACTCCTTATATCATCTGGATAAGTCTCCTGACAGATCCTCAGCTCAAAGAAAGATCTAATGCTACAGTGTCGAGACGGGTAAGGGTAATGAATCTTTCTGTCCCTATGTTCTCAGCCTCTGAAAATCAGATCCCTTTCTCCCTTTTCCTTTTCTCCAGTGACTAGAGCACATTAAAGAGAAGGTTAATTAAATCCTTACAATCAATGTTAGTTGATTGTAATATCCATTTTTTATTATTTTCAAGATTCATGGTTCTTTTATGGATTCTGTTTCTTGTATGAAAGGAATCAGTTATCAAAAATGTCTATGTATAGATACAGTGTGAATCATGAAGCCAAACACACAAATATAACACCATCCATATTCATATCAATTTATTTAACATGCATGATGTATAATTCTGTTGTCAAATACAGTCTTTTTGTATCCACTTTCTCTATTGTTCTCCAGACGTTCTTTTTCAGTGGAAATTCACATACTTAGGTAAATTGAAGTACAGTTAGTTAAAAAATAGATAAAGGCTGGAGTATAATATGCAGCTTACTAGTGGAATAATCATTAACAAATGTATTAAGGTAGTTTACATATTTAGACACTATGTCTCATGGTTATTTGTATTAGGTTACCTTTTAGCATAGTAGTGATAAATGACTTCACCATGTTCACACTCTAACAGTACATTTTCTTTTTGTTAAAATGTCATAGTTAAATCACTAAGTATTGTGTTTTGAGCATCTTGGTAAATTGTTTTGGGGCCTGACATGGTAACTGAGTCAGGTTTTTCCATATCCCTGGATTTGTCACTGTTTATTAGTTTAAAAACTAAATTAATGGTTGTGATAAATCTTCAGTCTAATCCCATTTTAGCATTTGCTTAATGCCTCTTAGCACAATATCTTATTGTATTCATAGAGTTTCTGACTACTGTCTGAAATGCACAGTACTGAGCAGTAATTCAGCCTGGGTGTACAACTGGAGAGCAACAGGGATAAGGACATGAACCCTCATTGTTAAGAGGAAGTCTGGGGCTTGAGGGGTGGTGGAGCAGAGTATGGTAAAATAACTGCAACACAATTGAGTATTTCAGAAGGAAGTGGACAAGGACAGTCTGTTACAGAAAGTGAGTCTTCTGTTCCTGTTTTCCAAGGAATGAGATGAGTAAATAAGCACTTGGATGAAGCCATCCATGGCCTGTGTTTCTCTTGCTTGCAGAAGATGATCTTAAAAGCTTCTGTGCTTCTCTCACTTACAGGTTATCTTTCGCATACTGTGGTAGTTGTGACATCATCTTGCTAGGCCTTTCTAATCTGCCTTAGAGGTGGAAAGATTCTGGATTGCTGAACTTGAGTCCATCAACTTAGAGACTTTTGACTTTTGGCTTTTCTTAATGGCTTTAGTTTTGCAAGTAGAGACAGGGTTTTTGTACTACCAGTTCTGGCTTGGTGGCCTTGGCCTGTCTTCCTGGAAAGGATGTGCAGCACTGCTTCCAGAAGTATTTGAAAACATTAACTTGATCTCAGTAATTTTAGAGAAACTTTCTTACCCCTTGAGAGGTTTCTGCAAACCTCATAGTATGAAAAATAGATTTTCATACTAAAAGGTAAAAATCAGAGGGGTTTTTCATTTTTTTCATAGAAAAGGCAGAGCCCAAAAGCATGTAGTCCCAGCATGTGTGCACTTGCTTCAGCTTCTTATCATTAAACAGCGTACAAGACAGAGTAAACTTAGACACAATGCAATATTAATTGCCTGTACCACCACTCTGACCTTGTGTCCTTAGAGAACAGGCCTGACAACAGTATCTGATGGGTAAAGGTTGTATGTCAAAAGCTGATGACAGATCAAGTGGAAAGGAACACCTCCAGGTTGCTGCTGATGTTTTTAGACAATCAGGACTCTTCCAGCATTACAAATCCAATCACTTCCAGTTAGATTTAAGGCTTATCAAAACACTTTTCTCTTAGTAATTGACCATTGGTCTCAAGCCTGAGTGGCAAGAGGAAACATTTGCATGTGTTAGCACGAGAAGTAAGGGCAGAACTACTCACATTTTCAGCTTCCAGAGGGGTAAGGTACTGAAGTTCAAACTCCATTTTTTTAATCCCTTTATGTAAGGTAGGTAGGAAGTAGTGTAGCAGAGAGCAGAAATAGTACTTATTCCAGCACTAAAAGCATTAGACCTCTTGCTTTGATCATTTTTGTGTTTTGGGCCATGGGGCTTCACCTGGTTGTGTGCATGTCCAGCCAAATAGTTTGTCTAAAAAGGCCTTCAGGAAATTCTTTTCATGTTTAGTTGCACACAGATTGTTGAATAGGCTGTTATTTTCCTTGGTTCCAGGGACTCAGCACTGCAGAAGTCAGGCAGTATTAGCGACCATCAGCCATTTGCTTTCCATGTTAACTTTATTTTTTTCCCTCTGAGGCATCATTGTCTTACAGGTACCCTAAAAAGGTGGATGACAAATGCCCTCTGCTGTGCCTGTTTTGTCAGTCTCGTTTCTAGTTAGCAATTGCAGTTCACACATTTTCATTTGCTTTGGATTTCTTTTCTTAGCATTTAAATCCTGTGAAGTGTTGAGTGCTGCCAATTTAGTGCAAAGTAACAAAAAAAAAGGCAGCTGAAAGCTGGTTGGCCTTCAGCAGCATTGGGCCTTTACAGAAGATGAGCTTCATCCTGAACTTCCATGTGGTCAGTTTGCCAGTTATTTAACTGCATGTGCGTGGCAGGGCTGACAACAGAGCTGCTAGTGCCAGCTTTTGGAACCGTGTGGTGCCCCACCAAGATGAGCATGAAAGTGCAGGTGAGCTTTGCAAAAGAAACTGTCTGCTGTCCTTCCAGAAGCAAGGCTTGTTGCCAGGGCAGTCTCCAGTGGCTAAGGAGCTGTGTTTAAAAGTAGATTCTGCTCAAGTACTTTGTTTTCAGGAACTCCATACTACTTTTTTTCCCTCCCAAGGATGCTGACAACCATTCAGATTTTGTTTTATGTGTCAACACTCTCAAAATTCAGTGCAACTTCAAAGTACAGGAAAGATCAATGGTTCTAATGCAACCTGAATAAATTGAACTGGTGTGCTCTAACCACTCGTAACTCTTTTTTAATTGCACTCATTGTGTGTAGTCTCTTGGTTTGTGAGCAAGATCTTGCAGTGCCATTCGGTTCATGTTTTATTCTGTGTATTATACTATTAAATAGATTTCACTTTTTTTCTTTTGTCACTGTCACATTTGTGTTGTTTGTTTCTTTTCCTGCTAGCTGTCAGGGCATGAAAAGGTATGGATCAGTGTGGAAAACTTCCTTTCATTTTCAGCATTTATGTTCATAATGAGCTTATGCAGTTCTGTGTGGCCTTTTTTTTTCCTCTTTTTTCTTTCTAAACTTCTTTTGTTCAGTAATACTTTGTTTATCTCTTGAAGACAAACCAAGTACTGATAATATATTGTCTGTTAGTGGTCCCACTAGTTACAATAATTGGAGCTGTTTGCAGTGACTTAGCTGTACCTAATGAGACATAGCCTGTACTGTAGAAAAATGGTATTTTAAGATAGGTGCATTTAGCACCATGTGCTTCACCCCAGCAAAGTGTGTCCATCAAAGGGCAGCACTTTGGAAGGTTTTGCTCAGGTACCGTATTAGATAGAGGCTTGTGCTCTAGCAGCAGCAGAGTGCAGTACTCCAAAGTTAATGAAAATTGTTGCATTATAGATTTATTTTTTTAGAAAGAGTAGTTAGCTAAATTGTTTTTGAGAGTGTAGCAGCTTAAATGTTGCTGCTCAGATTTTGGAATCGTGTTTCTTTTTCTGCAGCTTCAAACAGCAGCCTCCAGGAGTTACGTGGGCTCAAGTGCCCCAACTGGAATAAGCAAAGATGAAGACACAAGTCGTTTTCATACCACCAAGAGAGGAAATTTCCATGAAGTTTTTAACCTATCAGAAAATGAACGTCCGTTGCCAGGTATGATGCCACAGGAAGGCTACATTAGGAAAATATTTTGTAAAAAGCCAAGGACAGTTTAAAGTTGAATTCCTTTTTTGTGCATTGTATAGGTGTAAGTTTTTGATTTAAGAGTTTTGCTTTAAATTAGGATGAATGGAGGTGGTCTCCTTATTCCATATCCTTGCAGCTCTTTGAAAGAGTGCACCACCTGGTGTGCCTTTTATGGTTATGCAAATCCAATAGTTAGGTTAAAGGGAATAATTGTGTGGGTGATTTTTATTTTGGGTTTTTTGTTTTTGTTTTTTTTTCCAAAGTGAGTGTTAAAACAGATGTTTACACTGTGTAGAACATCTGACTTAGGCTTTTCTTTCTAACGACTTTCTGGTTTAGGTATCTAAAGTTTAATATTTAGTGTTTTCTCTTGTATAAGGGGACTTGGGGATAGTGCCAGTCTCTTTTTTTTCTTAAAGTAAGGTTTCTTGTTATGACTTTCCAGTGTGTGAAAATGGCTGGCGCTGTTGCTTGATTAACAGAGATCGGAAGATGCCCACAGACTACATCAGGAACGGAGTTCTTTATGTCACAGAAAAGTGAGTCATTGCACTCCACATTTCTTAGGAGGGAAATTCAAGGCATTGAAGCATTTGAATCTAAAAATGACCCTTTAATAGTGTTTTGAAACAAAAATGCCATTTCAAGGTGCTTTGCAACCTCAAGGAGGCATCATAGGAGAGGGAGAGCTGACCCTGGTGTGTGGCTACGCTTAACAGATGAGATTTATCTTGGAAAGGCTTGCATAGGAATGCAAAGTGGCTCTATACAGACAGTTAGTAGCTGCAGTTCTTGATGAGAATAACACACTAACTGTATAGATACTGGAAAAAAACCTAAAACCTAAGTGTACAGTGAAAATTGTGATCAGCAGCTATCTGACAAATATTCCTGGTTTGGGTTTTTTTTTAAAGCAAGCTGAATGTATAGTTTCCTCGAAATGACAGCAACAGAAAAGAAAACTGAATATTAAGCCTTGGTTTCAAATTTTTATGGATGAGTGGTTGTTTTTTTTATATTTCCTTACTTACCTCCCAGCCTCCCAGGACTGAATAACTATGGTTGTTACTGTTTGGGTCTTGCACTGAAGTTCCTTTGGAGTGTAATGAAAGGAAGTAAAGCTCATCTGTATGCAATGTCACCTAGTGATGGAGGCCACTCTCCAGTGTTTAGAAATCTGAGCTTTTGTCTGCAGCACAATAGCATGAAACTAACACAGTGTTTTTCATTAATCTTCTTTTAGGGTGGTGAAAGATGTATAAGCCTTTTGAGATTTGGTATTTCAGCTGTTTAAGGATATATATCCCTTGTGTGTCTTTAAAATGCTTGTCAGGTTTACCCATTCAGTGCAGTAATATAAATACAAGAATTTTTGTGTGTGTATGCATACTGTATGCTCTGGGCTTTCAGACAACAGCCAGTTGCTAGAATTTATAAATGTTTGCACTAAATTAAAAGCCATAACTGAACTTAATGTCTTTCTTTTATTTTGAAAGTTATTTTAACCTGTGAGATTTCAAATTTCAGAAGAGACGAGGATATTTGAGAAATTTATTTTAAAACACTTTATCAAAACAAGCATTTTCTTTTCTTGTTTTTAGCTACTTGTGTTTTGAAAGCTCAAAATCTGGCTCATCAAAAAGAAATAAAGTTATAAAGCTGTCGGACATAACAGATATTCAGAAGGTAAGTCTGGTTGGTGTTGTAAATAGGAGAGAAAATTGGTTTTTTGTTCAGCTAGTCATGTTTTGCATTTGTGCTTTTGTTATTTTGAAAGAGCATGCCATTGATAATTTGTATAAGTGAAATGTAATTCTTTGATTATGAATATTTCCCAGAACTGCTTTTACAGACTCAGCACAAGCAAACTTCCTATGAGCCTGAAGACAAACTGGTTTACTAAACCCTTATACTCCTGCATTTTCTTTTAAATTAAAGTTATGTTGTTTACTAACTCCAGTGTTGACCAGAGCTCTCTAGGCCTTTAGATCTATTGGTAGCAGGAATTGTGTATTACTAACTTCAGTTTGGGTGCGGATATTGATAGATGCACCATCTTAAAAGTAGGTGCCTCAGAGGGAGGCAGGATTGTTGTCAGTGGGGAAAGGTAGATCATTAGAACAGCCAGACTGGGATGGGCTGGAGTTTCATCTAGTTGGAACCCATCAGTAACAGAGGCAGTGGAAGGTTGAAGCATAGAAAGGGCAATGTTGTCCTTCCTCTGGTTGAGGTTTATCAGTCTGTGGTTAAATGGCTTCACTGGTGCCTTGCATCACTCTCTGTGACCTTTAACATCACTTTTTGCTACCCTTTCTGGGTTTGTCCTCATCTTGAACACAGACACACCTGCGTTCTGCTGTGTCCTTTACCACAGATTAAATCATGTTGAGCAAAGAAACACCTCAGCTTGGTGTCTGCTACTGCATAAGTACCTCCAGATTTTCAAATTAATTCTTTCTATTTCTATGACATGTCTGTAAAGCAGACAGCTTATGCTCAAATTGAACATTCCTCCTGGAATTAATAATTCATATTAATGGATTTCAAACATCATGCTTCAAGTAATGCTGATTTGTTGTTCAGCAGGCCTTCACTGCCATAAAGTTTCTTTTGCATCTGTGTAGTGTTTTTAATGAGACAGGGATCATGCAGTCAAGCATAAAAATGTACTGTGCCTGGTTTTATTGGGAGGTGGGAAAGCCAGGTCTGACTTGAATGTCTTTCTCCCTGTGAATACTCCCAGGTTCAGCCAACTGTATTCCTTCTTATCTTTATGGACTTTCTAAAAGAACAAACAAGCAATCCGTGCATGGCACTGGGTGCTGTGGTTTAGTTGATGTGGTGGTGTTTGGTCAAAGGTGGGAGCTCTTCTTCAGCCTAAATGATGCTATGACTCTGTGATACCCTGTTTTCCATCTAATTTTGGAAAATAAGCTTTTTCTGGTCTGCTTGCTGTTCCTCCAAAGAGTGGATGGAAGTCACCTGTAGGGGAAGCTGTGGGTAATGCACACAGGCATCTCACCCGTGCACAGAGCTGGGCTGTGCCCTGCCTGCAGTGCCCCACACTGTGCCCGGGTCAGCTCCCATGAGCTGGAGCAGGACTGATGCTCACTTTGGGGCTGGGGCTGGTTCCAGCAGGCTGGGCATTGCTGCAGCTCGTAGGAGGAAGTGGAGAGAAAGTCCTGGCTGGGTGAGGATGTACCAAGCAAGTCCAGCAGAATGAGACTCAGGAGAACGGCAGCTGGCTTCATCCTGGGTTTTAGTGGAGGTCTCTTAGTTGTGGCTGGGAGGACATG
The DNA here is from genome assembly GCA_017589585.1 of Phylloscopus whistleri. Taxonomy (NCBI): domain Eukaryota; kingdom Metazoa; phylum Chordata; class Aves; order Passeriformes; family Phylloscopidae; genus Phylloscopus; species Phylloscopus whistleri. The sequence goes on from JADMLD010000722.1 coordinate 46,373, forward strand.
CCAGTAATGAATTGTGTAACCTCTGCAGTATCTTTTGCAGTTGTTCAGTACAGAAGATATCTTATGTCTTTGTGTGTGTTTTTGGTTTTTTTTTTAGTATAAAGTGCTCTCTGTTCTCCCGGGATCAGGGATGGGTATTGCTGTATCAACACCATCTACACAGAAAGTAAGTAGCTGGCTGTATCTGGATTGCTGTGTTGAATTTCTTACCCTTTTTTTCCTCCTCTGGTTAGCACCAGCATAAAGGCTTTTTTTATCCCCTTATGCCAGTGGCTGGCTTTTTTTTCTTTTTTTAAAAAATTCACTTGTCTATTATTCAGTATGTTTGTCTTCAGAATTTTAATGAATTAAATATTCAGCTTGTTCTACTGCATCTGGAGTGTTTTAACACTTCAGAAAGATTTTCCCCAGCATCCTACATGAGAAGCATGTGGTCTGCTATGTACTCTGAAACAAAAAGCTGTTGGCTTGAGAGTATCCATGGGGAGGAGGCTTTAAGGTGAGAGGGCCTGACCCTCAGATGAAGTTTTTAAGGAAGTGAAAAGTATTAGAAAATAAGCCACATAGTCAAGGATTTAATAGAGAAAAAGATTATTTTGTCTGTATCAATGCATTTCTAGTACAATTAGTCTGTTCCTAGTGACTTGACAAAAATATACCTAGAGGAAATTATTTTTCTTTGTGGTCTGACATGATGTTGTTTTTTTCTATCCTTTAGCCTTTGGTGTTTGGTGCCATGGTACACAGAGATGAAGCTTTTGAGACAATTTTCAGCCAATACGTGAAAATAACATCTGCATCATCCAGCAGTGAAAGCTAGTGTCTTACCTTGGAAGAGCTAAAGGAAACTTTCTTATTGTATGACTTGGTAGTGAAAAAAATGAACATCCTCATCTATTTTGCAATAATTTTTCTTGTCTGGTGGTTTATATTCTATCTGTTACATAAACCAAGTGTATTTTATATATGCCTTCATGTTTGTTTTTAAGGTTTTTGTAAAAAAGACAAAAAAAAACCAAATGAAAACAGTGAAAGTGCTATCATCACTATTAGCCTTGCACATTAAGCACTTTTAATGTTTATTTACTGACATTAAAAGCTGGGAAGATGCTCGGAGACCTAACTATATAAGAGATTGATCCCTTTATCTCCACTGATGTCACTAGGGATACATTTGTCCCTTCATCTTAGTTGTTTTTTCCCTGCAGCAGCCTGAAGTCTCCTTCTTCAGCTTGGAGTTTTTAATTGGGACCTTTATTAAAACTGATGGCAACACCAAGGAAGTATTAGCTTCTTAGTATTTCCATGTGTACAACTGCATTTGAAATAACTCCTCCTTGCTAATTTTTGCATTGCAGGAGAATGTTTTACTGGTTTGGTTAACTTCAATTTTTCCTGAATAGAGATGTTTAAATTACTTGTACAGTGAATTGGAGGAGAAAGTTTGTAACTATATCTTCCTTAACTCATTAACCAGAGTAAGAGGAAGGAAGGCAGGCAGATACTTTTTATAAAAGAGGGCACCAAAATGTTGTTCCTAAAATGTTAGGCATCTTGTAATTATATTTCTATAGGTACTTGTCCTAGAAGGGCTCAGCTGTTGTACATGTTGCATGTACAAGGCATTTGTATGTTAATGCATTAAAGACTTGAAGGCTTTCTGTGTTGGGGAGGTGGGAATAATTAAACTAAACTCAGATGTGACCTTTTTTAATTTGGCTCTTCTCTTGAGTTACCTTGTGATTAAAAAAAAATGCTGTAATGTAGCAACTGAAAGCACTAGTTCCTCTCAAAGCATAATTTGAGGAGCGTTGGTGTGCTTCTGTCTTCCCCCGTACAGAATTAAATTCTAGTAACAATTAAACTCAACTGCCAGGTAAAACAGGAAGGCTGCACTCCTCTGAACTCTCTCAGGCCTGTCTAGCAGCAAAGCACATATTGACCTTTGTCTTTAATATTAGAAAGCTTTTATACTCTGTATAATAGCACCCATCTGAGAGGTTTGGAGTTTTATTCGCATTTTCATGAAAGCACAATAGGAGTTATGCCAGCCTTCCAGAGTGACTTTTCCTTTGCTATGTCTTTTGAGTTGAGTGGTATGGATGTCTCCAGACATTATATGAATGGCTCTGACAAAAAAAGCAATGGAGATGCAAATTCTTACATAAAATGGTACTTAATTTCATGGGGTTTTTTTCCTCTGTTTTTTTAAACAGGAATTTCCTTTCTTTGTGAGGAAAGGGGTAAAATGAAGGAAGAAGAGGGGTAGCAAACACCAAAGGGTGTGTAACTCTCAGCACAGTTTTAAACTGAAGTGTGTCAATAAATGCAGGAGTAATGAAGAAGGTGGAGGTCAAGCTGTACAAACCTTTAGTCTGTCCATGAAGAGGTAGGATATGAGAACTTAATACAAATTTTATATGAAGAAGTACTGTTGAATACCATAATTTGATTGAGTATTGTAAAGTGAAACACTGATGGGGTGTGCTCTGGGTGGAAATGTAAGCAAGGACTGGGTAGAAACCACTCTAATGGCTAAAATGCAATTTTTAAGTTCTCACTTCAGAGTAGCACTTGAACATGTCTCTACATGACCTGAAAAATGGGTGCATTTCTAACACAACCATTGGTATGCTGTAACTCAGGGCCTGGAAACTTCAAATATAAGTGAAGATGGTGGGAAATTCATTTTGCCACCATTTAAAGTGGATGTAGCTTGACAGTTTATGGTTTCATAATCTTACACATTCAGGTTATATGTAAAGTAAAAATTCTTGATCTTAAATTTTTCTCATCAAAACTACTTCAAAATCAGTTAAGATCCTTTTTGTAATTGCTACATATTATAATTTGGCTTTTCTTTCTAGAATCTTCCTTGAATAGCAAGTGTGGCTAAGAAATAGGCATTAAAATGGCTTAATGTTACATAAATCTTAATCAGATTCATTCATTTTGTCTTAAGAAAAAAATCCCTTGGGTGTGTTTTAAGGTTATCCTTTTTTTTTTTTTTGAAGAAACAGAAAACTATATTTTTTACAGAGAGCATGCTCTTTTTCTTATTTTTGTATCATTTTTCAAGTGTAATTTATACCTTCACTCTGATCATAACAGCAGTTTCAGTAGGAAATCAGTTGACTTGCACTTATTACCTCCTCCCCCTCCCACCCTTCACTGGTTGACCCTCGTGTACAGGGTTGTCCTAGATTCTGGTTCCTGGAGGAGCTATAGGATCTATTCTGATGGTGCCAGGACAATTAACCATACCTAGGCTTTGGAGAGGGAGAAGAGGAATCATTACCCTTTTCCCAGACTGAAATGCCTCATGTGTACAATAGACTCTTAAAATTTATTTTCTGAACGAAGAAATTAGAAATGTCTTATAAAATCTAATGTGCTGATGTTTGAAATGAATCCACACTTCAAGAGTGTGAACTTAAAAGTTAGTGATCCTTAAAGCAGCAAACCTAGTGCAAACTGCAATGCAACATTGGTTCTAATATAGAGAGAACAGACTGGATTTCTTCCTTTTTTTTTTTTTTTAAATAGAGTTGTAATATAATTGACAGACATCTGTGTACATATTTTGCAAATCTCACTTTACATTGGGTTATCCGGTTTCCCTGCTGCTCAGCTGCTCCCCTGGTGTCCGTGACTTCAGAGACTGAATTTACCTTGGTGTGTTTACTCACCCTCTTCTCCTGCTGTGCCCTCTCAGGTCTGGAGGGCAGGAGGGGATGGGCAGTGAGTGAATGTATACTTGACTCGTGTAATTACACTGAAGCTCTCACCTTGAATTCCAATCTTCCTACGTAGTTTTGCAGTACAGCCTGGTGCACTTGAGAAACAGGCTGGCTCGGAACACTTAATGTAAAGTGCTTCTAAATAGCTGAAAGTGATGTTCTTGTCATTGTCTGTCTGATTGCTGTTTATATTTGCAATTCTGTTCATGTCTGTGGATGTCTGGATCATTCACGTGTAATTGGATTTAACTTCTTTAGAAGTTTGTTGGTTAGTTTGAGTCCCTTTTAAAGACAATAAAAAAGGGAGATGAAAACTGACTAATTCTTTATCACTGACCATTCAAATTCAAAAGCGAAACAAGCTGAAATATGAAATCATGCCTTTCTGTGCACTGTAGCTTTTGTGAGGCAAGATTGAATGAAACAAGCTATTTATTAGTAGCAACATCACACAGGATGCCAGCAGCAAAACTCTACCCTCGTTCTGCAGACAAAGAGAAAAGGAATTTTACCCGACTATGAAGAGATGAAAGGATGTACCTGTTTTTTGGCTACTTAAACCTGTTTGAAAACATTGGTAGTTTTTATTGAACTCTGTACATTTTGGCAGATGTTTAATTTCTACTAATCATTGAAATATAATGGATGTTAAAATTTTTATGTCTGAAGTTTGAGTCTATATTTTGAAATTGTAAATAATTCATTATCAGTGTAACTTTTGTTTGACAGAAGACTTATACTGTATGAATAATTGAAATAATGAAATTATTTGCCCTGTACGTTTTTTAAGAAAATCTTGTTTGTTTAAAAAGTCTTGTATAAATTATAATTTTTATTTAAATAAACCTAAAAATGCTTTGTGCTAATGCTTCTTGCAAACTTCAATTATCTGTCTATCAAAACTACACCTGATTTCTTGGAATGAAGTGAGTTAGTGCTTTTTGCCAGATTCACAGCCACATGTCCATCTCTGGAGGGAGGTGGGTGGGTGTTATTGCTTTTGAAGCCCAAGGAACTTGAATTTCATTTTAAATAATTCCATTACTTTATTGGAGAGTGTATGTATGTTTTTGGTTAGGTCTTTTCTGTGAGTACATCAGTCGCTTTGTGGTTACGTGGTTAATTTAATGAATGAAAAAGCAAGCAGTGATTTCTAAGATGCCACTGCAGGAGGGCGTGGATGACACAAGAGGACTTGGGAAGAGTACAGACTCTTATCAGCCAGAGCTCCATGCCACTGTGCTGCAGGTAGGCACTGGAGGTAGGGCTAAACCCTTTTCCATCCCCAGGGTGTGCAGGAGCTGTGCTCAGCAGCAGCATTCCCTAATCAGGAGCAGCTGTTCTGCAGCCTCTGTGTCACCTCAGCTCTCTGGTCACAGCAGCCCACCCTGCAGTGCTGTGCCTGTGTGTCAGCTGTACCCTGCTGGGGGTGAATGGCCAGGCTCCCTCATCCCTGCTGTGTTCCAGGGAAGCTGTCCCACTGTCCCACTGCCCTGTGTTTGCTTCCACAGCATTCTGTAATTCCAGGGCTGAGCTGCCTGCTCATCTAATCCAGACCCGTTGGTTTGTCCCTACTGTGCTCCTTTCTGTGTTTGGCTCAGCTGAGGTAGTCTGGGATGGATCCTCCACACATGAATGTGTGTTGCTCTCCTTATCTCAGTATTTATTTTTCTCCTGGTGGCAGCAATGCAGCTGGTGATTTAATGGTGTTTTACGCTGGTATTTTAAGTGTTCTGACAATACTTAACTTGTTCAGAGAATACTTAACTTCCCTCTTGTACTGCTTTAATGTGTTTTTTGTTAAATATTTGTACAAGATGAGTTGCACCTGCAGCAGTACTCGCAGAGGTTGGATTGAATCCCACCTGCCTGAAGCCTTGTGGAAGGAAAATGTGGAGCCTGGAAGTCTGGTTTTGGCTATAGACTCCATGGTATGTGTGGGGGGACATGGTCTTCTTGAAAACAGTGCTTGCTGTGTCAAGGTCACTTTAGCAGCCCATGAAAACACTGGAATTGTGTTGAAGGAACTGTTCACCTGCTCTCCCTGTAACTCCAATTCCTACTGCAGAAAGGAGGCTTTCCTGCCACATTGTCATCCAGACAACCATGGCTTCGTGCACACGAGCAAAGCAGGGCCTTGTGCAGTCCTGCATTAATGGTAAAGGGCACTTGCAGCATTCAGCTTGGAGAAACTGAGGAGTTTTTTTACTTTTAAGTAATTTTCAAGTCAAGTCTGAGTTGTACTGAATCCCTGGATTCACTAAATTGCTCTCCTTCGTTTTAGGTTAGGCTAAATGTTTTGTGCATTAATTATTGGCCCATCTTAGACTTGTGAATATTTTTATTTCAAAAGTAAGAAATACTGAAGTAAATTATCTGTCTTAGAGAGGTTGGTATATTGCAAAGGGATCAGTCCCTTGCAGCAACAGTGTCCTTCCTCACTGGGCTGTGGATGCTCCAGAAGCCAGGTGGGCATAATGCAGTGCATGAAGGATATAGTGATGGACATGTCTTTAATACTAGATTTAGCCTGAACTGATGCTGTATTTGGTCAGGTTGGCTTTGACTGGGAAGCAGAGAGATGAGGGGTAGTAAATACCTTTTTCCATTTTTAAATAGCTGTCACTTTTCTGTACCTTGAAAGCTGCACAGGCTAGTTGAGATGTGCATTAGGGAAAATTTCTGCTTTCACATTCTCTGCAGAAGTTCCTTCCATCTTTGCCAGTTTCTGTGACATAGTTGCATATGGGTAGTGATTTCCTTCAGCTTTCCTTTTTCACTATGCTTCCCTATTAAATAGCAAATATTGATAAATGTTGCTCTTTTTTCATTCCTAAACTTCCCAAATTTCTCCATTGCTGTCTCTGACAATTTTGAATTGAGAACTTTCCTACTGGTTCCTTTGACCTTTGTTTTTCTCCTTCAGCATTGTTCCAGTTTTCTTCCTCTCACAAAAACAACACTGTGATTTCAGTCCTGGTTATTTAGAGATACTGATGGACCATGACCTGATGAACATGTCACAAGTTCACTAAAGCTGACTTCACCTCTTACATCTTCCATTTTGTATAAATTGGAGCTAAATTGCTGTATCTGCTGGTTTGGATTACTCAGTGACTTCCATTTTCTCAAGCTAATTTGTCATGTCTCTGCTCCTGATTATCTACATGACTGGGAAAGAAGATGCTTCTTGAACCTGTTGAGTGAGCTCTAAAGTGAACAATCTCTTCTTGACAAAGCCAGTTTTACTGGTGCAAGCCTTTGTTGAGCAAAATATGTATCTGCAGAGGAGCAAATGTAGATGCAGATGATTTTGGCTGCTGCAAAATGGTGTTTGGGAAGGAATGTTTGAGCCTAAGCTATTTGCTGAGGCATCTCCATGCCAGTCTCTTGAGCACAGGGTGTGAGGTTTTAACCTGTCATGGCTAAGTCAGAACTTCTGAAAATCCTCTCTAGGTTGTTTATGTCAGATGAGTATTTGGGAAGGACTCCTAGTATAAAGTCTGTAAACAACGCAACTGTATTCAGTATTGGGTTTGCTTTGTGAAAAAATGTCACCCCTGACCAGAAATGTCATTAAATATTATGACAATATTAAAATTAATTACTATATTAATATTAAGCAGCCACACAACAGGAATAAGAGTCATGAGTTGATTCTAAACCTTATAATCCTTTAAAATACCATACAAGTTATGTATTTGTAGAAATGGGATTTGTACAAGAAGTATTTGGGGCCAGAAGAAGCTCTTTGCCAGAAAAAAAAAAGGAAGAAAAAGGAAAAAATATTAAATCTCCTAGGTATTATTTGGGAAAAAACTGCTAGTGGATCCTGGAGTGTGAGCTAACAGCAACCTCCATTAGACATTTCTTGTCAAGTGTGTATACATATATATACCTTCCTTTACTCTCATAATGCAAGGCTTTCCTGTGTTTCAAATGTGTTTTTCTTGCATTTTGGATGCTTGCAGGAAGTGTGTTATTGGTGTCGGTTGGTGGACATGCTCTAGGAAGTTTCCAAAGCTACGCAGGGTGTCATCCTTACTCCCAGCACTTGCCTGCAGGGGAGATGCCTTGGAAAGCCCTCTTCCTGCTCATAGAGGGAACTTCACATTGCTCTCGTGCCCAAAGTCAGCAACCCTGACTGCACAGCTCATGGGGTGGTGGCAGCTGTGTCTGCTCAAATCCTTCCACAAGATGAGTGGCTCTGGGCACTTTCCAAGGAAAGCAAAGCACAGCTAAGCCCTGAAGTTTACCTCTGTGATGCAGGACTGAAATGGTGAAGGGAAGACAGATGGGATATGAGGGAGAGGCAGCTTGGAGTCTAAAACTGGACTTGTGATGACTGTGGGTGCTCCTCACACCATCTGTGGCTGAGCAGAGTTCAGGAGGGCTTTTTGAAAGAGGGGAGATGCTGTCTTCAAGGCTGTATAAATATGCTGAGGTCTTCATTTAAATATGCCAAAAAGTGTATAAAGAATGTCTGTATGAAGAATGTAGATTTGCTGTATTGCTCTAATACAGCCTTTTCCAAATATTACCACTATGGGCATCATGCAAGGTCACTGTGTGGCAAATACCAGTTGTACTTGGTGACTTCTCAGGAAACTAAACACAAAATAAAATCAGGTAAACCTCAGCAAACATCTTGAACTTGCTGCTTTACTAACTCCTTCTTAAGATTTATTTCTACTGTTCAAGTAATTTTACTGTTTATATTCCTGACAATGTGGACAGCTTACTGAAGACTTACTGTGCATCTCCTGACTTGGAAATGACAGGAGCCTGTCAACACCTGCTTCTACAGGCGTGCCAGGCTCCATGTCCAACTGAGTAAACACCTTGAAAAACCTGAGCTCTCATCTTTGCTCAAGCAAACATTTCAAGGTGACTGTAGTTTCATGCCAAACTAAGAGCTCTCTGCCTCCTGCTCCCTATCTTATGCTGGGGCTCACCAAACCTTCCTGAAATGGCAGGAGCCCAGCACAGGATGTGAGAGCAGTGAGAAGAGCAATGCATTATCCATCTTTCCAGAAAGCACAGGAAGCTGTTACAGGCTGGCTTGGCTGCCCCTGGATCTGCAGCTCAGGTTTTGGTGGCCATGAGGGATCTGACATACAATTACCTCTGTGTTCCCCTTGTCAGGTTTGCAATATCCTTCAGATTTCAGAGGTAACTTTTGAATATAACTTGGATAAACATTAAAGGCTGATCCTGAGCATAGAGTATTAAAGAATAATGCAAAGAAACAGAGCTAAAATGTCTGTGTGTGCGTGTTAACTCTGCACAAAACCTGATTGTGCAAATATTTAAAGAGTTGGAATGCTGTTGTTAGGGGTGTGCTTAATCTGCTAAATCCACTTCCTTCAAGCACCAGTTTTTGTCCAGCTCCTTCCCTCAAAACTTCAACCAGAGCTGGCAAAAAAAAAAAAAAAGAAAAAAAGGCAAAAACAAAAAAAAGAAGAAAAAGAAAAAAAAACAGTGAGGGGTAGCTGTTGCTCATCAAATTTTTGGGGCCATTGCAATAAGACCAGGGATGGTTAGAGAGGAGGCAGGAAACACAGCCAGGAGAGGTTGTGGGCTTTTTGTTTGAGCATGTTGTCTCAGAGGCTGTTCTAGGTTAGACTCATCCCTCTTGGAAGCAGGAGCAAAGTGGGGATGCCTGTTTGACAGCCTCCATGCAGAGGAAGCAGAAGGCACGTTAGCTGATGTGTGGCATGTTTTCATCCTAAAAAACCATGAATAAGGATCTTGGATGATGTGAAATTTAAATAAATTTTAAAAAGTTTTGGTTTAATCTGCATTTTTAGCCCACGTTACTCTTCAGTTTTAGCGTTCTTTCTGCGTGTGTGCCTGTGGACATGTAGCTGTGCACTGACAAAATGCACCAAGAACTGACCCTCTCTGTGCACAGCAGATGTGTCCACATGAAGGTTGGTGAAGCTTGGCCCTCTTTTTTCCAGGCCCTTAGCCCCACCCAGTCATCGTGCTCCTGCAGCTTTCCCACCCCAGCTCCCAAAGCTGCCTCCAGACACATCGTGGTCCCACAGGGGCCAAGGGCCACTGTGTGGCTTGGTAGGTGGTGGCACTGCTGAGGTGGTAGAAAACACAGGTAGATACAGGATTGGGTTGTTAAGCCATGTAAAAAAAGTGCTAGTGTCCTGTATCTTTGCAAAAAATCTTATCTTTAGGTTGTGAGGTGTGCTGTGGATTGTAGCAGCAGTGGCTGCTACTCAGGGAAAGCTCAGGCTTCCCAGATCCCAGTCATCAAATGCCTGAGTATAAGCTTTTGGCAGGTAAACACAGTTTCTAACACTTGCTATTTTTAAAACCAAGATAGGACTAACTCACGTTAGATGGGGGATGTCTTGCTCCTGTTACACTCCATATCTTCAGCCTGCAAAAAACACAATCTTGCACTTAAACACCCCCAGATCTGTGTCCTTGCACTGGTGCCAGAGATCCCAGCATTGGCTGTATTTATCTCTGTCTTTATGATTTTATTTCCATGCTTTTTGAGAGCATGAGCTGCCCCAGCTGCAGAGCCCAGCAGCACCAGACCAGGGTGGGGAATGTTGGCCTGGCTCCTCTCTCCGTGCTGCTGAGGCTGAGAGCTTCATGTGACAGCTCTGGGAACCTGATCTATAAGCCTCACAAGGAAACACATCACACTACGTCCTTTCTAAGCTATTTATGTCATTCTAGGGCTGAGATATTTTGTAACACTGTATTTTAGTCCTCCTTGCTCCCACATTTTGGTGGGGAATATATTATCAAAATACAGGTGCCAGGTTTCAGTCACTTCTAAGTTTTTGTTCTTGTTTTTAGGAATTATGGTGTTGAGGTTCTTTGTTACTGTCAAGAAAGCCCCAATGAGAGGCATTTTTCCCTGCTTTCAGGAGTGTTATTTTAGTGATTGCATTGGGTTGTTCAGGGGTGGATGAGTCAATGAGCAAAGACCTGACAGGAGAAGACTCTCAGTTGTGACAGGAGGGCAGGTGAGCTTGCTCAGACTTCTGGTTTCTGGCAAAGCTGTGTCTCCAAGAGGTATTAAATCCCAACTATTGGTGCTTTAAAGCACCTTTGGTGGGTACTCAGCCCTGCAGTTATCCAGAGGGAGCTGCTAAAACCTTTTGGCCTGAAGGACCCTCACAGTGGCCACGAGCTTGATGGCCCCTCCAAGCCCAGTCTGTGCTACTCTGCTGGCCTCAGCAGCTGGTTGGAAGTGCCTGCCCTGGGCTCCTGGCTCCCACACAGCTGCAGGGAGAGGTGAAACAGAGCAGCTGCCATATCCCTGCACAGCAAGCCATGGGAGTGAGGCACTGTCCCACTGCAGTTCCCAGCTGAGTACAGGTCACTGCTTTGTTCTCTTGGCCAGGGGGGTCATCACCACCCCTGCTCGAGCCTGTCCCAGCTGGGAGAAATGACAGAAGTGACAGAGCTTTGTGCCTCTGGCTGGGGGCATGCTGGGCTGGTGCCATCCCCAAGGCACTGATGGGTGGGCAGAGGTGGAAAGGAGCCCTGCTATCCTCTCCTGCATTTACAGCCAGAAGGGTTTCAGGAAAAACCTGAGCTTTCCTCTTAGCAAAACAGAATTCTTTTTAGGCTGTTACCCTCATTCCCACCCATTGCTCCACAATTTATGGTGTCCATTATGTTTTAATCTGTGTGGGAAGGACTGTCCTGCTTGCACTGTGCCTTGTGTCAAGATCATAAGAGCAGACCTGGTGAAGAGAGAGGGACACCATTACAAGGGGGGTCTCACCTGTCCCCTGTCTTTTATCCTCTTCTATTAGGTTAACTTTCTGTCTGGTTTCATATAGGAACTACATGAAACTATGCTGGTTTGTATAGTTCTCGAAGTGAAGGAACTGCTTAGGCTCTCCTTTTGGAGCTTAAGCCTGCAGATCAGGAATATGTCTGTCAGAGCCAGGGGGACTGTGCTATGCCAAGCCAGTCTGAGCTCAGGGGACCCTTGGTCTCCGTTTCCTCTTGCTATTGATGTGGTTGAGGTAATTTAAATGCCCTTTCCCTTTGTTAGTTTTTGGCTGAAATACAGCTGCTGAGTGAGGTTTCTAACCAATTGAAAGGGAAGGCCCTGTGGGAAATGAAGTGCATTTATCAGATGTTGGTTTTGATGCTCTCTTTAGGAAAAGCAACATTGTGATCTATTTATATTTTTTGATAAGCAGAGGCACTATTGTCGCTGTGATGGATAACATGCATGGATAGCCTGCTGAGCTGTGGGGTGATGTGCTCTGGGCACAGAATGGGGAAGAGCTGCTCATCCCTGTGGAGTACAAGGATTGCACTGTGCTGAAGCTGGAGGTCTTCATCACCCACTGTATTGCTCACCTGGGCACCTCTGAGACCTCACAATGTGTTTTCCTGTGAGCTGTCTCCTGGTGCACCCTGCTGGATTCAGCTCATAGTTGAAGGCAACCTGCATCCTCCCTGAGCCCTGGGCTGGTTCCATCTGCTAGTGTTTAAAAATGAAGGGAAGGAACTTGGAGTAAGTGTGCTGCTTTAGTTCTCGTTGGCAGTTTCTACTTGCTTGTCAACAATGAGGTGAAAATAGCAACTGGTTGCAGATCAGTGTGCAGGTCTTGGAAAAAGTCCCTGTGCCTGGTGATTGCAGTGGCATGGAGATGCAAGTTCTTGGCATGCACCTCAGTCCTCTATAAGAAGAAAACTCTGCACATTCCAAGAGGAGAAGCAATGTTGTTGATCCAAGTGCTCTGTGATACTGGAATGCTTTTGTACCGAGGTGGAGGCTAAAGGCTGAAGTAAACTGCAATCCCACCCCCCAACACAGCAGACTGGCAAAGGGGAGGGGTGGAGAGGCCTTAGCTTCAGCAGAATGTGTGCTGGTTCCTTAGGCTCCAACAAGGAAAACAGGTGGAAAATAGCTTGGAAAAGGTCTCTGCCCTCAAGAATGCAATATCTGTTGTCTTTAATAGGTAACCTGATCAGCCCAGGGGCTGGCCAGCGTGGCTGGGGGTAGCTACCTACTGCTTCCCCAGCCACCCTCCACCCGCAGCTCCATCCTGGGCTCTGAACCACACAGGGGTTGGTTGCCTTGTGCTCTGGCTGTCAGGACATGGTTCCTGAGCTGTGTGGCACTGTGGCATACCAAGGGGCAGCCCCTCCTGAGCAGAAAACACTGCATTTTATAGAGCTGGAAGGAGCTGTGCACTGCAAAACCCTGTCCTCTACCTGCATGTAGGCAGGTGTATTGCCTGTACCTGCTGTCTGTATTGCCTATTTACAGATGTCAGGCATTTTGGGGAGGAAGAGCAAAATAAGGTAAATAAGGGTAAATATCTGACCAAGCAGAAACTGGCTTCTGGCTTCCCTCCTGCTTCCCAGTCCTGCTGCCATGCGCTGGTGAATGGTTCATGGAACATCCCAGTGCTCCAGCCTCAGCTGAAGGTGGGTTGATCTCCACAGAAAAGGTTTTTATTGAAAGGGTTTGTCAGACATATATGCAGATCTGATTCAATATTAAAAAAAAAAAATACAGTTACAATTTTGTTATATCTCTGACTCAGTTTGTTTTTTCCTGAGACACATCAAGGCTTCCAGAAAACAGGCAAAGATAGGAAAGAGACAACAGACAATGTCATTATTGATCTAAACATTTTTAGCCAGGCAGTAGCAAGCATTTAAAAAAATGTATATGTCGTCTCTAATATAATTAGCTGTGGCTGTCAGTATCTAAGGAATGACTAAAATAACCTGTTAGACTGTGCTGTATACTGTGACAAGTAATTTTAAGAGTCTTAGATTGTTTAGCAATGGAAGGAGAAGGTAGAAGCAGGAAAGGTTATTATTAAAAAAAGACCCTGAAGGCTGAGGCACAGCAAGACACTGGTCTTCTTGCAGACCTCAGTTATTTGCTTTCCCAGGTACAGCGCTGTCTTTTTGCAACTGGAATGCATTTTTTACCCTAAAACATACTTAAATCCTTCCTGGTGGACTAATTCCTACTTGCTTCCCTATTCATGCCTCCTAAACTATGCATCAATAAATAAGAAGTGCAGGTTTGGGAGTATTCAGTGCTATTATGAGAATGTGCATATTTTCTTCCTGGTTGTTTCAGGTCTGTTATCTGGTTCAAAGTCAGAAAAAAAAAATCCAGATTTCATTGAAAAGATGTAAAAAACCACTTTCCCTTTTAAGACATCAAATTCTCTTGATAGTAGTCCCCCTGAGTGCTGCTTTGTTGCTATAGTGATTACTAGTCCATTTAAGCCACTTTAAAATGGTAATGATGAGCAAGAAAACCAAATTCATAACAATGTCATTAGCATAGCTATTTTCGTGTGTTCCATGAGATTAGGAAATGACCAAAGTCTGGGGAATAGTAGCCTGATTTATTTTCATTTTTTATGGGCTGCTAATGATTTAATGGCAACCAGATCCGATGCAAGCTGCTATCAAAGACATCAGCTTAGAGCTCTGAGATGATAAAGCTATGGGGCCTTTGTGATCCACTGTGGTAGAATAAGCCAGCCTGAACTAATTAAAATACCTTCAGGGGCATCCTCTGCCGCTGCTGTGACATCAGACTTGTGCTCTGTGAGGAGTCTGGCCCTGCTGAGGCTGTACCAGGGAAGGCAAACCTGATGTTAACTTGGTTCCCAGACTTTTTGGGCCCTCAAGTCCTCAGAGGCAGCCAAGCTGCAGGTGGGACTCCCTGAGCCACCACCCTCGGCACCTCAGCTGAAGAACCACAGCGGTGATGCCGTACTGGTGGGCCAGTGCCCTTGAACTGGAAGTGAACTGGCAGAGGGAGACCTCAGCAGCAGTGTGTGCTCTGCAGGGAACAGACAGGCAGAAATCCCCAGCACTCTCTAGGACACCTCTCTACCTGTCAGGACACGTGCTTTAGCTGGAGGACTGAATGAATGGAGGGCATCACAGCTGCTGGCCTGTGAAGGGCCTGGTGAGCTTCACGGGCCGGGGGCCATGGAGGGGACATGGGGCAGGGGCCCCCGTGAGGGGGCAGGGGCAGGAGGGGAACCTTCAAGCAGCACTGAGGAGGCTGTCCAGGCACACCTGCCCTTCCTTTAGTGGTTTGAAGACTGTTTCAATTTATGATTGACTGAAGAGCATTTAACCCTTCAGTGAATAAAGTAAATGTGTTTCTTATCTGTAAGTATCATTGCGCAGGGCGGTTCTGGTTTTTGGTGCCAGCAGGAGTTGTGATGCCCTCCAGCATTAGGAAGGATGCTCCCACCCAGCTGACAGGCCTTGTGTGAAGACAAAGGACACTGGATGCCATACCAGAGAGGCACAGTTGACAGAGGCAGGTGACAGACATCACCCCTTGGCCAGCAGGAAGGTCTGATCCAGGGATGGGGGCACCCTGCAGTGCCACCCCCTGCAAACTGAGTCAGTTAAATATTTGTCCTTGCTAAGGTTATGCATCCAAGATATGCCTCCAAAATCTCTTGTTTAATGAAATATGCTCTAAAAGATATTTTAGTGACTGAAAATCTTAAAAATATTGACCAGCTGGTGGGAGGAGAGGAAGAGCTAAGATAAAAAAATAAAATAGATGAAGTGGCAGATTCTGTGCTCCTGGTGTCGCTGATACTGCTTTGGTTTAGGATTTGTATGAGGCAAGAGGAGTCTGAAGTCCCAGGTATGACAGACAGGAGTTATCAAAGTAAAGTTCCTGTGACTATTTTTATAAGGCTCAGAGAAAATTAAAAGCCTCTCCTTTCCTTGTTAAGAAAAAAAGTTTGAGCTGAAATACAAAAATATCACCTGCTGTTCAAGGCCAAATTCTTTTTCACTTCTGAAAATGTGGAAAGTGTTATATCCTGAGTCACCCAACAAGTGACTAATTTCAGAGGCAAGAGGCTGGTGCTTACAGCAGTCTTTCCATGGCAGGAGGCACAACAGGCACAATTGGAAATACTCTTGTCTCAGCACCTGGTTTTAGAGCCTGTCTGCCACTGGTTCCAGCTACAATGAGTTGTAAAAAAAAAAAATAAATTAAATTTAGAAAAAGCGAGGTATTGATTTTATGATATTTTTGCCTGACCTTCTTCCCTTTACCTAGAGGTAAATGTGTTACTTGTTGATGCACATACAGTGCTGACAGCCTGTGTCAGCATGTGATGTGTAGTGAGAAGTCCAGAAAACAGAAAACAGGCTCCAGGCTCTGAAAAGCTGGGAGCTGGGCAGCATGCTCCTGAAAAACTGTCTGGTTCATCATGGCCCAGCTGTGCCTTGCTAGTGCAACACTTGCTCCTTGGTCCACCTTCTGTAGGAGAGATGCTTGAAGTAAATCCAAAATTATAGTAAATCCAAAACTGAGACTGCCACCCTTTCCTTATTTTATACATATACACACATATATAGTGGATGTATTATTTATATATAATGCCTGGTTTGAAGAAGGTAAGCCAAGCTACACTAAAAATGCTGAACCTAATATGTCCTTATAATTTAATACCAATACCTGCCTAGCTCAGCAGGCTGCTGATGACCCTGATGAAGCAGAGACATCAGTGTTTTGGCTCCCACTTGTCAGTGTCATGGAGATGCCCACTGCTGTGGCTCAGACACCACAGAGGATCTGGAGCTGCCATTTGGGAATTGCCACAACCCACAGTGGCAGGCTCAGGTGGAAGGGGTATATTTAGATAAGATGTTTACTTTGCAGGCAACAAGAGATACTAAAATTATTGAACCTGTTCCACTCCCAAATTGTTTCTGCTTTCACTGGCAAGGATGAACTCATCGAGTAATCGCTCTCAGAAAAGTGGAAGAAATGGAGGATCTTTCAAGTGTTTTGCTCCATTAAAAAAACTGTGATGCAAGGACTTTATTTTAATCCAAAGCCTGCACAATGTGACATTTTCCTTTATCTCCTCCATCCATATGTGCCTTCTTTGTGAATAGCAATGCAAGAAGAACAACATGAAAATTAAAAAGAAAATCATAATATTTTTGGCCTGCAGAAATTTCATCAGACAATTCATCACAGAAGGGACTGAGAGAAGGCAGACTCAGCTTTTCATTTTGGATGCAGGCTAATGGAAAGGTAAATGAAAGGCAAAAAATGAAGGTGTTGGGTCACTATCTCTAATAACACATCTAATTCTGTTGTTATTCCATCTCCAGGTTGATCTGGGGAATTTGTTGAACTATGAATTTCTGTACACATATAGGGTTCATGCTTCAGTGCACAGTGCTGATTGCTCATCAGAGGCCTGTGAGCAAAGGCAGCTACTGCAGAAATTCAGTTCTCCTTCTGTAATGAGCTTGTCCAAAAGAAAGAAGAAAAAGGACTAAAGTCAGTTATAAATTTTGTGTGGTTTATTTTCCATTATGACCTTTCTTTGCAAACATCTTGTTTCTCCCATATGACTTCTGTGTAAATGAATAGATATATATGTTTTTCTTAATTTAAATGTAACACCAGATGAATTATCTTTTGTCAGAGTCATAGAGCAATGAAGAGAACAAACAAAAACCCACTAAGTGGTTATTTATTGCCTGTGATGTTTCAATGAGGAAAGACTTCCTGTTACCAAATTAACCACCATCCCAAAAGGATTTGCTATCACATTTTCTCCTTGATAATGCAACAGTGTGGAATGAAGTTCATGGCAAGCCAGAATGCAGCAGGAAGGAGCTGTGTGCCTGCAGGTGCTCTCTGGCTGCAGCACTACTATAAATGTCACTCTGGCTCTCTTTTTAGGAGGGAGATTGAGCACAGCAAAAATGGAGTTTTAAATAAGTGGGCTACTTAGAAACGATTCACACAAATAGAATGAGCCTTAGAATGTGTTTTAGAGCAGCAGCAAGGATGAGAGTTTCACAGAAACTGTTCATCTGCTGTCCTGTTGGAGGCTCTTAATTGCTTCTTATTGGAATACGTATTGAGGACAGCTGAATACCATTGGGTTCTGCAAGGACAGCTTTCATTTCACTTGTGAGCCAGGCTTAAAGCAAGTGAGGATCTTTCTTGGAAAGTTCACAGTAAATGTTCCTTTAAAAGAAACTTAAAAGAAACTGCAGGTTTTAGTGTAATTTCTTTAAAATCCTGCCCCCGTGATCTCTGCTGAGCTTTACTGCATTTCCCAGGAGGTGCATCAGCACCTGCATCTCTGCACAGCAGCTCCATGTCTGCACAGCAAGTGGCGAGGAGCTGTCTCAGATCCCTTGGCTGTTCAACCACTGGTGGCAACACATTTTGTTTCCACCATTTCAGAAGCACTTCTATTTCTCTTTTCCATGAGTTCTTAGTTGCAAGCTGGTAGTAAAAACACACAGCTCTATAAAATACATCTTTGTTAAGGTAACTTTTTCTATTCTGTGCATCACTTAAGTGCTTGCCTAAGTTGTGTTTATCTCCAAGGGTTCCATCAGCAAAGGTTGTGTTCCCAAAGCCTGGCTGCTCTTCAGAATCGCTTTTCTCTTCACACTGTTGAGTCAAGTAGGTTTGAATTTTGGCTGTTTTTTTCTTTGAATCGCTCACAGAAGCCATTGAAAAGTCGATGTTTGCCAGTTTTTACCACAGGTATAGCTGGCTTTTAATTAAGCCTCTAAGCTACTGCAGATTGTTTATTTTCTACTGCCAACTCCATATTAGGTTTTATATCCCAGGGGGGAAATCAGTTCTTCAGCATTTGTTGTTTGGCCTGATGCAAGTTGGAATATTCATGTGAGCACACATAAAAATCTGAACAAATTGTTCAAAAAACACCACCTAATTTGAAAACATCTAGATGTTTTTTCTTTCATGCTGCAATCTACAGCACATACCTGTTCCTGAAGCTGCAGTCCTTGGGGCTGTGAGTTTAGATTCCCTTCGTGCCCATTTTCCCCTGTAGCATTAATCTTCAGGCTTAGCTAACTCAGACAAAAATCCTGGGGAAGAAATGCCAATTAGACAGCAACCTACTTTGCTTTCTCTCAGCCCAGCTTCTTATGGATTCTCGTCAGCCTCCTGGGAACACATGAAGGTCTGGGAGTCTGAGGATCCTCTCTTTGGTGTAACTATATCTATCATTTACCCACAGTAATGCTGAATCAAAACCTTCTTTTGATAGAAAGCTCCATTGCAAACTTTTTTGGTAATGGCACCAAATTCCCATCTTGAAAAACAAGACTCAAACAACCCACCACATTTCTATGTGGTGAATTTACCTGTGCTGTTACCTTCAGAACTGTGTTACCTCCCAGATTGCTATCACATCAGACAGGGACCAATTGATATCTTAGGTTTGATGGGATTTCTGCCAAATCAGGCACTGTGAAATGACTAAAGAGATTTCTGGGTGCAATCACACAGGAAGCAAGCAAATGTTCTTTATGGCTAAACTCAAAGCAAGTTTTCTTTCCCTTTCCTTCATTTGTTTTAGTGCCCAGGTCTGCCAAGGCTCTGGAGCATCCATCACATATTTATGTTCATTTCAGATCCAGAAACAAAATTAAAAATGCAAGGAGAGGCATTAACATGATTCACAGAGTTTCTAAAAGCACAAGGAAAGCATAAACCAAAGCAAATTTAAAATCTGGGTGAGGTGAGGAGCTCCTGAAGAAACTGAGTCTGATGCAGTACAGGAAGGGCATTGATGAGATGGCCTTGTAACCTTTAAATATTTTCATGTCAGCAGATTTAGAAGGTCAAGAGTTCTTCAGAGGTGGTAAAACATAAAAACAGGTAGGTTACACAATGTGACAGACCTCAGAGTAAGAATAACAGACTAAGGCATGGCGAAATAGGGAGCTGAGACACTGAAAATTCAGGCACCTAGTTAGATGAAACTTTGAAAAAAAGGTGGATGAAATGATCTTGTAAAATTATCACTGTCCAGAAGGGCAAAGTAGCCTCTTTTTCCAATTTTAAGACACTTGTTGGAGAAAACAAACCCATTCCTTGTCTTTGAAGACACTTCAAAAGCAAACCTATTTTTGTGGTTTGTTATGATTTCAGAATTCAGGGTTTTGCAGATAATAAATACTTAAAATTAAAGATTTTAAAATAAACTTTAAAATTACCAGTTTTCCTTTTAGAGCTGTGGGTAAAGCAATATCAAACCTCATTTAGATCTCAGTGCTCCCATTTTGGACAAGCTGGGACCAGGCTAAAATTAAGAGCATCATTTTGATATACATGGGCTCACATGAGTGGTAAAGCTGCTGGTGGATCCAGCTATAGGATCAGACTCTAACTTTCCTTTAAAAAGAAGTGAGACCAACAAACAAGCTCCCTCCTACACTTGTGAATCACAAAACTCAAGCAAATTCTTGGTGTCTAAGATTTTGTTAAGGCATAAAGAGGTAACTAAAAAAATCAATAATAAGGTGTTTTGTTTCCCACTGAAGATTAAAAAGCAGTTTGCTCCCCCAGGGTTCAGGTCTCCTATACAGATTTTCAGGAAAATCATGGATGAATTTTTTATTATTTTTGGTGTTTGGCTTTAGATGAGGGTGGAAGTCTTTTGGACAGGTTTAGTTTTGTTATTAGAACGGATCAGCATTTCTGTGCCATCACTGTTTGAGGCATCTGAAGGGTGTAAAACTATTTGGATTTGGAATCTATTAAAAA
This sequence comes from Phylloscopus whistleri, assembly GCA_017589585.1. Taxonomy (NCBI): domain Eukaryota; kingdom Metazoa; phylum Chordata; class Aves; order Passeriformes; family Phylloscopidae; genus Phylloscopus; species Phylloscopus whistleri. The sequence continues at coordinate 66,689 of JADMLD010000722.1, forward strand.
GCCAAGTGAATCTGATTAAACCTTTTTGAATCACAACTATGTAAGAAATGCAGAATTAAAAACAGTGATAAAGAGGAAAATAATTTTTGTAAAGTTCAGTTGAAATTCTCTAAGTCATGGAGATAAATTGAGGCAAAGATTTTTAGTTACTATTAGCTTAAAACACTGCAGTACAAAATCTAATACTGAAACACTGCACTCAGCAGTTTCTTGTAGCCTCCTGCTGCAGTGGGACAGCAGCTAAGGAAAGAGGATTCAGGGGCTGTGTGGCATCTCTGCTCAGGTGAGTGTGGTGATGTGAATATTCACATCACAGAATCACAGATTCATTAAGTAATTTGGGCTGGAAGGGACCTTTAAAGGCCATCTAGTCCATCCCTCCTGCAATGACACCTTCAACTAGATCAAGTTGCCCAGAGCCCCATCCAATATCCTGGAGTATCTCCAGGGATGGGACATCCACCAGCCCTCTGGGAGACCTGCACCAGTGTTTCACCACTCTCATAATAAAGCATTTCTTCATAATATATAGTTTAAATCTATCCTCCTTTAGTTTAAAACCACCACCTCTTTTCCTATTGTGCAATTGAGCTTTTGGAGACTTTTTGATTCTGCTCAAGGAGAAAGGGAAAGCTGGGGGAGGTGTACATGGGGGAGGGATTTCTGGTAAGGGGAGATGAAGGCTTTGGTGCTCAGGAGAGCTGTGCCTGTTGGCTCCCAAGCTCCTGGGGATGGGGTGACACTGGGGTGCTGTGCTGGGAAAGGAAAGATGATCAGGAAAACTGGATTAGGATAGCTGAGAGGCTTCAATATGCCAACCTTCCTGGTTAAACACAACTGTGGCAGAAAAAAATCCCCTGTGTTTCCATTCTGAGACCAAATTCAGCTGGGGTATGTGGAGCAGCTCAGCTGCAGGAGCTAGAAGTTTTACATGGGGAATTCATGGTTGTACCAGAAAGTATTTTCTGGGTCAGCTTTCCCCTTTTTGGGCTCTCATTTTCCCAGTTCACTTCTATCTCACCTGGACACACACCAACTTGTAGTACACATAACATACAAATACACATAACAACTTCCAGTACACATAACATAACAAAATGCCCTTTACTACCCAGCTCTGTGCTCTGAAATACAGATACCAGAGCAATGAATGTGTTAAAAGAAGTAAAGTTTATGTGTTCATCTAACACATGCTTAGTCTAAATCTAAGTATTGATCACAGTAGGCTTATTCCAATACTTAAGCATGTGCTTGAACATTTTTATATGTAGGAAGTATAATTATGTGATACTTATGAATGCTATTATGAGTTTTGGTGTCATTATAGATTCATTATCTTAATGGAAAGTGAAAGGTGGTTAGCTCATTAATTAAAGCTCTACAATTAAAGTGTTTGGCTATAATTTTATTGTTGGTATACAACTTTTCCCTGTGTCTAGCTAACATTTTGTTTCAGGACAAACTATGTATTGTACCACACAAAACCAAATTGCTGAAGTTGGAAGCATCCAGAAGACCATCTGGTCCATCCCCTGCTCAGAACAGGGTCGGTCACATCAGGGTGCTCAGGACCATGTCCTGTCAGCCAAGGGTGGACACCCTACAACCTCTCAGGGCGGCCTTTCCAGTGTTTGATCTCTCACAATAAAAATAGTGGTTAAGTGCTGTATACTACAAATTCTGGCTTCCTTAAATCACCATACAAAGCAAAATAAAAATCAGTTTAAATAAACAAACACACATTTCATCCTAAGTACATTTTTACCACAATGTGTTATCTTGTTGCAGCAAGGAAAATGCCACTAGCTGGTACCAACACGATGGCTGGGTACATAAAGCTGTTTAGGCACCTCATAACCAACCAAAACAAGGAGTGTGTACAGCACTTCCAAAACGTGCTCTGAATGACTTGGCCAGGATCAAGGCTGAGCCTGACACCCTGGATCACTACCCTAAACTTTTCCTTTTATTTGGTTTGTCTTCTCTCTCTCCCCCCATGAGACCTGAAGTAACAGTTTTGGCCTTTCCAAAGCCTGACACAGTTTATTCCTTGCAGAATTAAGACATTCTGTCTTATTAAAAGGAGTATAATACTGGAGTACAATTGGGGTTTTTTGCTACATGGGATTGTTCATTATTCATGATAATATGAAAAAGAAAAGGATATTGTATAATTAAAATCTTTTCTACTTTAACCGTCTTAGACATTGCATAAACGTGAGCAGGTCTTAAGAAGTGTGGGTTTGGTCCAAAAAATAAACACCACCCCCCAAAAAAAGCAACAACAAAAAAATCCCAGTAAGATGAATGCTTTTCAAGTATGGAGCTTTATCTTTCAAGCAAGCAGTAGCAGTGAACACTGAATACTTGCAGGCTACAAACCACAAAAGCAAATTTTATGCGGTGAATTAAAAAAAAAGAAAAACAACCCAGAAGGTGAATATCTTTAAACCAAAGCAAACCATTATTTAAATTTCTTATCAAGAAATATTTTCTCTTTGACACCTGTGAAACAGCAGCTCAGCAGAGCCCCCTTGAATGCTGGGCAGACAGGGTCTGACTGCAGGGTTTGACAGCTCAGTCCCACCAGGATGAAGCTGCCAGGTCAGGCACCGCAGCAGTCCAGGCACTGCAGCAGCACAGAGATGGCTTATTGCTGTAAAATACCTGTAGCACTTCTCCAAATGAGGTCAGAGACTTCTTTAAGAGCCAAATATTCTTGCTTTGTGTTAGCTCTTAATAGAGGATGGTGGAGTCATATCTCAGAGAAGCACTGGATGGCAGTAAATGCCCAACAAACCCAGGCAGACAAAGGCAATTAAATAAAGCAAGGCAGAGAGAAGCTGAAAACTTCAGCTGCTTCAATGATCAGTTCTTTACAAATGGCTATTATATAATATAATAAGTAACTGTAGTTTTACTTATTCATTAGAGAGTTTTGTGCATGGCTACAATCCATCTGCTTTAAATGGCTTGAGAGTGAAATTGGCTGTCTCAGACTTTATAGGAGTCGCTGAATATCAGGAAGGAGAAAAAACCTTTCTGTTTTCAGGTACTGGATGAACAAAAGATTTTTCTTTGAAAATTTAAATAACTGAATGTGTTTTCTTATTTGCCAAGGTTTTGCAGATTTATTGCTTTTTTGTATGTGTAGGCAAATGAGCACAGAGCAGTATTACTTGATATTGCTTTTTCTTTGAGATGCAGTTTGACTGATAAAGGCAATGGCATTGCCAAGCTTGACACTAAGGCATTTCATTTGATAATGGATAACTTTCTGCTGAAAAAAACCAGCATTTCTGTACACAAAGCATTACAAATGCCTATCAAAAGGCTCAGAAATCAGCTGATGGACAGATCTCAGAAAGTAATTATATCTAAAAAACCAGTCTCCCAGTGGAGTGTGCTCACTGGGACTTCAGAAGGTGCTTGCCCATGCTCCTGCTCTCACATCAACATTCTCCACAGCCAGGGTGCAAATACACTCCAGTGGACTTGCCTGCAGAAAGTTTGTGTGGGAAGAGTGATAAAGGGCAGCCCTTCAGAGCTATCCATTGGCACAACAGCTTGGGCTCCCTTGGGTAATGTGCATTTTAACCCTGGGCTGAATTGGTTTCACAGTGGATCGCTGGTGGGCTCCCAGACTAGCCAAGTGGTTAAAGTGCTAAAGCAATCCATGGCTGCATGGGAAGGAAATACTGATTAGAAGAGGGAAGAGAAATTATCACTCTGTGAGGCATTAGCAAGAGCTTTACTGGAACAAACTGACCACTTCTTGGATCCTCAGTTTAAAAAATATGCTGATAAATTGGAGAGGATACACCAAAATACTGCAAGAATGATTTGAAGTCTGGAAAAGCTGAGAGCATGCCAAGAGCTCAATATAATTTATCCAGAAGAGCTTAAGTGCCTTGGTCGTGGCCTATAAGCCCCTACCCAAGGAAAATGTTTCTGAAGTTTCTGAGTCTCTAACACAGCAGAGAAAGGCTGGAGTCAGGGGTCAGAGGAAGGCTGAAGATCTAGGATGGAGGAAAATGACTTTTCAAAATCTTTGTACATTATCCATCAAGACCCTGGGCTCAGCCATGCAGGGACAGCCATTATTTAAAACAAAACAAAACAAAACAAAAACAAAAACAAAAACAAACAAAAAACGAGCATTCAGTGGATGAGTTTCTCCTCCGGTACAGCAGTGGGTATCTAGAGTCACAACTTAAGTTAACACTTGTTTTAGATTTATTCAAGCATAAATGAGAGCAGATTTTTGTCTGCCCTTCATCGGATAAACAGCAACATTCCTAAATTTTCACAGCAATATTAAACCAGAGAACTATGTTGCCATGAAATAAATTGTATAGGGCTCAGAAACAACATGCTGTAGACAACAAGGTCCTTAGGATAAACAGATATTTTTGTTGCAAATGCAACAGAGTTCTTTTTATATAAAGAATACCATAGATATGTCAGATAAAAGCCTTGATGCATAGCTAGATAACAGACCGTATTCAATAAGTTTCCCAAACATCTTGTTCTGTCTGTCAGATCTAATGATGACTGGTGACTAGACACTTCAGCGAAATGCTGCTTTGCTATTTATTTCTCATTTGTTCTCTTGAGAAATCTCAAAACATTTCCAATTTGATTTAAGGCAGTTTCCCAAAGTCAATTGAACATGCTACAGAAAGCAGTTCACTTTCATGGTCAATATGCAGTCTATAAAGAACAATAAGGAGAAGGTAATTTCATTTTGATCATGCTAACCTTGTATGTTTATGCATTGCTTAGATGTTAGTACTCCTGTCACTTGCTCTGAAACTTGTGTTATGTTGAATCCATTTGTCACATCCAAATTTCACTAAGATGGAGTACAAGGATGCACCCACATGAAAGCCAAGCTAGTCAGCAGCCTGGAAGGCATGAAATGGGGGAGCCCACAGACACGAGTGATGAGGAGCTGTGCTTTCAGCCCATCCTGCCCCACAGTCACAAAGGTGGATGTCCTTTTTGAGCATTCCCTTGGCTGTGTTTAAGAATGTCACCAGGGAAATTAGCTATTTTTGCCAAAATAATTGGAGGGCAAATCATTGTCTTTCTCAAGCATCAAAGACCCCCAAGCCATAAGGCCACTTTTGCATTGACAACACTGACCCCCTAGACCACCTTTGAATCCATACCCATCCTCTGGAGGCGTGATAAGCAGTGTCCAGCAGGGATACCTGCAAACCCTGGTTATATCAAGGCTGCCTGTGGAAAGGAAAAGCTGCCATTCAAGAGGCCAGCAAAGGGCCTGCGTTTAGCCTGGTAAAACATGGAAAGACAGAGAATATTTTCAATATTCAGGGAATGGTCCTCAGGGATATTTGATCTGAAGGGCAGCTTAGATGTGGGCTATAAACTGGTCTCAAATCAACATAAGCTGGAAATTACCAGAAGTGTCCTAGTCTGTTAGAAGAATAAGAATTAAAACCATAGTGTCCTAGTGGAGGAAATCTATTTAATAACTTAGTAATGTATTTAATAACTTTAAAAAATATTTAATAACTTTAAGGTGGATCTAGGTCAGTTTATGAAGGTTGTAGTACGTGCCTGCTGAAATGGACAAGGCTGACTGTTTGACCAAGGAGGTCAAGCCTGGTGCCAGGTTTATCCCTGTTCTCCCAAAAGTCTCGTGCCAAATGGCACCCTGGTGTTTTCTGCTTTCTCCCTCGCACACAGTGTGTTTATTTACAACAATGATATGAAATTTTCAATCTGTGGTTTCCAGACATTGTGGGTAGAGTAAATAAAACCCACAAAAAACAAACATATAGCAAACAAGCCATAGTTTTACTGTGAATTTCAGGCCTGTGGTATTTTTTGATGGTTTGTTGCAATATTAACTTTCTTCTAACATCATTAAGTGTTAAAATTCCATGATTTAACACTAGAAAATTTGTGCGTGTGGACAAGCCAGCTCTGTGTTTTAATGATTCCTATGTATATGGAATCTTAATGAATATTGCCTTCAGTGGGCCATTTGTCTAATCAAGAATATGTAAAATGCTTCTTTTTCACAGAAAAGCATCTGAAGAGCAGTGAAAGACAAGCATGTGACCTGTCCCCATGCAATTAATGGTGTGACATTTTCCATCTGCAACCAGACAGGGGAAATGGGGACAGACCCATGCAGCTAGGCATCCTGAGGAGCAGGGAGGAGTGGCTGGGGAAAGCTGCTGGGACCTGAGGGTCAGGAAAGGCTGATAGTGCTTCAGGCATGCCTCTCTAAGAAGATGAAAGGATGCTGAGCCCTGAAGATTGCTGGGGTAGAGTTTTTTACTCATCATAGACAGAAATGCATCACATGGGGTTATGTTGCTAATTCCCCATTCCACTCTCTCTTTCTTTGGTCCTAAATAAAAGAAAATAATTTCATAATGACATCCACAAGGCATTCAGCCCTTTACAAATAAATGAAAGACTTTGTAGCCTTTCCTGGTGCTGCTGCTCATGGCAGTGCCTCTTCCTTGGGGGACCCCTGCAGCTGAGGACCCCTGCCATCTCTCCTGTGTGACAAGCAGAGTTGGGGGTCTGGAGGACACTGGCAGCAGAGGGTCCTTTCCCCAGACACACCTCTGGGGAAGCAGAGAGCCTGCTTTTCCTGGGCAGGGGGCAGAGATTCTCTCTGCCTCCCCCCATGCTAAACCCCTTGTGACAGGGTGAGCAAACACATCTGCTCCCTTCTGGCTTCTTGCAGGTGCCATTATGCCTTGTTTCTGCAGAGATGGCCACCTTCACTGCCTCCATGTGTCTCTCCCAAGCATCCCTCCCATGTGGTTTCCTGGCTGACTGCTCCACTCCTATTCAGGTGAGGGCTTTTGCAAGGCTGCCTGCACTTCCACAGTGGTACACCAAGATTTTCTCTGCAGGTGCACATCTTGTTTTTCATATTTCTGAGGTTGCCCATTCCAAAGAAAGTTTAAAGGACCTTTGTGTGAAGAGGGAGCTTCTTCATCTAGAAGTAAGTGAAACCACTTTCCAAGTCACCTTCCTGGGTCTTTCTCTGCTTTCTCCTGGTTTCAAGGACAGTTTGAGTGTCAAGTTGCAGGAAGATGTAAAAGGATAAAATATTGGCCCCTAATACTTGTTGGCTTGAATAACATGTTTCCCTTGTATTTTCTGGCAGTTAATGGAAGGCTGACATAAATATTTTGAATGTAGGTTTGGTTTTTTTGTTAAGTCCTCATATTAAATTCTTCTGCAAATCCAAAATCTGGTGGTTTTATCCTTCAGGATGCTGAGCCTACACTCTCATTCCCTTGGCATAGTGAAGTTTCCTAATACCTTGCAGGGGGAGCACTTTCTGCCACTTTGGCATGGAAATGATGTATCATGGGAAAAGTGGGGCTGAGTGATCAGGAAGACAAGTACATTGCTGTCTCTGAATAGATTTTAATCTGTGACAGACTGTTCACTGTCCTGGTGCCTATTGGGTTTGGGACTGAAGGAGTTAACAGTGTCAGCCCTCCATGCCCACGGCAGAGGGTTGGAAAACATACTTTTTAGCATAACAGTGCCTCGCCTCCTGAGCAGCATTTGGAGATCTATCATATTTCTGTTTTAAATTCACATCCTTTCCCCAACAATACGCAGTGCCTCCATCTCCATGGAAATGCTGGTATTGTTCAGCGTTCACAGCTCGCGAGGACAAAACACAGAAGATGCATTTTTGTCCTATAAAGAGCAGGCCCAGATTCTGCTGCAGCTGCCAGGGGCTCCCCACTGCTCTTTGCTTATTCAGTACCACAGCTCACCTTAAAATGTTTTTAAGCATCAGCTCTCCAGCCTTTCACTCCCTCGAAACACCTTTAAGGAATCCGTCTGTGTGAAAGACCTGCAGGCAGTACAAAACTCACTGCACTATGACTGCCCCTCTCCTGGCAGTGCTTCAACACCCCACAAGTTTATGGAGTTGCTGAAGGGATGAATGCAAGAGGCCTCTGAGAGTATTCCTTGCTACCCATATAGAAAAAAGCAATCTGGTTGCTTTTCCCCCCTATGTTTTGTGTATGCATATTATGCATTTATAAGAAAAGGCAAACAAACCTGGAGGTATGCTTTATCAACACTGCACTAATTGGCTGTTTCCTTCTTTACCAGCAGGAGAGAGACAAACAGCTCTTCAGGCAGCCCACCCTGAGAAGCTGGGATGGTGCCTTTGCCTGGAGAGAGCCCTTCACCTGCACCATCCAGCATGGGATCCCTGGCAGCAGCCCCCACACAAAGTTTGCTTCCATCCACTTAGGGCTGCTCCCTTTCTGGCAGGCACCTGGGGGAGGAAGGTGATGAGAAAGAACCCAGTAGAGGTCAAACACACCAGGACAAGTGGTGGGGGAGGACAGCATGAAAGCTGGCAGCAGTGGGAGGATGGTGGGACATGCTGGTGAACTTGGTCACGTCCCTTCTCCTTTCAGAGAACACAGAGAGTGACAGGAATGTCCTTTTGTGGAAGTGCTTTGAAAGCTGCAGATGAAAAGCCTATACATAAAGGCTATTATTGCCCCTTCTATTCCTACAGTATATGCTTGTGCTTGGAGCACTCTACTGCTTCTGCTCTTATTTTTAACACAAACAGGAACAAAAAACCAAGATACACCAAAGAGATTGCCAGCCTGTGGTGAGCTATCTTGTGTGAAATTATGGTGGTTGGAAAGAGACACTGTTTTCTTGGCATCTGTCACAGTTTGACCCCATCTGATGACTCCTCACTTGCAGTTGCTTTGTGGCCGTGGCTGATGGGCACCTGCCCCCTTGTCCCTGGACAGACTGTAGAGGAGAAAGCACTCTTCCCTTCCATTAAGCTATTGGTATGAGAAGTGATTTATATTAAAATATAGTTTGTAATAAGTAAGACAGGATAAGACATTGGAGCAACCATAAATATTAGTTATGTCAGATTAAAACTAAAACAAACCACTTGGAGCTTAGAGGGGGTTTAGTATGTGACCAAGAATAAAACAGGCAAGAAGCCCCCCATGCTGGGTGTTGTTGCAGTGGTTGTCACCACTCACAGCAACATTGATTTTGATGCAAATTTGCATGCTTTTAAGTACAGACCCTTCCTACACTTTTGAGGCCAACCCCAGAGGTGCCTCTGGAGTATCACATACTGTGAGCAACATCTGTACAGCATCCTTTCCCCCCACAAATGAAAACATTTTTAAGCAACTTCCTTTTGCTGTGTAGAATGATGGCAGTTCCAGAAAAGGCCAAGCCTGCAGAACAAGCAGAGAAGAAAGCCAAGCCAGAGCAGGGTAATCAGCAGTAATGAGCTAGAAGGATGCTTGCCTTGCATTTACCTGACTGTCCAGCAAATACTGCAGTGGAAAAGGCTTTCAAGGCTGATATATGGAAAGAAGCCAGGCTTTCTAAAATTGATAGGCAAATACAAGCTAATGCTTAGTGAGAAAAGCTGCTTATATGAGGATGAATATGGTATCACGTATAACAAGGAATTATTTGGTTTATTTTAAGCTGATTTATTTTAAAATTATTTCTGAGCTCCTGAGGAACTACGTAAACATTTTTCAGAGTATTTTACAGCAAAAGCAAAAGATCTGGGTTTTAACAGAACTTCAAAGTTGCCTCCAGACCACACTGGGTTTGTGTATCTGCTGGGCAGCTAACACATCAATTTTTTCACAATCTCAGCCCAAAAGGAAGGCACTAATAGGCACTTAAATGGCTGTGGAATATTTTAACTGCATTTAATTGGGTTCACCTCATAACACTGGCAGCCTTGGTTCTCCCCACTGAGAGGGCAGAGACAAGAACACCTTCCTTCCACCCTACTGAGGTTGTCTGCAATGCCAAGTGGCTGTACCTGAGCCAGCCCCAGTGGCTCCCCAGTCACAAGGCATACAAACTGGGTCATCCCAGCTGACAAAAGACATTAGGAGTGGTTCAGGTGCCTTATGTGGCCTGAAGAATCTCCCACAGGTGGCACTGCTGTGGTCAGGGAAAATAGGGAGATTGTGGCTCTGCAGAGACCATCTCCAGGTGTTGAGCGTGGCCCATCTGGCTCAGACACTCCTGCTGGGAGTAGGTCCTGTACTGAATGTCATAGGAGGGGCTGAGCTCCAAGAGGTGGCCAAGAATGTCTCTTGTTCTCCCAAGCTGCTTCCTTGGTTGTCAAGTAGACAGTTCTGCACTGACACTGAGCTGCAAAGCCTGTGGGTAGTGACAGATTTTGAGAAGTTTAAGGCAGCCAATTCACAAAGCATGGCTACTCCAGTGACTTCTACCAGTGACAGCACCAAGGTTATTTCCAATGCAGAAAATAGCACCTTTGTCTTCTTAGTCTCTGAAAACCTGATGGAGTTATTTTTATAAAGGAGTTGCATATTTTTATGGGCTTAACCTTTTATCCTGAAATTTCTCATAACTGTTTTATTAATGCTCAGGAGATCTGAATTACAGATTGCTCAGTTTAAATAGGTAGGAAATTTAAATTATAGTTAAGACTTGTCAGGAAAATTAACCTGAGCCACAGCTTTGGCTTGGAATGAGTGGCTGGTGGGTTAGGTACCTGCCACTGCCCATCCACCAGGACAACCTGGATTTTGTACATTCAGGGATAAATGAGGGATGATGTTGCAGAGGGTGAAAGACCTGCTGGGACCAAGATGCTTTTGGACTCCCATGTCCTGCTTGCTGCTTTTCAATGGACTGGAGTGTGGAAACCATGAATCCTGCCTGGGATTTCCCACATGCCCCATCCCTGGGTCCTCAACAAGGGCACTGTGTAAGCCCTCATCCTTCTGGAGCTGAGAAGGACACAGTGACCAGCTCTGCACCAGGCTGAATTTTAGCAGAGGCAGGAGCTGGTTTAGCTCTGAAGGGGAAACTCTTTCCCCATTAAAAGGTGTAGCACCAAGAGAGAAAATTAAATCAGAGACATTCCAATATCATTTGCTTATTAAATTAGAGTTGACTTCTAACTTCCAAGTTCTTCACACAGTTATTCAAATGTCATGTTAATATTATAATTGTTATTTGTTTTAAGAAAGCCACAAAGGTTCTCCTTACTCTCTTTCCTGAGAAAAGGAGATGACTTTGGGAAAAAATTAAACCTTGGGCTTCTCAAAAAGGATAGGCACAAGGATAAAGCCAGCAGTGTACACTCCTTTGTCTTGGGTGAGGGGCTAGAACAGAGAGCAGCAGTGTGGCTCAGAGGCACATGGTACATGCAATGGCAAGGGATAAGGAACCATCACACACAAAGATGGACAGAGTGATGATCAGTGCCTCTCCCTCTGTGAGTAGTGGAAAAGACACGGAGGTGGATTGAGCCCAGCCAGAAAACTTGAACACAGCCAGCCAAAAGACCCCAATCAAGCCAGAAGCATACAGGTGAGGACTCCAGAAAACCAGGAAAGTGTAAATGAAGGGTTGTAACATGAAAGCAAAAAAGGATCCATCTTTCTTTCCTCTTGCGGATATAGAAATGAAACAACCTTCAGAGCCCATAGGATACAAATGTCAGCCTGGGAAAATTGTATGGGTTGATTCTACTAAAGGCTTGGACCAGACAGGACTCAGCATTTGCATTATGGTCAGGTATCATAGAATCATGGAATGGTTTGGGTTTGAAGGGATCTTAAAAATCATCCAGTTCTCACCTTAAAGATCACCCATTTCTAATCACCCTGCCATGGACATGGACACCTTTCACTAGACCAGGTTGCTCAAAGTCCCATTCAGCCTGGTCTTGAGAACTGCCAGCTATGGGGCAGGTGGGTAAAGAAGTACATAATTTGATTCCTTCGGCTGCTGTTACAAACCCAGGTGAGAGGCTTGTGCCAGGTGAGTTTATGTGCACAGCACTAAGGAGCTGGGGCTGACACCTGGAGACCTTGACAGGTCAAAGTGAGGGCTGGTTCCCTGGTGATGCATCTTCTCACAGGCTATGTGTCAGGCTGAGGTCATCTTTAAAGCCAGGAATTGAGGGCCTGAGGGAGGGTTGTGGACTGGCATCTCTCTGAGGCTCCTCTGGGCTGGCACAGGTGTTATTGGACATTACAAGATAAATGTAAATAAAAGCAAAAAGAGATAGATAAGCAAACTGCGAGTTGCATAGGACTGTGTGCTTCAAAAAAGAAAGTGGGAAGGGGGGTGAGGCATGGTCTGCAAAGTGTGGAGTGGAGGGAGTGTGTCTGGATGCTCTGTGTCCAGCTTTGACCTTTTCCTCAGGTGTCTCTGTTGCCAGAATATCAAATGCATCTAGCAAGGTGATGTTGTTTCCTAGCTGAAATTTCCAGTTCTAAGAGAAATGATATGTTTTTGAAAAGGGGCCCAACATAAAGTGGCAGACCTTTTGCTTTGAACATCGGGCAGTGTATTTTTGTTGTGGGGAAGTGTCCATATACAGCCTCGATAAAAGGGTGAAATGGAAGCCTTCACACATCACCCACTGTAAGTTTCCTGACCACGGGGGGCAATATTTAGTATTCACACTTTGGATGTATTAAAAGCTAAAATATGAATCAAATAGCATGACTTGAAGCTGATTTTTTTCAGAAGAAGGTAGAAGTTAAAACTTTTATACATCTGCACATCAAAGTGTTATCCTAGCTAAGGTTTCTTTTTGTAATTTAACCCCATCTCTGAATTGAATTTCAATGGGCTGGTTGTGTGGTGCACTCCGATCAGTGGAGTTTGATGAACACCCCAAAGCTCAGTGGCTGAGAAAGAAAGAAGAAAAGCTTGCTTAGGAACATCAAATGGGAGTGCAGGCCTGATATCTTTTGTCAGTAGAAAGATTGTTTTAATACCCTGTCGGTCACAGTAATAACCTTAAACAAATAGATCACTTGTATTTACTTTGTAATATCAGTGCTTTTACAGGATTGACTACCTAGTGGGATTGTCTGTACAAATTCCACAGGTGTCCCCAGGCAGCTGTGAGAAGAGGACACTTTAACTCCATATGCCATAGAAAGATGCCTTCAGTGATGCTCCATGAATTAATCATATCCCCGAGGGCTGTGGGAGGATAATGGCAGAAAAGCCCTGCCGGAATGACTTGGAGAGCTCCAATGAGCTGTCACAGTACCTGGCCACTTTGTGCAGTGAGGAGCAGTTACATCAAACAGGCTGTCCCTGCCTGAGCAGACAGTGCTGAACCTCACTGAGCTGCCAGCAGGACAGAGGGAAGCACCACTTACTTTACCTATTGGAATGGGCTCCCCGCTGCCTGGGGCCACAGGGGTTACTGGAGAGAAAAGGAAGTAAACATTTATCTAGTGGATTACTCCTTTTTTATCCTAATCCCTGCTCTTGAGTTACAGAGGCACGGTAAGGATTCCTTTTGATGCTGAAATTGCCTAGCAGTCAGCTGAAGGTTTTATGCACAAATGTTTGGGTTTTTTTCTTTATTGGTTATCTATTTCTTCTTCCCAACTTCTAGGTTCCTACTCTCAAGCTAATGGCCATGCACAGCCATTCCATGTATGCAGCATGTGCACCTCAGGGAAGGTAGGGATAATGGTTTGTGACAATAAAATAAAATTATCACCAAGACCACTTTGTGTTCTCTATTCTTGCTATTTACAGCATTCTATGTCAGGTCTGGTTTAATTTTTTTTTCTTCTTTTCTGGGCAACAGAAGGTTTCTCTTTATATGAATATAAATAAAACCCTTTCAGAGTAATGATGTTTTTCATGGAGGGTGTGTTAACCTACAGGAGTGTGAAGTAGGTTTACATTCTGAGAACAGCATGTGCATAAGGATTACTCCTTCTCCACTTCTGAGCAAGACCTTTTCCTCTTTTGTTTCCATTTGAGCCAGGTGCCAGTTCATTACTCTCAGACATTTCGAATACATCAAATGGAAGTAATGTATCACATTTTTTCCTAAATGTTTTTCAGTTGATCTGTTTCTACTATATTTTAAACCTTTTTTCCCCTGTCAAGACAAATCTTGCCTGGATAAATATGAGCACAGCTTTCGTTTGTATTTCCTTGCACCTTGCTCTGTAGCCAGATCCTAGCTACAGGGTCTTATTAACCTCTCTGACCATGCCAGGTGACTCCCAGGAGACTGCTGGAGAAAACCCTAATTTACAGTCACTGGAGAAAGCAGGAAATCAAATCACTGCTTAAAACTTTATACATGCCAGGCACGTATGATCTGACCATGCAGACGTTTGAATGGCCAGACAGGTGAGACAGATCTAGAAAGATCCAAATGCCACTCTACCCTAAATCTGTCTGTTTCTCCTGGTTGTTAGGAAGGGAGGCTTGGTGAGACTAGCCTTCAATCCTTCAGTCATTTCCATGGTGATGAATGAGCTTTCCATGTTCTCTTTTCCCAGGCTGTCACACTTGCCATTTGCCTTCATGCAGGGAATTACCTTTTAAAGACCTCAAGGCTGAAAACCAGACTACATCATGTCCAAAGTGTAGCATCACAGGGACAAATTCCTCAAATGCTGTTAGCTGCTTATCTGGCTGATAGCTCCAGCCAAAACATTTTGGCTTGAAGAGACAAGAAGAAATTCTTATTTTCCCAGGTCAAGCTCTCCAGGTCAGGGGATGAGGCCAAGGAAGCAGCTAGACCTGCTCCAGAGACTTAAGAGAAGATTACAGAAACAATTACTTCCAGTTGACCTCATCTCATTCTTCTAATTTTGTGCCTTTTAGGCAGGGCCAGATCCATCCTATGAGGTGCTGAAGGGGTCAACATCCTAACTGAAGCTATTCTGAATTTTTCACCTTCTCTGACAGAAGAACTGGGGAAACCTTTTCTCCAGGTTGCATCGTAGGGATCTGCATTCTACAGAATTTCATGGCAGTTTTGATGAGTCTTGATTTTTTTCTTTAAAGTTTTGATGGATCTGACCTTTTATCCCTAATGCCCTCTGTGAAATTTCTGTCTCCTGTCCTTTTTTGGTAAGGTAATGGGTTTTTATTTTTGTTGAGCTGGACTGGGCTTTGGACTGATCAGGTACACAACCCATTTTATTTCTACTGTGAGTAAAACTCTTAAACTGTTTAGTCAAAACCTGTCTTCTCCAGAGAAATGCCTCATTGCCTGGCTGTTTCATTTTGAAGCCTTGTAGCCATGAAATCTGTTGGGAGAATACAAACAGCTGTGATTACCTGACAGCTCTAGGAAATGGCACAGAGACAAGATACCCCTTTGAGATAAAACTGCTGATTGCAGTTGGAAGCTGCAGGAAGATCTTTTAAACTTCTCTGTGACCTTTGGGCTCTGGTGAGCACCAAAGGGGGGGATGCCCTGTCAATCTGTATCAATGAGTAACAGCAATCTGATACTGCTCTTCTGCCCAGCTGAGAGTCATTGGTTTTGTTAGAACTGGATTGAGGGTGTCTGTAAATGTGGTACTATTATTCTATCTTAATGTAACTACAGTTTACCCAGAGGATCCTAATAATAACTGTCCTGGTTTGGAAAGACAAGTGTCTGCTAAGGAAGGCAGGAGCCTCCCTTGGAATGGAGAATGTAAACACCCTCACTCTGAATTATTGTAATTTTGAAATTAAGGGGCTCTCAGGCAAAGATATAGGAGTAAGAGTTTTTTACTAGGAAAATTAAAATAAAAATGCAGCAGTACAAAAAAACCCACCACTGACAGAGTCAGAATACAACCTGATACCCTGTTGGTCAGGGTGTTGGTAGCAGTCCAGTTAAATCATGGCTGCAGTCCTCCTGGAGTAACAGGTGTGGTTCTGTTGAAGCAACAATTCTGTAGAAGGGTGTCGTTTTCTTCTGAAGGTTTAGTGGTGGTGAGATGGGTCTGGTCTTCCTCTGGGAATCCAGTGGGAAACAGGCTGCCCTGGTGTTCTGACTCACAGATTTTTATCCAGGTAGGAATGCTGGGCTCCTCCCCTTGGATGGAGCATCTCACAATGGGATGATGTAATTTCATCAGCCATGCAGTGAGACTCGATTGCCCATTAACAGAAGATATCCCCCTGGAGGGAGGATGGGTCGTGGAAGAGATAAAGAACACTGCCCCACCTGGTTCTAACACCTGTCCCATTAACAGACGGTCCCCCTGGAGTTATGAGGCATGGGTCATGGAAGAGATAAAGAACACTGCCCCACCTGGTTTCAACAGATGGTAATAGAATACATACCCCCAGTTACATTTTGCATTGCAACCCAGGACAGTAACAGAGCCCTTGGCCTTGTACCTGCTGTAGGTGTCCCATCTGAGAAGCAGACCTGCATCCTGACCTGCATCCACCCACTCCACAGGGGGAGCATGGAGAAGTGCACACGGGGAATTTTGCAACATTGCAGACAGAAAATCGACCCAAAGGAGTCAGATTTTGGAGTGCTAAGTCACAAATTCTTGCTTATAGCCATGGCTGGGACTAGCTGCCTTTGTGCCTGGTGGTTGTGCAGTGCAGCTCACTGGGACTACAGGAGGCAAGTTTTAGCAGCAGGAGATGCAGGCAAGTGTTGCTTCCTGGGGGTCTGCTCACTATCTCGAGTTCTCCTTAGAGTAGGTTTGGAAGACAAAATTTATAAAATCCAGCAGTTCCTTCTTTTTCTCTCATCTCTGTTTCTTGCTTATGAATGTATTAGTCTTTATTGCAAGTACTTTCACAGGCACTGGGCCAGGACTGGTGGGGTTTCTCAGCCACAAATAACATCTTCAGATCTGTTAATTTCCTTTTCTCCTGCAGCCTGTCTCCTTCCCTTCCTTGTGTGTTTCTACTCCCTGATCTTCCCTTTCCAATTATTTTTTCCAAAGACATTTTACGATCAATCTTCCAGCCATTTGTTACTGTACTGCAAAGGATCTTATCCATTCTCCCTTTCCCTTTTTTTTCTCTCTCTATTTTTTTCTTATTTTCTCCCCAAAACAACATTCCCCATTAAAGCAAATATGCACCACCAGCTATAAGTCCTGCCTACACACCTTTACCATGTGTGAGGGTGCCCCAGCCCCCTTTGTGCCACAGGTGGGTGGGAGACAATTCAGTCCTGCAGAGTACTTCCCACACTGCAAACCCAGGGAATATAAGCAAATCCCAGTGCCTAACTCCTGCCATGTAGCAGTGGTGAATCTACTGATGAGGTAACTTAAAATGCTTTTGCTGGTTTTGCTTTTGAAGAATGCCATAGTGGAGCTGCAGTGAGACCCAAACAGGATCTCACTGCAGGCCAGAGGTGTGTGACTGTCAGGCAGCCTGGCCAAAGCAGTCACAGATTCCAGGCTCTCTGTGCTCTCCCTCTGCTGCAGAGCAATGCTGGGGCAGCTTTTCACCAATTGCAAGTAATCACAGCAAGGCTGTGGAGCTAGGAGAAATCAAGACTGAATAAAGCCAACTCCTGAACTGCCCTTATCCCACCATGATATATCCCACCTTATTCCACTCAGGAAGCAGCCCTGTGCTGTGCTTACCCTGCAGCTGGTTGGAGTTCACCTGTGCATAATTCTCCTGGTAGCACAGCACCAAGAGACATTAGAGCAGGGAGCACTGCTCTCTTTCAGTAACCCAAGTCATTCTTAAGAAGGAAGGGGGAAAAAATGATGTGGACTCACTAGGATTTGACAACTAACCTAGGTTGCACTCAGCTTTAAATTCAGCTGTCCTCGAAAATATCCTCATGAGATTTTTCAACAGGAGAGTCTGAGATATTACAAAATGGAATTGTTTTCTTAAGATTTCTACCAATCCTGAGCAAAATCCCATGAGAATAGTTGTTCTTGTGAGGGTTTTTCTGTATCTGAACAAGAAAGAAAATATGTTCTTGAAGCAGTACATCTCTCACCATAGTGGAGTGGTGTGTCTGGAAATTCAAATCTGACACTTCAGGAAGGCTGCAAAATGAAGTTGGTTGAATTGTGTGAGACTATTTTTACCCCTTGTCACATCCACAATGTCTTCTATGTGTGGGACAGCTCTGCTGCCAGGAGCTGTCAGCTCTGCTGCCCAAGGAGCACCCCAGCCCAGAGGGGACACAAGGGGATATGACTGTCTGTGAGGTGAGTGGTTCCCTGCAGCCCCACATCCCTCTCATTGCCTCTCAGCTGCTGCAGAGCTGCAAAACCAAGAAAGAGACTAGATCAAGCAGCTGGTTACTGGCAGGAAGGTGGCAGAGGTGGTCACAGCTGACAATTAGAGGGGAATAAACAGTATTTTCATCTGATTTTGTAGAAAGAAGAGAGCTAAAAAGGGCAGTCTTGTAGCTGCTGTGTGTGAAGTGTTCAGGTATGTTGGGTTCTGGTGATGATGGGCTTTTGGGTACCACCACCAGGTCCAGATTTTGGGGAGTGAGAGCTTCTCTGTAAGGGGTGCAGCCACGAGGGACCCTGGTGGGGGACATGCTGTCACTGCTGGGCACTGAGCCACAGCCCCTTAACAGGCAAACAGAACTGGAGAGTGGCAGCAGCAGCTCCATCCATGAGCCAGGGATGGAGTTGGAGACAGATACCTCTACAGGAGGAGCTGAAGTGGGACTGAGGGTGTGCAAGAATCTTCCTGAGAGGTGTAGCAACCTAAGACAGTAAGACAATGTGCAAGATCTCCCTTGTGACTACAGGAGAGGAAATTCTGACACCTGAAGATCCTGCCTGAATTTCTTTGATAGTAAGACTGCAAGGAGCACTAGTGCTGCCTTGGGCTGCAGGCACAGGCCTGGCATTACATTGTGGCATCCAAGTAGTGTTCTCTTCTCCTGACCCATACCTCTAAACACTCTGTCTGGGTCTCCTGGCTGTGGATGTAGCCTGGCAGATTGTTTACACACATTTGTGCTCCCTGGGCAGCTCAATGAAGTTGCACCTTTCTCCAAACCCATTGCTAGGGTGTGGTAGGATCAAATCAAGAACTTCTAGTAACATTGGCTGCCTGTGAAGCTTAAATACATGACTTTTTGTATAGCAAAAGGTGCAGGCAGCTTCAATGTGCCCAGGAATGGGGTCCACACCCCTAAATGCAAAATAGGTGGAGATTTATGCACAGCTCCACTCCTCAAGCAAAGACTAGGAGCAGCTGGTCTCCTCCAACTCAGCTCAGTCCTCCCACTATCAGAGTCATGCACAAAGCAGCAGCCACCATCCTGGGATGTGCTGGTGATGGAGGGCACTGTCTTTGGTCATGATGCTGTGCCATGTGAACTTCAGCTTGGAGTTAAGCACCTGGAGCTACGGTGACACCACAGTGGCAGGGGCTGCACACCTGCATGGCTGTGCTGCTCTGACATCTGAACACTGCCATTTGCTGGGCACCTTCCCCCAAGGGCAAATCCCCAAATTTCTCACTGAATTTACCCAGCAGCAATGGGGAGGGTGATGCTTCTGGCAGAGCTGCCATCCAAGGCACTTCCACAGGGTCTGTGACTGAGAGGATTGTTTGCAGCTAGCTCAGATAACAGAAATTTCAGGCTGCTGGTACATTGCAAAACAAACTGGCATAGTTTGCATTTGGTTTTCATAAGGAGGCTAGATATGGCCTGAGGTATGCAAATGCCTTGTGATGAAGAGAAAAAGATTCCAGGACTGTGGAGGTGTAAGGGTTGACAAATTAGGTGGCATTATGGAATAATACTAGATCTCTTTGCAAATTGAGGAACAACAGCTGTTAAGCATGTCAGTATTTTGGGAGCAGAGGAATAGAAAGCATTGCTGTCACATACACTGAGAGGAAGGAAGTGAATGCAGCAATGAACAGGTGAGAGAGCCTCACGTTGCTATCCATAAGAGGATAAAAGAACCAAATCCTTATTTAATCCTTGCAGAGTTATTTAAAATATTAAAAGTGGTGAGCCTCAAAGGGGATTAGGGATGGTTGCAGAGGGTGAGCTAAATTACAAAGTTAACATTTGAGGTTTTTGTACTTATTTGCAGGAGTAAAGAAGTACTTCTTTTCACAATTCTTCCTCCTTTTTTTGATTGATGAAAATATGCACACCACATAATTAACTTACCAGTGTTTGTGTCCTTTAAACCCAGAGTGTGAACTTGGAACCTCATCCCTGCCCCCAGTGTTCACCCTGCAGGAATGCCCAGCCCCACATACCTGACCCCTGTTTCTGCCACTGCTGGGAACTCACACACTTCAGATTCTAGTCAGTGTTAATCTCCTGCCTTCCCTGCTTTTTCCTCCTGGAGTCTAAGTGGTGATCTGATTTTCCTTTTTCATAAACGTGACACCTGTCTCCCCTGCTTTTTGACCCCACTTTTTTATACCCCTTTCTCTAGAACCAAGGGAGGAGTTGAGTGTTGTCTTCCAACTGCACCTTTATGCCTCCCAGTCTTTCCTTTGTCTTCTGGGACTAGTATCGCTCAAGTTGCTAATGATCCCTTGTGAGAAACTAAAAAATTTATGGTTAACGACTCAAACAATTGCTAAAGCAGCCCAGGGTGCTTTGCTGATGCTGTGCAAGGTCACAGCCCAGGTGCAGAGGGGGAGCACACCCACCACTAGAGGCTACAAGCTGGGTTTTCACCCAGATAAGGGAGAAATAAGGGCCAATAAGAAGCAGACCTTGCAGAAGTGTGATAACATTTTTTATTATGCCAATGTCCTCTCTTACACAACTGGCTCAGGTGTAAATCTCTCCCCCAACCCCAGTGGAGGTATCAGAACATTCACACAGTCCTGAAGGTGTTCATCCCTTCTGATGGGCATAACTGACTCAGATACACTGACCTGAGAGGCAGCTGTCATGTCTTAGAAGTGCCATAAACCAACAAAGACCCTGAAGCACCCCCAGACTAATTTCTGGGACCTTCCATGGGAGGACTGCATGTGATCCACAGTGTTACATCAGACAGGAGGAGTACCTGGGCATTGCCCCCTGAACCTGAACCTGCTGAACCCTGTGTTCCACAGGCTTCCCCCTCCCCGATCGAGACTATCACCACTTTGATCAATGGACGTCAAAATTGCAACAACTGAGTCTCACATTGGATACATGGGTGGCAATTTCCTTCTACTCTAACCCTTCTTTTTCTTTGTTTATACATTTTCTTAATTGTTATTTTTGTGCTTTTATATTGCTATATTTCTACAGATGATAACCAAAACAGCTACACACCTACTTTCCATTGCAAGCAAAGTGTTCTGAAATAAATCTGCATATTTATAAACTCTTGTCATTTAGTGGCATTTCACTCTAATCTGCCCCAAGGGATCTATTAAGAAGAATCTCAGTTGCTCTGCCTTCAGGGGTGGGTCACAACATCCCTGAAAAGCTCTACTATTCCAGTTTAATTTACTTGCATTCATGCTGACGCCTCTCAGACCTGTCCATCACAATCTTGCAGTAACCTCATATTAAGTTGAACTTTAGGCAACTGGATCTGATGGACTGCTTGAGCAGGAGGTTTGGACACTAAAGCACTTTAGCTTTAGTGTGACACTTCAGCAGCTGAAATACTTGTCTTCAGCACCAGGATGGAGTCAGTTTTCCCATGTAAGCTGCTCTGGGATGAGAGAGGCTTCTGCAGGTGCTGGAGGATGAATATCCTGGAGCATCTGACTCCAGTACTCGAAGACTAGCAGCTCTCTGAGATACCTATCCACAGAGGGGGCCTGGGGAGTGCCACCCCCCAGGACAGGCAGTGGAAGGTGCAATTTGAGTGCCTGTGTTATGAGAGGACAATTAGAAATGTTCTGCATGTATCTGGAACAACTTCACCAGCCTGGCAGATACAGCACTGAGTGGCCATGTGTTGCTGGTGTGAACACTGTATTTGAGGAAGAAGATTCTTGAGCACCTCAAATATCACTAGAAGCCTCTGTTTAGGCAACTGAATACAGTTAGTTGAGCCTTGAGAACAAGTTGCCTCTCAGCTATTGAGGGTGCCTAAACAGAGCCACTTACTTTATTCCAGATGTCCCAAGTTACTGGGAACTCTTGCTTAAGCTGGTGAGCATGGCAGCAAGCCTGGGAGGTCACTGCTGGGATGCCAGCAAGGTGCCTACATGTTGTGGTGTGGTTTGTTATTAATGGATTGTTCTGTATCCCCTTATGCTGTTGGCTCATCCCAAGGTTGTATCCTCCCACTGAGTTGTCTGTCTTGTTGTAAACCTGCCCCTTGTTGCTGAATATTCCCTGTCAATCCTCTCTTGTCCCAACCCCCTGCTTGGAAATCGCCTCTGGAAATCTCCTAACCTTCCACGCCCCATTGGTTGATGTAAACTCTCTCCTCCCTCTAGGTTTCCCCATTGTTTGTGTACAGTAAGCCTCACCTTGTGATCCACCCCTAACTTTCCCCTGTTGGTTGAAAATTTGTACCCTCCCCTGAGACCTCTCCTGTTACAAGTTCATGCACACTCGTGTTGGGTGTCTCTTGTCCCTGGATCCTCCTTGGGAATAAACCCTCTTGGAACCTACACAAAAGACCTGTCTCTCCTCCTTGCCTCTGCCTGCACCTTTTGACAGCCTTGTGCTGTAGAGCACTGGCTCCAAGCTGGGTCTCAGGTCAGCTGCTCCTGAGGTCTGTCCCACTCCTGGCGTGATGCTGAGGGCTGGCTGGGAGACTCCAGCACCTGCAGCATCTCAAATGGCTCTTGGTGTCTGTGAATCACTGTAGATGTGACTGTGCTAGAGAAAGCTGAATCACTCTTTGTGCTCCACTGACTCTGGTGACTAGGTTCCCCTTGAGTGTAACATGAGCTTAAACATGCTGCTTTAATGGTGGCATCTTGATTTAGTCTGCACCTGAATTCTGTCCTTAGAGCTGACAGTCTAAATGCAGCCCTGTATTTTTTTTTTTCTGTAGAGCATTTAACAGGAGTTAGCATTAGCATTTAACTTCAGGGGTTAAAAATCTTAATAATAATGACAAAGTAATAATACCAGTGAAATAACATCATTATTCTTATTCTAATTTGCTAAAAAGAAAGTCCTATTCATTCTTCTATTTCCATGGTTCTGTAGTAAAAAAGAGATGAAGTCCATTTGGTCTCTCAATTTTATCTGTAATTATATTATGTATATTTAAATGACAATTTAGAATATATGACATATTGCTCACATTAAGAAATAAAAAATACTCACTAGTAAAAGACTCTGGGTACAGTCCCACTGGAGCAATGAAAGTTCAGGGGCTTCTTTGGACCAAAGCCAATTTGTTTTCTCTCCTCCACCTGGCACCTTCAGACACACAGAGCACTCCTGCCTGATGCCGTGTTACCCAGCCTTGGCTGTCTCAGCCTCCCTGTTCTTGGCTGCTCAGCACTGTGCTGGCTTTGTTTTTGCTAAGGCTGGGCCAAGAGCACTCTGGCTGGGATGTGCCAGCAGAGCTGCCTCTGAAAGCCAGGGAGGATGGAGAGCCTGGCTCCGTCTGTCCTTGTGGTTAGTCTGACAAGTTGCTCCTGTAGGAGCACCAACTGAAATGCTGTTTCTCCAATTTATCCTCTGCCAGCTCTAATTTTTCATGTTCTATCTATGCTGCAACTTAGTTGATGCAGCAGGTGCTTTTTAAATAAAGGGAGGGAAATACTGCTTCCTATTTATTGATATATGTTTGATAACTTCTAGGAGGACAGATTCTGCCTATGCCATCCTTAATAGAAACTGGATTCGAGACATCTGCTGTAATATGAGAGAACCAGGTGTTAGAGAAGGGCTCATCCTCCAGGCAGCCTTAAACTTTCTCTCATCAGGCAGGACTAGACTTTGCATACATGGTTTCTCAAGGGTTCTGCTTTAAACCCAAGCAAATGATCAAATGCAAGAAATGAGAACTTCCTTCCAAATTGGGGGTGGGGAATGAGTTGATTTAATTTTCAAGGAAACACTGGCACACACCAAAAATGCCAAAAATTTGTACCTGACTGAGTTACAGCCAGTGCAGTTACCTGTTTAGGTTCCTTAGTGTTTTCCTCTTGGCTGTGGATTGGGAAGTGGGCTATTTTTACTCATCTAAAAAATGGCAGAGTTTGTTGCTATGCAGTAAACCCTTGCAGCCCAGGGTAAGAGAGTAAAAAGAGGACAAAATAATGTTTGCCTGTTTAAAAAAACAGAACTTTTCATAAATGAAGAGCAACCTCCAGCGTGTCTAGCTGTTTGGAGCTCCATGTACCAGAGTAACTCTGAGTCTGTTCATTCAGTTTGGCCAGAGGCCTCAGGCCACTGATATCCCTCTATAGTTGTCCACGGCCAGCTCGAGTTTCCTGGCAAATTTTGATTTTCAGTGGGATTTCAAGGGTCCTCGTGCAGCAGCCTTCTCTGGTTCAGAGCTGATGGAGGCAGCAGGACAGGTCAGTGGGCTCTGGTCCAGATTTGACAAAGTGGCATTGAGCATGTGATGGGTCACAGAAGGCTTCCAGGTATGCTGGAAATGTGTGAGCAGATTTTACTCTCCTTTGCTGCAGTGGGAAACATCTCCTGCTCCTCCAGGTCTGCCCTTATCAGGTGAAGGGACAGAGGGAGAGGCTGGGAGGCAGAAGGGCTGCAGGAGATGAGAAGATGGCACTGGGATGGTGGAGACATGTTACCCTCAGATGGGAACCAACTGCCAGGGATAAGAAGGTGTTGAAGGAGGTGAGGATATGCAGAGCTGGAAAAGAGCAGAACTGTTCAGTTGGTGGGTGTGAGAGGATTGTTAACCTGTTTGTGGAGAGAGAAGTTGCATTGTCTGGGAGATTGGGTGGGGCAGGGTTGGTTCTAAGGATGGCAGAGAACAAATGGCCCGGGCAGAGAAAGCCACGGAGAAAAGGTAACAGGAGATGTGAAGACAAAGGAGGTGGTGGCAGAGGAGGGGGGAAGGCTGAAATGGCATGTGTGAAACAGGGAACAATTTGGATATGAGAAGAAGAAAAGCAAGGAATTGATAGGGAAAGACAGAAAGAAGAAATATAAAACTGTAGCTGCATTTCACAAAGATTTTCAGTGGCTTCAGGAGAACTGTGGTGTGTCTACTCCTGCATCCAGTGCTGGCTACACTTCCAAACCAGCAGACATACCAGGGACAAACAGCAGCCTGCCAGCAGGATGCACCTCTTCTTGGGGCAACCTCTTCCAGTGTGTTTGTCCAGACATAGATAATTTGATCTCCACCAACATCCTATACTGCAGTCTCATCAGTCTCCCTGTCAGTTTTATGCTTATGCAGTATACAACACCCCCAAAACATCAACATCTTCATTTTAAGTAGGTACTGGCATAAACATGGATTTAGTCAAGAGATTAGTGCAATATTTGATTTGCTAAAAAGGCTTAACAACTCTTAGTGTTTTCATATTGAGCTTCAGGGTCTGTATTTTAAACTAAAGAGGAACACCAGTACAATTTTCAGTAATAAAATACCAGCTAATATAGGTTGCTACTGGTAAGGGGAGAAATGCAGGAGATATGTTTTTATTTTTTTTATATACTTATTCTAAAATTGACCTGACAGCTTCTAGCTATTCCTTGGTGACAGATTTCAAACTATTCAAACAGATAATTTTCAGCTCTGGCGTTTCTCTTTGGAACTTTATGCAAAAAATTTTCCACAATATTTAGCATGTCAAAGGCTGTCTAACAGCTCCAAGCCTTGCTTGTAAAATACGCACACACAAAAAATGTAACAAGGATGTGTTTTGGCAATAAGCTTAAATCTCAAAGAAATGTTCCAGTACCTTGATTAATTAAAGACAACCCAAGTGTTACCTCCAGCCTGCACTGGTACATCATTAAGCAGCCTAATTAATACTAGGACATACTGAAACAAGAGAGGTATTTTGGAATTTCAGTTACTAAGGGAAACCTAAGTGCTGTCTGTTAAATGCTTTGGCCTCTTTTTCTTGTAGAAAATGTGCTTTATAACTTCCCCATATGCTCCTGCTGCTCTCTCCCTGATGGATGTTGCTATGGAAGCAAACTGGGGAAAAAAATCAAACAGCTAATAATGTTTCTGCAAATGATTGCACAGGTGGAGATGAAAAGTACAGATGACACAAGTTAGTTAAGCAGGGGATTTGAGCTGCAGCAACAATTTGAGGCCAAAAATCAAAACACACACATTTTGCTTTCTTCCCTGTTTATATAGATGTAGTGAAATTCCAGATCTTTGCAGGCTGTTGAGGTATATTTTAGCCTTTATTGAGTAAACACATTCAGAAATTTTGCCCTAAGACACTGAATTAAATAATTAAATAATAAAATTAAGGTTTAGAAGGAGAAGAGCAGGGCTGGGTACACTGCTAGTGAGTGGGATAGCCTGGGAGGACATATATCCCTTAAGGCTACGGGATAAAGAATTTGTCTTTTACTCAAATTAAAAGCATTCCCTCAGTTCTGTATCATATCTGAATATCATTACAGCAACAGGGGAGGATGCACATACTGGATGTCAAAAAGACAAACCTGTGGCATTACTTTTTTATATTCCTTCAAAAGAGTATAAACTTACTGATAGAAAGCACATACCCGAGAGGAGTATGTGAGTGAGGAAATGCACCAGCATGTTGATATTGAGCACCTAGTTAAGTACTGAAAATGAGGATACTGAGAGCCAAGGAGTGAGAGTGATACAGCTCACACCTGGCATCTCTCAGGCTGCTGGCCAAGGCCAGCCAGGTTGGCTGGTGTCTCCAGGGCACAGAATAGGTAGCTATTCTATTTATTGCTTGCTTGCTTTTCAATTATGTTGGCTGCTGCTCACCCTGACTCTGTGACACTGAACTTTTCTTTAGCTTTTCTGAGTCTTAGATAAAGTTACACATATGGATCTGCTTCAGGCTTATGCTGCTTGGTTCTGTGTCCAGGCATCCATTCCTCTCTGCTAACAGCTTACAGCCTGTGGCATCTTCCCCAGACCCCCTTAGACATGTTTTAAAGTGCTGCTGCACCCCCTGAATGCTCTGGGATGGGGCAGACTCTATGTGGCCTGGAGCTTGGTCCCCACAAGGCCTCCTGAGCCCATGCTGCAACATAAGGATGGGCAGAGAGTATGCTGTCAGTGGACATTCAACCAGAGGCCACTAGTCTCATTTCACCATCATTTTAAGGTTCCTCATAACATGCTAAATATATAAGGTGCTGGTGTATGCTAAGAGCCTGAGTCCTCCTTCCTGGAAGAGGTCCATGCTGATCACCTTGCTCTGCACAGAGCTTTTCATTGCAGATGCTGCCAAGCAGAGGTTCATGTCTTGTGTCTCTTATCTCATGTCTCATGTACTAAATCAGAGCCTCATCCATGTTTAATTTTAAGAAATGTCCCCTTTCTGCCAAATCTCCTTATGAAACTTTTAATGAAAGTGGTACATCCTGTCAAAATTTTATGGTGCCGAAACCCTGGCGTCCAAGCCCAGACAATCAGACCCTTGGTTTCCTCGAGACTTGACTCTGGTGACTTTACAGAGAGAGGCAGCCTTGATCCAATTGTCCACAAACAGAGCTTCAATCATGCAAAAACAACAAACAGAAGGATGTGCACTATATAAGGAGCGAACTGGAAAAAGGCAACAGCAAAAGGCAAAGGGTAAAAGGCAAGGGCCAGGGTCAGACAGGGGTATTTATACATTCTGGTTGTGGGACATGGATTTGTAGAGGCCTTTAGATGATTTGCCTTAAAGCAAATCATCTACAATTACTGCTCGTAAGTCCTACTACAATGCATCTTTCATAGTTCTGTTTCTCCAAAGTATCTAGTCTTATCTGCAAGGCCATCCCTTGAAACTTGTTTCTAGTTCCATTTCTCTCTCAACAACGTCCGTCCTGTTCCATGGCATTTCTAAGTCAGCCTTTCTTATCTCAAGGTTTGTGTACAGATGCACATTATGTGAGCCTTCTGTCAGGCTTTGAGAATTCTCTACAAATCCATTTCCCACACTGCTGTTGGGAGGGGTTAAGGTGGGGTCTGAGGGAAGGGGAGAGGGGAGAATGATTAGGAATATTAAAATTTCTGCACCAAAAAGCAACCAATGGTAACACGGGGAACTAGGAACCTTCTAGTAACAATCTACATAACTGAACACAGGGATCATGGGAGTGAGCTTTCTGCTCACCCTGCCTAGAAATGGGTTTCCCAGGGCCTTAGGCCAAGGTTTTCTTCTTCTGAGAAACCACCCTCAACACGGTGCAAACGTTTTAACCGCTTGTAATCAGGAGGCGGATTTCAAGCAAGGGAAGGGTCAACTTAGCCACCCAGCTAAGTGCCTGGATGACTCCATCACACCCACATGAGCTACCCCATGGCGTAAGGATAAAGAAAAACAAGAATCAAAATATTCAAGAATGCATTAAAGCCACCTGTAGCCCATACATACCTAGAAGACACTTGAACACAAGCACAGGTGGAGGTGCACAAGTGTGGTCCATAACCCCAATTACATAAATCCTGGTGCAGAAATTGATCAGCATTTAGGGAATGGGACATGAATCACCTAATTCAGGGAGCTGTACTTGTGTTAGCAGTCCAACAAGTGACAAAGTTCTGGGGAGAGGCTGGATCCAAACTCTTCATAGCATTGGTGTTCCATCACCACTCTCTTGCTTAATGAAGGCACATGCCCAGGTCCACGTACACGTTCTTCTGTTGGTGTGTCTCACTTGCATACACTATATATATACAAAGACATAAATAGCTTTCTACTTCTAAAACTGGTTTAAAAACAAGTTTCCCAGCTCCTGGCAGGGGTTACAAACTGCACTGTCCTGCTCCTGGATATGTGACAGTCTTGACTTGACTGCAAGAAAGGACCTGATTTAGGCTATCCCATCCTCTCACATTGCTCTTGAGGGAGAAGAATCCCCTTTTTCTCCAAATGGAAAAACTTTCCAACCACTTCCTTTGATAATTTTATCTTTTTCTGCTATGTCTGTGTGTTCTTGAAAGGAGGGACAGTGCACTGCATGCAGCCATAGTCACTTGGTATTCAGGGGAAGTTCAGAGTTAGTGAGGCGCCTCCAGAGCAGCTGCAAAGGGCCTAATATAAATATGAAGAGCTGCCGAGATTCATGATTGCACCTGGCTGTCCTGCTGCTTTACAGCCATTGCAAATTAATTCTTTCTGCATGTGAGCAACTAAGTCAAGTCACTTAAACTGGTGGCCTCCTGCTGTCCTCTTAGGAAAAGTAATAGATGATTTGCACTGTAGAGACCTAGTCCAGTGCCACGGGAGCCACCAGCTACTTCATTGTGCTTTTCCATGATTGTTGGAGTGGGACAGGGAAGAAATTTCAGTGTAGAGTTCAGCTCCTACATAACCCTTGATAAGTTTCAGTTACAGCCTCTGGACCAGCATTCCTTGGGCACACAAAGGGAGCATGTGGATCTGCTCCCTCGTCCTGGGAGAACTCCAAGCACAGTAGTGCAGAGGAAACAACTGTATTTTTCCACTGGCTTCACTGGAGCATGCTGACTGCAGCTGGAGCGGCAGGGAAAAGAAAGCAGAACCTGTTTGGGAAGAGACTGTTTAAAATGGCAAAAGCTGCTAAAGAAGCTGCTGCTGAATGCCTGAGCCACATCCTTGAGGCCCCAAGTGCTGGAGGTGCAAACACAGACTCCCACAGGTAGTTCTGAGCTGCACAGCCATGCTGCCTTTAGGAGTGTGATGGTTTAATCACGTTCTATATTTTTATTTGACTGGAAGAATATAAAGCAAACCAGGCCCATCTTTAAATTACAAAGATAGTTTATTAATACACACAAAAACAACAAGAAAAGGGAAAAAAGACAACAACAACAACAAATGAAACTTCTAAAACATCTTTCTTTCTCTTTCTAAGTTTTTTACCTTTCTTCACTCAAACATAAAAAGACATGACTTGCAACCTCAGCCAGTTTTACCATTTTAAAAATAACCTTTTATCAGTTCTTTTAGGAAAGGAGTCTCTCTGGGTTCTATATAGACATACCATACCCATTAGCAGTTCTTTCAACACTGCACATAGGCCATATTTGCTTACTGGGGTACTGTTTAAGGATGCCTCCTCTAGTATGACACAAAGATTCTCTTTTTCTATTTCCAAAATCATCTCAAGACCCAAAAACAAATCTCCTCTTTCTTTAAGAGCAAAAAAGCTTCATATCACTTTTAACTAGAACCTTACATCCCCCCAAAAGCATTTATATGTTACAGGAAACAAAACCAATTCAGTCTTTATAGTTTACCAGAAATGTCCAGCCAAAATTAGGCCACTCCTTGTCCTTTTGCTTTAAAGTTCTTTTCACTCTTCCCTTACCGACTGTAGCTTTATGCCGTGTCTTTCCATAGTTTTTTCGCTATAACTGTTCTTCTTCCGGAGAAAGATGATGTTTAGGAAAATCCATTTGCTCACAACAAAAAGTTAAACTTTTCGGGCTGCTGGGCTGCCCACGTGGCTCTGCGGCGGGAAACTGAGTCGTCTAGAAGCCGTGCGCTGGTTTCTTCGGCTTAAAAAGAATAGCAAGGGCGAAGGAGCACTCCGTCCGAGCTCTCTCCCTCTCTCTCCATGCTGTCCGCCTCTCCGCAAGACAGCGGCTCCCAAAGCTCCGACCCGGCTTGCCCCGGCTCCGGCAGCATTGGGGCCTGGCCCGGCCCGTCGCAGCCGCCCCGGGGTGGGGGGGGCACCGAGGCCGGCCGGCCCCGGCTCCGGCAACATCGGGGCCCGGCCCGGCCCGGCCCGCCGCAGCTGCCCCGGGGTGGGGGGGGGCACCGAGGCCAGCCGGCCCCGGCGGCCCTCCGTCCTTAGTCTGCCACCCTAACGACGAAGAGACCGCTCCTCCCCCCCACCCAGCCTTTTTAAGCATTTTGTCAAAAGTCGCAGCTTGTCCTCCACTGGACAAACTGCTTGTCAATCAAAAAAACTGACCCCGATTGGAACAAAATCAGGCCCCTCCTAGCCCATGACAAGGAGTGAACTGTGTCTCCCACACTGTGTGGTGCTGAAGGACAGATCACCTTCTTTTGCTTTCCAGAGTGTCTGATTTATGGACACATAGATCCCCAGCGCTGGAGAGGCCCTGTGCAGCACAGCACTGTTTGTGGTGCAGTATATCTAATTCCTGTAATGTATGCAAAGCTCTCAAAATGCTAACTTTTTATTTCAGTCTGTGAAAGAGAAATATATTCTCTCTTGGGTTGGTGACATTATTATCAGAGTTAATACTGTCAGAGAGAAATGTCTCATGTGCTTCTGTACTGTGCTATACTCCTGGGCATTCTGCTGAGGGAGAAGATCCTCCAGCCTCCCTGAGACCCAAGGGGGCCCTGATGCCCATGTGAACATCACTAAAAATCAATCCCTCTTCAAAGTAGGCCAAGAGCACTGTCTTCTAGTTTGCAGGTTAGTTTGCAATTCACCATACATTTCTGCTCCTTCAAACACATCTGTAGAGAATATCAGTGGCAAGAAACCAAGGGGAATTAGGAAAGAGGGATATAGGGTTGGATGGCTCTGCTGAGGTCTAGGCTGTGGAGTCACCACTCAGCTACTCACTTGACACGATCTATGATCTGAATGCCACACTTAGAAATAGGGGCAGAGTCCAGGCTGGTACCCTGGGCATTACCCAGCCCTTCTCCCTTGCCAAGGCAGAATCAGGTCCACCTGAGACATTCCTGGTTGATGTTTTGAAGATTTTTTAGTGTGTTCTAATGCCTCATTTAATGAGTGTCTGATATGCCTGAACAATCCACATCCCTAGAACAGGAATTTGCTAGGACATATTCCTGGCCAAGGGTTCAGTCATGTCAGTACTACAGAGCTGAGAAGCCAGCATGTCCCACTCCCCAGGGAACAAGGCTAGGACACCAAATAGGGCCATGTCCTCACCTGAGCCCCATGTCCTGCCAAGGAGCTGAGGAATGGGTGTAAGTCCTTCAAACCTCACACTGCTTCCCCACATCCTTGGTAGAAGGGCAGTGTTAGGTGTCCTGCATGTCCTCCTCTGGAGTTGCTTTCTTCCCTACAAAAGCCAAGGAGACACAGACAAGTGTGTCAGTCAATCAATTTGTTCTTAAATGGCCCTAAATGGCCTGCAACCTTCCTCACCCTGTGTGGGGGTCTGGCTGCTCAGGGTGGCAGTGCCTCCACCTGCCTCTGGGATTCAACAGAGCAGACCTCACCTGAGGGAAATGAACGTGAAATTGAACATTAGCAGAAGATTTGATGATACATTCATCCAAGCATTATGGGCCTGGCTGAGTACACAATGCTACACACACACATATGTGCTTGTTGCTTTTCAATGCCTGTGGCAGTCGTATTTCTGCTTG
Source organism: Phylloscopus whistleri (assembly GCA_017589585.1). Taxonomy (NCBI): domain Eukaryota; kingdom Metazoa; phylum Chordata; class Aves; order Passeriformes; family Phylloscopidae; genus Phylloscopus; species Phylloscopus whistleri. The sequence goes on from JADMLD010000722.1 coordinate 98,846, forward strand.
ACCCAAGTTCCCTTTATTTGCAAAAGTAAAAATGCTATTATTGCTGACCATAAAATTATTCAGCCCTTTTATACAGAGCTATAGGAGTTGAAGTGCTCCACTGATTTTAAAGGATGTAATCAAGGATTTGTGTGCAAACAGTTTGCATATATATGTACTTTTGTTACTCAGATGTAGTTTGCCTGTCAAATATAAATGAATTTGCTGTTTTTGCAAAAATGATCACTGCAGAAGCTTTCCCAAGACTCTCCAGCAATACAAAAATCCACATTCTGTCTCTTGTCTGAATAAGCAATTTTTTCATCTCTTAATCTTCTCTTATGGAATTGTATAAAAGCAGGCTGTAGTGAATTTTGCTGCAACATAAAGAAATCACAAAATCATTAAAGAAATTCCCTATAATTTTCAAAGAGGAATCATCCTTCTTTTTCAACTACTTCATCAAATTAAGAGCAGACTCTGCCATCTGCCTAACAATAGTTTCTGTGTATTGATTTAATAAACGTATTATGGTACAACACTGAAGAGAATCAGGATAAATACAAGGGTATGTATATATATATAGTAAGATCTGTATATTGAAAGTGCACCCCAAATCCATACATTTACAGTCTTCTTTGATTTTCCTGGCACCAGTACAACTGTGAGGAAAATTTTAAACTGGAGCTCATGCTCCTTTTCAAGGGTGGAACATTGCATATAGCATTGAACATGGCATAGCAGAAAAATAGACATTGTTAAGGGCCTGCACTTGCATTCTCACTTGCATTTTGGAAACAGGATAATAAAGAACTGAGGAGATGGATCTTGTAAGAATTTTTCAGTTCAGGCGTGTTTCATTTAAGGAGAAGTTGGTTGGATTTTTTTTTCTGTGTTATCTATTAATAGGAAAATTCCTAATATTAACATGGTACAGCTACTTTTATCTCATGGAAGTATGCAGTTGGAGGGTTTTCCTTACTTCTGACTAGGATGTAATGTTACTGTTCCATTTAAATTTGATGTTCAATTTGTATGACTGTAGGGGGATTAAAAAATCCTGTTAAGAAATGATTAACGGTCAAGTCACAGCTATGAAATAAAAAACTAAAACTAATTAATTCATTATCTCACTCTAACTCCCCAAATGACTGTATCAATTGCAGCCTAATTCCTAAAGACTGTCACCTGAAGAGGTGACATGTATCCTTGGAAGAGCTGAGGGACAAAACTTTTTGTATTCCAGTAGATTTCCCTGAATACTCTTGCTCAGAAGGCAGAGCTCATCAGTAAAAAAGAACATAGTGCTTTTGAGCTGCAGCAATAAGATTTTTTCTGGAGTTAGCTGATGACCTTACCTATTCAATCCATCTCTCAGCCTTCAGAGCACTAAAATGAGTTCAACAGACATGACATTTGTATAATACTTCTCACTGAATAAATGTGCTGTTAAGCATGTTGCTCAGGTTTCCATCTCTCTTTACAAAGCTGTTCCCTGCCTGTGAAAAGCAGTCTGCCTTCATCCAGATGTACAAGCCATGCCTTGAAAACATCACTCCTTTCCACCAGTGACACTTACCTGATGTCTGGAACACACAGTGTGCTGGGTGCCCTCCCACACCACAGCTCATCCCTCCCTCTCCTCCCCAGCCCAGAGGAGCACATTCTGGGACCTTGGGCTTACTCAATGCCTCTGAAGAGCAAGAAAGAAAAGTCTGACATTTTGCTGGAAGAAACCCAGCACAGAAAGTCTCCAATCACTGAAATTTGCAGCTAAGCAGGCAGAAGTAGGTCAGGCTTGATGCTGTTTGCAGACTGCTTTTCCAAGGTGTGGGGAACAGGCTAATCAGTGCCAGGGGTTAATATAGATGGCTATGATGTCAGCTCACCCATTCCCAAGGAGAGGTTTGCATTTGACCTCCTCCAGTGATGCCTGCATGCTCTTAGAGCTTATTCTAACATGGAGACCTACTAATCCATTCTTGCCATGTGTATTTCACCCAGGCTGCTGTTGCAAAACCTTGGTCTTTGCATTATTCCTTTCTGCAAGGAAGACCTACATAGTCTATGTCTCTCCATTAGGAAACTGAAGTCATGTTTTATATTTTACATTTGGCAGCCATGTAAAAGTCATGTTTGGGCTCAAGTCTGATTCAATTTAAGACTCAATTTGTCTTCATAAAAGAGAGTTTATGGTTGTGCTTTTATATTTGGCATATTATCAAAAAAGAGATGTCCTGCCTGGCATTCTCAGGGCATTGCTTATCTTCTGAGCATTTTTTGGAACTGTGGCAGTGTTATATTGCTGCTGTGCATTGGGATGTATCATGGATATGGCAGCATCCTCCTGGGACACAGCTCATCCTGAACCACAGCTCACTCCTGTTTTCACCAGGAGGCTCCTGTTGCCCTCAGGAGGCAGGGTTTTGATGAGTCTGGACAACACTAAGGCCAGAATGAACTAAAAATGGATGATAAAATGGATGATGCATAAACACATGGGTGTTGATTCAGGGGTTAAGAGGAAGTTATTGGGGCTTTGTAAAGAAGGAGATCAGAAGTAACCCCTAAGCATGGTTGGCAGATGGGTCATTACCCTGCAAAAATGGCTGCAGTTCCCGTGCTAACACCAACTTCATGCTCTGCTTTGTTTTGTTATGTCTTTCTCAGATGTCACTACGGTGTGCTTAAATAGGATCCCCTTTCCAGAAAGTTCATTTATGTGGTATTTATATGGCAGAGACATCTGTCTCTTTCTTTTGTGAGCCCATGCTCTGGTTTTGATTTAGTGTATTGGGTTCCTTCAGTGTCAAGAAAACACTCTGCTCCTCTCAAGCTGATAAATTCTGATGATTGCTCTCATACTGTTTTCTTATGTGAGGAGATGTTTAAATATTGCCTTCTTATCCATCAAACCTTTTTTTCATCTCAGGGGCTCAGACAACTATCTGTTTGGGAAGTGATTTCTTGTAAGTGTCATTTTCTAACGGTGAACTCCTCCTGACCACTGCTTAATTGTATTTTAATGGGAAAGGGCTTGCAGAGCGATTACATAATAAACAAAAATTAAAAAAAAAAAAAAAAAAGACTTTGCACATCCTCCCAAGTATTTTGCTACAGTTGGATTCAACCTGCTTTCCCCATCCCTTGCCTAGCAGTCCTGGAGAGGAAGGGAAGGATGCTTTTTAAGCTGTATGTTCTTCAAGCTCAGAGTTGACTACTCACCCAAAATGTAAAGTAGGAAGCAATTCCTGGAATCTTTGAGTCTCATCTCAAGAAGATATGTGTATTTACATTCATAACCACCAAAGGCATTTAATTCTTGCCTGAGTCTGCAGCTCACAGTAAATAGCTATTTGTCTTCATGTCCAGTGAACAAAAGATTGCAAATGCTTTCTGCTGGCAAGAATCAAATATCTTGCTTTTGTCAGTAGGTTTTTGAGATGCAGGAGCAGCCATGGAGACAGTGAAAGCAGCCTTGTACCACTCTGCACCTGGGCAGGTGAGCAGTGGGAGGCTGTGGTTGGCAGCCTCCAGAGACCAGTGACACCAAACTGCTATTCTTAAACATGGGAGAATTAACAAGCCATGGGGCAACCAAAATTGTGTTTCAGCACAGTTTGTGTCTGGGTAGCATTATTTGACTTCTGTCTGGCTCCATTTTAGGCACTTTGAGCAAAACATCATTTTTGGTATCATACTTTCAAGAACATGTTGCATGTGACTCAGGAGCCAGATCTAGTGCTGGCTATTGGTCAGAAATTACAGAGAATAAAGTTTGTGAATAATCAGTCTTTAAACAATAGTGAAAGAATTTGTTTCTTAATCTCAGTCATTTTTGTGTTGGCCAGCGCTGGAGAAAGGGCACCTGAGCCCTGGGAGGTGTTTTGTTGTGTCAGGAGGCATCACTGGGTTCAGAGGTGCATCTAAGCAATGTGTCACTCGTTCCTCACCACCTCACTGGTGACAATTAGTGTAACAGATAAACTTGAAATATTTTGCTGCTGCATTCTTCGATCTCTTTTTCTGCTCTTTTCCAGCCCCACTGCAAATAAAATTCTGAACTTTGCTCTTCTCTTAACCCTAAACTTAGTATTAACCCTTAAACCAACTGCAGCTGAACCACTGGCAGTTTTCCTCTGGCCATTACCACACTACCCATACTAAATACTTCTCTCAGCTACCATCTCTGAAGCCTCTGCCTCCCTTTTGCAATCCTATTTAAGTCTCACTTGCATTGGTGTACTGGCATTTCTCTTTCAACCCTAACCCTAAACATGGATTGGGAAGTTCTTCCAGACTCACATTAGGAAAATAAATTTTAAAAAAGCAGTCTTTCTTTTCCTCTAGTAATAGGGCAAGGCAAAATTAAGGATTAGGGATAGACATAGAATAAGGGTCACAAATGGGTTAGGACTTGGGTTGGGGCTGAGAATAGGAAAGCTCTTGCTTTGCCTAGGGAACTACAGCTTTTGGAAACATTCCTAATGCCTTTCTCACTACCAAGTTCCCCCAGGGAAATCCTTCTCCAGTACTCTGCAAGGAGATGATTATTTCATAAGAAAATGAGGTGTTGCATTCCCGTAAAAATAACCTGTTTCCTGGCTTTGTTCCAAGTACAGAAGAAGCACAAACAGATTTATCACACTTCCTTATAAGCTTTCATTTGGACACTGGTCACTTTCTTTTAAGCCATTTTTCTTTCTCCAGTGCTTCTTTCCTGGCCCCAGGTATGGATTGCTGCAGAGGAGACGTGGGCAGGGAGCTTGTGCACAGCAGTGCCAGGTGGGTGACCAATTCTCTGCTCTCCCTGACTTTGCAGAGCAGGTTTGTGTTGTGCCTTGCTTGAGCAAAATGGGTCTAGTGCAATTACACTACACAAGAACTGTGCTCCAAATACAGCAGTGGCTGAGATGCTTGTGTTGCAATATCCCTGGGGTGTAAGTATTTGGGGAGTAAAGGTTTCTCTTATGGTATAAAACCCTTCTCTGAGTGTAGTGGCTGAGAAAACAACAAATGGAAATGTGAATAGGGTATTAACACAATCATAACAGGCTGCTTCTCTTCCCCCACAGGTGCTGGAGAAAGGAAATCTGAGTGGAGAGGGCTGGATTTCTTCCATTGGCATTGAAGAACAAGTACATAGCCCTGAACCCAGCATGGTGACATGCTGTAGGCAGTGTTGAAAACCCAGCTATTGCTATGTCATACCTGGTTTTTGCTTGTTCTCACAGATCAGCAGGCTCTCTGGATTTTGCAAACAGGCTCACTTGTTTTGGATTTTTGTTGCTTTCACAGTAACTCATATGGGCTCTTTTGTAAATTGCCACTGTGGTTTCTTCCATTTACATCACAGTTTTTTGATACTTCAGTTCTGAAGTATCATAAAACCTAGATTAATAGTATAATGGGAATTTGGAGAGCTGTAACATACAAGCAGTAGATGTTCATGAAGCACAATTATAATACTGAGCTAATCAGCACTGCATTCAGTTGACTAAATTCTCATCTTTTAAATGACAGTAAAAAATCTCAAATTAAGGATGATGCAAAAGCAGGGAAAATTCAAAGCAAGTTCATCTATTTCAGTGGACAGTGTGCCAGTGCTGTCCTGTTGGTTAAAGCCACTACTATTATTGCACATCATGCTTCCCAGCTCCTGCAGGTTTAAAGGCACAGGAAGGTAATGCACAGCTCCTGATGGAGGCATTTAGGATGGGATGGGGAAAATGGTGTACAAGAGCTGGCAGGGATGCTGGATACTGGCACCCTCAATATCCCCACAGGCAAAATTGTTCTGTTTGAGACCTGCTTCACCAGTCTTCATGCAAGGTGTGGATCATGCATGTCTTATATTTCTACAGATTGTCTCTAAAGGTTTTAGACTTTTTATCACGGGTTTCCTTAACCTTCCATGTTACATCAGTATATGCTCAGCAAATCTGAAGACAGAATGCACATCAGACAGGTCAGATGAGTCTTGGCTGACCCCAAAGAGTAAATTATATTTAAAAGGGAAAAAATGCTGCCTCCTTAATCTGTTTCTTACAGGTTTTTTTCCATTTTAATTTTAAATTTTGTGTCAAAACAGAGTAACTCTCAGAAAATGCCCTCCCCCACACCTGTCTCTCTTCCAAACATGGGCTGTTTTCAAGACACAATGCTGCTGAGTGGCCCTGATGAAGTCCTACCTCTTGTTAAATGTGGACTTTATCCATGCAGCAGTTTTAGCCCAGTGGTGGCAGCCGAGCCAGGCACACCTGCTGCTCTTTGGCTGTAGCACTGATTCTGCACTGTTGACCAGTCCCTGTCCTATCTCTGGTGCTCTCAGCCACTCAGGACTTTATTAGCAGGCCACCACTCATACATGGGCACTCATTTATGTAATTCTTTTCTAGCTTTCCCTCTCTGTGCCCAGAGACACCTTTGAAATGCAAATATCTCCCATGACTTCTGAATACAGGTGCTCTCTGCCCATCAGTGAGGTGGCACAGAGAAAATAATTCTCAGTAAGGTGTCCGAACCCTCCCTTTCAGCATTTTCTGAACTCTAGTGGCATAGGGCTCAGTTGAAAAAATCGTCTAAGAAAGGCTTCACTAAGTGGAGCACATCAAGAGAAAATAAAGAATGAGGCCCTGGTTCCATCCACAGAAGCTGTCATGATTTATTTGCTGTCACTTGAATCTACATTAAAAGGCTTGCTGCGACTTCAGCAATTTCTTTCCGTTCTGATTGTCTCGATCTCCGCTGATATTTGAGGCCTGGCTTGTTATATTTGAATTTGAAAGCTACGTAGCCACCTGAGCCTGGCAGCATGCTAGCATTAACTTCTCCTGCCCAATGGGCTTTTGCTGGTCCTTTATGGAAGATGAAAATGGATGAATCAACTTCAGAGGCTTTCTGGATTGTACAAAACCCATCCTTCTTCCTACCCAAGAAAAGCGAGAAGTCCTGCTAATGAACCCATCGGAGGAGGGCTCTGTCTGCTGCTCTGTGCCAGTGACATCCAGCGCGGCTGTGAACTTTTTGAGCAGCCATTTCTAAATTGGGAAGTCTCAGATTTATGTGGCCATTTTCTTGTTTTAAAAGAAGAAGTCAATACGTATTCACAGTTTGATCCCCATTAAGGGCTGAAGTGATGCCACGTTTCACCAGGAGAACGTTAATGCTATCAATTTTTCAGCTTTCTTACTTTATTTTCAGCATGTCATGTCCCTTCATATTTAGCATGTTATGAGGAACCACTGGAATTCAATTACTGCCTGTCACTGCTGTTTATATTGATTTATAGATCATCCATTTTGACAAGTTCATTGCCAGGCTTTAATATGCCTTAATAGCTTTATTGTTTATTAATGGCAATGCAGTGGTCCAATCTCCAGCCTGCAGTAAATGTCAGCCCCTCCTTTCTGTGGTGGACTGTGGGCTGCAGAGCATGGGTGGGCAAGTGGCCATGACCAGGGGCTTGGCAGCACCCTCCTCCCCCTGCCCAAATGCCACTGGCACCAATTCCTTTGGTTAATGGCCTCCACAGATTTCCTCCAATAAAGAATTAAGAAGAGGTTTGTCTAACAGCTCCTTGCCAGGAGGGCTGACATGCCCAGCAGTGCCTGCAGGGTTTTGGTGGTGCCACAACGTGCCTGTGCTGTGGTGTCTCTGGGCACGGAGAGCCCTGGCACAAACCACACCTGGCTCAGCACACACACCACACCTGACCCTTAAAAAGATGTAGGGTAACACTGTGACCATGTTACTCTGGTCAGCATACCCAGACTGTTATGGGGAACGCAGAGGTGAAAAGTGTATGTGCATCATGGGGCCTTTTCATGTCAGGCTATGTAGAGTTTTATAATGAGGGCAGAGTTCTCTGGCAATTATTGCTTAGGAAAGTTTCCATGGATAGCTATTTTTCTTTCTTTTCTTGCCAACTGGCTTTTTGAAATATCAATTTACCATAGGAAAAATCCTCCACAAAAGCAGGAGTCCCCAGGCACTACGGGTCAGGACTATTTCAATGCAACCATGCTGTAAGAAAAAAGAATGTCCTCAACAGAAACATCACGGTTTGTATTTCTTAGTCATAAGCTGTTTCATATTGGTAGGATAAGAGACGAACAGCAGCACACTTGTGAGTATTTCCTGCCTAGAAACATCCAGGCCCAATTTCTCAAATGAGGCTGTAGCTGTTTCTCCATGCATGAGTTTGTGTGTTCTCCCCTTTCCCCTTTGTCAGCCGCCTTTGCAGCACGGAGCACGGTGGTTTGTTTTTCAGGACTGTTTGCAATCTCAGGATGGCTGCAGAGGAGAGCTGCTGCAGCTCAGAGCTGTGGGGCTGAGCTGTTTATCCAAGCTGGGGAAACATGAGCTACAAATCCTTTCCTGAGCAGCAGCTGTCAGCAGCTCAGTTTCCTTTGCACAGTATTGCTCTCTCCTGTGAGCTGCTGACAATGGCAGCCAAGGACTCTTTTCTTTCAAGACCCTTCCAGAAATGTTCCTCCTTCCCAATATCTTGCTCAGCAGTGCTGAGCACCTTCAGAGAAATAAAGTGATGTGCTCATTTCTGCCTTGGTCTGCTGCATTTCCCCAGGAGCATTAGTTCATATACTTCTCTTGCCTTGACTAAAATGATGAGAAATGTATATCACTTACACTGTCTTTCTCTCTTTCACACATGTACACAAATACACACATAGATGCATTTAAAGAGACAGCTTAAAACCTAAGTTATAGCCCAGGAAAAACAACTAAAGGTGTTTTTGTGTTTTTTGTTTTTTTTTTTTCCTCCCTCAAATTCAGTTTTCAAAGTGAATTCAGAGAGTTGCCACTTTGGCTGATGAGATGTGACCTGTTTTAATCACTGCTGTCCACTGTCAGGTATGTCAGGCAATTTAGCTTGAGGTGCATAATGGTAAATTATTATAGAGACAGAATGATTTTAAGTTTCCAGACAGTGGGAGCATTCCCAGAATCCATTACTGCCTGATTAAATTACTCAGATTTCTGTGTGTGAAGGTTTTGTACAGCAGCATGTAATCCACGAGAGTAACTAATCATATCATATTGATTTAGATGCTGCTAGAATGGGAAATCTAATTGTAATACTGTGAAAGCTTCTTGGGGAATCTGTACTAATGATTGCATTTGTAATCCCATTTGCAGGTGAAAGTTCTGAGGCGCAGCTGTGAGATGAATAGCAATGACCACGGTTTGGACACAGCCCTGCAAAATCAGCTTGCCCAAGATGAGACCAGCAGAGGTTGTCCTGATGACTTAGCTGCAAGTTTACATCCTTCTTCTTTTCTCCATTTATGCTTCCTAGGACTTACACATAAAAAAGAATTGTGAGCAAAAGGTGCAGGCAAAGATGAGAAAAGAGGCAGGATTGAGCCGCCTGTCCTGCTTAACTTCAGAGGCCATCCCAGGAGCCAGCACTGCAGTCTGAGCTCTGCTGGGGTTTTGCAAGGACACCACTTCTTTGCAATCTCTCTCTTCTTTTTATCTGAGGATGAACACATTTGAAAAGCACTTTTAATTCAGGGAAATGAAATGCCTACCAGCTTTTCATTAAAATTCTTTATTGTTGTTTTATTCTTCTTTAAATACAACTTTCCATGGTGTTTCTTTTGTGTTTGATGATTGCCAGCACCTTGATCTGCCTTGACCTTTCATGTCTGTGCTCTGGCAATATTATCCTCTCTCTTTTTTCACTTTCTGGCATATGTGGGCTATTTACATGTGAATTATATGAACTGCTTTTTATCTTTCCTCTTTGTGACACTGTTGCAGAGCTGTATAAATATAACAACATAATGTGATGAATTGCTTTGCTTCCTTACTGGCATGGGATTTTTGTAGCAGTTTTTTTCACTTTTCTGACTTGTTTATGATGAGATATAAATATAAATAATCCTATCAAGAGAACAGTTGCATCTCTTGCATATGCCAGAGCTTGGGAGGTGGCTTGATGGGTGAGAGGGCACACTTACCTGGGGGAAGAGCTGCCCACCAGGCTCTGACAAGGACTTGAAACACTTGTGCAGGACAGGTGCAGTAAGATTTCAGTTTGGGGAACAGGTCCCTTCAAGACACTGAAGCTTCCTTTCCAACATGCAGCAAGGCTGAGCTCACTTTCCCTCTTTGGCCCCGGCCAGCATGTGATTTTTGAGGCCCAAACAGCCATGTCTCTTAGAGGTGAGGTGGGGTTTTCACTCTGAATTAGTGCCTCCTTTTGGAGAATAATGGAAGACACACCTCTGTCTTTCCCTTGGGAGCTCAGACAAACACCAGCCTGGATTTCACAGCCCTGTGTCCTCTCCTGCTCACCCTGCAAACCACATCAGGGAGCCCTGCAAAATTCCAGGGCTGTATGTGCTGCCATCACCTTACTGAGCACTCCAATGGGATGAAGAGCTGGGATTTTCCTGGGCAGCCAGCCCCAAGCAGGACTAAAGGCAGCAGATACAAACCATAAATTTCATCTGCATCCTTCCTGCAGATGCTCTGCAAACTCACCAGGTCCTGCTGTGCATCGAGGCTTGTGAAGAGAGGTGTGGTGGCCCTGCCCTTCCCAAGGGGGCTCATCCCTGCTGCAGCTCTTCAGTGCTTCCCAGTTTGCTCTTCTTATCTGTGCTTTGGGTGAATAGGTACAAGGCAATAAACTGGGGCCTTGGGCAGATGCTACCTGGCTCTAAACAGGTTTTAAACTTTTTTACAGTGAAATATTAATTATTTTTATTGCAGTGTATTTTCTTGCAGAGTTCAGGTGTAGTTTAATTCCACTTATAACAGAGATTCTGAGTAGTACAAAAGACCCTGAGACTTTAAAATAAGCCCCTATTATGGTTCCTAGTCATGAACAGACATTGCCTTTGTACTGGGGAGATCAACAAAACTGGAAATTAATTAAGCACAGTCCAAATAGCCTTTAGGATATTCAGTTATATATAGGAAAGCATTTTGCAAGCGTGTTTAATGGATGACTCCTGTCCTGTCTATTAGGTGTCATTGAAACCCAAGGGGTGTGTATTTAATGTCAAGGCTCCTCAAAGTTTTAGAGAGCATTTGAATTTAGGATAAACTACAGTTTGCTTCTGATGCCTTAAGTTTTAGCTTTCATGTTTTCCAGATTCTGTGCTGCCCGGGGCTGTAGCTCTGAACCTCATGTTAACTGCCAGTAAGCTCTCTTCACAGAGCAGGCAGACAAAACAAATCCTTTTCCTGCTGAAGACCAAGGACAATGAGTACAACTTTCAGGCCCAAAAGCATAAACAATAGTGGACCAAAGAGAGGAACAAGAAGGATGAGACCTCACAACCTGAAGCTGTAACTAGACAATTAAACCCCAATATGCAAATGGACCAAAAGTTATAAAAGTGCAAGACCTCGTGACTGGTGGGCCATTTTGTGACCATTCTAAGTCCACCTTAGGTGTAGCCCTGGTCAGGCTCTTGTCCTGCCCAAAGTGTACCTTCAAGGCCTGTCAATAAATATCTACTTTATTCTCTAGCTCTGTCTAGTCTCTCTTCCAGGTCACCCTTCCCAAGACATCAGTTTTTGGCAACCCCAAGGCATCACTTCCTTGACAGCTATGCACAGGTCTAACAAATGCTTTGGAAAGTCATCCCAGGGGTGCTTATTTTTGGTACTATAGATTCTCAACAGCTGTGAATCATGTTTCTAAAGAAGGTCTGCAACCACAGTCAGTTCCTCAGGTTGGCATGATCCCTGCCAGGCAGGAACAGGACGAGATGGAAGGATGGAAGCAAGCAAGCAGGCAAATGAACCAACAAGCCTGGTTCATGTGCTGTGGTCCTGCACTCAAGGACCACAGTAAATGTATCATTAAAATATATAACACTAAAAATATATACAGATTTTCCACATCACTGAGTTTTTCATGGGCAACCATACAGCAGTGTCCCAGATATCTATTGCTGCTCAACAATAGGAAATAATGAGAAGAGTGTTTAATGAGATAATTTAAGTTAAATCATATTTAGTACAAGATTATCAGATCCTTACTGTGAAAGTTGCAGGCTCTTTTCCACCATTATATGAGATAAACTTTCCAAAAGTCTCAGATTTCCCTGACAGAGATTTCCTTGAGGCCTGAAAAATGCAGAGCAGATATAGAAATGCTTTAATGAATGCAGTCTCCTCTACTTCTCTGTATTACTTTCTTCTCTTTTTCTGGGCTGAAAAACAAAAATAAAAAAATCAATAGTGAGACTGGGACTCTCAAAGTGATGCTGACATCCATCCAACCATTTCAGTTTCTCTGGAGATTGCTCCATGTCAGTCAGCATCTAACTGGGTTGAGGTTTTAACTTGCGTGTTGCCATCAGCTCGGCTGCCTTCCTGTCAGCTGGCAGATCTGCGATCTGAGCTATCCTCTTTCTGATTTGATTTGCACATTTCCCAGTCTTTTGTCTGTGATGCAGCCTTGGTAGGTGTCTGAGGACTGTTTGCCAGCCTGTGTCATAGCTGAGCTGAGCTCTGTACAATGCTTGAGTCAGGAGTATGAGCCACATCAGGCCTTGCTTAGCTATCCTGGACTGGAGTTTTGTTATACACCCCAACACCATTGTAGCAATTTCTAGCCTACAAACAGGGCTTTTTGATCTACAACACCACAGGGACTGAAAATAACTGTGATTAAAGGTAAGCAGAGTATACATATGTATATATATGTATATATATATATGTGCTGAAATTGATAGAAAATGCAGTAAGTATAAAATTGAAGAAAATGTTGAATAAAGAGTCCCAGGAAGCTGGCTGGTTCTTTTGCTCACCAGACCAGAAGGTATGGTGCACCCATGCTGGCATTTTCAAAGATTTTCCTGTTTCTTTCTTTCACTGCTCGGTCTGTGCCAATGGGAGGTTCAAACTGTGAGGGTGCTGCTGCTGCCCAAAGCTGTTCAGAGACCAAGTGCAAGGTGATGAACAAAACTCTCAAGTCAGAAGCTTTGGGAGGGATGTGTGTGCAGTTCAAGGCATGGCATTCTCCAGAGCACGTGGACCTGTTTGCCCACAAGGCAGTGTGGGATCTGCAGAAAAGGCATCCAACAGGGTCTGGCCTCGTGTCCTCAGCTGAAGGCCACCAGCAGGGCCTGACTTTGTGCCTGAAGTCAAAGGGGATCATTCACACCAGGAGAGAAGTTGCCCAGGTGAGAGAAGTGACACTTCTCCCCTTACCCAGCTGCTGCCCTTTGGAGTTTTCACCCCAAACCAATGTTCCTGAAGGCATTTTGCACGATGTCTGAGATTTCTCAAAGCAGCAGTAAAAAAAAAAAATCCATCAAAAATTGCAACTCTAAAGGAGATGAAATCCTACAAACAAAACAGTTGAACAATCCTCATTTACCATTGCTGAAGCCATGAGAGGAAATCTTGCTACAGCAGGGTGACATGCACAGGGTGCTGAAAAGCATCCCTGGCTGCATGATTGCTTGGTGAAGACAACCATATCAACCACTTTCTCTGGAGTTCCTGCTGTGATACTTCTCAGCAAACAGGATTACTCCCATTTCATGCTCAATTTGCATGTTTGGTTTGTTTTTTGTTTGTTTGTTTTTAAGAAAGGGAAAGTGTTGTTTTGTTTTGTTTTATTTGTTTTGTGCTTCCCTGTAATTAATCTACAGCACAGATATATGCTTTCTTGTGCTAGGTTTCTGTTTCCCAATATATTCAGGCTTTATATTTCAGTCAACATATTACCTCCCCCTGAAAAAGAATTATTTCTGTAATCAGATTAGTGCTGAATTTATACTAAGTCTGAAGTACAGCTTTACTCACTTGATTATTCAGTTCGCTGTAAATGTTGGGAATAAATTCCAAGAGAGTGAATCAAGCAATTTATTTTTTTACAACCCTTATACATATTTCTACTTATTTGCTATGTACCTTTACTAGCCAGCTCTAGCTGTACAGAGTAGACAAAAAAATGATGCTTTTCAAGACTGCATGACCTATCTGAATGCTGAGATAAGAGCTTTAAACAGTAGAAAACTTCTAAAGTTTCCATGAAATTTCTTCTGAGATAAGAGCTGTGGGGGCTTTGTTTTGTTTTTTTTTTTTTACACACACATGGCTCATCTGAGATGTTGAAAAGATGTTGTGATGGAGAGCAACTTCTCTACTACTGCATTAATGAGAGCAGTGGCAACAGAGCTGTTCTGTTAATACCAGCCCAGGCATTTTAGCCCACTTAACCCATCAATGCAACATGATTCACAATTTTTGTGTGTGTGTGAACTTCTGTAGGGTCAGCCTGTGTTGAAATTGTCCAGATTGGATGGTGTCTCTGCTTTCTGCAAACAGTGCTCACTGTGAGTGGTATTGTTTGTCTTAAAGGCAGGTGTTTTAGGACATTTCTAGGACAAACATGCTGGATATGAGATATAGATAGGTAGAAATTTCTATAGAGAGAAATAGAGATGTGAGTGTTATATGCCTATGAACTGGGAAGATGCACAGGTAACATAATTCTTGTAGGTCCTAAGAGGTTTCTTTATTTCATAGAACTTAAGAGGATTGTTTCTTGGGTGTTAGGGAAAGAGTTAATGTAAGTGAAGTCTGAAGTTGCCAAGTTATTAATTTTCCATTCAAGAATGGGTTGCTCTGAATTAAATTACCCAGCTGCAGGAGCTCTTCCCAGTATTTGATGACATCATCTTGAAAGTGTAAATGGTGGTGTGTGCAGGGTGCTACTCAGGAATGAAAGGCTCTGCATGTCACATCAAGCTGGCCCTGGCAGAGCGTGCCAAGGTGAGATTCCCGTCCCCTGCAGGCACCACATCAGTGCAGGAGCCTGGTGTGAACTTCCTTGAAAAGCAATGATCAGCCTTTCCATATGCTGCCTTTACTTTGGGATTCTCTAGACCTTGAACTAGTTCATCATTATTACTGAGTTACTGGGAAAAATGTTCTAAAAATGTACTTCATGCTCTATTTCATCCTGCTTTCTAGTAGCCCAAAACATTGCACTGGAATTGAAATAAACCCTTCAATCTCAGAAGTGTCCTGTGACTGCTGGGGGCCCTATGGGGAATACAATTTTCTCAGGAAGTAACCAATGGGCAGTTTTCAGTCTGATTTTTCAGGATTTCTCACTGTCTGGTTTACATTTCATTGTCTTGAGGGATGAAATTGCTAGTGCACACATTGAGAGAGTCACTCTGGAAGAGAAGCAGTTAAATCAGGTCCCTGTGGCAGGAAGTACTCCCCTTCAGCCTCATCTTTCCTACCCATAGTGTTGTTCTCATTAATTTTGGTCCTAATAATATCTCTGTGTATAAATAATTCTAGTCTCTCCTCTGTTTTCACAACCATCAGGGATTTACAGAGCCTGAAAGAAGTAAGCTATGCACTGAGAGTGTTTTAAAATAGACAAATGTGCTCTACCAGAAATACCACATTATACAGGCATAACCCAGGGCCCCCTTGCTCACTCAGGTGGGACACATCATGATGCCCTTGCAGACCATAGCAGCATGAAAGCTAATACACTTTTTTGTATAGTATTGTATATTCTTTTTTTTTTTTAGTGGTGGATGGTAAGGGACATTTTAGTTCTGATAGGTTGCATGTTGTTATTTAAGCACTAGAGAGCAACCTGAGGTGGTGTTACACTCCCTTTTGTGTTTGTGTGTGGAGCTCTGAAGTTTTACTAGTAAACAATAATAGATAAATAATTTGCACAGGATTTACCAGTTCTACCATGTCCCAATAAAAATACAGGGTTGCATATGCCTTCAGATGCTCAAGTGAACATGCAGGACCAATCCAAATTTCTTCACCAGTTTAGGGCGTTCCCAGTTGGCCATCCTTGGCTAATGAACATTCATAGGTCTCGGCACTGATAGGAAGCAAAATTGCTCTGCAAGGTAAGATCTAGAAAGCAAATATTCTTGGTTTTACTTTCCTGGTGCCTGTTTTTAAAAGGCTTTACAATGGAATTGAAGTCTAGTAAAAATAACATATTGCTTTCCCCTCCCATCTGAAAATCTCCAAGCTGTTACACTCAAACAGAAGTTTAGCATTGTATGTCAAAAATATTGTCAGAAACAGAGCAACCAGGGCCCAGAGGAACTTCTGACAGTCTGCCCTGGGTCACAGGTATGTTAGATTGGGACTAACCTGGAAAACCTGGTCCTTTTCCATGATGTGATAGAGTGTTCCCTAGGGACTTGTCCCTTCTAAAGGCACCAGGTTCTGGAGGCTGGGGGGTTTCCAGCAGCTCCTGCCAATCCCACAGCCCTGCAGCCCCAACAGCATAGTGGAGGGTGAAGGTGGCTGTTCATCACACTGGTGGTGGCACCTAGGTCACATTTGTCCTGCAGAGACATGCTCCTGGAGGCTGTGCTTATTTCAGGGTGGTTTTTTCTGTTTTTTCACCTAGTGTAAGAGGAGAGGTTGACAGCCATGACACACAGTTTCTTCCTCAGGCTACTCTGCCAGAGCTACTTTTCTCAGCTGCAATCTCAAGTCATTTTAAATAACTCCCCAGCAGCTCTAGCACACACTAATGTGATTAGGCCACTAGCTTCTTGACCATATTGCTTCATAGTGCCTTTCAGGCAGTAAATGCATTCCTCCCCTTGGAGACACCTCTCCCAGTTGCCCCGGTGCCTGAGATGTTTATGGCCGTACAGGAATTCATCACTGTGCCCCTGTGGCAACAACTGCACTTGTGTTCACCCTCTCTCCTACCACAGACAATGGGCACCCTGGAAGATCTGAACATGACCAACCACACTGTCATCCTGCATCCTCTTTTGAAGGTGTGGTGGCGTTTCAGGCCATGGTGGGAGAGCACCATGGTCACAGCAGGGACAGGACACCGTGCTGTGTGCAGCAGGCAGCTGGCAGTGGGACACGCAGGGAGCTGAGAGCACAGCAATTAAGAACCACATTCTGTTTCCTGCTACAGGCAATATTTTCATAGACTGTAAAATCTCTTTTCCTAGCAACGGCTGTCCTCTTTCTTGATTTAGTACCTATGGTGCTGACAGTCTAAAGCCATGTTTATTTTACAGGTAGCTTAAACAAATCTCTGGGAGAGTGGCTCTTGCCCTTTGAGGAAGATAGACTGGGTCTCTTCCTGCAGAGCAATGCCCTTAAATGGGTGTCTCTGGAGCTATGGAGAACTTGCTCTCTGCCAGGATTTGAGGGGAGAAACCCCACTCCCCCTAGAGAACCTGCATTTCTCTGGGGAGATCTCTTCTTTCACTACATATGAACAAGTAATCAAGGGAAACACTTCTAAGAAAGTGTCAGAGAAATGGGATTCCTGCAGACAGTTGTAGTTCAAGCACATCTTCACTTGAAGGAATTTGACTTAATTTTCCTTAAGGAAAACCAATAGGCAGTGTTGTGTCACTGACCAGTGTCACTAGTGCAGCCCTGGGCAGCTGTGCTACTTGCTGAAGCCTGGGCTCCTGAGACCAGAGAAGCTTTTTCACTGAGCAATTCTCTGTTAGAGAGTGTGTTCTAAAATATCCAACTCTCTTAAAATAATGGGTATCATCTTGATACAGTAATTTTTCCAATTAATTTTTTCAGTGGTCTTCTTCTTCATGGACAATTATGAGCACTACAATGTAAAGACAAGATAGGGAGCTGGCTTTATATATTGCAGTATGACATATTTAGTATCAACTGAGTTTTCCCAAGACAGAGATGCTGATAACCAGCTGAAGAATACTTCAACTCTTCAGGCCTACCAGCATAGTATATCAGTCTGAAAAAAGGTTTACTACCATCTTCATATATAACCCTTGTGACAATGTGTCATGCGCAGATTTTACAGGAAAAAGCTGTCTTCTGAGATTCACTGCCATATATTATTTTTATGCAGGTTTATGTTTAGAGGCACTTACAGGTGACTAAGATAGAGTGGTTCTCTTTACCATGAGATGAAGTTGTGTGAAAGCTTGGCTGCACAATTACTGCACTCCTTTAGTCTGGTTTTGCCCTGTGAAGTACATCCAATATTGAGATGCAACAGGCTGGTCCTATCATGTGATTAAATACTTATTTCTAATGGGAAGGGAAAATCAGTTCATAAAAAACCCATAAAATTACATAATGATTTAGGTTGGAAGGAACCTCTGGATGTCATTGAGTGGGACCAGTGTCAAAGGAGAGCAGGTTGCTCAGAGCCTTGCCCAGCTGAGCTTTGAACATCTCCACAAATGGAGACTCCAAACCAACTTGGACATCCTTTTCTGTTGTGTAACCATTCTCACCATAAGTATTTCTTTCCTTGTGACAATCCCTGCAACATTTCCTAGTTGACTATGTATCACTGTAAAGAGCTTGGATTTGTCTTCTCTGTGATACTGGAAGTTAGAACTTCAAACAGGGTAGAACAGCAGTGCAGTCCCTCTCAGTCCCTGTTTTCTCAAGGCTAAACTAAGCCTGTTTCTTAAGACTCCTCTCACACATCATGTGCTGTTGGCCCTTAACTCCCTCAGTGGCCCTGAGTTGCACTTCTTCCAGTTAGTCCATACTTATACTCTTCCAGCTTGTTGGGGCTGCTCTGAGTGTCCTCCCTGTCCTTCTGCATATCCCCCTGCCCCCTAAATCCGTGTCACACTGCTGAGGGTACCTCCTCTCCCAGCAGTCAGGTCACCGATGCAGGCACTGTGAGATACCAGCCCCAGCATCGACCCCCAAGGAGCACCACCTGTCACTGCTGCCTGGGTAGGCAGTGAAACAGAAGCAACTGTCCTTTAAGTTCAACAGTCTGGCCAATTTTTATGTCCCTTCTTGTCCATCTGTCTAGTCCATATCCTTCTTACCTGGCTACAAAGTTACCATCTATTGTGCAGAATGTTGAAAGCTCTGCTAAAATCAACCCTGGCTGTCCCCCAGTGCTGCAGAGCTACACCTGCAGCACAGGGGCCATCAGGTCAGCCATCAGTGACCTGCCCTTCTTCCTCCCTTGTCCTTGTACTGAGCAGATGAAGTCTCTTACAGGACATCATGTGTACCTCCCGAAAATACAGAAGATGTGGCACTCCCTTCTCCATTGGGAAGGACATGCAGAGGGACAAATTTGCACCCCGTTCAACCAAAGGCTTTAAGGATGTGTAAACTTTTCACCTCAGTGAAGAAATTTAAGCCAAGACCAGCACCTAGAGACCTCTTCCTAGAGGACAGACTGTTGCCAAGCACAAGCACTCGACTGAAACACTCAGATTTTGCAGTTTCTGAGAAGAGATGTATCTGATTCAAACAAGACCTGGCTTTGGTTTCACAGTGCCAAACCAAGCTGGAGAAGCATTTTCTACTGCAGGCAGCAGTGTCAGCTGCCAAAAACTCATGTCTCCATGCATCAGAGAAAAGAAATATCCTTATTGCTCCTGTCACCATTATTTACATATTTGTGTTATCATTGCACTCACAGACCAGGCTTTCCAGTGCAGGACGCTACAGAATGACAGAGATAACAGAATGGCCCCTTCCCTACAGCTCTCATTTACTAAGCCACCGTTTTCTCCTCTGCCAAGCAACTGCCAGGTGCAGCTCTGTGTATTTGGGAGAAGCCTGAGCTTAATATTTTTACACGTTGTAAAAGGTTTGCTGCAGTAAAGAGCTATACTTTGTGGCTAACAAGTCAGAGGGAGAACAGCCTCAGCATAATTAATTGTGGAGTACTGCAGCCCCCATGGTGCTGGCTGATCCCAGTAACCCGAGATGGGGTGTCACACTCTCTCTCAGCTCCCTGTGCTACCAGGAGCTCCTTTCTTTCAGCAATGAGATCACCAAATCCAGACCCTGCAGCTCTGTTCTGCAGGAATGTCTGGGCAGGATTTATCAGTTGCACACATGAATCACATTCTCTTTCCTTATACTCGTTCTGAGGATAAGAGGAAGTGCTTTTGCTGGGACTATTCATCAGGCTTTATAATGCACTTACGAACTGGGGTGGTGTTAAGCTGTGGAGGTGGCAAGGAAATATGCACCAATTGTATTTATACGATCATCCGTTAGTGAAAGGGCAGTAGCTAGCCACTCCAAGGTACAAGCTCAAGCCTTATCTCAGGGGGAGGTAAGCACCTATTAAAGAAGAGGTTAAATCTGTAGAAAGAAGTGGGAGCAAGTCCTGAGAAATAGAGAGCACAGAGTTTTTAGAAATGTGCTGTGATTGTTGCATATTGATCACCATTACCAATAAGTGTAAAGACCAGAGAGTACTACACTGATAGATAACACGGGGACCAAAAGATCAGAGTAATCTAACAAGGATAAAACAGAGTTTTGGTAGCATCAGATAAGCTAGTCAGACAGGAGACATAATATTCTTGTCATCTCTACAAGTTCTCTGTCCTCTACAGTATCGTCCACTACAAAATATCCTCTCTGCTGCCTCTAAAAATAGAAATTGAGTAGATGGAAGCTGGATATCAGGGTTGAGGCATTAACAAAAATGCATTTGGCCAAATTGGTGCAAAAAAAGGTCACAGCTTGAAGAAAATAAGATTCTTTCTTTAAATTGCTGCTTAGTACAATACAGGGGGGTATGCCAAAGAAGTAGAGAAGCACCCTGTATTTCCTCACATATTGCTTTGCTAAGATTTATTGTTGAAGGGCTGTGGCTCATGTCTGATACATGAATGCCTGCTCTTCTGTCTTCCACCTGCTTTAAGAAGCACCGTGCTTGCCTGAGTCTCCTGAAATCCCAACACGATCTGTGCTGTTCAGCTCTCTCCCACAGACCATCCTGGTGGGATGTGCCTTTGACAGCCTGCTGTCAGAGGATTTCCCTGCAGGCAAATTCTCTTTTTAAAATTCCTGACAGAAATGTCTTTTGAAAGGTTTCATTTTGTAAGTACCTTTCATTTGCTCCCATGCTGAAACCTGGAAACTGGATTACCTTCCCCTGGATGTCTCTGGTGGGTGTTCTTGTACCCGAATAAAAGGATGCAGGATGCAGGTTTTCTGGTCTGATTAGAGGAGTAATTTATATTCAGCAGATATCCAGAAAGCATGTCTGAAGATCTACAGTGTGTGACATCTTGAAATAACTGGAGTAGGGTCTACAGTGTTAATTAGGAATTACGTACGTGTCCAAAAAAGATGTAAATAAAGTGTAACAAGCTAAGAATGCTAAAGATCACAAAGACTGAAGGTACTCAGCAACGCCTAATTAAAGAGACTGCCAGTGTAACTAATTAATGAATCTCCTTTTTCAAGATGATCCTTCTAAATGACAATGTTCTAAAATGTGACTTTTTCATAATCATTTGAGATCAGGCACCAGAAAGCACATTCCAGTTAGAGAAAAAAATTATGTCACTGCACCATGACTAATGCCCTGTGGGGTGGCCACAATCAGGGTGAAAGGGGTCCAGCCAGGATGCAGAGCAGGTGGCTGTGAACCATTTTTATGGATGTTGATGTAAAAATTTACAGCTGCTTCCTAAAAGATTACAGAATGCTGGTAAATTCTGTCCTAAGCAAAAGCTTTCCAGAACCTTGAACTTTTTTCCTTTCTATTACCATGTTTTTCAGACAGCATGGGATGGAAAAAAAGGGGTTTGTAAAACAAAGCCAGACATGCAGCAAAGTGCTGTAAAGGGACCTTTGTGTTGAAGTCACTGCAGTGCCTCTGAACTGATGCTTTGTTTCCCAAATAAATCACAGGTACTGAAAGAGTAGACAGCTTGGAGCATGGCTGTAAAGGTCCTCTCTTAAGGAGAAACTGCTGGCCACAATAAAAGCAACAGGAATAGTTTTAAAGGCAGCTGCCTCACAAGCAGGATGGTGAAGCCACTCATCAGTTTATCAATTACAAGGAAGAGCTCAGGGGAGGAGAATGTCTCAAAATGGGGTTGATTTCCCTGGAGTTTTAGAAATAGGATACTTTGTTCTTGGGGTTTTAAAAATTATGGACACAGTTGCTCATCCATGTCTCTGGCAGATAAACACAAACACAGACACAAATATATAAAATACATATATGCATCTGTGTGACACGCACCAGCCCTCTGAAGTATCGAAAGAAAAGATGCTGGCCAACCTCCCATGCTCCCAAACTGGCCATCAATTTTTGTCCATTGCTGCAGAGGTAGGACTGAAAGTTGATGTGCCATCAGCAAGCAGAGATATAATGTATTGAGTCAAAGTTTATAACTCTATATTGCAAGGACTGTAGTTACTCAAAGCTATTTAGTAGTTGTTTTAAAGAGGATTTCAGTTCCCTCTTGTTTGGTGGGGGGTTTTTTTGTTTGATTTTTTTTTTAAGCTTGGAAAACGAGAAATTATGTCCTACATTTGTTTATTTGTTTCAAAGACTATCACTAGGATTTGTGTTCAGCATTTCTGTGCAAGAAGCTTGCACAGTAAAAGGGTTCAACGCTCCTGTGTCTGTAGCTTTGCCAGTAGATGGTGCTGATTGCACAGGTTTGTAGCCCCTCCAGGAAAATTAATGGTAAGGCTGCAGCAGGTCCCGTTTTAAAGGAGTATGTTTTTTGAGGAAAATATGCAAATATAAACTGTTTGAACAACACAACTTGGGAAATCATCCTCTGATCATTTTAAGGCTGTTTTAGGCACTTTTGATAGAGCAGTGTCCAATTCTTTAACCACTTTTACGGTTTCTGGATACATCACGTGCACAAGCTCTGCACATCAAGGAAGGCACATTCTTACCAGCATTTGCCTGTCTTGTGCACATCCTGTATTGTCTGGGAAAGCACAGATTAGTCTGATATATCCTGATACACGTGTGCCCTGATGTTGAGTATGTGCCTGGACTGCACACTGCAGCACCCGGACCTGCTGCAGCTCAGGATTCATGCCTGGCTGCCCCGTTACTATGGGGATTGGCTCTGCTGAGCTCTGTGACAGTAAAATCCCAGGCTTGCATCGAGGCATCCAGGGAGGGTTAAAAGGCAGAGAGCCCTTTGGAGGGGGAAAGCATATTTACCGCTCAAAAACATGCTAAATGGGCATATATTCACCTGCACGCTTGAGTGCCTCCAAAATAGGGAAAATATTAATCCCATCATCTGAATAGCACTTATCAGCAGAGGATTTGCTTAAGAAGATTTTCTATCTTGGCCTTTTCAAGGAGGGGTGAAGCTGTTCCAGCAGCTGGTGGGCAGCTCAGGGAAACCTGCCCGTCAAGAGAAATAAGAATGGAGGCTGAGACAGTGAGGGCACAAGCGTGGAGGTGAGGGGCTGCCTGGCTGTGGTTTGGGGCAGTGGTGGAGCTCAAGGCCAGGGATGGCATTTTATTGATCCTGCCAGACACCCCTCTGTGCTAGGGGGACCCTCAGAGAGAAAGAGCCAGAATCTCTAGGGCACACTAAAGCAAAGCCATGCCTGATTTCTGCTGGAATATGAGAAAAAAGGGAGTGATGGGCATGGAGGCCTTTATGGGGTGGTCTTCCTGCATGCTCTGGCTCAGAGTAATTACCCATTTATTTCAGCAAGAGGGGTAGGACTTTCTCTATCTGATTATCTGTTAATCAGAGCTGTGGGGCTGCCCAGAAGGGAAGTGCTAGAGCTTTTCTTCTCGACAGTGCCAGAGCAAGGAAGCCCCTACAAGTGCCAGATTAGTCCAAGTTTTGTACCAGCAACTTTTGGATTTGGTCGTCTGCCTTCCTTGCTCTGATTTTGGTGCCTTCACCCAGTCCAGTCCATCCCCTCAGAATCAGCCTCTAAGGAGACAGCTGCAGTCAGACCTGGTCTCTGAAGAGCCTCCTGACCTGAGTGTGGGGCTTTGCTGTGAGCTGGGGACTGCCATGCTCCACTCTGGAGAGTCAGACTGCACTCTGGGTGGGGAAGGGTTGTGGGGCTCCAGCCTTCTCCCTACACACTGAGAGCATTTGTGGGGGTGGTGACTGCTGAAAAGACGAAGAACAAGTGCTACCCAAGGCCAGGCAGGGGTTCTGAATTGTGGTCAGAGCTGGAGGGAGGATTTTGGGAAGGAGCTCTCCTGTCTGTACTGCCCAGGTTTCATGTCCCCTGAATTTTGATTTCCACTGCAGGAGACAAAAAAACAAAGGGGAGAGGAAGTATCCTCTGCAGAGCAGTCCCAGGGGGTGTCTGTACAATGCTGGTATCTGGAAAGGTGAGGGAGGAGCCCTTGCAGCAGGAGGGAATATTTAATTAGAGCTACTCCTGCCCACAGAGAGGAGCTTGCGGGGAGCAGGTGGAAAAGGCTTTTAAACACTGCAATTGAGCTGCCTTAATCAGAACATCTGGTAAATCTCTTGAGGAGGGTATGGCACTTTTGAAGGTGATGGAAGGAATTCTCTTCTCTTGACTGCTTCAGGCAGCTCCTGCTTTTCAAGCCCCTGATGCTGAAAGGTAGCCAGCTTCCTCACCACCTGATGGGCAGGCCCCATGTCTGCTCACCCACCAGGGAAAAGGGAAAGATTTCACTTGCAGATTGGAGTCAGAAAAAGAGGCAGCTACTCATCACAGAGAAAACCTGAAATCTTGCCCAAGGAAAAGAAAAACTGACTGAAAATTCAGTGAAACATGTTTAAGGGCTCTAACCTCAGAAATCTCATCTGTTTTAGTGCCTGCAATAGGAATTGCTGTCTCAGAGTTTCATGTCTACTTTGGTGGGAGCAGTTCCTCTGCCACAGTGCTCCGGCCATGCCAAGGCAACAGAGGTCTGGGGTTTCTACTGAAGAAACACATCTTTAGCATTTTAAGGCCACTGTTTTCTCCTCTGTGCAGTCCCAGCATAACGTGGATTTGCAAAGGTGACTGAAGAATGGGCTGTGCAAAGTCATTAGCAACATTGATTCTCATTATTGTAGCATATGCCAGTGCAAAAACATCCAGCATTTGCAAGATGGATGAGTTGCACCGGCTGGGCTGTGAGTGCCTAATTAGTTAAAATACACAGCATCATAAATGCCAGCACTGACAGCTGAGGCCTTGCAATGTCAGTATGGTGAGCAGCATTAATTTGTTCTGACATCAGACTGCTCCCTCTGTATGGATGCCAAATCCTTGCTCTCTGCTGCAGCCAGAGTCCTGCACCCAAATGCAGGACAGCCTGTGTGTCGTGAAACTGGCCCAAGGTACAGCAGCAGCTGCTGTCAGAGGAAACAGCAGCAGCAGCAGAGACAGCGGGTTCAACACAAGGCAAAACAGGCTCTGCAGGAGGCTGGCTAAGTGCTGTGATGTCCTTTTGCTCAGCCTCCAGAACCCAAAGAGCTGCAGGAATGTGCAGGCAGGGACTCCCCATTGCTCAGTGTGCAGCTGTCCCAGAAAGGGGAAAGGCAGCTTTGTGATTTCAGTTCAGAATCAGAATAGGGACTCACTGAATGTGCATCTGTCACTACAAAACTGCCTCTCTGAACTGAACTCCTCTCCTGTCACAAAACCTGACTTTAAACCTGACAGCAGCAGCTTGGGCACCCATACTGGGGCAGTGCCTGAGAGCGCTCTCAGCACGTCTGAGAGGATCCCATCCTGCACGGCTGGTGTGGGGATTCTTTGCCCTTATCCCACCAAGGAGAAGTCACAGCCTCTAGCAAAATGCCCCAACTTCTTTCCCTGCTTCCCCAGCACAGTTAATGTAACCTTTGCCAGGGAAAGCATCCTGTGAATCAGAGGGCACCGTGCCAGCTGATCTGTGAACAATTTAACCGATTTTTCATTAACCAGCAGCTTATGGAGAAGTTGCTAAATTTTATGGGCCATTAGCAGCTTCTGACGCTGCAAATGACTATGAAATTCAGGGCCTTGAAGTTTTGAATCTTGTAGGCTTGATAAATAGCCCTTGTTGGGAGTGTAGATTTGAACAAATGCACTCAGTAAGGCCCCATACAAACAAGCTGCTGGCAGCGTGGAGAACGGGGGATGTGGGGATGGGAGTGCCTGCAGCAACCCACAAGCCTGTCTACACCTCTCCCAAAGCAGGGAGTTTTCTTGAGGAAAGGTGATTTGAATGTTGTCCTGAAGATGGTCCACGAAGACATTGGAGAGTGAGAGTGAGGCAGTGAACAAGGGTTAATGCAGCCATTAAAATACTGGTTAATTGAGTTAATTGAGTGCGGGGGAGAGTGCTGACTGCTGTTTATGCATGTGTAGCTGGACATCTGCAAAAATGTAATTTATCCTTATTTTATGGCTGGGAAACTCCATCACAGAACAGCCAAGTGAGAGCCCCAGGATCACAGGCAGGCCACGGGCTGAGCAGGTTTGGGTACAAGTTTGTCCTGGCCTCAGCCGTGAGGCTGTGCTGCCCTTTCCACACAGGAGAAAGATGTCAGGAGTTGTTACAACTTCCCAGCTCCTGAAAGTGATCCAGCAACTTTGCAACAGAAATAAAATTACTGCTTCTGCCTGGCTGAAACTATCCTGTGTGGGAATGTTACCATCCATCCCTGAAGGCAGAGGTAGCCCAGCATGTTGGTAATAGATCCCCTGGGGTGGATTAGAGTGAGACAACACTAAACAATCAGTGTTTGAAAACATACATATGTAGGTTTATTTTGGAACAATTTGGTTATAATGGAAAGCAGCTATGTAGCTGTTTTAGTTATTACTATCTACAGAAATATAGCAATATAAAAGCATAAAAAAAATCACTCAGAAATGTATGAGGGGAAAGAGAGAAGGAAGGAAGGAAGGAAGGAAGGAAGGAAGGAAGGAAGGAAGGAAGGAAGGAAGGAAGGAAGGAAGGAAGGAAGGAAGGAAGGAAGGAAGGAAGGAAGGAAAGAGTAGAAACATATCACCAGCCATAGATCCTATGACAAGACTTGATTGTTGCAAAGTGATGTTCACAGTCTTGTTGAGGCCATGGTCACAGTCTCGATCTGTCAGGGGTGGGGAGAGGCTGTGAAACAGAGTTCAGTGGGTTAATATACTTACTTCCAGTCTAGGTGGGAATGCCCAGGTACCTTCCCAGGGTGGGGAGCTTTCAGAACTCTGGTGGAAGGTCTCAGAAATGAGTCTGGGGGCATTTCAGGGGTCTTTGATGGTTTATGACACCAAAGACATTAAAGCTGCCTCTCGTGTCAATGTAGCCTTATGTGTGAATGTGAATGTCCCGTGCCAGTATGACCTTTCCTGGGAGTGGGGGAGAGTAGGGGAAGACAATTGGTACGATGGAAATCACAATCCCACCTCTCAGGATCTACCTCTTATCTGGCTCAAAGTACATCTCATGATCCCTGGTGGTGGGTGTTCACCCCTCTGCCTTGTGTCCTACGTGGATCAGAGATTTTGCCACTGCACACGCAAATCTCATCTCCTCCCCTTGGGGGGGGTGCAAACTCTGCCACAGCAAAGCACCCTGCCCTTCCACAAATGGGCAATTGTTTTGAGTCATTAACCATTAACATTTCAGTTTCTCACCAGGAGTTAATTAAACCACAAAATTTAAGCCTAAGGTAAATGGTGAGACTTTGAAGATAGGGTATTCAGGTTTTCTTTTGGTCTAATGTTCCACTTCTAATTAAAACAAGGCTGCTGCTGGCAAGAATAGCCCAGCACACCCCTGAGGTCAGCTGAGGATTGGAAATCTCTGAACCCCCTGACAGGCAGGGCTCCCCTCTGGGGATGGGGATGGCAGGGGTGGGGTGCAGAGCCTTGCCTGCCACTGACCTGGCAGAAAGGTGTAGTCCCTGATCTCCCAGACTGAACAGGCAAAGGTAGAACTGAGTGCCATATCAGGCTGGGCTGCAGCCATGCAACAGAAAATTCAGTCCAGGTGTTTTCACCAACAAGCCTTGTTAGCCTTTGACAATCCATGCATCCAGAACCAACTAGTATGGCCACCTGAGCACTGAAAATGCCTGAAAAGGGCATTTTCCCTGATGCTTATTTTGCTTTTTGATGAAGGGATATGGGTACGGGAAGAAGTGTGGAGGATGAAGCTTGGGTCTCATGCAGAACTGAGGCTCAAATGAAATTTCTGACCCTTTGCAAGGGGACCTGTGGTTCAAGGGGCACACCAAAGCCCCAGGCACGCTGGGGAAGCCCTGCCTGGGAGGCTGCTCAGGCACAAAGAAGCCCTGATAGCAACACTTGCTTGCACAGCTTGGTTGGTGACAGGGGATACCAAGATTCAAAGAGGCAGATTTTGGCACCTTGCTGTGAGGAGGAGGGGGAATAGATGCCAGTTCCATTCACTCTGGAGAAGGATATGGAAAGCCAAGACTGACGCTGTTAATGAAGGAGAAACCTGAGCTTCCCCTGTGTGCTGGATCTGCTGAGTGCATCCTGGCAGCCTGCAGCCTGCTGCCCATCACTGGGATGAAAGCAGAAGTGATTCATGCTTATGCCCAGGCTTGGTTTTCTTCTGCCCCTCAACATCACACAGAGGTCCCCGTTTGGAAGCCCAAGTTTGTTTATTAGCACATTGTAGAGGGATGGAAAAGTGAAGCAACTCATGCTCCCCACTGAGCTGTGGGCCAGAGCTGGAGTCTACAATTCCAGCACCAGCCCATGCTGCATAGCCATTTCAGCTTTAAACCACGGCTGCTACCAGAGTTAATATGAAATGAAAAAAGGAAGAAGTGTAAAATAGAGAACTGGCTTCTAGGACTGAATGATGGTCAGCTGCTTATAGGCAAGTCAGATGTACAGAACTGGTACTGAGAATTGATCTGGACTGCCATTTAAAAATTAAAAGAAGATTTGAAAACAGGGAAAACATGACTCAGCAGTATGAAATTACTGGCAATAAATGTCAGAGACTTCATTTGCAAGTGAAAATTTCGTATCTACCTCACATCAGTGTTGCTATCTGATGCCCCATATCCAGAAATAGATAAATGTGTTATTGCATGTGTCATCCACAACCCTCTAAAAATATAAAGATCCTGAATATCAAGTCAAGTTAGGAGGTTATGAAGTGGTTGAATGGTGAACCCATTCCTGTAGGGTGTGCAGTTTGGCACCAGGGCAAATGTGGTCTGCTGTGAGCAATGCAGTCAACACTCCTTTCAATCACCAGTCCTGATGATCTGGGGGTCTTCCAGAACAGAGAATGTAACTCAATAACAGTTGGGAGAAAGTATGCAGTTAATGAAGAAGAGTAGGGAAAAATCAGCTTTGACAATCTGAAAGTATGTACGAATATATATTAGATCTCCTCAAGGTAGAAGGGTGCGCTCAGCACGAAATGTGTATGTTAGCAATTCAGAAGGAGATCAGTCAGGGTAATATTACAGACATTTATCTGTGCTGCTTTGATCAGGTTTTCTTTTGAAGTTTCTTGAGTCAAAAATATTGAAGCAAATGATTTTTCTCTGCATTTTGATACTTGTGCTTCTAAACAGTCATTAAATGAGTAGGCCCAAGAAATGTGAGGCACAAACCTCAGCATCTGTGCATACTGTGTATGAGCCATCCAGTGTTTGTTATGCCCATCCTTTCCTGGTTCTTCCCATGTGTAGATTTAAGGCATGAAAAAATTTGTTTGTCACCTCCTCAGAATTCAAAGCACTTCATTATTCATTATGTGGAGCAACCAATAACCATCTCTCTGGGCACAAATGTGTTTCAATGGACTGCCATCTAGCACAGTTATAGCAGTTTAGAATCATGCATCAGCCTAGACCAGCACCATTAATTAAAAAAAACAATCTTTTTTTAGATGGCAATGGAGGACCCTTTGAGAGAAGTACATGCCTGGAGAGTCCACAGCACCCAGCATAAGTGTATACATGGCTCTGTATTCCTGGCAGTGTTAGACTGGTGTGCCTCTCCTTGGAGTTACCAGAAGACTTCCTGGTGGAGCTGTAGAACTAAGAACAAGCCCAGTGCTGGCACCACTAGTGCACATGTATCTGCAGTTGGCATCAAAACACTGACAATGGAAGTAGCACAGTGTGGGAACCCTAAAACCCCCCTCAGGGAAACTTCCAGGCTTTGCCCTGGGAAGATTTAGCATAGAGTTCTCTGCCTAGGCTGAAAGGGAAGACTTCCTTCAGAAGTGTCTTGCAGAACTACTGCCAATCTACCCTGGATTGCTTCCATCACTGGTCACTTAACCCTGCCCTCCCCAATTGTTTATCCCTCATACCCCTCTGTAGGCTGCCTTGCCCTTTGTACCGCCCCTGTGCCCTCAGGTCATTGGCCACTGACCCCTCACTGAACCCCTGAGCAGCACATGGTCTCTGTCTTCTGGCTGTGATCCCTTTGGCATGCTGAAATAAACCCTGCTGGAACAAATCATACAGGAGGCCCTTCCTGTCTTTCCTCTGCTGAGGCGTGTGTGTGGATAGACTGGAAATGGCTGTCCTTGTGACCTGCTCTGAGTGGCCTTTGAGAAGGCAGCAGCATTTTACAATCCTGCCACGATGCTACAGCACAGCATGTGGCTGACACATTGGTTGGGACAGGGGCTGTGCCCACTTTGCCCCAAATCTGTTCCTTCTCTGCCTGGACTTGCTGGATGTCCATAATTTGGTTAGTGGTGCAGTGTTTTGGCACAGTCGGTGCTATCTCACAGACGCTGTAGGTGCTGATAAATTGCAGTTTCACCTACGCAATGATGTGCTTATTTTAGAACTTACCTATTATCATGTGTTATTAATAAGCCAGATCCAGCCTAGCTGCTGGCAATGTGAAATGCTCCTGTATCACCAGGGGAATGTGATTTGCAAAGCGTTCAGCTCCTGAGGAGAGCCTCAGAAGAAAGCGCGCTGTATTTCTTTCATATTCTTAAAAAAAGTCATGGCGTGGAATTTTTATTAATTTGATATCCAATACTCAACTGTGTTTGAACTCTACTATATATTTTTTCATTTTAAGTTTCTCTCTATTTGTATTTGTTGTAAAAGAGGGTTAGCAAAGTTCAATTCTTTATAAGCAGATGGTATAGTTTTGAGTTCCAGCAGATCTTTATAGGTTGAAAATACCCTTAAATTATGTGACAAGATTTCCACAGAAACACATTACTTCATAAAGCTGGAAAGCAGACAGCTGGAGAAACAGTTCTTACACATTTTTGGACTATCTGTGCTAACTTGCTTTGACCCTTTTTTACCTTTGAACAACCAAAGAATTAGAGGGTCTGATGGATAATCGAAGTGTAAAAGAACATTCATTCAGGGTAAGTGATGACACAGCAGAAAAGCAAAATGGATATTTGCATCAGACTTTATCACAAAGAGGAATCATCTCACATCGAAATGCTAATTGAAGTGATTTTAAACTAAACTGACAGAGTAGTAGTAGTGAATCACCAGGGTCACAAAGTGCTTGTCCAAGAGTTGCGTGGTAGTTGTCACAAATCGGCCATTGTACCAGAGGAAAGAAAAGGTGGGAAATATATTCAGGTCTTAGAAACAGTCAAGTCTGATTTCTTTACCAGAAAAGAATTCTGTGAAAAAGACCAAGTGAGAGAGACATGGTAAGATCTGAGCTTCTCAAATTCATTCCAATAAGCACTGACAGAAGACACATATTTTTTTTCTTTCACATTCATTTTACACATTATATAAAATATCAAATACCAATATGAATCCAGTGAATTGGCTTTTTATTAAAACACTGCAAAAATTCCATGAGTGGGAATGTCTTATCTATTTTTCAGATTTCTTTAAGTACTTAGTGTTGCTTTGAAAGAAACCAAGAGGAAACAAAAACCCCAAACAACTGACACTAACAGAGCAGGAGGAGATCTATAATTCCTACTGGTATCCTGAATGCAGGTGCAGAGCTTAGAGATCCAGTGCTGTTCAACAGAGCTGGGACTCAACTCTCATTATTTTTGCAGATTACAGCAACTTAAATCTTATTAGGAAATTTTAGATTTGGCCTCTTCTTCCTTCTCCTAAACTCTGTATTTTTCCTAGCTCTTTATTTCCTAGCTCTCTGTACTTTAGATGCCCTTTCTAAACATTCCTCACTCCACTCCCAGGTGGAGCCTCTCCCTTTGGCTCAGTGTTCTTGGCCTTGGCCAACCTTCTCATCTACACAGGAGCTATCAAGCCACAATCAATGCATTCACTTGAATAATCTAGTGGCTTCCATAGACAAGGTAAAGCACTTTAGGGATAAAGTTAAAGCAAAAGAGCTGCAATAGTGCCAGAAATGTGAGTGATTTATAAGATTAACAGCATTTAGGTTTTGTTTACTTTTATTTTTAGCATCTTTTTTTCAAATTAAGAATTTTCTACAAAGTCTTAGAAGTATTTAAGCCCTAGTAGAATAGAACCCCTATGGAGTAATTATTATCATTTCTCAGGATATCCTATAATTCACTGTTATCTTTTCCCCAGAGTATGATTTAATTACTGCCATATCAGATGAATTGTATTTTGTCTAATGTGACTGCAACTGATTAGCAGGCATTGCTGCAAGCTGATAAGGAGTCAGGCAGCTGAAATTTCACATAAATGGAGGATAGAAATTGGTGCTCCTTGTGTTGATTAACTGATATTTATTTCATAATTATAAATAAAGCTCTACTACCTAGTTGTCATTTTGCAGAATGTGTTTTCACTATGTCTTTTGGATTTAGAAGAATTGGCATTTCTGCAGGTTTGGGTTCTTAGTGAAAGAAAGCAATTCGCAGAAATTGTTGATAGGAAGCAGAGTGTGTTACCTTAGCAGGGAATTTAAGCACAGATGTTTTTGGAAGATAATTTGTCAAATGACTCCAAGTCACTTCAAATATTTGCAGACTTTCAGAACTGTGGTTTAAATATTTTTTGGTGGATGAATAATTGGAACTGCATTTTCAAAAAGAATATTTACTGCATGCCACAAGGATTAATACCAAAGACATCAAAATAATTCAAACAGAGGACCTTGCTGCCAGTTGAACTTTAGAAAATTAAAGACTTGAGTAAGTGTTCTGAGCATGGGCGACCCAATGTCTTAATCTAGCTGCCATTTGTTATTAGAAAACAAAAATCTTTGGTTGTCATGATTATCTGTCTCTAGTTCTGAGAGGATTATATTTAGAACTCATCTTTCACCAGTGTCACAGATGCCTGCATTCCTCGATCATGCAAAGTCCAAACATTTTCACCTTCTCTTATTCTGAAGGAATTAAACCATAGAGAAATCATAAGTACAGAAGCCATTGCTTGTGGTGGCTATAGACAAGTACTATATATTTGTATATGAGACCCACTATTTGGGAAAAAGCTTCCACCTCTGTTAAATCTGAAGTGAGTATTTAGCTCGTATCCTCCCAAAGGAGATGATACTTCTGCTAGAGGATGTATCCCAACACACTTTGCAAAGGCAGGTAAACAGAAAGTCATCATTCATCACAGTTTTGCTTTTGACATTGCCAGCAACGTCTCCTGGTGTATTTTTAAACTCATCAGTCATAAAATTATAATTTTGTCATTTTTTCCCCAAGAGGTTCTGTTAGAATGGGTAGGTTTTACTTGGTGCTTACTGCAAGCACACAAACGAAATGAACACTTGCTCAGGAAATGAGCAGGCTATGATGAGAAGGGAAATGGTGAAGGAGCATAAGCAGTAGCCAAGCTGTGCTTCTGCCTGACATTAAACAACACATGCTCAACGTTTCACGACAAACTGATACACAGCAGAGAGACACTGAGCAAAATCCTCCTGTCTGAGAAACTTGCCAGGGTCACCATTGTGCCAGAAATTGCATGATGGAGATTTTAAGAAGCTGTATCACAGTATTGTGTCATTGGCAGATATTTTAAGAAGTAATGAAAAGCGATAATTTGAGTTTTGTCATCCTAAAAATTGCCTCTTCTGGAGTGTCCTG
Source organism: Phylloscopus whistleri (assembly GCA_017589585.1). Classification (NCBI taxonomy): domain Eukaryota; kingdom Metazoa; phylum Chordata; class Aves; order Passeriformes; family Phylloscopidae; genus Phylloscopus; species Phylloscopus whistleri. The sequence continues at coordinate 132,519 of JADMLD010000722.1, forward strand.
GCCAATATCCAGTCATCTCAAGCCTCGTTCTTGCTGATGGCACAGAGAAGAGCAGTGATTTCTCCACAGCTTGGAACAGCTATGGCTGAGGCGGTGCAGACACAACCATTCACTCTGGTGTCCTGCCCTTCAGACTAAGAGAAACTTCCTTTCCTGGCATTGGCAGAATTAGTGCCTTGCATTGATTTAGCCAGAAGGTCCCAATGGGAAGTGGCTCCAGCTGGCATTCACTGTCTCACAGCCCTGTACATACCTGTGTCCCCAGATGATTAGACTGTTTCAGTTTCTCTTCCTTTAGCTTGACAGACATTTGAGTGCTTCAGTCAAATATGTTTAGATGCCTATTAACTATTAGGTAGTTTTAAGGTCTGTTTTTCTTGCATATGATAAAGCACTGCCAGTCTGTCCCAACCATTTTGCTAAAAGCAAAACCAAGTCCCAGATGCTGAGATGACCTGTTGTGAAATCTTGATACACCACATTGGTTAAGGTGGGATGCTCAGCACCTTTCCCAAGAGAAAAGTTCACGGCCAGTAACCAGATTTCACATCTGGTGTGATTGTCATATCCACATCCTCAGGCTGATGCTGGCAGCTGCAGCTTCTCTGTGCCTGCTGCCATAGGGTTGGGGTATGTGCAGGGTTAAGGCCAAGCACACCTCAATGTGAACAGAAAGGCAAATATGAAAAATGGTGGGCTATGGTGAGTAAAAGAAACCAGGAAAGAAAATTACTTTAAAATGTAAAAGATATTTGGAGGCTGGAGGTTTGGTTCCTTTTCTCCAGCAAATTTAAGAAATGCCACATTCAGGTAGTGAGACATTTGAACATCCCTCACCCACTTATGCCTGAAGCTGTATAACAAAAAGACCCTTTAGATGCTTTCCCCAGCCCAAGTTTTACACTCAGTTAATGAAATGTGTTCTTACTTTAAATGCTATGTAATCAGACAGCAGGAAAAATCTTTACATCTAAACAGTGGAATAAAAAACAATGTGGAAAATAGCATCCTTCACAGCATCTCTGTCCCTGCAACTTCTGCCTTAGTAAAACAGTAAACCTTTGAGAAGGATTCCTCCTTCTCAAAATATGTCTCTGAGGTCAGGACAGTGTTCAGCTGATCTTCTGATGGCCTCTGCCAGCCCCATGTTGCCAGCAGAATTTGTCAGCTGTGGGATCCTGGTTTCCTTTGAGAAAGGAGCTTGGTGGTGGCACAGGAGGGTCTGCTCTGAGCTCAGATCTCCCAGCTCCAGTCAGTCCAAGAATGTTCATAGTGTGAATCTAAGAAAGGTTTGTCTGCCCATGTGCTATTATCCTACCTCCTTTGCCACTAATCAAAATCATTTTGGTCTAAAGACAGTGTGAGGTAGATCATAGAATCATAGAATGGTTTGGAAGGGACCTTAAAGATCATCTCATTCCAACCTCTCTGGCCATGTGCACTGACACCTTCCACTAGACTAGATTTCTCAGAGCTCTATCAGCCTTGCCTTGAACACTTCCAGAGATGGGGCAACCACAGTTTCTCAGGCCCACCTGTTACAGTACCTCATCAATTTCACTATTTTTTCCCTAATATCTAATCTAAAACTACCTTTTCAGTTTTAAGCCATTTCCCGTTGTCCTGTCACTACATGCTCTTGTAAAAGTCCCTCTCCATCTTTCTTGTCAGCTCCCTTCAGATACTGGAAGGCCACAATTAGGTCACCCCCTTATGCCCTCACTTTTCTAGGCTGAACAAACCCAATTTTCCTCATAGGAGAGGTCTGGGGTTGGGAAGAAAGACCTTTGCAGGGAGACACTAGGGGCCATTCTTTGTCTTGTTGGCCACATGACAGGGGTCAGGTCAGGCTCCATGAGCATTTTGCATGCACTCACCCTCTTTTATACACTGTTTGTTACTAGTATTGTTACTGTTCATTTTCTTATTTGATTGCTGTTTCCAGTAAATTGTTCTTATCTCACCTCAGAGCCTCTGCCTTTTGTCTCCCTAGCACGGGAGGCAGTGGGCAGAGGGGAGTGGCTGCATGGGGTGTAATTTCGAACTGGGCTTAAATGATGACACCTCCCCAACAACCCTATTAGCTCTCCTATTGGAGCTCTCCAAATAAATGCTTCCAGCCTCAAGTGAATTGAGAGTCTCACATCAGTTATTGGTTTTAACTAAACATTTGTCCTCAATATGTAAAAATGTGTAGGTTTTTTTTTATTTCCTTGCAGTACACATCTAACAACCTGACACAAATCAAGACACAATATTTTTTCCTCTTGTTAATAGCCAGGAGAATTGCATCACATTTTATATTGCACTTCAGCAAAACAATAGTCAGGCACAGCCAGTGCAGCAGCAGCTGTCTCCATGGCTTTGTTTGTACAAAGCCTGGCATAACAGGGCCCTGCTTTCAGCCAGCCCCTGAGCATTTCTGGAATAAACAGAATAATAGCTGACTGCAACCTTTGCTTAGAAATATTTGTGAATGGCATTGTAAGTGTCAGAAAGCTGTATATAAAGCTTGCTGCTGCTGTGGAGGTAGACTGAGCTCTGAGCAATTTTGACATTCAGATTTACAGCAGACTTCTGGCATCTTCTCTCTTTTAGAAATGAATAAACTGCCCTCACCCATTTGAATAAAGCTGTTATTTCATTTTCTGCTGCCTCTGTCTCCTCTTCATGTTATGTTTCCTTCAGGTGTGAAAAGTGACTACACAAAAGAATAAAAAGGTGAGAATTCTTAAGAGCCATCATTGCACTGGCACCCACTTCATTTCTCTAGGAAGCTCTAGAGTACAGCGTTTTCTTCAGAAGTGAGAAAGAATGTGGTGGTAATCTTGAAATGCCTGTAAAGAGGTTTATGCAACATATTTGTTAATAATGCCAGTGGAGAACAGCTGGAAACACATAAACAGGTGTTTGTACTCCAAAACTGATCTGGTCCAGCTGCCTAATTACTACTTTGATTTGGAACAGCTAAAATATTGTTATCTATAAAACCAAAAACTCTACTCTCTCAATGCGTAAATAATTTTTAATCTTTTTTTGTTTTTCTCCGTGGGTGACAGAAAGGGCTGAGGCTTTCAGGATCTAGTCTAACTTCTACAGGTCAGAGTTGAAGACCTGAGCAAGCCACAGAACATTTCTGTGATTCTGCTGATGCTACACCTAGGTGCTCATTTCTGAAAACCCACTAAACTCAGCTTATGCTGACCTTTGCCTGTGACCCCCTGTTGGGGGTTAGGTTTGTTCCTTTTTTACCTAGAGAATTTTTTCCCCATAAAGTTTCTAGGGCACTAACTACTGGGTGCTTATGGGTGCTTGACCAAAACGAAGAGGTGGCCAGAAGTCGGAAGGGGGAGATAAGGCAAGTTTTGGGGCAGGTAAAGGGCAGGGCTGGGGGCAGCTGCTCTCTCTTGCTCTCTGTGTTGGAGAGAGGGCAGGAGGCTGCTGCTTGCTGTGGGAGGAGTTCATTGTCCCACCGAGTCCGGTCCTGAGGAATCCACCACTGTGGAGGATGGGTTCCTCCAGAAATAGGGACATGTGAGCAATCCAGCTTATCTGGATGAAAAAGGCCTGTAACCATCCAAGGACAGCAAAGCCACGTACAAGAAGGAACAAGGGATGACAGAAGTCACGTCCGAAGAAGAACAAAGGATGCTAACAAGCTTCAGAGTGTGAGAATCGGATAGAAGCCAAAAGAAGGACTGCATAAACCTGCTGTATATGCAAAACCATCAACCAATCCGGGCTAAAAGGCTAACACGTGCTTTTACGGTATATCCAATTGCAAAGCAGACTGTAACGCGTGATAGAAGCTGAAAACTGTATAAAAGGCACTGTTACTTTGCAATAAATGGCTCACTTTGATCATATTGATCATGGAGTAATGTCCCATTCTTAATTCTTCCGCACACCACCATCTGTTCGTGTGTCCTGGATCTCAGAGCTGCCTCCTCCTGCCCTGCTGGAGCTGGGCCGGCCCTGTCCTGCTGCTGCTGTTTCTTCAGCCCTGCTTGGAGGCTTTTGCTGCTCTGTGGCCCTGCATGGCCCTGCCCTGCTGGGACATCTCCATTGCTCCAGCCACCACCAACTGGGCTTCTGATCTCATCCACCAGCCCGGGATTTTCCACTGTCCCAGCCTGCTGCTCTCGAGAGATCAGACTGCCCCGGGCTTTGTCAAACAAAGCCCCTTGAAGTCCCTGGTTCTGTTTACTATTAAAGCTGTAGTTGTTGTTGTTCGTTTATCTTGTTATACGTACCAGTAAAGAACTGTTATTCCTATTCCCACACCTCTGACTGAAAGCCCCTTTAATTTTCTAAATTATAATAATTTGGAGGGAGGAGACTTGAATTCTCCATTCTCTAGGGAGGCCCTACTCCTCCTTAGCAGGTACCTGCCTTTCAAACCAAGACACCCCCTCATGTGCCTGGCAGAGGCTCAACACAACTGCTGAGAGGAGACATTTGAGGGACATCTGCCACATTTCAACAGAGCACACTGTAACACCCCAAATTTTCTATTGTCTTTCTCATGCCTTGTGCCTGTTTATGAGGGATAGAAACAAGTGCCAGGTCTCACCCAGCCTCTGGCTATCACCTGTCCCTGGGTTCTTTTCAAGCCTCTGAATGCACCAGAGCAGATTGCACCAGCAGAAAGACTGGATTTAGTTTGCAGTTTTCTGTGACCTCCCTTGATCATCATGCCTATTACCGTGGCAGAAAGACAGTGTATGATGATGTCAGTGTGTCTTTCATGGGTTTCACTGTCTCCCCCTCTCTTTCATCTCTACCATTTCACTTTATATTTCCTGTAAAACATCTCCTTTCCTGGAGATACACTGTGCTGTAGTTTTCTGTACATTTTCCCTCTCACACATCCCAGGTAATCTCTCATTACCCAGTCCTCAGCATCTGTACTGCCTTCCATGGGAGGCTAATAAACACACACAAGTCAAAGTCCAGTAGAAATCTCTTCAAATACTTTTGTAGTAAGAAGTGCCATTTGCACAGTACCCTGGTGGGGTACCCTGGTGTGAAGCTGTAGGTCAGCCACTTGTGGTGTAGCCCAGGAGCAGTAGTGCATCCTGTTCACACTCTTCTGGTGCAAGAGCAGAATTTAGCCATCACTTCATTTCAGAGTCTGAAGGGCAGAGCTTCAAGTGAGAAACTTGAAACTGTGGTGTCTCATAAAAGCAATTGTTACTGACTGAGAGGTAAGACTGAGGGAGGGAGTGTGGGCTGGGAGCTGAGTGGAGCACAGGAGCTTCTGCTGAGGAGCTGTTTGAGTGATGTGTTTGTGGTGTCTCATAATTAACACCCAGTGGTTCTTAAGCTGATGGTAGGCGCGTGTATCGATTAGACAATTCGCTAATTCTATGTCTGTGTCAGCTATGTCTTTCTAAAAAAATAGGATAAAAACATTTACCAAATGTGTAAAATTAATGTGGCTGAGTGCTCTGAATCTTTGCAGCCCTTGTGATGTCTGGAGCACTCCGAAAGCTCTACATGCAGCCATCAAACCCCTTTTGTGGTGGCTTTGGGATTAGACTGTGTCTGCCTCCACAGACCAGCACAAATCTGTAAGGGAAAGGGGATCTTCTGTCATCCCCATGGGTCCTGTATGAATGACCCTCAAACCCTTGGGTTTTTTACATGACACTGAGTACCTGTGTTTGGGCAACAGATTAAAGACATTAAAGTAATATATTTTACCTGCTAGGTAATATGGGGGCAGCTTTCCTTATGTCTTGTCCACGCATCCTTGCAGGACAGACATTGATGTGAGCAGATACAGGGGCTCAGACTTCCAAGATGTCTGGCCAGTGCCCTGACTGCACTCAGCCCATGATACTTGGCTGGTCTTCTCTTGCATTTGTGACTTTGCATTTTCCTGTCAATAAGACACTGGTAACAGAGTTACAGGCAAATCAGCTGAGGAAATGAATCCTAATTAGAGTTAAACCAAGGATATAAAATCAACTTTTCCATGGAGAAATTTGCATGCGCTCTGAATTTATGGGCAGAATATGGATGTTAGTGGGACTCAGACACATCCATAACTTGCTACATTACTCATCTTAGTTTAGGTACTTTCATTAACCAGAGAAATTTCAGCAGATGTTTTACTTGAAAGGGGGATTTTCTTTTCTCTACCAGTGGAGAACAGCTCTGCCTGAAAATCGGGTACTCAGGCTGAACACTGAAAACGGGTTTTCAAAGTCTGGAATTGCTCCATAAAATTAATACCTATTAGTGCATCTCAGGTTGTGCTCTTTAAGAGCAAGAGATCTGATTAAAGAGGAGTGAGCTTAGTAATGTTGCTGTGGAGTAAGCCAGCAGCAGCTATCATGGTCGGGCCCAATAATCTGGTCTTCTGCATTAAAAATGCAGTTAGAGCTAATGATGAATTTGAAAGATTGTAATCATTATCTAGCTCAATTTATCTATTCTAACCTCAGTCAGAGACCAAATTGTAATTGCTGTTGTTCCTGGTTGACTGATGAAGGTTACTCTGCTCTAATTCCTACCAGTTTCATAATAGCTCAGAGATAATAATGACAGAGAATTACAGACTTTGGTCAAATGCTGTCAGATTGGACTGAAGCATTACACAATTGTACTATACACATAACATGTTGGAAATGTTAAAAAAGAAAATAAAAAAGAAAATAGGCATTAAATAAAATCAATTATTAATTGGTGTCCTGCATTTGCCCTTATTGTGTGAACCAATTTGAGGCAATTCTGCTCCAGTAACACTGTGATAGGTTTAATTTATATGTCATAGGAGAGCATGGAATATGAATGCTTGTCTTACCCTGTCCCATACATTTTATCTGCATAGAAAGGAATTCTAATCTAATATTTACTTTTGCTAATAATACATTTTAATTTTTTTAAATGACACAGATGATGTAGGCAAATCATCTAGATCCCTTTGCAATTGCATCTATGAAGTCCAAGAAATGTGTAGTACTTCTTTTTGAGTGAGATTTTTAGCAGAGCATTTATAGCATAATAAAGGTTTCCTTTTTTCTTTTTTGGCCATATAATTGACTTGGCTCTTTATGGTCTTTGGCAAACATGACAGTAATTAAATTTACAGATCATACTAAATTGTAAGGTGTTACAAAACCCAGGATAGATGGCAAAATAATAAAAAGAGACCTGCAGAATTTAGAGGTATAAGTTGGCAATAAAATGAGATTCAGTCTGAAAAAAAGAGCGGGCAGGGAACAATGAAAGCAAAATACAGAAATGCACAAGCTACATGGAAAGCAGTAGTGAAATTTAAGACCCTGGGTGTTGGTTATGGATTTATAAACTGCAGTTGTCATTGGCTGTAAATGCCAGCCCCATAAGCAGGTAGTTTGAGAGGAGATCTGTACTCATCCTGTGGTGTACTGGTACAACAAATTAATTAATACTTGGGTAGTTGTAATTCAACCTAAGATCCATTTCATTAATTGGATTAGTCTTTATTGCAGCATACATTGCTGCAGTGCCTTAAATATGCTGAATATAAACAGTGTTCTTTCTGAAGGAGCTGGGTACATAAAACAGGTACAAGAAATGATGCTTAGGAACTGCAAAGGCCACCACAAATGAGGACCGCATTAAAAAAAAAAAAAAAAAAAAAAGAGAAGAAATGCACAATATCATGTATAGTACAACACTTTTAAAAATTTTCATGTCAGTTCTATGTACTGTTGCAAATGAGAATATACACAAACATGAAATTGCCAGACTCATAGTCCCACATGAGAAAACGTGAGATAAACATCTCCAATGACAGCAGGAGCAGTCACCTTGGATTCTTCAAGGGGAAATCATGCTTGGCCAATATGATAAACTTCTGTGATGAAATACTTGTCCTGGTAGATGATGGGATAACAGTGATTATGTCTGCCTGGACTTCCATGAGTCACTGAACACTGCTGCAAGATCATCCTAAAGAAAGGTACTTGATGAGGTATGGGCTGGATGAGCAGACAGTGAGGTGTGTTGAAAACCAGCTGCATGGAAATCCCCAGGGGTAATGGTCAGTGGCATGAAGTGAAGCTGTAGGTCATCCACTTGTGGTGTAGCCCAGGAGCAGTAGAGCATCCTGTTCACAATTTCATTGATAACTTGGATGATGGGACCAAGTGCACCTTCAACAAGTTTGCTGATGACACAAAACTGAGAGAGATGTCTGATATGCCAAAGGGATGTCCTGCCACCCAGAGAGGCCTCAACAGGCTGGAGAAATGGGCTGGTGTGAAGCACATGAAGCTAAAAGTCCTGGACCTGAGGAAGAACAACCACAGGCACCACATGCTGGGACCATCCAGCTGGAAAGCAGCTTGGCAGAAAAGGACCTGTGGGTCTTGATGAACACCAAGCTCAACATGAATCAGCAACATCCCCTCAGTGTGCAAAGAAGACTAATGGTGCCCTGGGTTGCGTTTGACAAAGTACTGCCAGCAGATTAAAGGAGGGAATTCTTCTGCTTTATTCAGCACCATTGAGGCCACATCTGGAGTCCTATGTCTAGTTCTGTCCCCCCAGTAAAAGATAGCATGAAGATGATGAAGGGGCTGGAGAATTTCAGCTATGAGGAAACGATGAGAGCTGTGACTGTTCAGCATGGAGAAAAGAAGGCTCAGGGGGATCTCACCCATGTATATAAATATCTGAAGGTGCAGAGAGGACAGAGCTGGGCTCTTCTCAGTGGAGCCCAGTGACAGAACCAGAGACAATGAACACAAACTGAAACTCAGGAGGTTCCCTCTGAACATCTGGAAACACTTTTTCACTGTGCAAATGACCAAGCACTGGCACAGGCTGCCCAGGGAGGTTATGGAGTCTCCATTCTTGGGCATTTTCAAAAGCCCTTTGTCCATGTGCCTGGACAGCCAGCTCTAGGTGACTCTGATGGAGCTTGATCAGAAGCTCAAGCTCCACCTCAACCACTCTGTGATTCTGTGACAGAAGAATGAGCACAACATAGTACTTAATCTCTGGAAGGATAATAATGGTGGTCCTACATAGGCTTCTATGGATATAACTTTTAATATATTCAGTCCCAGGAGATGATCTCTTTGTTCCCTGATTTTGGTTAAAATTTCTGTTTAAGAAGATGGGTTTGTATGTGTGGTTTGCATTTAAAATTTTGAATTACACAAATCAGCCAAAACAACATTATCTTTCTTATTCAGGATATGACGAACACAAATCAGTGAAGAAAAATTCTGCATTTAATGAAAGCACAAGACCCAAGCAATTTTTATGGATTTTTCAAGCAATCTCAGATACATTCTTACTACATATAGGAAAGTGGGATCCATTCAGATTACTGTATTTTGCTACTGTACTATTTTTTCATATACAGACAGCTATAATCTCCTTAAAAGTCTCAATATAATTTTCTTTAAAACTGTGTATATTCAATTTCACCAAGCAGTTCAACCCTCTGGTAAATTTTATCCGAGCTGCATTCCATATCTACTAAAGGGAGATTGCAATGTATCCATCTTTGGTGGGAAACAGTATTTTATTTTCTGCACTTCACTATAAAATGTCATCAGTAAATTTCTTCTGCTGATTACAGCTGCAGTACTGATGGGGTTTTCATTGTGTAGCCAAAGGACTTCACACCTCCACTCTGGATCTGCTGTATTTTGTGAGATGATGGGTGGCCAGGCAGACAACCTATTTGCAGGCTTCTTGTGTTCTCAGCTTCAGCTGGTCCTGCAGTCTGTACTGCAGTTCTCCAGCAGCAGGTTTTGCTCCAGAGATCCCTCTTGGCTTTACCTGCTTGTGGTCCAGGTCTGCCTCCTGCCTTGGAGCTCAGGTGGTGCCAGTGAAGGTGTGGAGCATAGGCTGCTGCTGACCTGGATGATAGGATGATCATAGGATGATCCACTGGGTGCCAAGACCATCCCAGAGCCACTGACTTCAGCTTTACACATTGAGCCCCCAGGGAGAATCAGAGCCTTGGCAAAGCCATCACCTCTTAAACAGCAGACATTTATTTCCCCCTTTTCTTACTGCCTGATATTTTTAAAAGCAGGAATGAGGAGAGATAAAGACTTTCATAGCATTAAGCAAATTGAAAGAGAGAGCAATTTACCTTTCCTACAATACAACACCTTAGTCTTTTCAAATCATCATGAATTTCCCTCTTAAAAACTGTTTTAAGGTGTCATGCAGGAGTAATGTAGGATAGCTTTCTTCAGAAAATATAGTTATTGCAATTATCTTCTCTTTTTACAACCTGTCATATATCATTAGTTTATGAATAGTGGAAACATATAAATAGACATAATTCCCAAAAGTTTTTGGATTGTCTTGCTAAATAATTGCAGAATTTAACAGAAACTAAATAAATTTATAACCCAAAATGTGCATACAGCTGGAAAACACTTCAGTACAGAAATCTCTAAGCACACAAAATCACACCTATTTTTATACTTATTCAAGGAAAAGTTGTTCACTGGGTTTTCATTTCATTTCAAGTGGAGATGTAGTTTTTATTTGATAGAAAAGAAAACCCCCCAAACTACAAAGGAAATCTGATCTCTTAAAAAATGAGTTTCTCATCCCTGTTCCAGCAGTGGAGCCTGTGCAGGACAGAGCAGCTCGGTGCTGTTTCCAGAAAAGGATTTTGCCACTCCAGCCTCCTCAGGAAGTAACCATGGCCTGGTTACAGGGGACCCTGCCAGCAGACAGCTCTGAGTGCTGACACAGCAGCTTGGTAGCCAGGAGAGCCAGCACCAGGCACATCCTGGGCTGGGAGCTTGCAAGGATGCACCACACCTTCCCACATCTGTGTGCTCATCACCCCCTTTTCCTTGTTTAACAAACACAATGAGGAATTCATGTTTCTATTGAGAGATTTCTAACACAATCTCTTGGAAAGCAGCATGGCAGGTCTCCCTGAGAAGAGAGGGGCAGAGCACTGCTGGGGGAGTTCAGAGTGACATCTCCAGCAGCAACCACACAAAGTGACATTTAACTGGAGTGAAATACATTCCAAAGCTGAATGGTCTCGCTGAAAGACGCTGTCTTGCTTTTGGCTGGGATAGAGTTCATTTTCTTGCTAGTAGCTGGTACAGGGCTGTGTTTTTGTTTTAGCAGGAAATTAATATGGATAACACACTGATGGTTTAGTTGTTGCTGAGTAGTGTTTATACAAGTCAAGGACTTTTCATCTTGTCATGCCCTGCCATGGAGGGGCACAAGGAGTTGTGAAGTGACAGAGATGGGACAGCTGACCAACCCCAGGTGACCCAAGGGATGTTCCATACCATGTGGCATCATGCTCAGCATATGAAGCTGGGGGAAGCTGGCTGGGGACCACTGCTGAGGAACTGGCTGGGCACCAGTCAGCAAGTGATGAGCCATTGCCTTAAGCATCAATTGTTTTGTATATTTGAGTTATTTTATATTTTTTATCCTTTTCTGTCACTTTAAACAGTCTTTATCCCAATCCACAAGTTTTCTCACTTTAGCTCTTCCCATTCTCTTCCCTTCCTGCTGGAGGGGCAGTGAGAGGGTGGCTGTGTGGGGCTTAGTTGCTGACCAAAGCTGATGTTTGCTGTAATTATTATTAAGTTGTCGTGAACATAAGAACAACTGGAAAGTGGATGTGACCCATCAAATAAAGACAGGTTTGAGATATGCAGCACATTATGCAACTAATTTTCACAGAGCTATGAAAAAAATATAGGATTTCTTGCTACACCACTGAACAGTACCACAGCATGAAACTTGGCTTTTGATGAGTAGTCTGGAGCAAAGTAGCTGGGCAAAGTGTGGATCTGCCCCATATTTTGGTATGTGTTAATCACTTTACCCAGTCTGTTAGAACCAGGCTGTTAGACCCAGCCCTGCAGATTGTCTTATCTCAGAATAGAGATTAGATCACTATTATTAGTAGATAACTTTATTTTTTAGAATTAGATTCCACATGGATGAACAGAGAATAGCAGGAGGGGAAGGCAGTTGTTTCTACAGATGTAATTTTTAGAATATACCTGCTGACACATCAGTAAAAGTTTGAGTCAGTGCATGCCTAATTTAAAGAAACAGGAAGTTAAAGTCCCTTTTGAGGCTGGGAGTGGATTTGTCCATTTCATTAAGCAGCAGAGCTTGTTTGAGAAGTGAAGTCTGTCCACAGTATCAGCTAATCAGGATTATCACATTCCTGGGGAGAGGATCCAGGCTGAGCTGAAAGCTGTTTTCCTGGTATTTCTGTCTGCATGCACTCAGGTAGTAGGGCTGGACCTGTGAAACAATCCCATGGATGTCAATAATGAGAAGTACTTTATTGCTTTGCCACATGTCAGAGCCAGCACAGGCATCACAGTTTTCTAAATCACAGTGGTTCCCCTGCAGGGCAGAGTACAGCTGGAGTCACTGCCACTGCTGCCAAGCACGTGGGGGCACATGGCACGTCAGGGCTAAGCAGACATCCATCTCCATGGATTATCAGGCTTTTCTCTACTGCTAATTTCTCTGTAGTAAAGATTAGGAAGTAAGCAGTACTGGAAAGAATACAAATTGCATATTAGACAAACCTTCACAGTAGAGCAGTTTCATCTTTGTTCTCACCTGTAAGTTCACCTTTTTCCCAACTTAAGACAATATTAATGTTTCTTTAATTCCAACCTTGCACAAAATGCTAGCAGTCAAACACAGACTTTTCAGAGGAGGACATTTCTTTCTATTCCAAGCACTTGGACATTTTCAATGTCCATTTTAGGCAGTTTTGAGTTGTAATTGATGCACCGTTGTCTTGGGTTATGGAACCAAAAATGTGTATTCTATTTCATCTGCTGAAAGCAGTTGGGGAGGTGTTCTTCTTTATCTCTTGTAACTCTGGGAGGAGGGGGCAGGTGCCTTTTGATAATGGGCCAACTGTTAAAACCAGGTAGGGCATTGCTCCTTATCTCCTTCACTGCCCGTCCTCCCTCCAGGAGAATATGTTCTGCTAATGGACCATTAAGACACCCCTAAAAGCACACATCCCAAACTTACCCTCCCCAAAGCAGTACATCCACATGCCATCATCCCATTGTGAGATGCTCCACCCCATGGGGGGAGCCAACCATTCCTACCTGGATAAAACTGAGACGTAGGAACAGAAGGTGTCTGGCTTCACCCAGTTCCTGGAGGAAGACTGGACCCTTCTCACCATCACTGGACCCTTCTCACCACCCCTGGACCCTTTTCTACAGGATCATCTCTACTCCAACAGAACCACATCTGCCACTCCAGGAGGACTCACTTTTGGATTGCTTCCAACACCCTGACCAACAGGGTGTCAGGTTGTAGCTCTGACTCTGTCAGGGCTTTCCAGGATTGCTTGTTTGTTTGTTTGCATGTTTGGTTGGGTGGTTTTGTTTTCTACTACATTTGTATTGTTAATATTCCTAGTAAAGAACTGTTATTCCTATTCCCAAATCTTTGCCTGAAAGCCCTTAATTGCAAAATTGTAATTTGATGGGGAGTGAAGGGTTTACATTCTCCATTCTAAGGGAAACTCCAGCTTTCCCTGGCAGATACCTGTCTTTCCAAACCAAGACAACTGTCTTGAAGTATTTGTTCACTGATGACCACAAATGCACTTTCTGATCCATCCAGCGTGTAAATCTGTTTAGGAAAACATTGCTGTCAGCTGGTAGGTAATACCTAAGATCCAGTGGAAATGAAGAGGTCTCTTCCTCCCAATGGGTGGGGTAGAGACACCCATTCCCTGGGCCCTGCCCAGCCCTTGTCACTGCCAGCCACAGCACATCCCATCAGCAGTGGGGATTTGTTGTGAGTGCAGCATCATCACATGCTGCACTGCAGACACCTTTCTCTGGAGAAAGATGAACACAGAGAATGTGACAGATTGTCATCAGACTACTTCATACACTCTGAGAAAGAAAACTTTTGAATTTGATACCGTGGAGTAAGATATAAGACCTGATATAGAACAAAACTAGCATTGAAATGTACCCTCTGTGAACACCTGCATCAGATTTAATAACTGGAAAGTCAACTGAAAGCACAAGGAAGAGGGAATTCCATCAAAGTAAATTCACTCAAATATGACATAAAGAAAAAAACACTGCAATATCTTCAATCTGTAGAAATGGTTGAATTTTTATCCCATTCAAGTTAGCCAGCCCAAGTACTGAGGAACACCAGACCTTGCCAGGATCCAGCCTTACACTGCATCTCTTAGGAGAAATGGTGGGATTGCATTGCTGCTGCTGCCAGCACGACATCAGGAGTTGCCTGCAGTTTTCTATCTATGGTGGCTACATATTGAGGATGATTCTCATTAATAAGTTTCTTCTGGCATTCAGAAGTACTCAAACACCCAGAAAAAGGCTTCCAGGTAAACTCCATTCAGAAGAGGCCCATTCAGGTGTTTGTCTTCTCATATTGAGGTTCTGGCAGGTGTGAACAGGTAAGCAGGTGTGAACCACGTGGGATGGTTATGCAAGGAGAGAGATGTCACTGGGTTTGTTCAGTATCAAATCTTGAAGACATGGCCTCTGTGAATGCCTTCTTTGTCTTATGAGCTATGGTCCCATGTCAGTATTTTTCCCCTCTCGAAAAAATGAAAGTAAAATAGAATAACCATTAAAGGTTATTTTTATCCATTTGAGAGAATAAAAGATGGAAATCTTGTTTTCCTCTTTAAACTCATCTTTATCTCCTGCCTTAGAAGTGCTTGGGTCTGTGTTGTCCTGATGTTTTCCAGAGCAGCCTAGTGCATTGTGATCTTAAAACAAGGATTCAAAAATAGATGAAAGGCTTATGTGCTTTAATCAGACCATCTCCTGAAATTGTAGTCCCCATTCACTCTCTCACAGAAGCAGCTCAGACCACAATGTGACCTACTTCAGGTTCCATTGTGCAGCTGATCTAAGGGACTGCTGAAGAAAACTTCAGCCCTCCTTGGTGCCCTGACCCTGCTCATTCTCATGGAGAAGAGCTCGGGTGAAAGAGGGAAGATTACTAACACAGATCAGTAGTTCTAAGTGAGCTGGAGTTTGCAGGCAGTGTTTTATGTTTTGGAGTGCCAATCAGCAGCTAGATGGAAACCAGATGCCAGGATATAAATATTGAGGAGAGTAAAATTTTACTGGAAAGGTCTGAGAGGGAAATATAATCAAGTGAAAGTACAGTAGGAAAAGGTAATAAAGCGATGCCTTTCAAAAGTTGGATTCTGCCATGCTATTCATAAAATATATATAATCTTTTGTTTTCATATATTTTTTCCTCACATGCTTGTTCATATTTTTTATCTCCCTGTACTGACTGAGGCAAGAATATAGATATGATACCAGCTGTGCTTAGAGTACTTCAAAAAGGTTGCTCACCTGAAGGAAAAAAAACAGCTCTCTTTCTTTTTTGAGAACAGTTGAAGAGTCCAGGTGATCCTGTGATAGGTATATGAGAGTGATCTTGTAGTTTTTAGAATTCAGGTCCTAATTTGAGTTTTTGCATAATTTAGTCCAAATTATTATTATTTGTAATAATAGTATATTCTACATATTCATGATAGTTGTTCTAATTAAAAATTCACAGAATCATCCCAGGTTATTTTCATCTTGACTGCTTTAATCCATACTGAAGTCCATTGGGTATTGCTATGCTCATTTTTACCACAATGTCCGAAGTTTTCATACAATTTCTCACATAGCCCTATTAAGAACCTGAAATCAGATATTGGTATAAATTCATGCACATATTTTTTTCCCTGATATAAAGTGGCATTTATTGATTGCCAGAAAGAATTTTTCTGTCAAAACATTACAAGTAGGTTCTA
This sequence comes from Phylloscopus whistleri, assembly GCA_017589585.1. NCBI lineage: Eukaryota > Metazoa > Chordata > Aves > Passeriformes > Phylloscopidae > Phylloscopus > Phylloscopus whistleri. The sequence goes on from JADMLD010000722.1 coordinate 148,327, forward strand.
TAGAGACCTTACTCATTTTGTTATGCAGAGAGAGTTCCTACCATGCAGTGACACTGAATGTTCTGAGTCCCAACAGAGAGCATCTTGTCTGTCACATCTGACTGTCATGTAGTCATGAAAAATATCTGGATGGTACTAGGAATATGTTTATGTGTAGTTTATTTTAGGAGTGAGGATGACAAGCACATGTTCCTAAAGTGCTTGTGTGCTTTAAGAAAACAAAGGGAGGAAAATATTTTATTATCCCTTATAACATTGCTTCTATTTTATAAACAAAATGTATTTTTGTTTGTGTATTTTTCCTTGCAGCTCTATACATCCCAGGAAAATCTTTTAACCTTGCAGCTCTTTATAGCACTGCCCATTTAGGCTGTCAGAAACCAAACTAATTAAACTGAAAAGCTGCTCACTTCTCTTTCTGTATAAGGTTAGGAAAAAAGAGATACAATTACTGGTGAAAGTAGGACAGTGAGCATAATTTAAAACTATGTGCAGCCTAGAAGCATTATGAATATGAAATCTTTGTTGCACAAATTACAGCTTGCATGCAGGCCTGGGCACCAGACTTCCTAGGAAGATGATGACTAATTATAAAGAACTTTAAGAAGGATAAAATGCCTAACATAAGGGCTAGAGGGGATGATCCATGGAGAAAGCACCTACGAGCTAAAGATTTTAAGATGCCTCACATGGTATCCAAAACTGCTCTAAGTGTTTACATGTGCTTGAAAGATACAAACAGGGAGGCATTAGGAGATTGTTTAGAGCACTTCTCAGGGGTATAATTGCATATAAAGGTAAGAAAGTGAGTGAACAGAGATTTGAGTTGACTATCCAGCCAAAATTTTAACAAGGACGTGTAATCGACTGTGAAATAGCTTCCCTAGAAAAAGTGTTAGAAGTCACATCTCTGAAATGATTTAAAAGCAGACTGGACACATCACGTGATAAGGTAATGGATGGAGAATAGAGAAGTGGCTCACAGAATAATTCTAACTTTTGGTTTAGGCAGTCCCTCTGGCTGTGACCAGTCTGGCTGCCCTCCTTGCTGCTGCTGTTCTGCAGGAGCAGCACTCACCACTGCTCCTGTACAACACCCTGCCCCTCCAGCTGGGAAAAGAAGACACAGCAAATATTTAATTGTCAAAAAGAATGACTCTATTGCTTAAATATTAGGTAACTGAGTGAATATGGTAATTTGTCTGCAAGGGGAATGTGTGTGCCTTGGCCAAGGCTGAGTGGTGGCAGCCCAGCCCTTGTACTTCCATGAGGAGCAGTGCCCAAGAGGTGCTGAGGTGCTGAGGACCACCACCCACTCTGTGGCTGAGAGACACCTCCCAGCTGTGAGCTGCCCTGTTGTGGCTTCTGGTTTCTTACCATGAACTCCTCCAGCTCTTAACATGGCATTACATATGCATAAAACAAACAACAAATGTGAGGAAATCAGTATTAAAATGTCAGTTTTCGGTGAATTCTCTGTGTTAATGCATTTTATGCTCCATTCTTACAAATCCCTGCTGCACAAGAGGTTTCTCAGTGAAAATGTGTGATGAATTATCACATGGAATGCATGTTGCAGAAATACAAGCTTGTCCTTGTGAAAGGCTGAGGAGTTTGTTACACCTGTTCTTAGTTTTTTCATCCAAAAAGTTCTTTGCACTGCAATATAGAGGACAGAAGGAGAAAAACTGGAGATTGAATGTTTTCCTCTATCAGTTCAACAGGGCACCTGCTGAAACAGTGGTATTAGCAGCAGTAGTTATAGTATGAATGCATCCTTGAAATGAATGTTAATGATGGATCTGTGGTTGAGATACAGAGTAAGAAGACCAGGAGACAGACTGATGGCTTCCACACAGGTTATCCAGAAAGGTAAATTTCCTATTTCCCTCCAGTTTTGTGGTTTTCATCTATAAAGCAGAGATAGTAACACACATTCGTTGTATTACAGTGACACAAGTCACAGTTCTTTAGAATTCACAATTCTTTAAAAGCCTGTGGCAATAAGGACCTCAGCAGCAAATGCTGAAGAGCAGAGGCAGCACTGGTCATTAGCACTGGTGTGATGCTGGGCCTGTGAATCATGCTGGGAAGGAAATCTTCATTCCTGAAAGTAGCAGGATTCTCCTGGCAAGAGATGTTTAGGTGACAAAAATTTGTTCTGACTGAATTAACAGACATGCAGCTAAAAAAGAAATGAACAGAAAATGTATTAAGTACTTAGTTTTAGAATCTTAAAATAGTCTTTGTCGTACAAAGCAGTTATCTCCTTTCACACTAACTCTTTTGATCTAAGCATGATAAAAACATGATGTGCCAAATTTGAAACAGAACAGCCAAATAAATCAATGGTAGCTGTTGTGAAAAGGAGTATGACTGAGTTTTGTTACAAACCTGCAACCACAGAGCCTGATGAATTTTGTCTAAAAACAGGAACACAAACCCAGCTTTCAATTCACTGATAAAAATGAACTTCCCCTCCAGCTGGCCAGCTGGAAAATATGAAGGAATGCTGAGACCTTCTCTACAGCTGATCAATACTTGATTCCACTTGATAAATATGCCCAGACATTGGAAATAATTGCCTAAGCACTACACTGCTGTTACGTGTAGGAAATGTAAACCAGTGGAAGAACAAACTAGGGAGTACATTATCAAAAGCAGTATGTTCCTGTAGATAAAGTAAAGGCTGTGAGGGCTGGGCTGTATTTATATGTGCAAAAAGTCTGGAGACATGACTATTTAAATGTTATATACTTTCTTTTCGCATGTTTACTTTCCTGATATCATAACAACTTAGTAATCTAATTATCCAAAGTTAAAAACTTAGGTGCATTCTGTATGCATTTGTCACTCAAAAGCTAGCACAAAAAAAATAATTTCTCCCATTTCACCCTGACTGTCACTGGGTATCTGCATCAGCCGATGCTAAGAAAGCCCATATGCATTTTCTGCCTCCCCCTGCCCAGTGGAAGTGTGTAGTAGCAGGGTAAACATGTAATCAATGCAGCAACTGAGCTCTCTTGGGTGTGATTTGGAGCAGAGATTGTGTTGTGCAGTCTCACCCAGTCCTGACCCAGGGAGACCCTTTTGGCACAGCTGTTAATGGTTCCTCAAACCCTTCCTGACTGATGAGGCTATAATAAAAATTAACAAAGGGGCTGGAGGAAGAACAGGGGTCTCTTGGAACTCCAGCCTGGATTTTTGCTGGGTCCCCAGAGACGGCTGTGCCGACGGGACAGGCAGAGTACCGGCCTGACCCTTCTGAGCCCCGTGAGTTCAATACCATGGAGTGAGGCCAGGGGACATGGGTTCCTTGCTGGGGCAGGGACATGGACACAGGGAGGCTGGACCTACCACTCAACTGCACTGGACCAGTTGGCCTCTGTTAAGTTTTGTGTTTGCTGCCTCTCTCAGTCCCTCAATAATCAACAGAGCTCGCACACAGATCTCACAGATGATATATAGTGGCACTTTTTGAGATGGGGAGTTGACTTACAGAGATACCTTATATTTGAATTTGTCATACACCTTCAACCACTTTATCTGCTTCTAAAACCTGATCTCCTGGCTTTTACTTCAACAGTCCCCAAATAGGAACGACTTCATATAGCTAATATTTCTTCCTTTTCGTTTCAGACACAGAGTATCTCCTAAAATGATACCTGTGTGAGCTATTAGAAAGGTAAGAATCAGTGCTGCAACAGTGACAAATTTTCTTTGCCTAGAAATGTCAGAGCTTTAATGTCCTATATATACTATATTGGATATAGCTAGGAATAGATATCTTTATGCCAATTGAAAGGGAAAAATCCCAGTCTCCCAATTCTAGAAGACTTCAAAATATCTGACCCTTAAAGTATGAATTATTTTCTACCATATAAAACCCATTTTTGAAATGTTACAGCTAATTCTTGGCTCAAAATATCTGGACTAGTAATCATAAAAGCTCTTGGCTCTTGAGATTGGAAGTTATAAAAAATATACTTTCTAGACTACCAAGATTTCTCCTAAACTTTGTAAGGAGGTTGTTTTAATTCTGTTTTCTGGTTGGTCGGTTGTTTCTCTGTAACAAGCTCATGGACTGGGTTAATTCTCACAACAATCAGGAACATCCTGATTTTTACCTGCAGCACATAAATAAGAGGATGTACTGATGTTCCTTCCCCAGAAGGCACAAAATAGCTCAACCAGACTTCCCAAATTCTCATTATATATAAAGCAGAACAAACAGCAGCCCATAATGCTCTAAACTCCAATTTAAATTTTTGCATTTTGAATATGACTTGGGGTAGGTTTATTAGGATGAAGGAATAAAGGTAAGGGAATTTTGCCTCTTCATCAGCACCAGCGTTGTGTCTCTTACCCAGATAGATTACGGTGGATTTGTATTCACACAAAACTCACACAAAACTGGGCAAATGTGATCAATAGATTTGTGTATCTCAGTGCTTCCCAGAATTCATTAGTAAGCATTTGCAGTAGGTAGCAGCTGGAACAAGTGGAAAATATTTCACAACTACTGGTGAGGCATTGCTTGGGCATTTTCGCAGTGACGTGACATTTCAACTTGGCAAGGTTTCACTACCAACCTCCTTATCTGTGTGTGGCCATTTCTTGTTCTTATCGTCTTGTTCCACATCAGGAATGGTGTTCCAGGATCTTTGAAATATGGTATGTTTCCTTCCCCCACAGAACACCTTTATTGCTCTGCCCTCCTTGTGCCCAACAGCAAAAATTAGGTCAGTGTATTCTATACACTGAAGGCAAACTAATGTGACATTAAACAAAAATTCATACATGGATGAAGAAAAATGGGAGAAAATACCTCTGCATGCTGACAGATTGTTATGCTGTGATTTTTCTGGAACAGAAACATCAAGCCAGTTTGTGGTATCACACCACAGCAGTCATCAGATCATCCTGTCTGCCTCCACTATTTAATCAAGCGTGAGTCTGAGAGAACACTCGAGTGGTGAAGGCACAGACACGACTGTGTGGGGATCACAGGAGCACTTCAGCTCCACAGTGTGTGGGCAGGGATGTACCCTGATACCTTTTTTGGATGCAAACCCCTGACTGCCTCTGCTGCAGATCCATCACCTTGCCTTGGTGACAAGCATCTATCCCACGTCATTCCTCACTTCTGGAGGTAGTCTTCTGTGACAGAGGGAGGCTGTTTGCACCGGCACTTCTGCTGCACACTGCTACTCTCCACATGTCTTGCCAGATATTTGTGATATACCAAATGACAGGTGCGTGCCTTAATAAGTTCTACCGGGGGCAGGAATTAGTAGATGAGGGAGCACACAGCAGTGGAAGCATCTGGTAGGAAGAAAAAGATTGTCTTGTACTCTGTCAAGTGTAATTAGAGTTGCCAGTTGTCGTTGCTGCTAGCACTTACTTAAATAAGTTTCTCTGATGAGAAACTATCTGACAAAACTCAAAAGCATGTAAATTTATGAACAACACAGTACCAAAATGGTCTTATTATTAAACAATTGTGTTGGAGGCCAATACTCTCTGAGTAGCTTATTTTGGATACATGGGTGAGGGGTATGAGGCTTAATGTCAACGTTACCCATTTGAAGATGTTATATAGGATTTCTGATTTAGCAGAGTGATATAAAATACACTGAGAACATAATACAAATGTAAATTACATTTACCAGAATATAGCAACAGTTCAACCGCAGTACTAATGTGATTTCCCACTACCATTCTCTTTAATATGCTCACTGTCACAATGGGGGAAGTTCCCAGTGGCCAAGAAGGAATGTGTAGATTGAAGCCAAGGCCACTGCTCTCTTTGAAATGCTTTTGCTAATTGTCTAGTTTAAACTATGTGAGCCTTCTTCCATGGCTGAGCTCTATTGGTCAGTCTCAAGCCACCATCCTTACTAAAGAAGAGGTAAAGATTTCAGCAAGTTGTAAAACTGTTACATTAAAAATGCTCTCAAAGTCATTTGCTTTCAACAGTAAGCTTTGGGGGAGGCTGGTGATAAGTGTTCTACAGTCTAATTAAGAAGGATAAGCATTTGTTATTTTTAATTGTGTCTGACAACATATTTAATTTCCCCCTCCTGGAGTGCAGCACAGAGGGGCACTCACAATCCACACCCCAGCTCACTCTGAGGGTGTCATGCTGGGAGAGGAGCAGTGCACACCATCCAGCTGCTGCAAACAGCATCTCAGCTCTTGTTTTAGATTCTAATACTTCCTTTAGTACTTTTAATTAATTATAAATATTTGTTACTTTGTTATTATAATAGCATGTCATTATATAATTGCTTTGTTCCTGTCACCTGAAAGTATTTAGAAATTTTTAAAAAATGATGATGCATTTTTGTGTTTTCTTGGCAAATTTAAATTATGGTTCTTACACAAAGCAGCCCACAGCTGGACACCTGTATGACCAGTGCAGTCTGTGTCAAGTTAGGAGTTTGACTTTATTTTGGGAGCTATACAGTCAATGGGAGATGGAAAGCATAACTAAAAACCTCTGAGCACAGGTTTTAAGGAAGGGGAACAAATGAAAAAGATGCTTTGAAAGTGATGGCTGGGGAGAAAAATATGTATTAGCCAGACACGAACTGGTAGTTAAGTAATAAACTCCCATAAAAATCACTGAGAAGAGCAGCCCTCTACCCCTCTCAAGACATGTCAGGTAGTAATGCTGAATGCTGGTTCGTGAGGTCAAAACATCCACAGGAAATGTTTTTTAAGAACAGAAACAAAGTCATGAAAATTGATGAGCTAAAATAACATAATATACCCAAAAAACAAGGAGTAAAGTCCTGACCCTTTTACTTTCAAATGATGCAGTCCCCTCAAGATATGCTAGAATGTGTAGGAAATAGAATTATTTGCCCAATTTTTACAAACTCACTGAATCAATGAAAGCCCATGATAATGGTAATACTTTTGAGATAATATAATTCTGCTGTGTTCCTCCAAAGGGCAGATTTGTCCCCAGGCTAGGTATGTGCCAGGTGGATGCTGGCATCCTCCTACGGCATGGCTGGGGCTGGCAGCACCATTGTTCAGGCCCTCGCTCTCTGAGCTATGGGCAAGCTTTCATTTTGTCAAGTCATATTGGCAGTGAAGAAATATCACAAGCAATCTACTCTGTACATGAATGACTTTTTAAGTAATACAAGCAAATTAATAAAATAATAAAGGTTGTCTCTTCTGGAATAAAAGACAAAGAGAAAAATGGCCTAAAGGTATTGAGAACATTATAAATTATCTATGGGCCCAGTGACTGCGTTTCATCTGCCCTAGTTAGGGCTCTCAAAGAGCAAATTTCCCCCTCTGGGAATGAACTTACACTGAGTAATGATGCAATTGCCCCAGACAGCAGATCTAATTCCCCTGGATTGCTAATAACACCCCAGATGTGCAGACACTATTTCGAGGCACTCAGCCCCATTTAGGCTCATTTGCCAGCTCACACCCTCATGCCCGAGAGGTGACTGCACGCTGTGCCATCCATCACCAGCACTCCATCCCCTGCCTTTCCCAGGAGGATGCAAAGTCCTGCTCCCTGGTGCCACAGGGGCTCAGTTTGGACAGGACAGGGGCTGGGCATACACCTGAGAGCCCTGACACAGCTATCCACCTCTTGGAAAGCCTCATTGAGGGGTAGGGCTGCCTGACAGGCTGCCTTCCCCAGCCACAAGTGCTACTCCAGCACAAGACTCTGGAGAGCTGAGCAGCCCCCAGTGCACAACCCAGCCTTGGTTACCAGGATCCTGTCCATTATCCATGTTATAATTCCCATGTTTTCAGGCTTCCCAACATTTTAATGAGGACGTGTGCACACTGTGAACTTTAACTCTCCTGGAATAAATTAGGGACAAGAGAAGGAGAAAAACATGGAGGATATTGGGTGATTATAGAGGAAATAAAGGGTTTCCCATACTCAGCTTTCCACTCTTCACACATACTCACCACAGAAGAGCCCAGAGAGGCAGAAATCCTCCTTGGAAGCATCCTCAGATGCATCAGAGTCACACAGGAGCTTCATACCCCAACCCACATGCATGACTCACAAGCCTTCCCCCACTATGCTATATCATGAAATGTTCTGACATTACAGACCTCACTGAGCCTTTTTCCCCATTTGGCAGAAGTTCCCATGCATTCACCTTGCAAGACACACAAACAAGCCACCCACATGGATAGGGGATCCCTCCAGGACAGAAGTTGTGAGAGATGGTTGGGTTGTCTTGCCTGCATGCATCCCCAGGAAGCAGTGGGAGCCATTTCAGAGTTTGGAGGAGGTGAGGAGCCAAGGGCAGAGAGGGTTTAGGTGGAAGGGGCTGATGGAGGAGGAGCAGTCACAGTTGTCACTCAGACTCAATCAGTGACAGTGGGCTATGACTGACTGCCACAGGACAGGAGTCATCAGCAGGAATTTGGGGGGGTGTGTCCCTGCAGCTGGCCATTTCTGTCACAGTGTCCAAAGGTGGGAACACCACCATGGGCTGGCTCACCAGTCCTTTTCACCTCTCAGCCTCAGGTTAACAGGATGGGAAGAAACTCTGGGCTCATACCAGAGGCTATGCTAAAAAAGTCGTTTCTTGCAGAGCACGTTCACAAATTCCCTTAGAGAGCACACACTAACCAGTACTAGTCATCAGCCTGGGCATGCATGGAAAAGAGCCAGCGGCCAGAATATTTCCAGTAGGTTTCACAGACATCTCAGGAGAGGTGGTGACAGCAATTCTGCTGACAGCCTGTCTAAAGGCCACTGCAAAGGCACTGCATAATGCACATACCCTGCTTGACCTAAGATTTTTGATGCAGACCTTGTCCATGAGACCTGGAAACTGGATTGTAGATGAAAATCAAAGGATTTAACAACCAAAGAGCCTCCTGCAATGCCCAAGTCTGCTCCTTTAGATCCTCTGACCAGCAACTAGTGGTAAATGCACCAGGCTGAGTGTGGCAGCTTGCATCCAGGCCCTGTCTTCTGTCTCCTGCTGTGTGTGTCTCCAGGTACAGCCTCTCCTGCTCCCCAGCCCAGGTCACCACCCTTTCTTGGCCAGCCCTACCAGACCATAAACCATCACCCTGCCCCACAGCAGTAGTGCTTTCCTCAGTGCAATGGATCCCTGGCAGCACAGTCAACCAGCTTATTTACACCAATCTAATTTATTTTATTTGCCAAAAATATTTGCTGTTATTTTTATCTCCAACCCTTTCTAACCCAGGTGACATGAACCAACTGAGACAATGATGACTGAGATTTTATCTGAGTACAAGATTCAAACAAAGCAGCTGCTCTGGAAAGAGCTGTGAGCCCCAGTGCTGTTGTTTTCATCTGGGTGTCAGTGGGCTTTGAGACACTGGGAGTCTCATGCTGGAGTGTGATACCTTTACAGGATGTGAGGACACAGCAACAAATCGATTTTTAGCAGAACACAAGCCATGAATGTTGCCTTTAGCTGGTGACCATGTGTTTGTCTTAAACCTGTAAGAACTGAAGAATGACCCAGATTACTACAAGTATCATTATTTTTTGTTTTGTTATTGTTTACCATTCTGGTTTTGGGAGTGGTTGTGTTTTGTTGTTGTTGTTGTTGTTTGTTTGTTTGTTTGCTTTCCCCCAGATGTTGGCATGAGTAGACAGCAATATCATGGTCTTATGCATTTAAGAGCATTTTGTGGATGTACATTATTTACTTCTAGCACAAAGAATATATTAATTATTCAGTAGGGCAAGAATTGAGTGTCAAAATACCTCTGGTAATCCTGAGTAATACATTGATCTGTATTTATACATGTTTTGCTCTCTTGGGTTGCACTTTTAAGACTTTCCCTCAGTGAATTGTTCATCGATATGATCCTGATTTGTGCTCATCCTATGAAGATGAGCAAAAAACTGCCCTTTGAGGAATGACTGAAGGAGTTATGTTTTTAATCCCAGGGAAGAGAAGGCTCAGTTTGGACCTCATTAAGTATTCCAGTACTTAAAGGGTGGCTACAAAGAGGATGGATGTCCCCTTCTCTTCACAAGGAAGCTCGTGGAGTAGACAAGAGGTAACAGGTACAAGTTGCACTAGGAGAGGTTTTATCTCAACATAAGAAAGAAATTTTTTACAATGAGAACAGTCATTCACTGGAATAACCCCCCCAAAGATGTGGCAAAGTCCCTGTTGTCAGAGGTTTTCAAGGTGCAGTTGGTTAGGATGCCAGGTAATGTCATCTAGGCTCCTTCTCCCACAAAAGTTTGGACCAGATGGTCTTTTGAGGTCCCTGCAAACCTGGGCTGTTCTATGACTCTGTGGTTATTGCCTTGTATACAAACAGTCAAAGTTCTGCTATCCTACTGATGGCATCATAACTGTGTACATCCATCTCCTGTTTCAACTCTGAGTATAACCATCTCCCAGTTTTGTATGAACTTTCTCACAAATGGCAGATGGTAAGGGAGCATTTGCCAGGTGATAAGCAGTTATCTTCCTCTGAGATTGTAGATCTGGTAAGGCCCATGGAGAATCTGGCTTAGGAGTCCTTAAGAGCAGGCATCTTTCAAACCCATGAAAGCACAGACTTTTATACTTCAGGCACTTGATACAGCTGAAAGTAATTGCTCCAGTGGTGAAAAACAAAATTGTTCTCTAGGGATGATAGTGTTCTTTAGTTAAAATCACAGGAAAATAAATAACTTACTTTTCTAAGAGAAAGCCAGAAATGTCATTTAGAGCAGAGCAATCATTCTTAAAAGGCAGCACTTGTCTGACACGACTACAGAAACAGCACTCTTCTCAGGAAGGAGCTTCTGTGGTTATTATTGTAATTTGTGCAGGTCCAGCTGCCTTGCCAGCAGCATGTGGAGCAGCTTTAATCACCATTTTAAACTAATGTGGCAGATATTTATGATAAAAACAGTGGTGTCAGCTGTGTCAGATGCTGTAAAAAAAACTTCAAAACAATCAGCTGTCAGATTGATTAAAAAACCCTACATTTTCCTCTGAAAGAGCTGAGGTAATTTAAGAAAAAGAAATTATAAAGCGAAAAATTAATTTAATCAAACTATTTCAATGATAAATTGCAGCTGGAAAAGCCTCCTGGGGTTACAAAGAACATGTTTATATTGTCAGGTGTGTCAAAGGGAAGATTAGATGGAGATATTTTACTGACAGGAGAGAAGGGAAAATTGTTTCTCTCAGTTCTCTGATGTCAAAGCATCCCAGAAGTGCCATATCCCACCCAACACAGCCCAGTGATGTCCCCTGACTGCCTTCTGCCCTCCTCAGACTTGCATCAATGAGAACACTTGATTCCACAGAAAGAGTCAGAAACAGCAAGAAGTCACCTAATGACTTACTCTTGCCTGCTCCTAAACCAACAGCTTGGGGTGCAATTATGGGTCATGGTCTGGCACTGCCTGTCCTGCTGTGGGGCCACACAACAGGGCCAACCTGTGGCTGTGCTTTGCTGTGGTACTGTATCACCCCTCCTCTCACCACCTTGGTGATGGTGGGCTGGGACCACACCTCTGTGCTGATGCTGGCAGGAACAGCATGTTTCTAAGGGGCACAGTTCCAGAGAGTGCACCTCTGTGAGGAAATACATCCTGTTCCTCTGTACTTGCTGTGCAAAATGATAGGGCTAATGTTCATCAGGTGAAGGCAGGGCTAAACCAGTTTGGCTTACATGGTATATAGTAGTCATAATCCATGCTAAAGAGTAAGCACATTAGAAGGGACATGTATGAAAAGGATCAGACAGCCCCGTGTATTAATCATAAATTTGAGAAAAAAACCAAACCCTAACTCATCTCCTTGGCTGTTTCCGTATTTTTAATGGGAAAATTAATATGAGGAAACAGAAAAATGAAACATGCTGATCACTCAGTGCCATGCATTAAATGCTATCATTCAAGAGTGTTGTACACAGAAGACTGCAAATATTGTAGATATGTCAGGGATGATTCAATGTTGCTGAAATAACTTGAGAACATAAGCTCTCCTTACCACTGTCAGAATAGCTAGACGTGTTTGATTTAGTTCATTCTGCTGTGCCATGTTGCTCTGCTTTTTCTGCTAACTCCACAATTCAACCTTACAATTGGGAATTCAGATAACACAGCCCTTCACTTCTGATCTTAGTTGAATACCAATGCCATAATTTTATGCTTCCCTGCCTTCTCTACTCCCTGACCTTTCATGTTTCTTGAGGGACATCTCATTTCCTTTAGCTTTCAGACACCTTAACACTTATTTCTTTATATTGGTGATACAATTAAGTACACATCCTTAATTGAGTTACAAGCAAATACATAGAATAATAACAGGGTGTTTATCTTTGTCAACCCTAGACAGGTAATTAAAAAGTCTCCTTCACACTCTTCTAGGCAAACAGAACCCTTTAAACTGATATGTCGCCTTTACATAATGTCAATAGACTGTCTTCTCCTCTCTCCTGTTTAGATGGCCTTGTGTATTCAATAGAAAATGCAAATTTGCCTTACTCAAAACTCAGCTGGAAATAAACCCAACACTCCTATTAGTCTAGTTCCTCTGGTTTGGAGTACACTGACTTAGAACAAAAAGTTACTTCATTGCTAGAGCCTGACAGAGCACAATTTCAGAGGTCACACCTGGGGTGCAAAGTCTGTTCAGATTTTTAGTGCAATACTTCCTGATATGTGCTTGGATTTAACATATATATCAGCTAGGCAGACCAGCAGATTTTCATCTGTGGTAAACTGGTGTAGCTCTGTTAAAGGTCAAAGGAGATGATTTCCATCGGCTGAGGACATGGCTGACCTGCCATGAATTCATGTCTTGTCCCTTTGCTTTTCAGAAGAGGAGGAAACCCTCTGGCATTCAGCAAGGTACTGACAGCCAAAGGCTCTGTTGAGGAACAGCTGCATTTCAAAACATTTATGTAAGGCTGTTGAAGAGGAATGGTCACATGCCAAAGGCTCCAAAGCGCAGTCAGTTTGGATTTTGTAATCAACATGCCACTGGCTGAGACGTGGGCTCACCCAGTAACCTGACCTGGGATACATCAACTTGCAGAGCCCTGGTTTCAGCTTGTAGTTTGCCCTGCTGTGTATTCCTCCTCTGCTCCCCCACAGGGATTGGTACTTCTCCTGCTGCCTTTTCAGTAGATTTGTGTTCTGCCTTATCATTTTCCTCTACAGGCCCCAGGGATTGTAATGCTCCTGAATTAAAGGATGCCCACAGAAACACAGACTGCAGAGCCCTTTTGGCCAGAGGAACAGCTGATTTCTGGCTTGTGGCTTCTGATGAAAGCCAGTTACAAGCATTAGGATGGATGCACTTCAATCGAGTGTTGTGTGGATTATGGATCCCACTGCAAACAAGCCAGCTGATAGTAAGAAATGCAAGGAACATTTGCCCTGAAATCACTCCACCCCATTTTCTGCAAAATTGCTCTTACACGTATTGCTCTGCTATAGAGAAGAAAATACATAGAGCATAAACATTGACATTCATGTTGTTCACACTTCTACATGCTAAAGAAATCATTATTTTTTAAAGGCTTTCAATAAAAATGGCTGTTGGAAAGTTAAGAGAGGGAACAAACACCTTAGCAGTGCCTCACAGGAGATCTGTTTCCTTGGAGATATGTTTTAATGTAGAAATAAATAAGGAAAGCTCGCAGTTCACAGAAATGTGCTTCTTTTACCTAGTCTTTCAGACAGAAAAGAAGTATGAACATGACAGTGCCTTACCCCAGTGGTGATGTTATGTAGCCTCATATCAGTGATACTTGGTTTTTAAATGCTCCCTTGGGGAACATGCACTTATTTGCAATTGAACTACACATAACAAATAATAATTTCCTATTGCTATTGTTATTCATTTATTATACATCAGTATTTCCCCTTGACAAAAGGAGTTTTAGAGAATTTTCAAATGCTCAGACAGAAAAACACTCACAAATCCACAAATCCAAAGCTGATCAGTATGGCTTGGATATACCATAAAGTAAAAAACCCTTGGGTGCCCAAAGACATGTCCAGATGTCAAACATCTTTTCTCAGAGATGTATGAGTGAGTCCCTCATTTCAGATATATGTATGCATCACAAAATGAAACAGAAAAGTTCTAGAAAAGAAACAACACAGAGAACAACTTGATAGCCTGTGTGCTAGAGCAGCAGGCAGCCAGACTGAGGGAGTGCAAAGGTGGAGAAAAGGAGACCAAAGGAACAGAGAGCAGTATTATCACGCCAGCAATACAGGTACCATACCTGAACTCCAGAAAGGGCCAGTAAAACAAAGTAATGGGAATACTGAAAAGTCAGGACATCAATGAGGAAGTGGAAAAGCTGGGGTAGACCAGGAGTGCCCAGAAATACTGCTATGACCACAAAATAGCAAACAGGGCAGAGCCCAAGAGCCAGGAACTGGCAGGGAAAGAAAAACCACACCAGACCTAGCAGGTTTGCTCCCACCTCCCATACACACGTGGCACTGAGTGAAAATGACAGATTATCTGGTCTGTCTTTGCAAGCTCTCTGCCTAACAGATATGGCAGCTGATTTTCTCTATTTATGACATTTGATTAGGGCAGAGCACTAGAGAGCCAGAGAACTAGAACTATCTGAGACCTGACGGAAACAAATATTTAAGCCATCTTTAATAATGTGCCCAAAACACTTGTAACACAGGCAAATTCAGCTGTTGAGAAAGCTGGTGTATGAACAAGGGTTCCACATGCTAAAACTTATGATCGTACTTTTCCCCTGCTTGACCTGTTTCTGTCTCTTTTTAAGGAAGACATTGCTCAAATTGTTCAGTGCTTTGAGACAAAAAGCAACTACATAGCATCTATTATTGTTTGATCACATTGAATCCTGTAAAGAAAATTAAAAGTAGAAATCACTGGTGTGAGGTGACATGTAATTTGAAGTGAAATACGTTACTGCAACACTCATCTGTAGGGAGCCATAGGAAATGGAGTTGCCAGACTACCTTAAAAATGACTGCTGTATTTTGAAATGTGGAGTTATTTTCCAGAGAATTAATTTTCAGTAGAGGGAGCTGCAGGATCAGGTCAGACTTAAAACTCTGACTAGCAGTCACTGCAGATAAGGTAGATTTAAAAGTATTTATGTTAACATGTAGAATTATTAAACGGTACCAGAGGGTTTATTATCATAAAAATTATTTAAACTTTAGAACTCTTCACCGTGTCTTAGGGTGTGGAAAAACAAGTGACATCTATAACTGCATGTAATGGCATTGTTTGATGTTTCACTGAAAAATAATCTTCTCTTTTCCTGGATTATAGGCACTGATTTGTAATACAAAGACTCCAAAAGCAAAACAAAGCAATATTTCTCCCCTTATTGAAAGATAGTGGCAATATTTCCGATGTGGTAACTGTAGACTGCAGGTTCAGAGATTCAATCACTGCACACGGGAGAGCAATAGGCAGAGCTCCCTGTGCTGTCTCCACCCACTCATATTTGTATGCAAAATAATCTGCTTCTACCCAAAGGCAAAACCTGAGTGTGTGCAATGTTCTGTGGATGTGCCTTTTCCAAGGGTTATCCTTTAGACTCAGCTGAGCCTTTTTCCTCTGACACGTCTCCACCAAGGCAGGCCAGCCAGTGACATCTGAGCACTGTGCTGTTCACAGATGTTTAGCATTGCTCAGGCTAGTGAGCCTTCTCTGTGCTGACACCACTGTGTCAGCAGTGTCAGCCAAGATGGAAAAACAAGATCTTGACAGGTTCTTGAACAGAGAAAAATGAGGTTACAGCAAAATATTTGATGTTATTTACAAGTCTCGGACTACATCCAAGAATGCAAGCATGTCTTCCAGTGGACCTGCATGAAGAGGTGTTGAAAATAAATACAGTTTTGTCACAATTATTTTCTCATGTCAAATTGCTCCCAAATATTCACAGTCAAAAATATGCTGCACCACAGGAGTGGCAGCAGTAGGGCTGCTCTTCTGTCACTCACTTCACTGCACCAGTCCTTTCCATGACACATCCATGTCACCTGGTGTGTGACACAAACCCAAATGACAAGGCTGTGCTCTTCCACCTGAATTCTTATGCACCACATAGGCCCTGCTGCCCTGTATAAAAGGTCATGATGCAGCAACCTTCCAGTGTCACTATTCTTCCTGCTCATTAGGAGATTTTAACAGGCTGGTATTCACAGAATCACAGAATATGCTGAGTTGGAAGGGACTCACAAGGATCATCAAGTCCAACTCCTGGCCCTGCACAGCACCATCCCTGTGTGTCACCCTATGTGCCCAAGAGCATTGTCCAAACACTTCTTGAACTCTATCTGGCTGGTGCTGTGACCACTGCCCTGGGGAGCCTGTTCCAGTGCACAACCACCCTCTGGGTGAAGAACCTCTTTCTAATATTCAATCTAAACCTCTCCTGACACAACTTCAGGCCACTCCCTCAGGTCCTGTCACTGGTCACCAGAGATCAGTATCTGTCCCTCCTCTTCCCCTCAAGTGGAAGTTGTAACTGCAGTGAGGGCTTCCCTCAGTCTCCTCCAGGCTGAACAGACCAAGTGACCTCAGCCCCTCCTCACATGGCTTCTTCTCAAGGCCTAGTTGGCAGTGAGAAGAGAAAGGCAAATTAGCAAACAGGAGCTTGGAGAGAGCTTTGGGTAGAAAAGCCATGGTGGCCAGAAAAGCCACCATGCTGTGCCCCAGAGCATTTCAGAAGGCATGCTGCCCAAGTCACTATTTAAACAATGGAGCACGACTAACTTGCTGGAGGCCACCGCTCATGAGATCAGGCTTACAGGATATTAGTGATCTGGGACTTGCATCAGGACCTTTCAGCCTTTCTAGTACAACATATGCACCTAAAGTGCTTTATTTTAAGATCAAGACCTGACTTGCCAGTGCACTGGCCTCCAGGCCTCACTGCTTTCAGCGAGCTGGCTGTGCTCAGCCCCTGCAGCTCTGTTGCACTGCAGGCCACAGTCACCAAGTCCATTACAGACATTGTTAACACCACCTCTGCCCTCCCCTCTGTTTTGTATAAGCTGTTCTGTCTGCTCCCTGTTGGTTGTTGCTCCCAGTGTCACATCTTCATTCTAGAGGCAGAGCACGGCTTGTGTCAGAGCCATCAATGCTGTGCACATCCTAACACAAGGTCCTTTGCCAGGCATGCTCCACATGGGTGCTGCTGAGGGCCACAGGTCACCCCTGCTCACCCACACCAGCTGCCCAGCCATGGATATACCCACCTCTTCCTCCTGGTACACAGCTGGGTTTCCCAGCACACATTTCAACGTGTATGGAAGACAACAACTGCATAGGCATCAACAATATGCACTCTGCTAAAATGTCTGAGGCCCCAGCTCAAAGATAATGGCCACCTCATTTCCTGATGGATGTCAGCTGATTACACCTTCACATGGCCCAGAGCCTGTTGCTACTATCTAAGGCATCAGTTGATGTCAGTAGAAAAGGCACAGCCAGGGTCATTATGGCCCAATGTGAGTTGCCCAGTCTTTCTGAATATAGCAGAGATGCATCCCCACCTGAGTGGCTTCAGGAAAAACACTAAAACCACAGTAACTGTAGATCCTTCTACTGATATCTTTCATTAAGAGCATAGGAAGGCATTTTCCACTCCACAGGAAGCTCTGGCTGTCACTACTGCAGGATACATGTGGTGTCCTGGAACAGAAGAAAATTCAAATACAGCTATTTGTGCTTTTAAATGGGAATAAATTCCCTCCCTTAGCCACTGCCCATGCCAAGTGGAGAACAGAATTCTGGTATCTCAGTAGTTTTGTTGGACGGAAGAAACCAGAACTCCTGGTAGAAACCAATGCAAACAGCCATAGCCTCCCATTCCCCTTGCATGTGCAGTGTGAGGTGCATTGTGTTGGGTTACTTCAGTAAGGGCAGTGTGAATCAACAACCCTTCCATGGCCTCCTTTTTCCTCTGTTTTAGCTCCAGTGAAAACACTGAACACAGTCACCTTTGCTAATACATTCCTGCTGTGCTTTCTCACAGCAGTGTTACAGGACAGATTTATCCCAAACCAGTGAAATTTCCTCCAACAAATGAAGGCAGGGCAGACAGCAATGGCCTTCAGTCCCAAACCTGAGCAATTGACACAGGTACAGTGCAATGCTTTATTTACTGGGCGGGGGGGGGGTGGTGGGGTGGTGTGAGGTTGGACTGCTGAGTCTGCATAGCCAGTGATCTTTGGATATTCCTGCTCACTGCATCCCTCTTCTGCATTGGTCCATCAATGGATGTGCCTGGTGTTCCCACCACGAAAGCTTCAGGATGGACTGCCTGAGCAGAAGAAGCAGCAACCTTGTGCTTCTTCCCTACCTCACCTTCCTCCACTGAGTCTGTATACTCTTCTATGCAGCAAAAAATACAAATTCTTCTGTTGGCTCAAAGCTTTGCCTGCACACAGAGGAGAACAAATAGTACTATCTGCTGTTCTGGTGAAAGAATACGCCTATGTTTACTCTTTCCCAACCCTACTACCGATGTGCTGAGGATTTTCTGAAAGTCTTTACTAGAAAATTACAACCACAGCAACATCCAGGTCTTCAGGTTTTGCCTGTTTTCTATAGAAAGTTCAAACACTGTGAGACACAATGGAAATGGGAGGCCCCAAATATCTGAGAGCTACTTATTGGGTTGTTCTTTGGTCTATGGCCAGGGCAGCATCTACCAGCAGAGTAATGCTCAGAGTAGGTGTATCTGATAGGTATTGTTGAGGGGAAATATCTGCCTTAAACACATCCATAAGAACTTTAAACAGCATTCTGTGAAAACGTATCTAAGTGCTAAAGAGTATCTGATTTGATTGAAGACTTTATGCAGATACTCATTCTAGAGAAACCCTGCCCAGTACCAGTACCAGCTCTCTTCTATAGAGCCCCTTCTTTGGCGGTAAACAAAAATCAGCTTCAAGTGATTTTTCTTATCAAGCAGTACTTCAATATTGTTGGGGTTTTCCTTCTCTGTCTGAATAGAAATACTGTTTAGGTAAAGAACAGGAGACTGGGAGGCAACAGAATAGCCCAGGGAGTGAATTCCCCAAAGGCAACAAGCTGCTCTCTGTGCCCAGGTGTAAATACAGCAAGGGAGATTCAGCTCAGTGAGTGGCCAAGGGTTTCTAACTAAAAATCTTTAAGAAATTTGATAGCTAATTTGCTTTGCTGAATATCCATCACTGAAAGCTCAGAAGAACAGATTACACATTCTAGGAACTGCACAGGCATATCTGTAGGGAAGCATTTTCTGTGGGGACTTCCCCTGATGTTTCAAGGTTTATGGGACAGACCCTTAGCTGGGGCGGGTTGCTATCCCACCACCTTGACCTCAGCAGCAATGAAACACTAAACTAGCATTTCTTCTTGTCCAATCTCCCCTTTCCTAAAGAACAGCTGCTAAACATTAACAGAAACCCCCCAACATTTGGGAGATTAAATTGAACAGCAATTTCAGAATGTTTCACATTGCTACAGGAAACCATGAAGCTGCTTTTACAATTCTCCTTTAACAGCTCTGCTAGCTATGCTGCTGTTGTGGTAAAGTTTGTAAGTGGAAATATAGAGGGTGACACAGCATTTTTTAAGAAATATGTCTTCACAACTGCGATGAAGCTTTTATTCTCTCTACCAGTTGTAAATAGTCAAACTTCTAGCAATCTACTCAAACCTTTAGTGCTATCTTTACTGTGTAGTTACCATACACGTACCTAGGCAAAGCTTTCCAGCAAAATAAACAGGAAAAAAATCTGTATTTTGTTTTCTTATTTCTTCTTTTATTTTTCTTCTTTTGAATATTTGTTTTGCAGTTGTTCCCTTTCATCCTTTCCAGAATTTGGTCTTCATGGATTTTTTAATTTGTATCACTTCTGTTATTCATTCAGTGTTTTTCCTTTATAAATAATTATTTTTCCTCTTATATTTTTCCTGTCCTACACTATTGAAATATTGAAAAAAAAAGATTAAAACCTATTCATTTTATTTATTGCTGGAGGATTTCTATGAAATAAGCCAGAAAATTGCACCTTAGGCGAAAGCAGCTACCAACCAGAGCAAATCATCCTTTCAGACATGAAAGAGTCTCAAAGAAGCCAATATTTTTTGAAGACAACCTCATTGGCAATTTTGGTAGGTACATATTACCTAATAATAATAATACATATTATTATTTCTCAACGGCAGGAAATTGAATAAAAAAATAGTTGATCATCTCATTGCACAGTATTTGAAAGGCATGACTGAAGAATAAACGCCCCACCCCCTTCTAATTAACTGGACTAGTCACATATTAATTAAGAACACGCATAAGCCTTTGCTAGATGTAGATCATGTACATGAAAGTGGGTAAGTCAGAAGTCTGGGAAGACTGTTGCTTCATTATGGACGGAACTCACTGAAACTTAAACACCAGGTAGAATCCATTAAATTACTTAACTCTCCTGTTGAAAAGTTCAAATAAGAACCATGTCACTAATGAGAATAAAAATGATGGATTCCTATTACTCATTTATTTCATAGGGATTAAGGCAAGAGTCCTAGGGAGATGAATTCTGTATTCAGTTCTGGGCCCCTCATTAGAAGAGGTGCTGGATTGTGTCCAGAGAACGGCAACAGAGCTGGGGATGTGTCTGGAGCACCAGTCTGGTGAGGAGCTGCTGAGGGAGCTGGGGGTGTTTATTCTGCAGAGAAGGAGGCTCAGAGGAGGCCTTATTACACTCTAAAACGGCCTGAAAATAGCTTGTAGTCAGGTGGGGGTCTCCTTTTCTGTGTAAAAACAATAGAACAAGAGGAAATAGAGGAAATGGCCTCAAGTTGAAGCCAGTATGATCTTTAGATTCACGTTGATCTTTAAAGTCCCTTCCAATCAAGTTCCTATGAAGTTGTGCCAGGGCAGGTTTAGATACAGTATTAGGAAAACCTTTTTCACGGAAGGAATTATCAAGTATTGAAACAGGCTGTCCAGGGGAGCTGGCTGAGACACCAGCCCTGGAGGTATTTAAAAGATGTGTACATGTGGTCCTTAGGGACATGGTTTAGTGGTGGACTTGGCAGTGCTGGTTTAAGGGTTGGGCTTTATGATATTAAAGGTTTTTTCCAACCTAATCAATTCTAAAATTCTATTATTCTAATACTTGAATTGCAAGACACATGTTCAGAGAAATCCCTGATTCTAGACCATCCTCCTCAGGATGGGGTAAAAAATGATTGAAAAGCTCAGGGGTCAAGCTAAGGACAGGAAGGCCCCTCAGCAATTACAGTCAGAGGCAAAACAAAGTTCTCTTGGGGAAAATGAATTTATTGCCAATTAATAACAGAGTAAGACAGAAATAAACCCAAACCTAAAGGCACCACCTCCTCTCCTCCCTCTCTGCCTCACTCCTATGCTCAACTTCTACCTCATCCCCCTTGCCTTGAGCAGTGCAGGAGGATGGAGACGTGGGGGGTTCTAGTGAGTTCAAGACTATCTCTCTTATTTCTTCCTCCTTCCTGAGGAGGAAAGCATCACCCATGGGCCACAGTTCCTGCCAAAAATACCTGCTCATGCATGTGCTCCTCTCCACAGCTGCAGACCCTGCCAGAAAGCTTGCTCCAGCATGGGCTCTCCATAGGTTGCAGCTTTCCTGGGGGCACATCCACCTGCTGCATGGGCTGCAGGGCAATCTCATCTGCTGCCTGGAGCACGTCCTCCATTTCTTCACTGACCTTAAGTGTTTGCAGGACATTTATTTTCCACTCACTCCTTTCATAGCTCTTGAGCAGTACTTTTCACCTTTTCTTACTGATCACAGAAGTTCTTAGCAATGCCATCCCATGAGCTCAGCTTTGGCCAGTGGCAGGTCCATCTCAGAGCTGGCTGGGGAAATGACTGACATGGGGGCATCCTCTGCTGCCTTCATCCAGAAGTCAGCCTTGCAGCCCCCCAGCTGCCAAAACCTTGTCACACAAAAACAATACACTTCAAAAGCAGAAGCATCTACAGTGCTGAAAAACATGTTCTCCTTCTGTGCCCATTGTTTATCTACAATGAACACATTTTACTTAGAATATGTACTTCATCTGTAGCAATTATTGCAACAAAATCCTAGACCCCCCATTTATTTACCACATACTATTTATAGTATAATACATATTTCACACTTCTTAGAGCAGCGGTTTCTTTTCACTTCCATAATAATGACTGTGAATACCTGCATTATAGTAAGTTTCATATTTAATTTACCCTTGTAGAGTTGCTTAGTATTAGCCTAAGTCCAGCTTCACTAGTTGCTTTCCTTCACTCTCAGTGTTTCTTCACATTCACACTTGCCACAAAGCTGTCATCAACCCAACTGGAAGGTTATGAATAGCTTCACTTGGTTTGATCTGCTCACAGTGGTTACACTAAGCATACTACTACTGCCTGATTTCTGTCAAAGTGAGTTTTTTTTCAAATCAAGTTGTGAAAAGAAGAAAACCAATGTAATCTTGTACAACGCAGTTTTATTTTTTTTAATGAAATGCCCTAGCATCATAAAACAGAACACATTTTCTAATCTTGAAGCCAGCAAGATTGGGAAAAAAGAAAAATCAAAGCTGGTTTTCCTATACATAATTTCCATACTAAGATTACATTCGGAGAAAAAAATCCCTAGAATTAAAATGTAAGCAGACATTACTTACACAGCTCTCTTAAAAATAAACTGGACATGTCATACAACTCACATATGGTGCTTTGCTGGTTTAATATGCTACAAATAGAATTATTCAAATGCAACTATGCAGCTTTTCTATTGCCTAAGACCTTTAAATTTTATTATGTTGCAATACCTTTATTATTTACTTCACACTTCTTTACCATACTATACAATGATCTTTCATCCTTTTCTGGTGGCTTTTTCTCAAAAAGGAGACCTTCACTGTGGCTTTCTTTGGAAACACCAAGAACTCAGTTGCAGATACTCAAATACTCAAAGCATTTCCATATACATTCACTATGAGATTAAGTCTCCATTTTTCAAGTAGGGGTCTCATGACTTGCTAGTAAACTAATGGAAAGAGCTGGTTAGTATTTATTCCAGTTCTCATTGATGAGAATGTGCTCTAGATAGCTGCAATGCCCTAAACTCCCTCACTGTTGGTAAGCTGAGTGTGCACCATTACCTCCTGCACAAGAATTACTGTAACTTGGAAGTCTGGGTACTCTCACAATATTCATGAATTAATCACAATAACCATAGGCATTTTTTAACAAATTACACTTTCAAAAAATATTCACATTTGTAGAACTGCATAATTTCATTTTCAATGGGATGTTAGTTCAAAAGTACTATTTCACTTATTAAACATGGCTTTAAAAATACAGTATATGTAACACCTGTGTAACAAGTGTCAGAAAAACACTGGATGAATCAACATTTCAACTCATTGCATTAATAAGGAAAGAAAACAGCAGTAGTTTTGGAAAAGTATTCAAGTATTTTCCTGAAATACTATGTAACAAAATAAAGATCCTAAACTTTGTATGATTGTACTTGAGGCAAATATAATTTGCAAGTGCTTTTTGTCATATAGAGCAATAAGAATAATACTTTGTAACAAAGGTATAGAACACAATTTTGATAATACACAAAACTGGAATGTAAATAACTTCAATAGACAAAAATAACCTGCCATTTATAACAATATTCAAGTGCTTCAGTAATGAAATGAGCAATCACCATGGCTTACACTGACCACATATATGAGAGACATGAAAGTAACACAAGCTGGATGACAGAAGTACCAATAAATATAATATACATGAATACAGACTCATCAGCTGTTTGGACACAAAAAACCCCCTCAGATGAAGTCAGTTTTAAAGAGAACTTTAAACTTCAACAATTAAAAAAAGATAGACTAGAATAGGGGCTAATTTCTGTCCTCGAACAGGAACAAATCTGTACAAGAAGAGCAAAATTTAGCCCCAACCCTGGACACAGAACATGTATGTGCCACAATACACAAAACTATATACAACTTAAATAATCATTCCATAGCTCTATATGACAGTCTAATGTTTTTTTGTTATAAAAACAAATCAGCACAGTGAATTCATGATTTGTCAGACATCAGTTTCTTCCCTTGGCTTCACAAAGTAAATTATTTTGTTTCATATTTAGTTAAATTATTTTAAGGATTTTCAATCATCAAATTGTATTGCTAAACTTAACACTTCAACAACTTATTTTGCAAAGACATTTTAATGTATGGAGTAGAATGTCCAAAGAATTGTGTGCTGAAGAGGGAAGCTTTTAATATGTTAATATCAGATATTTTTAAAAATTAAAACTTGCTGGTGTTTGAGAACTTATTTATATTTTCCTTTCCTGTGCCCTCCTGATATTATACAAGTACTCCTGCAATTTGCTTGCAAGACTTTTCAGTTGCACTGTGTGGTATTTGGTATCATCCAAAGAGTCATAAAACCTTTTATAATCCCAAAAAGCATGATGCAAGGAAACCTTCAAAGACAGAATATATAGGATGAGGTGTGTCCTGTATATAGTTGTGCTTTTATTTTTCAAATATCTGTACACTATTATTGTTATTACTTAAAGCCAGGAATGTATGTTTGAATTGCATTGATAAGTTGCAAGGTATTGTCAGAATTACAAAATGAAAGATTTTAATTAAAAAAAAAAGCAAATGACAACACCGTTGTCCAGCATTTAAGCCACATGCAAGTACATAACACTCCCAGCAGAAAACATCTTTTCTCAGACACTGAAAATGTCTCATCTTGGTGCCAGTGGCAAGTCCAATGTTTCATAACATTTAGATATTATTGCAACACAACTACTAAATTAGCTCTCTAGAAAAGCACAGAGAATTTACCAGTTATCATGAATACATAGATATAGGCCAATCCCATCTTTTCTAACATAACAGATTACATTGCTCCAAGATACATTTTAATGATTACAATGGTTTTTAAAAAAAGACACAATACAGTAAGATGTCTAAAATTATAGTGAAGCCATAAAAAAAAAATCTAGAAGTTTAAAATACTTGTCAATTTGACTAAAATGCATATTTACTCAATTTCCTTGAGCTTTTATTTTTTCTTCTCCCCATTGGAGGAACAATGTCTATAGTAATTGTTCAATGCTACTCTGGCTGTGGGCAGCTTCATCTTTACAGTTTTCCTCAATTCCCCTTGCAAACAGTTTCATTAACTGGCAGTGAACCCTGAAAAATATAGAAAATTAGTAAGAAATAAATGGGTAACACATATTTAATTCTAATAATCCATTAATTTCAAACAGCTGGACAAAGTTTCTTACACCTGACTACAGAAACACCATGCTCTCATTTTAGATACAATCCTCCCTGCTCAGAGGGCTGGATGCTTTCATCCATCCTCTTTTACTCCCCTTGTCCACACAAAAAGTTCTATGGACACTTAGATGAGCCAATCTTTTACAATATACAGCATTTATAAAACTCATCTTTGGACTGTTAAGTGATTATATTTTAATGCAACACACTTGTATGCAAGAATTATGGGTTTGGTTCCCTTTGCTATAAAAACAACAAACAAAACAAGGGACCAAAACTAATCCAAAGAACAACAACCCAAACAAAACCAAACAAAAACAAAAAAAGAGAAAACCCCAAAAAAACAACCTTTCAAATTTCACAAACTTCTAATTTGATTATTTACACAATTGCAGAATTCTTTCTCCGTATGTGAAGACTGGAGATAAGACTGTGCTGTGTGCAAAATCCACAAAGTATGGGATATACTCTATTTCTGTAAGACAAGGATGCTTACTGAAGCTAAATAGGAAAAGCTATTGCTTAGAGTAATGAGGCATTCCACACATTCAAAAAGAATCCTTCCAACACCATCTTCACTTTCAGCATTTTAAACACATAATACCAGTTCCTAAGTAGTAAGTATGACTTCAAAGGTACAGCCATCCATATCACTCAGAGTGATCATTTACAACATACATGGTTGCAGTATTCTCTGGAAAGGATTCAAAATGGTAAGAAAAATATTTAGGTTTATTATCAGAAGACTGAAATTTGCTTTGCATAGGGATCTTTTAGGGATGTATTTATAAACATCTTTAAAATCAACGAGAAGGCTTAATGTATTCTGCTATATAGACAGAAAAATCAAACTTTACCTCACTTGAATTGCTGAACTATCCAGAGTTTCTCCATCACAATTCCAGGTGCTATTAACAATATTACAGCAACAGGCTGGATGATCTCTGCAGAACTGGCCAAAACGTTTCTTTCCTATGTCCATTACATTGCTTTCGTTGTCTTCTGAAACCTTTGATGTAAATTGGAAACACTTCACCCGATAAACGTCTACAAATGGAAAGTCAAACTACCGAAAAAAAAAAAAGAAAAAAGAAAGAAAAAAAAGGCAAATCAGGCAGTTGTAAGTAAATACAGTTGATGTATAAAGCAACTCAGCATGCAGCATTTTGTACTCAAGGAAAGTCTGTCCACTCCAGTTTTCTAGAGAAGCTTACCTGAGGTATAAAGGGATATTTGTTTGTGAGAAACTGCACAAGTCAAAAACAATAAAGCCAGAATGAAACCTTCCTTCTCAATGGTCACTGTATAGTGTATATCACAGCAAAACTGTATAACAAAAGCTGCATGGAAGACCACCCCACCCCGAATTCGAATTTACCTCCTGACTGAGGCCCTGGACTGCAAGCTGATGGAGATAAGATAAAGTGACTCAGGTCTGGGCTGGGGGAAGAGAATACATCCCCAGGAGGACTGGGCTCAGCATCTTCGTCATGGAGACGACAGCCCTGGGGCTATCAGCTGCCAGGCTCCAAGAGACCCACACATCAAAGGGGGGAGGAGGAGAGGATCTGGGTGTGTGGTGAAAAAGCCTCTGGTCAGAAGCAGTGATGCCTCCTCTCCCCTCCGTGCAGAGGAGCCCAGCAGCAGGGGCCCTTCACCTGGGAAAGGCACACCCACATGAGGGACAGCAGAGAACGTGTCAGGGCCCATCAAAGGCCGCCCCCAAAGGAGTCCCCAGATCCTGCACCAGAGCACTGCACATCATGCAGAATGATGCAACAGATCCACAGTATTGCAAGGGACAGTGACAAACCTGCCCCCTTCAAGAGAGGCACCTGGGTGTTCCCAAATGTGTATTAATCCATTGGACTCTGTGCTTTTCAGCAGGGGACCCGCACCACCAAGAAGACCAGATGGAGGGAAGCAAATCCATGTGAGGGTGATATGTTTCTACTTAATCTGTCTCTGTCACTCTCTCTTCTGTGACTCGTCTCCCCTCCCCCCCTTTTTTTTTTATTTCTTCCTTTCCTTTCTCTTTCTTTGCCTCTTTTACTATTAAATAAAATATATCAGCTTTTTGGTCTCAACATCTAATTTGTTTCGTTTTAATCAAGTTTTGGGGTGCATTTTGAACCTTCCTGGGTTCGATCCCTTTTATTCACAGGGACTTAGTTTTCTTTGCTTTTCTGTGCTTAGACCAGATCGTAACACAAAGTCAGAAAGGCTTGGATTGTATCTTTGCACCATCCTGAGGAGATGTTCAAGTACAGTCCTTAAGACGCATAGGCTATTCTGAAAGTCTTCTGCTTTTGCACTTAGAACAATGCCCTGAAGGCGAGAATTCCATGGCAGTGTGAGCCCTTTACCTCTCAAGCCTTCCCTCAGCCTCTGTGATCAAACCACAGGGCTGGGGGTATATGAAAATAAGAATAGAGGGCAATACTATTACATTAAAAAAACTAACTAGTTAATTCACCTAGAAAAAGCAGGTCAATTAGAAAACTGCTCTTAAAACCGAGGCTCAGATTTACACTACCGTATTGAACAAATGCTTTAGAACAGGTGTCATTAATTGAAGGGACAATAAATTAGAGGCTGCCCCCATCTTGCCCTGAAAGCAACTTAACAGATACAGAGCTAACTATTCAGCAAGCTGTATCAAATACAGACAGCTCATTTAGCAAAGGCCATGGAGTATGTCTGTGTGTGTCACGGGAAGAGGATGGCTCCTTTGGGAACCAAATGTGAAGCAAGTTCACTCACAAACCAGTCTGTACTGATGTACAGTCACACTTCCCTTCCTTTTTTTTTTTTTTTTTTTTCCTTCCCATTTCCTTAAGTTTTCAAGAAGGGATTCCCAAGAAGGGTTTTTATGGTGGACACTAACCTCAGCTAAGGACCTATGTACAACTCTGCATTTAATCTCCACTGCAAAACCAGCATATCCCAGAGAAGGAAATGGCCACAATGACAACCAGGAAAAGCAGAGATGGAGAGACCTCCTAGGTCTTAAGTTTCCTCAGCTTTTAATCATAAATGAACTGTGAAGTCATCAAACTCTATTCTTGGAAGCAGTGGCTCCTGGACCCAAGGGGGCTCACTAAACAGTGTGCTGGTCCAAACTGCTCAGATGCAATTGCTGGTATCCATGGCTACATTGTCACCTGTGTCTATGCAGAGAGCACCCCAGCTCTCATGCCTCAAGCCTAAGCAGAATTATCCCTTGATAATGTTACAGCCAATTTGAAAGGTAGCAAGGGATGGCTTCAAATGGTTGAAAAGATCAAGGGAACAGTGAGTGAGAAGGAGTGAAGGGAAGAGGAAGAGATTCTGAACAATGGGAAGGACAAATATGGACACATTCACAATGTGGAAATAAGGAAAAGGATATATACTAATTCTTTCACAACGGAAGAAGACTAGCAAAATAAACATGCAAGATTTGTTACTGCTTTTATGCACTAGATATGACATTAGTCCATTGTTCAGATAATTTCCAGAAGATGTTAATAATACCAGGTTGTGACAAATATTAAATATGTGTAGTCACAGCCACAGCTCTGTTTCAAGAGATATTACAACCCAAAGCAGTGATGAATCTTCTCACCTGACAGCTACAACACATGCAAGAAATAATTTTGAAGCTGAATGCATAAAGCTCATATCCCGGTCACTTATATGTAGTAAAACACTGCTAAAAGCCTGCAGTTTACAATCAAATTGCAGTTCTGGTAACTTTCCTCTAAATCACATTTTTATGCAGTTCACAAAGATGATTTATTATTCTTCACCACATCTACCTCAGCTATTCATGCTGTGAGTAGTTTTTCATGCTATAAGCAGTTTTTCATGACAACTACATGAGGGCACAGTTGTGATAAAATAACTTTTAATATTGTTCAAACAGCAAATACATGGAAAATGTTACAAAACTGAATTCAGTTGGCAAAAGTGGAATTTTGTTAGAATGCTGTGGCCAAGTAGTTGACTGGTAAAATGCTTTGAACTGCTTTTTTTTTTTTTCTTCATGGTACACATTCTGAGATTGCATCACCCAAAATGTATAAATTTTTAAAAAACAACAAACTTGCTTTATAGACATTATTTCTGTCCTATAAGAATACCCATATTTACACCTTTGATGGACTCTATATGGACACTGTCAAAAGGAATACACACCTGATCATCTTGGTTTGTGTGTCTGACCAGATACCGAAGAAAATCAAACCTGGAGCATTTCCGAACTAGAATGAGGTCTGCTGAACCATCTGCCAAATGAGCTGCTGGTGAAAGACCTTTTGGACTTCGTGGACAGGCACAGCTCATATTTACTGCATTGATAGCTAGAAATTTCCCTTTTATAACCTTCCATTCTTCTTCGCCTTCTGAAACACATCAACAAAGACGTGGAGATGGGTAATCATTTGATCTACTCACAAGAACACTGAAAAGCAATCAACAGCAACTTAAAAGTCTTCCCTGGGCATTTTCGTGTACTGTCAATAAATATTTAAAATAAACTACATTTAAAAATTATGGTTTTGAGTATCTGTTTTTCATACACTAATACAGAAAGTTGCTTTCTCCCTTCAGACTGTGACTATCTCCCATAACTGCTTGCCTGTTCTGGCCTATGCATGTCAAATTCAGGATCAGTGCTATTTGAGAAAGCCTGCAAAACCACAGGGAGGGAAAAGACAGAGGCAACTTACAACTCTTGTAGTGTGAAAGTTCAGAGGGATTAACTTTTAAATTCTATTTTTGCTCTTCAACTTGTTAATCTTAAATAAACAATGATACAAAGATTGTAGTTTAGTATTTGGTTTAAAGCAATATTCCTCTTCTGCCTCAATGCAGCAACTTAATTTTTTAAAAAGTCAAAGGGAAGGGATGACTCAGTGTGCAGCAATGACCAGCAGGCAGCATATCAGGAGTTTGTGTCCACTCTAGCCCCAAATGTCCCAAGATTAGAACTATTAACAGAGTTAAATGTTCCTGTGTGCAAATCTTCAGAGATTTCTGGAAAACAACACAAGGCCTCTTTTCAATACTTTGAAACTCTGTTGGAGATTACATGTAGACTGAGTTTAAATGTGTGCTGGCTTTGATACTACCAGGAAGCAGAGAATTTTCTAGAACAAAGAAGCATTGGCAGGCAATGCAGAGTTGTTGCCTAAACTGTATTTTCTTGAATATGGATAAAAATACATGAAAAATGCCTTCTTTGGTTTTTGATTACACATAATTGTCTCCCTTATCACAATAAGAAAAAGGCAAAAAGCAGCCATAACACTCTTTTTCTCCTACCAATGTAAGTGGACTCATTTCAAATGAACAATTCCACAGAAGTAATGACTGCAGAATAGACTATGGACATACATGTTGTTCTAAGACTGGAGTGCCTGTCAGAGAGTGAAGTGCCATCAGGGCTAAAATTAAAGAGTGAACAAAAATGCTTAAGTTTGTTTATGTAAACAAGGTAAGAGATTTTGAGGAATGTTAACTGGTATGGACTTGAACATCTAACATTACTCAGTTCCCCACATTTTGGTTGATTTACAGTGATTTTCAAGGTGTTTTTCTGATGGGATTACAGATGATGTTTATGCTATATATTTAATGTCCTGGAATTCTGGTATTCCTTACTGTCTCTGTTCTAGGAACTTCACGTTTACTTTAGAGAATCAGCATTACAACTGTCTAGGTTATTTTGAACCTGAAGTCTATGATGCATTTATTTTGAATTGACATGTTCCAAGCTCTATACATCAGGAAAAATAAAAAGAAAAAAAATGTTTCCAAAGTATTTTGTAGTTCTTCACTCTTTCAACTTCTCTCATTTCCTGGAATTCATTGAAACTTCTTACTATCTACTCTCTAGTAACAGAACCAAGAAAACAAGTTTTCCAGGAAAAAAACATGTAAGCTTATAACATGACAAAAGATTTAAAGAAAACAAAAAACTTTATTATAATTTTTCCATCTACACTATCCCCTCTACCTTCTGAGAAACAAATCAGAAATAGCAAGAAAAAGCCACAGCTTTTAAATTCAACACTTTTGCTTCATTTGCCACAGTGCTTTTTAGTATTGCCTGCTTTACTGCTGATCTTTTTATGTTGCTTTCAAACACGACATTATCGAAAGAAGTAATTTAAATCAGATTCAAAATGTGCATCTTAAGAGAGATGAGACATACCTAAATGTCAGACTATAGAATGACTGTTCGGGCTGCAGGCAAATGACAAGACCCTGCTCTGAGACGAAGGTAACTGAACAGAACATAAACTACTGGAACTGGAAACAACAGGCATTTTCTGATACACAAACAACAGAATGCCAACATGTCCCTTTACTGATAAATCCTTTTGCTGTTTCTCTGAGAAGCAGAGTAATTTAGTAATTTAGCCATCAGTGTGTCTAGATAAGTATTAACATTTTAAGTATGCTCAGTGTAGTAAGTCTCAAAAGTAAAATGCTTATTTATGTTACTGTAATAGATGGTTTGCATCTGGTATAAATCTCAGCATGTTACCCAAGAACACCTTCACTGTTCAAAGAATGAACGAAGTCAGGGTATCAATCACATTTTAAATGAACAACTGTTTTCATAACCATTTTGCAGAGTGTGTCACCACAACAACACCAATTATTTGCTCAAAATATCCTACAGTAGGGCAGTCATAAGCAGGGAGTGCATAAGTGGCACTCATTTCAATGGCCTATTGTGTACACACACTGCTGGAATCATAAGTTGCTGGAATCAGCATAAAGTACTAACACTCAACATTTACTCAGCACATGCACAGAGACTCCTGCACAATACACAGAAACATGTTCAGCAACAACCAATCAAGCATCCTTCTAAACTTATCTGAATTACACACAAACCTAGCAGGCACAATGAAAGAGTCAGCCAAGACACCCTGCTGAGTGAAAAGCTTATCTGAAGCGGAGATTTAAAATCCTTTCTATTGTGAATCAAAAGTAGCTATTGCATTGTTTCCTTACCAGTACTGCATGGATAAGAGACTGGACTGCAAAGAAAGCCAGCTACCAGAAGTAGAATGGAATAAAGTAAACAATATCCTACATAATCAGCTGCTTAATGTCATCTGCAATGTTGGCTAAAACTGTCTTGATTGCTAACTAACTTGTAGCTTTCTGGTAGCTCCCTTTGCTGGATGAAAGGCAACAAAAAGGCAGATTTAAAAATAGTTTAAACAGCTGTTGAAACGAGAGGAAAAAAAAATTATGCCCATTAGAAAAAAAACCCCCACAAGTGTGCAGAATGGTTAGAATGTGGAAAAAAAAAGAGAATAAGGATAGCATAACTAGAGAAAGAGGACAGAAATCTCATTTATCATTTATAGTGAATATTGGTGGGATGTTGTACAGAAATAAAGTCCACTAGATCCACTAGTAGTTGTCCAAGTTCACAGCGTCATAGTAGGGTGGTATTTGTGCTAACAAACACAAATTTTTAATCTTGATCTATTCTGAAAGTTATCTTAATGAACTGCTTGCTTCTATGACAACTCACTGTTTATCCATTCAGTCCTTCTCACAAAAACTCATTGTCCTAGCTCACAGAATATTATTTTTCCTAAAGAAAAGAAACTAAACACACTGGAATATAGAAGTCATTAGTATGATTTTATGTTAGTATAATTTTATTAGAATTTTCTGAGGTTTGGGTGGAGAAGATACCTTACACGTTTTTCACATACTTAGAATCATAGTATCATAGAATCAGTTTGTTTGGAAAAGACCTTTAAAATCAGAGTCCAAACGTCAGTTTAGCACCACTAAACCATATCTGCCCAAGTGCCACATCCATGTATCCCTTCCAGGACACCACTTCCATGGTCAGCCACTGCTTGACAACCCTTTCTGTGAAGAGATTTTTCCTAATATCCAAACTAAACCTTCCCTGGCATAATTTGAGGTAATTTCCTTATAACCTGGAAGAGGAGAGAGAACCCCACAAGGCTACAGCCTCCCTTCAGGCAGTTGCAGAGTGTGATGAGGTCTCTCCTGAGCCTCCTTTTCTCCAGGCTGAATACCCCCAGCTCCCTCAGCTGCTCCTCACAGGACCTGTGCTCCAGACCCTTCACCAGCTCTGTTGCCCTTCTCTGGACATGTTTCAGCACCTCAATGTCCTTTTTAAAGTGAGGGGCCCCAAACTGAACATAGGATTCAAGGTGTGGCCTCACTAGTTCTGAGTACAGGGAGGCGATGACACTTACACATGTTTTCTGTAAACTGAAAGAAACAATGGATTATCAAGTAACTTAGAATGTTTATGAAAGCAAAATACATGCACACTTGAACTGGTATCTTCTGAAAAAGTAATTTGTGTAATACTACCACATTTTACTTTTTTGATGAATTACCTTCTTGTTTTAATCCATGCTCCTTGTTCTGTTCTGCCAGCTGTTTCTCACTTTTCTTGCAAATGTAACATCTGAAAACAAAAATACCATTCAATTCCTGAAAGTCTTCCATTATTATTAATTTCAACTTTTTTTTATTTTAACCAGTCATTACAAGATCTTCCTCCATCACAAGATGCACCACAGCACTGACAATCCTCATGTGGCATGAATCATCATAGGCCTGCAGGCAGTGCAGTTATTTAAGTACAGTTCTAAAGATTACTGGATGTCAGAGGTAACAGCAGCAGAGAGCCACAAGATCACACACCTTGGAAGGGATCTCTGATGTGATCAAAGTTGGTCTCACAGCACAGCTCAAAGTTGGTCCTACAGGATCAGGATGTTCAGTGTCTTACTCAGTTGAGTTCTGAGGATTTGTGAGGGTAAAGTCCATAGACCTCTGGGCACCTTGTTCCAACATTTGACTGCTCTAACAGTGAAAGACACTGACATACTGGAGATAGTCCATCTCACAAGTGCTGTGTTGACTTCCCTCCTGCCTAGAAAACTCAGTATAAGGTGAGCTTTCCTTGCTGCAAGGACATACTGCTCACTCAGGTACAGCTATTGCTCACCAGGATCCTGAAATTATTTTCAGCAGAGCTACCTTTGATCCAGTCAGTGCCCAGTCAGCACTCTTGCATGGGACAATTCCACCCCAGGTACAGGATATCTATGTCTTCTGAACTTCAGGAGATTCCTATCAGCCATTTCTTCAGCCCATGAGGATCCCTCTGAACAGCAGCCCTGACTTTCAAGATAAACCACACCTCCCAATCTGGTATCATCCATAAAACTACTGAGAGCACACTTTCTGAGTGTCCCAGTCATTAATAAGGACATTGCACATTATTAGGCCCAATATTCCCAAGGGACACCACTAGTAATTGGCTGCCAGCCAGACTTGGCATTCACAGCTATTCTAGTAGTCCAGCCAGTTTTTCACCCACCCACTTACCTAGTCCACACATCAACTTAGTTTTAAGAATACTACAGCAAACAGGATCAAAGGTCTTGCTAAAGTCAAGGTATGTAACATCCACTGTTCCCCCTTCATCCAGGAGCTTGGGGACTTGTATGGCCTGAGGTGAGACTACATTAGTGAAAAATGGGGTAAAGGAGTGACTTTGCAGCCTTTTGGATATCTTATCACTATGTTCCCCATGCCACTAAGCAGCAAGCCCACAGCCTTTTGTATGATCAGTATGTTTAAATAATCCCTTCATAAGAAGCAACACCCTTCACATTCCTCACTGATTTCAACTCTGCCTGAGCTTCGGCTTTCTCAATTTCATTTCTGCAAGTTTAGGCAATATCTTTTGTGTTCTTCCAAAGTAACCCATTCCACTTTCACCTCGTCTTTACTACTCAGTTCCTTGTTCATCCAAATTGCTTTTCTATCCTGGTTATTCAAGTTTCTGAGTATCAGAATGGATTATTCTTGAACTTTGAGGAGGTACCAACTAACTCTCCTATGCCTCTTTGTATTCCAGGACAATTTCCCATGGAAGTCTTTGTACTCCCACAGTCACCACTGCCAGAACTGCCCCCAACCATCACATCCCCACTTTTTATCTTCTGTAACAAGATCAGCAGAGCAGTTGTTCTAGTCAGCCTGTCAATCACCTCATTACCACACTCCAGGATTCTTCTAAATTGCTTGTACCTGGCCCTATTGCCCTTTCAGCAATTATCAGGAAGTAAAAAATCCCGTGAGGCATCAGGAATTCCTTACTGCATTCCAGAGACCTGGATGACAGCTTTCTCCCTCTGGAGCCTCCCTGCATCAGGGCACCTGATGCATTGGGATAGTTGCTCCAGCTGATACTAGAGTCTGATCTCTAGTGTGCCACAGCACTAGCACAGCAGTCTTATTGTTTCTGGACAAAATTTGTGGCTTCCCTCTATCCTGCTGTGCTGTTTGGTGCTGTGACAAGCACTTTATCTCTGATAGCTAAATTCATATATAAAGAAGAATACTAGTGCATAACTTCAAGCAGATGAAAGTAAAGAGAAAGGAAGGAGCACTGGGAGATTAAAGCAGACCCCCTGACTAAAGAAACAAGTGAAGAATATCACACAGAATTCATACAGCATCACATACAGTACACAAAGACACAGGCTAAATAGGCTGACTCCTGAGAGGACTTGTCCTCAGGACAAGCCATGCCAGCTGTTGTTACAGCACTAAAACAACTCCTAAAATAGATCCAGTTACAGTGTGAACACTTGGGAATTTCTGAATTATTATTCCCATTTGTAGAAGCTACAAGGCATCCAGATTTTTGATTTCTTAGTAGTAACACAGCATAGTATCCTCAGCATCTTGTAACTGGGTCCTGTGCTGTTATATTTTGCTTCACTTAAAATTGAGGGAGGAGGAGAACCAGCTAACAAAATTGTATTAGATTTTTGTTTAATGACCTGATAAAATGAAGTGCTCTTTTTAATGAGTCCATAATTGTTTTTACAAGCTTATCTCTTTTAGAGTAAGTGTTTTCATATTAAAACCAACAGTTCTGTAACCTCTATTTATGTACAGGCCTTTATAAATAGTTCACACCAAAAATCCAGAGATAAACATTAGCCTACCCCGTTCTGCAGCTCTCTTTATCTCGTGGAGATCCATGTGTGTGTTTTGCTGGTTGATAAGCAATTGTTCCTTCATAATAATGATGAGAAAGGAAAGTCTTGACGCCTACATAAAAAAGGCATTATGCAGCATTAAGTCCCTATAAATCCACATGGCAAACATCTATGCATAGATTCCTTGATTTTTCCTCTGCTTCCTTCTCTGAGGACTGCAAAACAATAGTAGCCCTCCTCAAGCTCAGAAGTCTTTTTCTTACGATGTTTTAGACTTAAGGAACAAGAAAATACCACAGCACCACTCCAATGTTTTAACATTTGACAGAAGTGTCATTATTTCACTTGCCATCTTTAAAAACCATCTAAAAATTTCATTATATATCACTGCTGAATCTTAAAATTGGCCTGCACTAAAATTCTCCTCATGCATCTTCATGCACAAGATAAATCAAACAAAGCAGAAGATACTTTCCACTAGCATAGGATTTGTCCAAATATTAGGTAACAAGATTCAATCACTCATCTCTCTCTAATGAATGCTAGAATAAGGGCAAAATTAACAATTCATTCCATCAGCTGAATGTTCAAGACAGATGAGTGCCTCTCTCTTGAAGTGACTAAATAGAAAGTCAAAATGATTAGGACAGAGAAGTTAATACTTTTTAGGCCATTTTCAATAGGTGGCACATATTCAACATAACTTTATTGAGCCCTCTCTCAATGTTAAGCCCAAAGTTACAGAGCTTTATATAATATGATCCAATATACTTGGTGCTACAACAAGTTTAAAATCATGTTCAGTCTGTTTCTGGTGTTTACAAGCTTCAAAGAAGCTTGGTTTGGAAAGAGTAAATCAACTGCTCCAATACTACAGAAGAATGTAGTAATTAAAGAAATTACCTGAGTAGTCATATCTCATTGGACCCATCCACCGCTTCTTCTCACTGTCTTTTAATATATCTCCATAAAAACCATAACCCAGCAATGACACGGAGTATTTCAAAAACGTGTTGTTGTGATGTACAGAAGACACATCCAGAGGCTGACAGTCACCTATGAGGATTAGAAGTGCAAGACTCTGTCAAGCCTTATTTTATTTGCAGCTTCAAGCATGATAGTAACTTTAACATTGCAAAGTCATTAAAAATAAAAAATACGTCTTGCATTTATGTTGATATATACGTCATAAATACACACACTTCTTACATATGAAGGAAAGGAAAAAATATTTTTAATACTAATTTAATCTCCTACTTTAAAAGCATTAAACACTAAGTGAGAAGAAAGGGCTTAGTATGCTAAAAATGTATAACAAAGAGTTGACACTCCTTTACCCTGTAGCAGTAGGAGGGGATAGAGTCATGGAACTGTTTAGATTGGAAAAGGCCTTTAGAATCATCAATTCCAAATGTCAGCCCAGCCCTGTCCAAGGCCACTATTAAACCATGTCCCTATGTGTCACATCTACACATCTTCTAAATATCTCCAGGGATGGTGAATCAACCACTTCCCTGGGCACCCTGTGTCAGTGCTTGACAGCCCCTTTCACCAAGCAGATCGATGCAGTATCTCCTGTACATCTCCTGGGGACTACTTAAACCTCTGTGTCATACTATCAGAAGATAACTGAAGCTGGAAGGAGCCTTTGGAGGTTTCCCATCAAACCTTCCACTCAAACCAGGTTCAGCTTTGAGGTCAGATTGGGTTAGTCAGGGCTTACCCAGACAAGTCCTAGAAACCTGTAAGAACAAAGAGTATACCCCTTCCCTGATGTCCTCCTCATGCAAGCATTGGAGTGGGTGTGGGATGGTGGGAGTTTTGGGGGTGGGATTTTTGGCTTGTTTGGTATTTTGGAGAGCTTTTCTGTTTCACAGGGAGGTTGGATCAGATGATCCACTGTGGTCCTTTCCAACCTGACCCATTCTGTGATTCTGGGACTTAATAGCAGAGATAAGATCCTGTGATATACTAAAGCCACATCTTTCTAATCCTAGTGCAAAGGCCTTAATTCCACAGATGCTGAACAGAATTAACCACAGGTTAGTAAGAGAAGCAGATATGTAAATCTTTGCAACACCAGATCCTAAAATTGCCACTGTTAGCTACCCAGTAATGATACCAGAAGGTATCATAACCCTGACTTGGCAAGGGAATATTGAATTGCCCAGGACAATTGGACAACTAGCACAAAATACTACTATTCAAGTGTATATGCAAAGCTTTCTCAAAGATAGATATACACATATATATAGAGAGATATAGTCCAACAACCACTGCTGCTTATTGCATTTTACTATTTTCAAAAGAATAACCGAATTCAAGAAAACTTTAGCATAAAATTTTCAAAATATGGTGATCCCTTGAAAACAATGAATTACTGTAGAGAAAGCAATTAGTTTTTAACCTCCTGTATTTCAAATCAGAGCCTTAAATCCCAAAAAACCCTTTGTATTTCAACTCAGTCATTATGTTCAAATTGTATTTCACAGACATAAAGAAAGAACTAAATGAAAATAGTATTTTGAGCTACTTTCATCATTTTTGTAACAAAACAGCAAACTGCAACCACTCACCTACAATGATATGAAGAGCTGAAGTTACTGGATCAGAAATGCCAACAGTTGAATAGCATATGCAATCTGTTGATCCTGAAAAATAAAAAAAACAAGGCATCGATTTATATCTTTGTAAAACAAGTATTACTGGCACAGTCCTCCAAATAAAAGCATTACGTTCCTTTGGTTTGCTCCTTTCTATTTTATGGAACAAAGTAAATACAGGGATACTGTATTATTATTCTTCAAACTGTAACATTCCCCTCCCCCCATGAATACAAGTTATTGCTCTCCACACAAACTACAAAAATTTCACAATATAAGCAATAAATATATAGCAGTTAGTGAAGGGAAGTAAGTTAATGTACACAGAAAATTTCATGATTATTGCTTTATATCAAATGAGGCAGGCATACATTGATTCTCCTCTGTTTAAGATTTCTTGAGATGTCATGAAAAGAAGAGAAATTGACTGGTCTGCTGTTTTTTGTAGTACTGATCTAAATTCCAGGATGTCATCTTATACCAAAAACTTCTGCTCTGTTCTATTATTTGAAAATTAGTAAAAATACTTGCTTTCAGGAATTAGTTTCTAGATAGGATAACAAAATGGATAGAGATGTACCTTTATAGTCTTGATGCAAAATACCTATAAGAAGAAAGGGGGAAACTTTAGGTTTCACCTATTTGCTGTTTAGAAATGGACAATTTTCCCTGTTCCCTATAGAAAATAAGAGCCTATCACAGGGATCTAGTTTCTACTCTGCAGCAGGGACTTGGAACTCAGATCCACACATACAGAAGTGTATTTGTTGCAGCACCTAACTTTGAATTTATCTTACAGTTACTCCAGTTTTTTCTACAGTTTATCCCTTCCATGAAACTGAATTCTTTCCAAGTCAAGGGTAGGTATCTGAAAAGATAAACCTTGTCCACATACATGTTTCAGATTTCCTACCAATATATTAGGTGCAAGAGCAGCTCAAATACAGTGTACTTAATTTCTGAGACCTTATCAAATTGAAATAGAAACTAAAAATGGAAGAATGAGCAACCATTATTTAAAAACCACTTTTAGTTCTTTTTCACTTTGGAAATAGTCAGGGCATTAGCAGTCAAGAATAGGAGCAAAGAAAATCTTTTCAGAAAATTGACACCACTTCCCCTGCCCGTGAATGGCACGACAGAAGCATCAAACAAGTAAACACTATGCAGAAATCTGCCACAGTGAACAAGCAGCAGCTCCAGCAGCCAATTCAAGAGAATATAACAGAACAGCAGAACAAAAGACACTGTGACTAAATAGACTTCTTGCTACAAGGCTGAGGTGCAAGAAGGTGCCATTGCAGATATATGCCATTGCAGGACAATGAGAGGACCCCAATTTCCCTCAGTATCACAACAGATGAGGTACACAGATAATGATCTTGTGTCACATTTAAAGTTCTATAGCAGAAAATATTAAGTGGACTTCTGAAGCTGAAGCTATACTTTACTGCCAAGTTTCATATTGTCTCCTATGCTCATGAACAGAAAATCCTGACTACTTTAGAAAAGAAAAATAAACTATCACTGAGACATCTGACTTAAACTTTCTACTGCTGAATGTACAAGCCTAACACTTTATCCAACATTTTTCATTTCTTCTAGATCTGTGTGTATTCTGCTCCTAGAACTACCTTAGTCACTTTTGTCTTGATGTAAACAGAGCTTCCAAGCTGTTTTATGCTACAGATGGGAGAAGAGAGGCATTCATACAAGCTATACTTCAACACCAGAGGCTCATCTCCCTATGATCTTCTATTTTCAATTAAAAGCTGATTCATCTGTTTGGCAATTACATAGAACTTATTTTCATTTCTATTCATTAGGTAGCAAGGAAGGGCTAAAATTAAAACTGAAGTCCAAATTAATTCTGAGATTCTAAAATGGGAGACTGGGGAACATACCAACAGTAAAACACTGTTGGTTTCTTTCCTCTTGGAGCTGGTAGTATGGAAGAACAAAACCAGTGACCTATTTACATGGATGTAACTACTATGACAGTCCTCACACACATGAAAAGAGAATGTAACTTGCCCTAACACCACAGCAAGCATGAATCTAACAGTACTTCTTTAAAGGTCACAAAAATGTTCATGATGACTAAGGGTTTGAATCCTTTTGAATACTTAACCAAACAAAACTTCTAGATTAGGTGGATCTTCGCTAAATGTGGAATCTACAATAGCTGAAACAGCACTCTGAACAGATGCACACACAAACCCACCAAAATCTGGGTCACTTCATCAGTACAAGTCTAATATGAAAAGCAGGATTAGAATGTAAATATAGCTTGAATAATAATCCCATGATTAGTATATTAGGATTGTCAGAGCACTCAGTTTGGGCAAGAAACTTCCCAGAGAGCATAACTCTTGACTAATATTAAATGGTACACTCTGTACAATCTGGCTAAGCCAACAGAAAAATTATATACATACTCTGCCAGATATTCTTTGGTGATTTTTAAGGGCCACAGCCTGAGTGAAGGAACATAAAATAGTTTTTTATGGGTTCCACAGGACTACATGCAAATGTGAAGAAAATAGTTGGACTGATTGCTAACTGGGTCCTAATTCACTTAAAAAAAAAAAAAAGAAACTAATACAGAAGTATAGAAACTAATTATTGCATTGGTTTGCTAGTAGAGAAGAAAATCAGTATGCAAAGCAATGATTAAGTTTCGGGTTAAGACACACACAGCTGTATGTGTGCATGTTACACTGCAGACAACATGCCAAAGCTTCTGTTCCAGCCAAGGACAGCTTGTCAGGAATAGCTGATGGCAGCTTCAGCTTGAGCCAAGGCACTCACACACAGGCCTCAGTGGAAGGGCCATAGGGAGCAAGACATCTGCATGTGACAAGCAGACACAACAGAAGATCAACAGTCTCTGCTGATCTATTGACCAGATGCCCTGTGCTATCCTAAGTTTAGATGCCCATCTCACTTGCAGACACCAACTGTAAACATGAAAATTTGAATGTCAGTTTCAAAGTGAAACTGACCCTGAGGAGATTAATTCCTTTATCTAAAATGTCACCAACCACCAGTGCTGCAGATTACCCTGCCTGTCCTCCAACTCCTACTCTAGTACTACAATCATCTCGCATAGGGCCAGTACATTTCAATGATGGTGGCACCACACCACCACACCATAGGTAGATGCTGAATGTCTGAATTCTCCCAGCTAAAGCAAGCTTTCATCCCAGATGCTTTGATATTAAAAACCCATTGAAAACATGAAATATGTACAAGGCACAACAACTTGTTAAAGTAAGTATAATTACTTTGAATCTTTACCATACAGCACTCATTCTCCCCAAAGTCTGTTTTTTATTAGGAGGTATCATACAACCACATAGTTGTTATACAGGAAAGTTCTTCTGTGTTCTTTTCCTCTGCAAGTATGAAAAATGCAATCTTGTATATAAATACATTTAATGATGTAAAAATGAAGGAAAGCCTTCCTTTTAATTAACCAATCACAAGGAGGAATGATCAAGACATTTATTAAAGTATGAAAGAGCATGTACTTTGCATAAGTAAGTTTTACTAAAGCAATAATAAAGAAAGCAAAGTGAGGGACTGCATTACACAGAATGTACTACAGCTAAATCACCAAATTTCCCCTTTGCATGTGAACATTGCCAGATATTTGTGAGCAGACAAGTCATGCAGACATGTAGACTCAGACACCACAAGTTTAAATTG
The DNA here is from genome assembly GCA_017589585.1 of Phylloscopus whistleri. NCBI lineage: Eukaryota > Metazoa > Chordata > Aves > Passeriformes > Phylloscopidae > Phylloscopus > Phylloscopus whistleri. Next base: position 190,966 of record JADMLD010000722.1, read on the forward strand.
GTAACAGAACCATCAAAGTGGTTAAGCAAAATCAGATAATTTGGTGGTTGTATGGAAGAGTTCATGCCATTGACTGGTGGACCAACAACAGACAGTCAAAGTGCTAGACTTGATAATCTGAATCATGATTAAACTTACAACTTACAACTACGGTTTCTTAAACCAAAACACACACATAGTGTAAGGTACAAATATTTATTTTGTGCTTTTATTGATGGAAAACTAAACAAATTACGAATAACTGAAGTACTAAACTAAGCAGGTGACAGAAGCAAGTCAGCTAAACGTTGATTCTATGGAAAACAGCGAATTTAATAAAGAAATAGAAATACTTTTAGAGCTCATGAGCATTGCTCTCTTTGAGATACTCTTGACAGAGGCAGGTGCTCCCACAGCACCCAGAGAATCCTCAGAAAAATTAGTATAAGGACAGTATTTGTAGTGAAAACAGGTAGAATGGCAACTTCAGAGGGGGTCTCATATTTGTGCAGAGTTTTTCTGAATCCATAATCTGTGCAGTCATTGCAAAGATGAAATGTCAGGTAAGCTGCCCTAATGACAGAGTAAATGCATGCTTTTGGATGAAACAGCATTTAATATTTTAAAAAATTCTACAAAACTACTTTTCTGAGAAGTAATTTTTAAATGAGAAGGAGCTGGCACATTCAAAAGTAAGGAGAGAAGCTACTGCTACAGGGAAAGATGAAGGGTCTGGGCTTACATCCAGATGTACCTACTCAAAGTTTTATACATCTTCCTTTCTGCAAACAGAAACCAAGAAGTCAAGTTTAACATCTGCAGAACAACAGACTGGCTTAAAAAGAAACAATCCAGAAAGACTTTGGTGTAGGATTTTTTGGTAGACAATTACTTCAGCGTAAGTTCAGTAACACAGGACAATAAAAATGGATTAATCTAATAACAGCAGATTTTAGAGCTGAAATAAACATCACAGGAATAAGTAATATTGACTTACTTGTCTCTGTGGCAGGTTCACTATATTAAATGCAGTATTTAGCCCTAAGACTTTCATTTCAAGAAGTTTAATGGATTTAAAATACTGAAGGAGGAACATAAAACATGCACTTCAGATTTTGAAGTGGATATACTCAACTTGAAATGAGATGCTAACTAAATGGCAAAGATCATTAAATATTACAAGCACTGTAGCTGAGAAGGCTGAGAACAGATCACTTGGAGTAATTAAACAAGAAAGATAGCTTTTATTGCTACGCTTTAACACACTTTTAAGATAATTTTTACACTCTAAATGACAGCGGTATGAGTCCAGTCACTCTTCACAACTTGAATCTATTTTTGAAGTTTGTGAATGAATCCTCCATCTTTTTCCTGTATTACATTCACACAGGAAGCCTCTACTGTCATTCTTAATTTCTACAGTGATACATCTACATTCTGATTATAATCATACTGCATCCTTCAATCCTAAACATTACAGAGCTGACCACCAGAACACAGAGTGATCTGGATACACTAGGAGCCTAAAATCACTATAGCTAGTGTCTATACTTTATTCAAGATTCCCAAGTGCTATGATTTTCCCCTACAGTGGGTTGCAGACTTGTTTTTTGCAATCAATGCACTACAACACAATACAACAAAGAGTGAAGCACTTTTTTTCCCATCTGCTAAGATCATTAAGAGTATTTAATCTAGTAAATTCTTTTAAACTAAAACAGAACAGCAGTTGACAGCTCTATCCTCCTAGTATATGCTGAGTGTAATAAGAACAGTAAATTACTTTGACTTACTCCAGAGGCTGCAATTTTAATACTAAAACATGCATATGAAACCTCAGTGTCCAAGCTGTATCAGGAATGATTCTCTGTTTTTAAGTTTGGAGACATATTACTAGTCTGAATGCAGTGAGAGCACATGCCTGAAAGTGCTTTTAAGGCTCATAAGAAATAACTAGCTTTTAAGGCTGAGAGGAAGAAATAACTAAGCAGAGGTTTTCAGAGATGCACTACAGCCTGTAAGTACTCTTAACAGCGAATCCATCTACAATGGCAAACAGTCAATTTCTACTGGCAGATTTGAAGAATGGCTGCAACTAAAAGAAATTCAGAAGTTAAAACTGCCATTTGTGTAGAAGTCTTTTATCCATGTCAACAAAACCACAAGCTATTTCTTATAAATCTTCCATAATGCATAAGAATAAATGGTATTTTTCAACCCTAAGATACGCTAAGAAAAGAGGCTGTCGGGAAACTGACAGAACTGTTCAAAAAAAAAAAAAAAAAAAAAAAAGGGAGCCAAGCCAAGACTTGCTCCAGAAAGTCAGAATTATGATTTACAAACAGTATTCAACATTCAAAACAAGAAAGCCTGCACAATGCAATTCTGCTATGAAATACAGCTTATCACTGAAACCCAGTCATACAGATAAGTTTTTTAGCACTAAATCTCTTTCACTTGTAATTTCGAACCTTTGTGCAATTAAATTGTCAGTCTCTGAGCAAAGACTATCTGCTGAATTTAGTGTTTGTTTGAAAACAGAAACTGTTTAATCACAACCACAAACCACAACCTGCCACGTTTCTCTTAACACAACTTGATATCAGGAACTAAATGCTAAGAAAGGAGAAAACGCTGATCCACTGTCACCTTACCCCAAGCTCCTGTCATCACTGAGTAAACCATTTCTATGTATCAGAAGACACATAGAGCTTTAGATTCTCATCTCTGAACTATGGGTAGGCTTTGTTTTCAATATCTATTAATGAGTTCTTAGGATATTTAAAAAAAGGTTGGTTATAAAGAAGTAGAAAGAACACAACGGGTGAAGTTTTATTAGATGTATGATTAGTATTCATTATTACTTTTGACTTGTTGTATTTCAGGACTGTCAGTTTATTAAAAAAAAAAAAAAAAAGGTCTTCTTAAAAAGTTCACTTATTTTTGGAACAGACTTCTTGCAATAGTGATAGAACTAGAGAATCATCTGGGTTTAGTACATGCCCAGAATTCCATTATATCAAGCAAAGATGAATAGAGAACAGCTTCACGATGGGCTGGAAAAATACAAACCAAAACAAAACACCAAATCTTGCTGCCTTCGGGGGGTGGTTTAGCTATTTCCTACTCAATTTAATGTCACTGTAATGACTAGATGTGTTAAGATTTGTTCAGTGACTTGACTACCTTTTTCACTAAATAAGCACTTTCCCATATATACAGTAATGGCTCATTTTAAATACTGTACAATATACAAATAGATCAAGATATATATTATCCTCTCTATTTCCAAACAACAGAACTTGAAGGCCAGCTTCCTTACACATTATTATAAATAATTTTTGAGGGATTTGAATAGTGACTTGGAGAAAGTATTTGTACTACAGCACTGATTACAAGGCTGAACCTCATGTCAGTTCAAGGAACAGAACATATAGTATACATTTGAATAGCAAAAGGATACAGTGGACAAAATACAACAAACAAAACATGAAAATATGTAAGAGAAGTAACTTGATACATGTTTACAAAATTAAGATATTATTAAAGATCATAATTTTTGGTGCAATTGGAATAAAATGCATTAAGAAAATGTTGAAAAGGCAAGGTTAATCTTTCCTGAGGACAAAGAAATAGCTCTTAACACTGAGGTTCTGTTTTTTGAATTGTATCTTTTTATGGTCACATATCACCAGTAGGCAAAATCTTCTGAAACCTGTCACATAAGCAAAAACCTTTAGTTCAAGAAATTTGCCCCAATAAGAAAAAGGAGAAGAAGAACACTTTGAGTTCTATTCCTGTGAAGTTTATTATACATACTGACTTTAATACAAAGCTTTAACAAATAAAATCAGAATATACTTAAATACAGTAGGAGGGTGAAAAACCATAAGGGGATATTCACATTGTAACTTTTACATACTCAACATTTATTATACTGCAAGCAGAAAAGATTAAGCTTCTTGCAAGCAATGATTCAGATCATTTGGGTCTGGATACATTTTTCACAAAGATGTAAGAAGTATAAAATTAAGTCACCTATAGCTTGAGAGTACAAACATCGTACTTCATTTGGTATAGTTCTACAACCTGTGCTAAATTTTCTCAGCCTGTATTTTAATTCTAACCAGAAGCTCACAATGTTTATTTCATGTCCAGTTCTTTAATTCAAAGCCCAAGCATGTGACAAGAAAAGTGAACAGCATAGAAAGGATACTGGACTGTCCATCTGTATTCCTACAGAGACCCCAAAATTACTGATTCTGTTAACGAGTTACAACAGTTAATTCAGTCCTGTAAGAGAAAGCAAACTTGTTAATCTGCTTTTGAAGGAATCTTTGAGGACAAATGTCCTCAAAGGAGGTAACAGCTGGGACACCAGATTGAGAACAGCTAGACTGATCCAAAGAATGCCTTTATGGTCAATAATAATAGCAATAATATATCGAGAAAGACCTCAATTTGAAGAATGAGTTCTCTCAAATGACAGCAGTCAGGACTACCTGAAAAAGTGGCTGACATCAAGAACTGTGAATGGGTAGCACCTCTAACAAGGGGCAGAAACTGCAACTTGGTGTGGAAAACGAGAACTGTTCCTCAGCTGTTGATGCCCTGTACTTGCTGTGAGAACAAATGGAAGAAAAGAGAGTCCAGGAATCTTAGCATTTGTTTGGAGTTTGCCAGACCTGTGGAAAGTTTTCATTGTAATTCTAACTAAATTAGTGGAGGATTTGGAACTGGAAAAATATTTATGAGGTAAATTTCTGTTTAGTAAATTCCACTCCTTAATGTGTTTGGAATGGTATTACTGTCAACATCCTATCTCATATTACCACACAGTAAGCCACAAAAAAAAAGAAATCGTAATTAAAATCTTAAGTTACACATCAAGATTTGTTTTCCTTTAAAAAATATTCTTCCTAAATAACATTGCACGTGATCGATTTAATATGGATACAAACAGTTTTAGTTAAGTGTCTTGATAGAATATCATTGCTCAGATCTTACACTTAGGCCTAAATTCAAGAAGATATGAAAAAGAAAAAAATGTCAAGAATTAATGAATAAAGTAAACTGAAAGTTAACCCTTTCTTACCAGCAGGAATTATGCCAATCCTTATATTGCACTGGACTAACGATGCTTTGGGATTATTTTGGTCTATGCCAGAGTCCTTCTGCATTCTTCCAATGAGACCATGCATCACTTCACTGAACATGCCGTCCCCACCAACACAAACAACACTGCCAGGAAACACAAATTAGAATGCACACTAACAGTCAATAAACAACACAGCAAGTGTTCTGCTTAGGGCATGCACTGGGCACACCAAAAATAGTTGCTCTATTCTCTTCCTCCATTTTTACAAGATATAGTAGCCCACAGTCAACTAGGCAATTAACAAAAAGCAGAAAAAAATTTCAAGCTACAAAACTGCAAATGCACCTAGACGTATCTGTAACATTAGGAAAAAATGTTGGAATGCAACCTGCAAAAATCTGTATCTTCTAGTACTGTGTGCAGACAGACAAATATTAGTAGAAATCCACTACACAAATAAAACACTGAACAGGACTGTACATACAGCTTTCGAAGTACACAAAATGGAAACAGGGTACCTTTACTAAAAAGGGAAAAGTTAATATTTGTCACTTCAGGCAGAAGTATATTTTACACTATTTAATAGGAATATACAGTGGATGAAAGTCAAAATCCAGAAAAGTGCATGCCTGCATCTTCTTTTGAACATGCTCAGATCCCATCAAACAGACAGAAGTCATGTACATCTACATAACCATTCATAATGAGACAGAGTTCTAAATATAATTATAAATATAATGCAAAACTGTTTCACAGATTTAATTCAGGTCAGAGCTGGTACAGCAGCTACACAGATCCTGAATATGTTTAAGCTCAGGATAGAGTCCACAGCCAAGCAAATACTAGGAAGTAAAAAGACTCTCTTACAGCAGTACACATTTTATGAACAATCAAATGCACTCTGCACTCTAAAAGCATAAACATTCTTTAACTAACAAAAAAAAAAAAAAAAAAAAAAAAGTCAAATACACTTTAAAGGAACACATGAGAAATCCAGAGTTACATATGTAGTTCCTAGCACACAAGTCTAGGAATGTGTACTGTTATCTACAGCAACAATTTTCAACTCATATACTAATACTCTTTCATCTCATCAGCAACAGATTTTGCAGAATGAGCACCTATTTCACAAGACAAATTAATCTAATTTTAAGTATAGATGATTTAAATTTAGTTATTATTGCTTTTTCAGCAGATGGAAAGCTTGAAACAAACAGTAATATTTTTTCCATGAATGGTAAGGACAGTCTTAAAAATGTGAACTCTACAACTCTAAGACCTAGGAGAGTGAGAAAGAAGGAATAAAGGGATATTTGTTTCCAATTTTTGTAATTTTTTTTCTCTTCCCACAGCTTATCTACACTACTCCTTAATTTTAGCCTTATCTTTCTCTGCAGACTCAAAAAAATGGGCTAAGGAAACAAAAATTTCCATGTTAGTTCAAGGTCAGTGTTGTCTCAATACTAGTTTGCTCAAAGCTCCATCCAGCTTGGCCTTTAACATTTCCAGGGATGGGGTATCCATGACTTCTCTGGGCAGTCTGTTCCAGTGCCTCTCCACTCCCACAGCAAAGAATTTCTTCCTTAAACCAAATCTGAACCTTCCCTCTTTCAGTTTAAAACCATTCCCTCTTGTCCTATTGTTACACACCCTTGTAAAATGTCCCTCTCCCAGCCTCCTTTTCAGTCCCCTTGAGGTACTGAAAGGTGCTCTAAAGCCTCTCTGGAACCTTCCCTTCTTCAGGCTGAACAAGCTCAGCTCTCCCAACCTGTCTTCATAGGAGAGGTGCTCCAGCCCTCTGATCATCTTCTATATCAAACACCATATCCAGGCTCAGAGGGGACAGTTATATGAATGTCTACACCTATCAAAGGTAAATATGATAAAGAACTTCACATATGCAGTAACAGCACAACCAAATTTACAGCAAACATCAGAAGGTCAATGTACAAGTCAGACATATGCTGCACATGTGAATGCCCCTGGTGAAAAACGTCTGGAAGAAATTAGAGTGATTCTTACTCTTGGGCTTTATTTAACTAGAGGGCAAGCATTTCACCTTTTAGAGAGATGGTAACAGCAAGCACCATCTGCTAGAGGACTTCAGAAGCTAATCCACAAGGTCCCTTTTAATCTCAACCATTCTGTGAACTAACTCAAAAAGCAGGAAACCCCCCCAACTAGAAACGATTTGACAAAGGTTTGTGCAACAGACATGTGCATAAGAAACCAGTGATACATGTCACTTATTCCAAACATGGCTATTACCTGCGTGACACTACAGCATGTTCTAACTGTTCTGCAGTGATGTACAAACCCCTGCTATATTGTAACCAATGAGTATTTTAAGTAACTGTGCTTAAAGAGAAGTTGTTCTATCACTGAGCTATTAGGTGACTACATTCACCATAAGAAATTCTGATAAGGCAAAATAGGAAGAACAAACAGTAATCACGCATAAGATATTTAAATTAGCTGTCTACAGTAAAGCATTTGAAAAGAAATAAAGCAATTATTATTAAGAATCCTATATCTACTTGCAGAATTCCATGTATGGCTTTGCCAAATAGGGAATCTGGAGATGAAATTAAGAAATTCATCACTGAATAAAGGAAAAGCCACACATCAGAACCAGTCTATGGGGACAGTTGAACACCAATTAGATGCAGGAATCCAAAGAACCTTTTAGTGTATGTAAGGAAAGTCAAACCTGAAGAAACACACATTGATGTGGTTCAACCATTTTTTAAAATTTTCCAGATGACTACATAATTTGTTATTTAAAAAGAAGTATTAATTCAGGAAGTCCTTCCTAACATCACTGTTGACCATGGAAAAAGAGTTGTACATGATGGACAAAAGTCAGGCTTGGAAAGAGAGGCTGCAGATCCTAAGCAAACTGTCATTCAGGCCCAGCCCAGGAATAGAAGAATCATAAGATTCTAAAAAGATGCAGTTCTCTGGCCTATTGTTCACCTTGTTAGAGAGACAAAACAAAACAAACCACCATAGGAAAAAAATCTACAATACGAGACTTGGAATTTGCCAAAAACACTTCAGATACCACCAAGATTGGTCACTGCTGCTTGCTGTAGCAGATAATTTGCTAAGATTGGACATGGGCTCATTGACTCCCTTTCTGCTCTGTACTGAAATTTCACCAACCATAAGTACACTTATTTCAAATCACAAATCAAATGAAAAGGAAAAATAACTAACTAGGTTTTTCTAGGATCAATGTTTCCCTTCCTTGAACTTTTGAAAAATTAAGAAAAATCACAGTATAGACAAAACTATTTATTTGAAGGCAAGTCATTTTAAAGCAGGTGAAGTCTGGGAAGTCAGCCTATGAATGTAATTTCTTACTAAAACCATTTCCCAACATCATGTCCTTACTCAACACAGACAAAGTATATAGCAAAGTACTACAGCAAAAGTAGTCTGTAAAGACTGAATGTGTTTTCTTTTTGCAACTTACCAGTTTAAATGTACCTGTCAACAGGCACAAGATACAATTTTAAAATACTGTAGTTATGAGAGTTTATCTGCATACATTTTCACGTTTTTCCAGACTTGTAACTTGTTTCATGTCATGAAATGGAAGCTGAAATTACTAGCATTTTTATTAAAATATTCTGCTTCTACAGCAGACTTAATAATGGAATGTGAGATCATCATTCAGTCAGGTCTTATTTTAAAGCAGTAACTTCAAAACAGAAGAAATGCAAATAAAGCCAAATGATGTAGCCACTACTGAACAGTCATCTACAGCAAGAGGAACTATCTGAAACATTTCTGAACAGTCCATTTTTTTTTTTACACGTAGGCTGAATGCTACTGGTGCAGAACTCATGTACGTCAACACCACAAAACATTTCTGGGCAGCTTTTCAGCTATAACTGAATACTCAACTGAGCAGAATTAATCTTACGTTTGTCTTTTGAACACAAATCTCATGCAAACGTTGCTATACTATGCTTGACTACATCGTGCTGAACAAGTTTACTGAAACAGTTTATTTTTTTTTCTATACTCCTAAATGTGGATCTCCTACAAAAAGGAACATGCCCCAGGACTTTCAGCTGTTCCAATAAATGTATTAGTATAAAGGTTACCACTTTAAATTAGAGACAAGAAGAGACCACTTACATAATGTATCAGCTCAAAAATAATTTTAAAAAGGCAAGTAAAGTTACTTACCCATCATATTTATAAATATTAACTTCAAATAAGTTGTCCTTAGCATGGTTAGCATGTTCAGTTACTATGAAGAAATAAACACATTAAAATTTATTATTAAAAAATACTACTATAAAGCTGTATAAAATATAGAATTATAAAAATCAATTCATTAATAACCATGATTCTGTTACCAATGTGACTATAAAACAGCCTGTCCATAAGATGTGTCTCAAAAGATTTTTGCCAGGGAAAGAATTAAAGGAGACATACACAGTACATGCTGTACTGTGTACTGTATTGTGTACTGAAAAAATATTTCAGTAAAAATTGTGCAAATGATCAATTAGTTTTAACAGTGAAACTGAAATGAGAAGAAAGGCAGCATCTTTTATTAAGAGCTCAAATAGCTCAGGAGCACCAGAAGTTTTATTTTAGTAAGCAGGAAGCTGATAGAAGGTTGCCATTTATCTGGCTACCTATGCTTTAATTAGAGAGCATTGTCTACCACTGACTTTCATTTCCTTAGTAAGAAAAGGTAACTAACAAAGAATTTTAGCTACTCAGGAATGCTTTAAAGAGTTCATACTGTGCTTATTAAGAAATTAAAGTATTCATTACTCACTAACAACATCAGTGGATATAGAAGCCAGACTGAAGAGTGGAGCAACTTTCTGTTCATAAATCCTCTTCCCTTGTCTTTTTCCTCCATAAGGATTAATATACACAAGCAGCTGCTTTGGTCTAGACTCTGCAGTAAGGAAAACCATAGTATACTGCTTTTGTACACAAACCAAAAATTCATCAAGCATGCAAACCCAAACCTATTAACATCAAAGCAAACACATCATAAAAGACCTGTAACTCTTTAACAAAGAGCTTTAAAAGCCTGCTTCACCTGCTCTCTTTATTACACTGATAACGACAATATTGAACAAATTGTTAATAAGACAGCAGGTGAAATTAATTTCTTCCAATTCCCTATCTCACATTCTTACTTGTCACTCTTGCAGTACCCTCCCACTACAGGAGTTACTCTAATTACATGAGTATTATGGGCACAGAAGATGAAAAGGAGCAGCAATAGCAAAGCCACTTGTAAGTGATGCATACATTAAAATACTTTTACATAAATTTATTTAAACTTTCCTCTTTCTTTAATCACATGGTTAAAATCCATTTCCTTTCTGTGATCAAGTCACACTAAGAATGCCTCACAAAACTACATGCAGCACAGCAAGTGCTTGTCCTACAGTGTTAGTTGCCCTAAAGTGTTATCCCTTCCCCCATCCAAAAGCACCTTTGATATTACTATCTCAAATTTGTCCAAACAGTTATGGATTTACACTAGTAGTGTCAATGAAAACAATTATTACACCCCTGTATTAGCAGATACGAAACAGTAATGCTTGCTGCACCTAGAAAACCTCCTTTTCAATGGAACAGACAAAAACCTTAACATCTGTACTTCCTCAAATGGCATTCTAGATTATTAGCTTAAAATGAAAAAAATATCAGACTTATTACATCAGCACACTTTTACAACAAATCCACTCATGCTAGACAGACTGAGTGGTTAAATCTGCCGTACATTCAAAGCACTACTCACCCCATCTGAGAACATATTCCCTTTCCTGAAGGAATTTGTTACCAATAAAATGAACAATTGCATTCAAATAGAATTGACTGCTCAGGCCACAGTTCTCACAGGTGCACTGAACAGGTGCACAAACCCCATCTTTTGAAAAAGACAGATGTATCTTGTGCAATGTATACAAAGCAAAAACTTTAGGAATGCTTCTGTTGCCAGTTCAGAATAGCTTTTCTTAAATATCAGTTTTTATTCTGTAAGCCTCAAGTATTTGCTCGAGTCCCACTGTAGGTGTGCTTGCATCCAGTCCCTTCTCCAGCTCTGTATCTCAGATGGGACTCAGACCTACACTGTAGGTCTCATCCCTAGTCCTGTCTCCAGCTCCAGCTGTTCCACTCCAGCTTCCCAATTACTTTATCTCACCTGGGCTGTAAATTGGACCTGTTTCTATCCCCATCCCAGCTCTGCCCACCCTGCTCAGATACAGTGGGACCCTGGTTAGCAAGGGCACTGTCTCTGCTATGATCACCATGACCTCCTTTCTGTCATAGAGTTACTCTGCTCCTGCTGCTTCCTGACATCTATCAAGGTATCTCTTTCAGGAATAACTCCTTCAAAATTACTTTTAATCTCCCATGAAGTAGATGTCCAAGAGTCAGAAATGATTAATGGTAACTCTTACTACTTAAGACACATTTTATTGATGACAGAGTCTGGAAAGGTAAAACAGACCCATAAATCTTCCAATTGCTACAGTCCTTGACCTCAAATCTCTAGAGTACCTTAAATCCCTGAGCTTACATCTGCCCATTGCTTCTTCCAAAGCTGCAGTCATTTAAATCCTCTGCTAAGCTTCCAATGTGTCTCTATTTTGTGGAAATAATTTATATCTGGGCAAAATTATATGACACCAACAGTCTTGACTAATTAAAGCACTTACTACAACTTAGTGAATGTGTAAGATAAAGTACTGATAAGGAAACACTTCAACTCTTGGCTCCCTCAATTTTTGAGCATAAGCTGCTCTTAAGAGTTCAAAAAAGCAGAAACATCAAAATAACATTGATTGATGTACAAGCCTACAAAATGATGCAGCAAATGTTCATAGTTTATTCAAACTTACTCTGCATTTCAAGTAATTCCTTCAGCGCCTGCATCCACTGATTACACAAGTGCTCATCAACACACCAAAATGTCACATCACTGCACCGCCAGCGGTGATTTCGGGCTTTCTTCACATAATACACTATTTGAATTAAAAACACAAAACACAACAAACAAACAAACTCAAAACAACATAATGAGATGGTTCTGTGAAATGAAAAATGCATTTCAGAAAGATCTCCAAAATACTGACCTGTAATTAACCTCCACTACACACTTCTACAATTGACAGAAGCATTCAGAGTTATGACCAGCACATTAGTAGAGTCCAAATGAAAACATAAGTGAAAACACTTGCTACAAGCAGACACCTAAACAAAGACTTCTTTTTAAAGAAGCCATTTCTCATCAACTTATTATAGATGTACTTGTTCAGAAGTTCACTGAGCTTATGTATTATCTGTATTAAAGTCTGCAATATCTACACAAAAAGCCACATTGACATCAACTCTCATGTAACCAACAGGGTGAATTTCATTCTATAAAACTGAAATTTGAGAAAAAAAAGATTTTGTTGTGCATTAAGACCTTATACTTACACTTCATATACAGTATCTCCAATCACTCTTACTGGTGGTCTACAGGTGAGGAAAATACTCCACAACATAAAATTTTGGCATGACATCTTTTTAGCACAGAAGTCACCACACCTTTCCCAAACCAGAGACTTATTTCTGGCACTTTGTTTTAAGAATGCAGTTGATAATACAAAGAAACTTTCATGCATACATTCTGATGGTTAGGGGTAATTTACAAAACCCCAAATATTTAGGACTCATTCTTTCACCCTCTCTCAATTTCCTAGTCAAGAAGTAGAAAGCAGGTGTCCTGCTGCAGAAGCATTCAGCAGCAAAAAGACACGAGGGTGAACACTCAGCCATTAGTTTGAACTTCATTAAAAATAACTAAACACAGACTGTGTTCTTAAAGGAAGAGTTTTATTTTCCAAATAGGGATTTTTAAATATAAATCAAAAGATTTTTGGTGGGGGTTCTTTTGTTTGTTTTTTGTTTGTTTGTTTGTTTTGGGTTTTTTTGTTTGGTTGGTTTTTTGTGTGGCATTTTTGCTTGGGTTTATTTCAGTTTGGGATTTTGGTGGGGGGGTGGTTTGGGGAGGGTGTCTTTTTTGCAGGTGTTTTTTTGTTTCTTTGGTTTGTCTTTGGGTTTTGGTTGGTTGTGTTTTTTTGGGGTGGAGTTTTTTTAAACACATAATTGCTGTTAAAAAAAAACCCCAGAACTTTGATGATTCCTATTGAGTCTGCCTTAGAGTACCCTCAACAGAATAACAAGCACAAGCATCCAGAGACTGTTATTTGCCTTACCTGTGAAAGCATGTAGCTTTGTCATTTTTTGCCATCTGCCAATGTTACGTTGTTTCTTGTTAAACTCAGTTTCTTCTACAGCAATGATCTCAGAGATGGGTACAAAACAGTTTTCTGTATGAACACAAGATCTTATATATTAGAATCCTCAAACATCACCTGAATGATTATTTCTGTACCTAACATGATATAGACATATGATCAAAGCAGTTGCTCAATAAGCACAACCAAGAGCTTAACTAGAAATTTTCTGAAAATTTTAAACTTTCGTCTTTAGTCAAAGACATAATCCATAACCACCTACAAACTACCCAAAATAGTATTTTAAATGTTTATGATTTCCCAGAAAATTAGGTATTTCGTGTATAAAAATATTTTTGCATGACACCAAAATCCAGTAACGTTGATTTCAGAGTAATTAAACTTCCCCTTCTTTGAGGCCTAGTCCAGATACTTGACAGTGAATAGCACAAGCTATTTCAAAGAATGTGCAACTAAATCTAGTGCCCAGACTACACAGGCTATTTGTTATTCTCAAGTAGCTGGCTTATGAAAGAAGGGCATTCACACGAACTCTTAAGTTTTTAAATCCCACTAAGCTTTAAAAGTTTAGTATCTCTTAAGAAGAGAATTGTAGACGTTACATTTATGTACTGTGAAATATTTTCCTTGTATCAACTTCAAAACTACTGTTTTTCAGAATTAAAAGGCCTCTTGTTCTCAGACTGAAATAATTTCCTCCAACCTCACTGTCTTTACTCTTATAGCTCCTAAACATCACCTCAGACTTCTTAACTCCTGTCAAATTGAAGACTTTTGTCTCATTTTCATTACTGATTTCAACACTGCTTTGTTGTTACTTCATCTCAAGAAAGTGAAACGTAAAATGCATGCTTTGTATTTATGTACAAGTAAGTGTTCTCTGTACACATAAGCATGTATTTATATTGTTATAATAATATAGTCTTATGTAAATAATATCTTATATAACAATTATTATAATATACTTGCTTCTCTCAAATATATAGTGATAACAAGATACTGAAATATTCAACACATAAAATGCAGACAATAATACCATTGTTACCGGGGTTTATTCTACACTTTGTTTTCCTCATTATTTTGCAGAGGTACAATGGTAGTGCTGAGGAATGTAAAATGAGTGAAGAGTTCTCCTGGCCTCTTCACAGTGATGACTGCAATTCATTTGCCACTAATTCACTTTTATTATTTTTTCCCATCCTATTTAATTGGTTTAGCCAAGAGAGTCTTTACATATCATCACACGTATTGACAACTTGTGGACTACTCACTAAGGGGTTTTGGTATTTCACGTGATTTATACTCATTTAATGATTTTATCTTCCCTGAATTTTTTAGCATGATTCAAAAGAAATGTAGCCTTCAAATTTTACACTGAGGTCCTTTAGGAATCTGGCTGTATTTGAATGTTTCAACTCAAACAAATTTCAGCTTACATGCTGAAATGCTTCTTGCATTTACTACATTCAAGGCAGGATAGGGGAGTGCAGCAGTCACCTAATGTTGTTATAAAGATCCAACAGCAAAGATAAACTCTGAGATGCACAGTCTGTGCACTGTACATATCCACACGTAAGACTGCCTCTAGTACTGGACAGTAACAGTTATTTGGTCTTCCTGACAGATACAAGATCTGCTAAGGGATCTCAGTATGATTAACCTATACATTCACCCAAGGAAAAACAAATACAGAACAGAGATGGAACAACAAAGAAAAGGAAGCACATTCTTTAATCTTTCTTTCCCAAAATTGCTTTTACTGATTTTTCTGCTGGCTCTGCCACTGCTCCATATGTCAAAATATGAAAGAAAATTTGTTGCATCTATAAAGATTGCACTTAAATGGTAATTTATTTTGTTACTGCTCAAAGATATGCTATAAAACTTAGAAATACATTTAGATAAAAATTCAAATGACAGTGCTCTAAAGAACATTTTTGGAAATAGTTGCACATAGTGCATACTTATTAGCATGTATGCTGGGAGCAGCAACTGAAGTAATTGTCTTATTAGGCATTTTTTATATAATAAAGCTGTCCAACTCTTCAGATAGCTAATAGATTTTAAAGTACTTCCAAATCTGTATCACTGAAAGCATTTCTTTGAAGTATATACTTCAGTACATACTACACAACTTCTGTTAACCTTGAAACCACTTATAAGCTCTCCTAATTCTGTTCCCCCTCTGACAGTTGCATGACGATTTTTCGGCAAATCTCTTCACAGACATGGCAAAAAAACCTCAAAAAGTAAATATTTTTGTTTCATATGTATTTTTTTTTTAATCTTATGGCACCAGAGTTACAAACCTGAAGAACAGATTCCTGGAAAATG
Source organism: Phylloscopus whistleri (assembly GCA_017589585.1). NCBI lineage: Eukaryota > Metazoa > Chordata > Aves > Passeriformes > Phylloscopidae > Phylloscopus > Phylloscopus whistleri. The sequence goes on from JADMLD010000722.1 coordinate 206,674, forward strand.
GCAGTGGGGGGGGAAAAACACCAAAGGAACAAAAATGAATAAGAGATCCCACCTTCCATCTATAAATCTTTGGCTTTGGTGAAAGTCTGAGGAATTTCTGTTCTGGGAATACCAGCTCTGCTGATTCTACCCCTCAGTACTACTTAGCACCAAAAAAGCATCAAGCAACTCCACTGTCCTGACAGCATACTCCAATCCTAAGGCAGTCAAAATCACACACCACTGAACCCAGTAATTGCAGATGGCTAGAAAGATGCAAACTGTCTCAAATAGCACGTGCTATTCAGAACATTACCTACCGTTTGTAACAACAAATTCTAGTGTGTATGAATAGAACTCAAGAATTTCTATCAGTCCAAATATCTCTATCACTATTTGACTTAGTGCTACCCAGAATATTGTTTAATCACATTGCAAACCAACTACTTAGTCCCACCCCTCCTCCTTGTCTCCAGAAGGAGGAAGCTTTTGTGAAGCAGAGACCTTCAGTACGAGCACAACAGTCCTGTTCCTCTGCTGTTTAGTCACCAAAACCTGCCCCACAAAAAACAGTACTAACCCAGCCTCTACTGAAGGTTCACAGATGTACTAATTATACTCCCTTCCCACACCTACTTTTGTAGCATTTACCCTATTATCCAGTAGCATGAGACATTTATTTCACTGACATAGCATAAAGGTGTTCACTCAAAGGCCTTCACCTTCATGTGTTTCTCCCAGAACACGGAAAAACATTGCTACACTAACAAAACAAACACACACAAAAAAGTTGCTTACACCAGTAGTAAAAGATCAATATTAATGAAAAAAGGTTGAAATATGGGCTCAGATAATGTGAAATAAACAACTTTACTTGGCTCAGTCCAATCTATTCAACCAAGTAGCACACAACAGCTTCTAGACAAAATTTTCACCGTGGTCAATGGCTAGCATATTAGAGACAAAGAGCTGATCATCCAGAGAAGGTGGATGAAAGGGCATGGCAAAAAAAAGGTAAAAAGTTAAAAAGCCAAACAAAACACACAGTCAACAGGTGACCGTCTTCTCAGCAGTCTGGCCGTGCCAGTCATTACTCATTCTGGGTCACAGTGCTCTTAATCTTAACATTCTTCCTAAAAGCAAACTGATAAATCAGCAAAACACTGGATTAGATGCACATTATTCGTCCCACATTAAGCAAGTGGGAGAGGAGAAAAAAAAAACCCACAGAAACAGAACCAAGGTAACCACACTAATAGTGGGCTTTGTGTAAAATGCAGCCAGCAGTTGGGAAGTGTGTTTCTCTGTGTTAAGAAAAGATTTTTGGTGTGTCATTGCTGTCTGCCACTCCCACAGAACACTTCCTGAGTTTATGAGCACTCACTCACAACTTCAGTCAAGACTTCTTCATTCATCACTGCCAGCCACGTCTCCTACAGACCAAACTTCCCCCCCACAAATGTGTTAGCTCAAAGCAACCTAGACACATGCACAAAAACACCTGCTGATCACAGCATTTGGCTTACTCTTAAAATTCAGCTGAGGCCCATGGATGCAGTGGCATTCAGAATTAATTTAAACTATTAGCATATTCTCATGACTTAAAAGTAAAAAGCTGTGATATAGGCTTGGTTTAAAGGAAAAAAGTGCATTTTAAGTCATTCTGAAAACTAAATTGCTGTTAGAGCCCACATAAAGGATCAAGCTTTCCAGTTCAAGATTTGCCTTCACCTAAAAGCAAGAGAAGAGGAATACTTTCTATCAGAAGGTGCATGGTATTATACCAATCATGCACTATAGAAAGCTGTGTTTAATAAACACTCGAGTAAGAGAAGGTAGGATACAGAGCAGAACTACTGACAATTCTCATCCAAAGGGTGGGGGAAGAAAAAAGGTACCACGATTGATTTAAATCAAAACTGTGGAGGAGTCACAGAAACATCCAAAGACCATGATTTCACCATATACAGCCATATATAAGGAAATTTGCTTCTTTTATTTTAAAGTAAACCTTCAAGTACTTTGTAAGCCAACAGACCAGTTTCTACTATGATCACACAGTTCCTTCACATCACATGAATCTGAACCAAAGCACAGCAATTTGAACTTGGGTCAACTTGAATATTTAAATCAGACTATTGAATGTCTTCCTATTGTTTCTCTGCATTTCTAAATAAAAACTTTTCTGGCCAACTATGAATATTTAATGATAAAGCAGGGAGTAAGATGCACTTAGTCACCTTAAGGGGGGGAAGCAACCAGCAAAAAGGTGCATGCTAAAGAACACATATTGTTTAATGTAGTGTGCATCTCTATTTGAATAATGTATCTTCCAGAAGACAACACATTCCAAAGAAACAATGCCTGCTGGAGCAATTATTCCCCACATCCTACTTGCACAATGTAGTTGTGGCATTGCCTATAGAGAAGCATGGTTCACATTTCTGCACACACCCACTGCAGATGGGTGAATGACAAATGACCTTGACTAAGGATGTGCCAACACTGCAAGTACCAGGTGGACAGACCTTGTTGCCAAGCTGGCCCACCCTCTGCTAAGTACCCTGTTTATAAACCCAAGAAAGCTCAGTTTAGAATCCACTAGAATGACATCAGTGTTGTGAATACTAGTTCTGAGGCTTTCTCAGGCAGCTGTTTTGGAAAAGACACATGGAGGAGAATTCTGAGATGCAAAGGCTAAAAGAAAGTTCACATCTTAAGTGAAGGCACAGAGTTCAGGGTCTAGTTTGGTCATCCCCTTCATGTTTGTACTTTAGAAAAAAGAATCTAGAAAAACGACAGGAGAATCTCATTCTGCATTTGTAATGCTTTAGTACCAGGCACAATAAAACCTTAGGTAATACCTCTAAGTATATACATACATTATACACTCTGCTATGTATTTAGTACAAAAAGTTGTATCACGTGTTACTTGAGAAAAACCTGATTGTGCCATCAACGTGAGGAAAATAATAAAACAATTTAGCTGACCAGCTTTGCATACATTATTTATGATTCATGACTAACTCACATGGAGAAATGTTACAAGGTTGAAAAACAATGTTCATCAGAAAATTTGGAGATGAAGGCATCCCTAGGAAAAAAAGATGCACAGCTGAAAGTAACACAGAAGTACATGAAAATTCACAGGTAAAACTTTTCCATGTAAGTTCAAACATGCCTAACTATCTAAGAACAGGAAACACAAACCTGATTACGCTGAAGAGAGAACTTGAAACTATAATGCTGTTAAACAAAGCCTAACAGTAGGAAATGAACTGTATTTCAGAATTTAAAAACACACCATGACTTGAACCAACATTCGATATTTTTGTTATTGTTGGTATCTTCCAAATGATAGCATTAAAAATAGCATAAAATTCTCCTGAAGTAATACTTCTGCATTTGGACAGAATAGGATTTAAATACATATATATATACATACATATATATGTGTGTACATAAATATCACTGTACAGAGATGATAAAAGAGAAGAATCTCCCCATACTCTCTAAAACTGTATTTTCCTGGACAACAGGATAAAATCTGTGTTGTTTCCTATCTGTTCCTGATTTTGGATACAACAGGGAAAGGAAACATTTCAATACTTCTATAATACACCTAGCTAGAGTTCTAGTTCTGTACACGTCAAGGTCTGAAAACCTTGAAAAAACATATACCAAACAACTTTTATTTATATACCTAAATTCAAGACAGTAATAAATGCTTAGAAAATAAGTAGCCCTGTGTTTTTACAGTTTAAAGACAACTGCTTCACTGTAATAGCTACCTACTAAACAAGAAATGTAGCACTTTCATACTGCATAATTTAGTCTGTATTTAGACACAGTGTAGTCATGTAGTCAAAGGCTAAATGGTAGAAAGATACCAATCTTGGTCAAGCAACTCTTCTGAAATTATATGCTTCTAACTAACCATCTTCCATATTATTAAGTTTATTTATATATTGTCATGTACGCTGCTCATATTTCCAAAATAATTGCAGAGAACACAGTGAATCATCACAGGTCTTAAAAAGAGCTTGGAGACAACAGGGCAGCAATACAAAACTGTGATGATATTAAAGCTTTGAGTGCAGGGAACACATGAATTAATGGGGGTGTTAAGAAGAGAAGGCACATTAGCTGCTGTATTGATCCCTACATAAATTATACCTGTGCCTCCAGAACACTAAGGCATTTCTTTTTCTTCTCTTTTCTCTTGTGACTTCACATCATGTTTTTCAAACTCTAGTACAGAGCTGTGCTACAAGACAGCAGCTGCACTCAGTAACCACACTTGGCTCTTAGGGCATCTCCAGCTGGGTACTACCTCAGAGACTGCCACATGCAGACTCTAATTTACTGTGTCCCACTCTCCTTCCACCATTCCCAGAATTCTGATATTCACAACATGCTTCAGGGCAGGTTCATACACTGTTTGGTCTACCAGGAGCAAAGGAAGAAAACTTACAACTTAAAAAGTAGTCAAAATTCACAACTGCAAGCAGCTGTATACTTTAGAGGGCTCATGACAGAGCTAGTGTGAATCTGTGGCACTCGTGCTTGTTCTAAAGGAATTAATCAGACAGGAGAGTGGCACTCCCTTTGAACTTCCTCTAGCCTACAGATCCATCTCCTAGTAACTTTGCAACAGCATTTTTAGAAGCATTTTACACAATTCAACCAAATTATCTCCAAAGTAGGAGCTACTTTACCTAGTGGGAGCAATTATCCCAAAAGACCTTGAAACTTTCTTTTTTAAATTTAACATCCAGGTACCTTTATGTACACTTATTTTATTTCATTTTGAGAAGTATACAGCCTACTTTTCACAACAACTTATTAAGCTTGGCAGAATTAAATAATCAAATTGTCCTTAAAGTCTTAAGTTCCTTTAACTGGGAAAAGTTCAGGAATTTTTGATTACTTTTTTCATCAGTATTTTTGATAAACACTAGATTGTGTCAAACTATCTGCACAATAGCAGAGGAAATAGCAAGGGAAGGATAACAAACTCTATTTTTATATTATGAATAAGAAGGGTTGTACTTGAAACATAACCAAATCTCAGTTATGTAAACTGTAACACCAAATTCTTACAATTCTTAAGTTCTTTCTCCTTTTCCCCTCACTTTCTTGAAAAAAGCTTCAGGTCAGTAAGATATTATGATAAAATCTGAAAAATATTTAACAAAAGTACATGGTAAGAATGGAAGAACTATTTAACTGTTTAAGTTTGGGGACTTGCCTGGGATTGGAAACATCTATATTCAAACCTTTCTCAGATAAAACTTCTAGTCAGCCTTTCTATTATTAGTTTCTCACTGTCTCAGATGCCGCAACCTCTGAAATGAGGATGACAGCAGTTTCCAACTCTACAGCAGCTACTGTGAAAAAAGTGAAAATTACACATTTTCAAATGTTCACAGGCCATGTTAATATGGCTGCATTAACAATGGGAATAATTACTATATAAAACCTCCAAGGTCAAAGACCTTGTAAAAATACCTCTTAAAACTACAGGTAGTAGAAAGACTACAAACTCTTAAATACCTCTTAAAACTACAGGTAGGAGAAAGTCTGATGTACAAACATTCTCAGAGGTTAATCCGAATTTTTTCAGGTATTTCCATCAGTGACTTCTCAGATTTCTATAGTTCCCCTTTTGTGCAGTTAGCACAGTTTTCTACATCCACACCATGCTAACTGCACAAAAGGGGAACTACAGAAATCTTTGTCACCACGTCGCAAACCAGTAGCCTACACTAAACATTTTCAAACCAGTAAATCTCAAAAGTTAAACTTTCTTTGTAAAATTTCCACTAAGCCGCTGAGAAAGCTAAAAGTTTTTAAAAAAGCTCAAAGCCCCCTCCCCCCCAAAAACCCACCAAAACAACAAACCCAACAAAAGTAGTCACTGCCTGAGACACTGCCTCAGTATGAAAGTGTCTGCTTTAAAGATCTTGTAAGTCTCTTATCTACTGTTACGATTACTTTAAATACATTAAACTACACACTTCTCCGTACTCGCAGCGCCAAGAAACAAAGGGGTTCAGCTGAACAAATCCGTGTTTTGCCCGGGCGGCTGCGGGGACAGGTGTCCCCGGTGCCATCAGCGGCACCCTCGGAACAGATGTCCGGCCGGGCTGCCCCGCTCGCAGGGGCTGCGGCTCAGCGAGAGCAGCTCTCGGCTTTGTTTCGGAAGGCACAGCCTCCAGCGCTCAGCACAGCCGGCTGCTGCCGCGGACCGTCCCGCCCGCATCTCCCCGCTCCGAGCGCCCTGCCCGGCCCCGCGTGGGATCGGGCCGCCTCCGCCTGCCGGACTCTGAGCCCCAGAGGCGCCGCACAGCCGCCCCAGGGCAGGAAGCGCTCACGGCCGGCGGAGCTCTCCGGATGCTCAAGGAGCTCCGGGCGCGGAGCCGCCGCCGTGGGCCCCGGGGCAGCGCCGGCCGCAGGCCGCCCCCGCCGGCAGCCGCGCCGCCGCCGCCGGGGACGCTGCGGACGCCCTTCCCCCGCCGCCGCGGCGGGCACCCCCCGGGCGGCCCGGGCCCGCCTCAGGCCGCTGCAGGTGCGCCCCGGCCCCCGCCCGCCCCACTCACCGCGGGCGCGGCGCGGCGGGCGGGGGTCGCGCCAGGCCAGCCGCCCCCGCTCCTCGTCTAAGGTGACCTCCCAGGAGCGCCGCCCCAGCCCCAGCGAGGACACGAGCCGGGGCCGGCGGCCGCCGGGGAGCCGCTCCATGGCCGCCCAGAGCCCGGCCCGCCGCAGCCGCTACCGCATGGCCCGGCGGAGCGGGCGGGCGCCGCGGGGCGAGCCCAGCAGCTGCTAACGGCGCCCCCGGCCCGCCGCTACCCCGGCTGGCCCGGGCGGGGCGGGCGCGGCGTCAGCGCTACGCCAGCGCCGCGGGGCGGGGCCGCGGCTCCCGGATCGGCGGCGGGCGGGGCAGCGGGGCTCGTGTGTCCGCCCGCCCCACCGGGGAGAGACGCGCACCCCACGGCCCGCGGCAGCGGCTCGCTCGCCCCGAGCCCCCAGCCCCGGGCAGACCCCGGGGCTGACACCGTAACGGGCTTGCGTTGCTTTCGTGCGGGTTTTTGCGGGACGACGATGCACCTATGTCAGTGACGATAGAGTCTTCCCTCTTTCCCTCTAGACAGTGAAAATGCAATGAGTACATACAAATATCTGGTTATACAAACGTCTCCATCTAACTTCACCTCCCTTTACATAAAAACGCAGTTTGCCTTAAATATAGGGAGAGTCATTCATTATGATTGAACTCTCCATTCCTTGCTGCCTTCCCTCCTTGGTGTTGCTGAAGCGTATAACCATCAGCATCCTATGAAAATTACAGGTCAGACAGAGCAGCAGTACCAACCTTCCTCAAAATCTGAGTACTTCCTGTAGAGTTTAGTAGGTCTCTGGTCTGTTCTTACCTGGGTCCAGCTCAGGGCCAGCACTCCAACTGGCTTTGCTCAGGCTGAAAAAGTTTCTGCACTTCAGCTCTACTCTGAACCTTATAATATACTCACATTTCACTCACATTTTACAAGGGGGAATGACTTTACACATTTACAAGGGGGAATAGAGCAATGGGGAAGAACTTGAAATTGAAAGAGGGTAGGTTTAGATTAGATATCAGAAAGAAATTCTCTACTGTGAAGGTGGTGAGGCACTGGAAGAGGTTGCCCAGAGAAGCTGTGAATGCCCCATTCCTGGGAGTCTTCAAGGTCAGTGGAAGAGGTCCTGTCCAGCCTATTTCACCCTGTGATTCTATGATTTCATCTTCTGAAAACAAATGAGCTAGGCACTGTCATCCAAGTTACGTGTTGAAAATAGTCTTCCTGTACAGCAAATGCTGGTTGTCATCTATCACAGTCATTCCAATAGTCTTTCCTCTGGCCTTATTGGGAACAAACATAGGTATGCCACACTTCCACAATTTCAAGGAATGCTTCATCACTGTCAGTAGTTTTGTTATTTACATTTTTTAATCTGTGTCTCCACAAACACCTGTAGAACTCTTGATACTGAGACCTAAAGTTTGTTGCAAAAATCCATTGTGAACAAGAGTCTGCTAAGTGCAGTTCTGAGCAGTCATTAATATCTCACTGGTTCCTTGTGTTTTGCCACCTACATCATCTCTTATCATCCATCTTGCACTTGCATGCTGTAGCCCGTTGACCCTGTTTGGATGTCAGGCACCCACCAAAGCCTATTGCTCCCCTCTGCAGCTGGAAAGGGAGAGAAAATGTAACAAAGTATTCATGACTGAGATAAGGACAGAGAGAGATCACTCACCAAATATTGTCACAGGCAAAATACACTCAAAGTAGAGATATTAATTGAATTTTTTATTAAGAAAATTAGAGTAGATAATGAGAAATAAAGTAAGACCTTAAAAACACCTTCCTCCACGCCTCCCTCCTTTGCAGCTCTACCTCCTTCCCGTGCAGAGGCAGGGAAATGGGGCATGGGGTTTCCTGTCAGTTCACCACACATTGCTTCTGCCACTGCAGGGAGAGGAGTCTGTTCCCTCCTCCAACACGGGCTCCCTCCCACAGGAGGCTTTTGCTGTTGAACCCTTCAGATATGTTCCAAGATTGAATGGATCACTAATACAAAGCTGTTATCTTAAAAATATTACACAGAGGTACTTATTTATCATTTCTCCAGTGGGCAAAGTAGATTCAATCTTTTATAGCCTACAGTCACTAGAATCAATATTCTTACGCTGTGATCCATGCTAGCTGAAGAAGTAAAAAGTTTATTCCTTTTACCATTCCTGCCTATGATGGTTTCCTTTTACTCTTATTAATTTGAAAACTCATTTTTGCTTACTTAAGGCTAAAGTCTTGAACTGTAAAATACAGCAGTGATAAAATATTCTCTGGTCTATTAAAAGCCTACTAAGGTGTACTAGCACCACTATCAGGAACGGCATCCACATTTCTTACTTGTTTAGATAAGAAGAAGCCACTTCTTTCTTCTTTGCACACTGTTTTAGTGTTTTGTTCACAGAATCATGGAATGGATATGATTGGAAGAGATCACAGTGGGTCACGTGGTTCAACCTTCCTGCTCAGTCCGGGCCATCCTAGAGCACATTGCATAGAATTGCACCAAGATGGTCCTTGAAAATCTCCAGTGAGGGAAGATCCACAACCTCTCTGGGCAACCTGTTCCAGTCCATCCATGGTCAGCTTGACAGTAAAGAAGGTGGAAACTTCCTCTGCATCAGTTTCTGCCTGATGCCTCTTGTCCTACTGCTTGGCATCACCAAGCAGAGCCTGGCTCCGTCTTCTTGACATCCACCCTTCAGGTACTTATATACATTGATGAGGTCTGCTCTTATTCTTGTCTTCTCAAGACTGAAAAAGCCCATCTTCCTCAGCCTTTCTTCATAAGAGAGATTCTCCAGTCCCTTAATCATCTTTGTTGCCCTCCACTGGACTTGCTACAGGAGCAAAATGTCTCTCTTGTGTTGAGGAGCCCATGGTTTGGGATACTCCATGCTGCTACAGGAATGTCTTGCAGGAATTATTACCACTGCTTTGTTGGGTCTGCTCTGGTACTCTCTGGTAGTTCCCTGAATATCATCAACATGTGCATCTGTCTCTAGAAAGTAAAGGTCAAATTTGAACTAACACATTTTTATTTTCAATCAGTTTTAGTACTTTATGTTTTTCTTCCCTGATTGTAACAGAGAAATAATTTCTAAAGGATGACTGATTTAGTAGACTAAAGCACACACATCAATTATTGCTTTACTACTTATTACCTAAGCCTTTAATTACCACTGAGGGGACATTACTGTGGATGTAGTGATGCTAGTAAATTGCAGGATTTATTGCCTTGGTGGTAAAGACGCCCTATCACAGGGCTACACCCTGAGAAATGGCATGGTTGTAAAAACACCTCACTTTATTCACAGGTCCACAGAGGCCACAGGAAAGGTTGCAATTGTAGTTAACTTGGGAACAATAATATATTATGTAACAAGTACAATTCACAATGTCAAATGGGAAGAATGCAGGAAGGTAACACAACTTACAAAGTTTATTGCTATAATCCATTTACTACCTATTTAGAAAACAATATAGTATTTAAAGCCAAATTTCTCTCCTCAGTGTCTGAGTTTAGAGTAGGTCATTCATCTCAAATGACACCAAGTTAAGTGGTGCAGCTGTTACTCCTGAGGGAAGGGGTGCCATCCAGAGGGATCTTGACAGCCTTGAAGAGTGTGCCCTTGCAAACCTCAGTAAATTCAACATGCGAAGGTGCAAGGTCTCACACCTGGGTCAGGGTAATCATCACTATCATTACGAGATGGGAGATGAAGGCATTGGGAGCAGCCCTGAGGAGAAGGATTTGGGGATGCTGGTGAATGAAAAATTGAACATGACCTGGAAATGCATTCTTGCAGCCCAGAATGCCAACTGTATCTTAGGCTGAATCAAAAGAAGTGTGGCCAGCCTGCCTCACCCTGGGAGACATTTCTCCCCCTTTACCCTGCTCTTGTGAGCCCGCCCTGGAGTGGTGAGACACTGGAACTGGTTGCTTAAAGAAGTTGTGATGCCCCATCCCTAGAAGTGTTTGAGGCCAGGTGTGATGGGGCTTTGAGCAGCCTGTTGTAGTGGAAAGTGTCCCTGCCCACAGCAGGAAATCATTCTATGACTCTGAGATCTCTATAAAAGGTACTTAACTCTAGCAACTCTGTTACACTGAACAGGATCATTACATGATAATGCAGGCAGTCAATTAAGGAACTCTTCTCAGCAGGTACCTCTATTTAATCAACAGCAGCAGAGACATATTCTTCAGCATGACCTGCATTACCAAAATATTGATTTAAATCTTTACAAACTCCAGCTATCACTCTTCCAAATCTCTTGCAGGTGTACTTCTTCATTAGAATCCTGCAACTAATTTATTTTCCATAGCAAGAATCAAGCATGCCCTTGTAGTATTTTGGCAGAGGTGGAAAGTACTGTGTATCCAATTTTATCTAAGAGAGTGAGCCTAAAGTGAAAAAGATCTTAACCACGGTGAAAGCTGGATAATTCTCACATAAGTATGCTGAAAAACAAAGAAGAATCATATTCCACTGTAATTGGCCACTCTACTCAGTTATGTGCTGGAACTCTAGAGGGAATCACAGATTTGTAGCAGGAGCTCTGAAAAACACAGCTCTGAAAAGTCACAGACATGTAAGGGAGCCCTTCAGCTGCTATGCCCTGGGCTTCCAGGGAGATTGCTGCAGGCTCAAGGACTCCTCCATGTCCCAAGGAACATCTGCCATTATGCTCAGTCCCACTGAGGGAAGAGAAGGAAGTTCAAGATCAGTGAAGGTGTTTCTAATATTGTTCCTTTAATATGTATATGAGTCAGTTGTGGTCTTGTCCAAATGACAACTAGTGCAGAAGTGAAACTTTAATCTCATTGCTCAAGAATTTATATCTGGAACCAAAATAAATTTAACTTTTTTCATATTTTTTTCTTTTCTACTTCCCACAAGTAACTATGAAGTATTTCTTTTCTTCCAAAGAAAAATACCTCAAGAAAGTTTTTAGAAGGCTGCTTGGGAGTCATAAAAAAATTTATCTTAGTTCATGTCAGGCAAATTGAAGTACTTACACATGAATCAAATTCTGTTGTCAAATACACACTCAAGTCACATTAGAACAGTGTAAATACAACAAGAGGTCAAATCTGGCAATTGAAATACTTTTGGAAAATGAAAACTAGCTGACAAAGATAATAAAACAGAGGAAAATAATTCATACTAAATATTGAAATACTGACTAATATTCTAATTCCTTTTCTACTTATCAGCAAACAAAGACTAAAGCATCAATAAAATATTATTTCTGCTGATGAAAAGAATTACATCACCTTCTCTAGAAAAATACCTGAGCTATTTTAAAGCTCTTCTTCACTTTTATCATAAAAGTTTAAATTGCATTTGTTGTTGGAAATTATCTGGGGAAAAAAAAAAAACGAAAAGAGCAATTTTAAAGGCTTGTTAAAAAGGATGATTGCAGCCCTTTATTCACTTGAGCCAAAAGGTAATTGAGAGAAAGTTGTTGATATAGAGCAGAATGTGGGAAGACATCCAGAAGGTACTTTGTTTTCTTGCTAAGGGAAATGTTACATGCTGTTCCTGAACCATGGAAATTTACAAAATCCTTCCTGTCTTCCAAAGCTCCAACCTCCCTGTATATTCTCTGCATAAACTGCCTTTCACTATGAAAAATACAAAGTATTCTTTGTTTCAAGCTGTTATAGCTGTGGCTCCCACCTATGGATGTAGACAGATATACTGATTTGTGTTTCTTTGTTTAGTTTCTTATTTCTATTTTAATTATTAGTCTCAATCAAAGTCCCAGAGGAGAAGTAAGATCCCCCTCCCCCTCAACTAACTGCATCCTTTTAAAAAACAATTAAATCTAAAGGCCCATGTCTGCCAGAATGATGATGCTCTTTGGCAGTGTCAGACCAACCTTCCAGTACCTAAAGGAGTCCTACAGGAAAGCTGGGGAGGGACTTTTTCCAGTGACATGGACTGATATGATGAGGGGGAATGGTTTTAAACTGAAAAATGGTAGGTTTAGATTGGATTCTGGGAAGATATTCTCTACTGTAATGGGGAGGCACTGGCATGGGTTGCCCAGAGTAGCTGTGGATGTCCACCCCCCCTGGAAGTGTTCAAGGCCAGGTTGGATGGGGCCCTGAACAACCTGGGATAGTGAAAGATGTCCGTGCTCAAGGCAAGAGGGTTGGAATGAGATATTTGAGGTTCCTTCTAACCCAAATCACTCTATGATTCTGTCAGTCTATGGAGAAAGTGCTGGTGACATCAGAAAGTTTCTCTTTTCTGTCCACCCCTCAACCATATAAGAAGAGTCTATTTTTCTCTACAGGGTATGCTCTGCTGATACTCCCAGTCCCTCAGAGCTGCAGAAAAACTGCTCTTTAGCAGGCCCATGCAGACCTTGCCTGGAGCCTGTCCAGGCAGTTTTTTACAGAACCACATGGGATGAACTCTTGAGAAGAGCTCTAAGAGGCCATAACTCTGGGCAAGCAGAAAGTATTTTATAGTTCTGGTATCGAAGTATTATCAAACTGTGCATCATGTTCAATAGCAACCTCTCTCATATGTACTGACTTTTATATATTCTGAATTAAAGAACAGTAGGATTTTTTCATGGTTTATAACTGCCTAAAGGGTTTCTTACATTATTACAGGGCGTATATGTGCCACCAGCATGGCACTATTGACAAATTTCAAGTGTGGGCTCCAATCTATGCAATAAAAGAGCTTCAGGATGAAAGTGTTAACATAAAAATTCCTATCACCACAAATTTTCTCCCAACTTATTTTTAGGCCTCTAAGTGGAGCCATTTTAACTGGATCTTTTATTCCCAGAGTGCTTCTCTAAATGCTTTGCTTCAGCAGGCAGGGCTCTAATCCATGTCAGGGCTCTTCTAACTTGCACCAGGCAGCATGGCCTTCATAAACTAAACACAAAGGAAAATTATTCTTCCACTTAAGATGGAGAGAGTTATTTTTATGCCACTTTTAGAAGAACACACTGTAAAATAATAGGAAAGCACAGGGGAGAAAAAAAAATCCTCCACAGACTGTGGAGGCAGTAGAAATAGCCCCTTTCCAAAGAGGATATAAACCAAACCACTTTCTGTTTCTCTAAAGCAGAAAAGAAGAATCTGGACAGTATATTTATAAAATTTAAAATAACCAAATAGTGAAATATTTTTTAAAAAAAACAATCTCATAATGAAAAATATTATTTACTTCCTTCAGTTCTGGATAGCCTCATTAACAACACAGGAACTAAACAGAAATATAGATAATCAGATTATCAGCACTTGCAAATAAGCACAGCCCCATTATTTATCATGACACTTCAGACCAAATGTTACCTAAGATATACTTAGTTGGACTAATTAGTCTAGCAGATAAAACCAGATAAAATATCTAGTAATTAGGCAACCATGGAAGCAGCTCTATATGCACCACCACCACCACCACCACGGTCTTACTATAATAATATATAAATACTATATAAACACCCATGATCATCTTATTATAATAAAATAAAAATAAAACTATAAAAATATCAACAGTAATGTCATCCATGACAAGCAAATCAATTCTTCATTTCCAAGTATCAGTGGAAATATCTGTAGCCTCCCAAGGTCAATGAATCAAAAAAACATAAACAACACAGACATCAGAATGTTTATGTGAAGAAACTACTTTCCTAGAAAGAGTTCTGATTCTGTATAGCTGCCAGGATTAAAAATCGAACTGATACAGACTGAATCAGATGAAACATAAACCTAATTCATATTATTATATTAAATAATTTTCATTTTCTTCCTTATCACCAAGGATACTGATGTATCATTTCTGACTAAAGCTGTAGTCATTCCTGTGAACATAGGTGGATTGAGCACACTCAGGAGCGAGTGAAATGCCTAATGACCAGTTACCAAAAAATCCTCCTACTTCCTATTTGATGTTTGGAAGGCTCTTCAACACTTTCATCAATTTTTCTCCTTTTCAACTTATCATCTATCAACTATACTATGAAACACAAACATCCACACCAGCCTTCTTGGAAGATATTTTGACTGATACTCACAGGCTCGTGCATTTTTCATTATGTCTACATGACAATGAATAATTGGTTAAAGATGGATCTTGAATTCCAACTTCTTACAGGAGCAAGAGAGGTTCTAAGACAGCAGAGTTACTATATGAGGAAGAAGGATGCTCAGAAGGGCAAAGACATTTGCCTAAACTAAAAATATTTGATAGATTAAACCCTTTCTTGTGAATATTGTCAATTTTAAATTGAATAGCACAGAGTGAGCTTTGCTGAAAGTCCATTTTGAAAAATTAATTATTTATAATCAGGATTTATATTTTCATATTTTTATTTAAAGCATTCCACCATTTTGATTTCAGCAGAAAAAAAGCAAACCTACACAATACCCTTAGCAGAACAAAGTTATTCAGAAAATATAGGAGTGTATGAAATAAAAAATAATATTTCTTTTCTCCATCTTATTAGTTTTGGGACACAGTTTCATCAGTTGTATTATTGATTCATTGTACAATTGGAAAGTTCACAGGTTGCACAAATTTATTTTTTCATAACTACTACCTTTGTAAAGACAAAGATCCTGTTTGCAGATTCTTTCAGAGTTTCATTTTCAGATTTAAGGTAAAGGAAGAAAGGGGTTTTTTTTCTTTGAATAAGAGTGAATTTTCTCCTAGGCACAAGTTTAGTTAATTCATGTGATTTAATTAACAACATTGCTTTCTGTGATTAGTCCAATATTTTAAAAATACAATATAAACCTAAAGTAAATGCTTAGAAATGGAGGTGAAATTCTCTTTTTCAGACCATGGCTCTGAATGGTAAGATCAAAGATGGATTCAAGCAATTTGTCTGAATAGAGTAATTTTCACTTTGATTGTTTTTCAGATTGCTACTGTAGTAGAGATGATGATAGCTGGTATGAAGTTGTCTGAATCAGTGATACTAGAATGCAAATACATGCCAATACTTTTCATAAAATCCACAAAGCAGAGTTATTTATGCATATGCCTTTTGACATCTCAGCATGCATGTTGACTTTAATTGACATACTCTCTTTTTGATTTTCTCGTATTATATTTAAATGGAAAGAACAAGAATATAAAATCAGGCACAGTAAAAAAGAGGGCAATGGTGAAGGAAAAGGTTCAGCTCATAACTGAAGCTAAATATTTAGTTCTAGTAAACAAATATGTTGAAGGAATTTTTCTGCACCCAAATTCAGAGTTATTCAAAGGGATGGCAATCAGTTTGGGAATAGTTATGAGTATACTGAAAAGAAAATTTGAAGACTGAAAAGGAACGTAATAAACATTTATAAATTGTTTGTCTTACCGGGTGGCAATGGCTGACTAATTTGGAGCACACCATTTTATCAGAAATATATTTAGAGCTGACTAGTCTACATGTCATTTGAAATACAATTTATACAAATTGTAGCCTTTGATGAAAGTTACATGTTTTTAAAAGATTGCACAGGGCTTTAGTCAATCAGCTAATTTAGTCAGAACTATGAATCAGACTTGAGAGCAATGCTTTGAAAAATCAATCACCTCAAAACTATCTCCAGACAGTGTAATGTGAACTGTTTTGCAAAAATCATGGCTCTGAAAGACACAATTCTAAATTATTATGGATGAGAAATGACAATTAGGAGTAATCAATGTTTCAAAAAAGAACCTGAAGTGCAAAGGAACGATTCAAACCAATTGCTTTTATGGTTGTAGCTATAAGTGGGAAAAAAGATTATATTCTTAATGGCAGATTCTTTGTCTTGATTAGAAAAGAAAATGTAATAATGAGACTTGAACTAATAAAACATTCGTACTAGATTTAGCTGTGAAAAACTTCCTCCTCTGTCACAGTAGGATGGGCATGAGCCCATAAGGAGACAGAACAGCAACTATAATAGAAACCAGGGAAGTAGTTTTGAGTTAAAATAAATATTCAGTCTAATTAGTCTTGTACAACATTTCATTCCTCTTGCCGTTTTTTTTTTCCTTTTTAGAAAATGATGAAGCTGTGATTAGAATTCTTAGGACAGAAGCTAATGTAATGCTATACGAGTCTTTCACAGCCAGCAATCACTGGCTACTGAGAAAGCATGTGTGACTTACTGCCTGTGCCATATGGTTAATAATCTCAACATCACACATCGTTCTGGCCTTACATGGAAGCATTAGGAACACTGTGGGATAGAACATGAAGTGGGGAGAGAGAAATGGAGAAGTGTGCTACAGATTGCCTCAGTAAAAACCAGAAATCCAACTCCAGACTTAACAGAAGCTGATAGTACCCAAAACCACACAGGATGAGCAGGAGATAAACCCCCACATCTTCTCTTTTTAACCAGCACAAACCCCTGTACTCACCATGCAGTGTTTCAGAAGACAGACAATGAATGTTTCATGTGGCTGATTAGAGGAACATGCATAGCAGTGTCGACAGCAACACAGCATGAGGTTGGAGTAAACCAGACAAACTGCTCCTACTTATTTGAATCAATGACAACGTGGCTCTCTAAAAACTATCAGATAAAAAGCAACATGAGTAATGACAAAACTAAAGAAAGACATTAATTCCTTTCACTCTATGAAGATGCTGCAAAACATGTGGGTATGGGTGCAGGTCTGTATGTACAGCCAGATGGAAAATCATTTATCTGAACCTCCAAATTCACTGGGTAATAAGGATGTTAACACCTCACCCACTATTTAACACTTCAGAGTGATGGAAGTATAATGCAGCTAGAGTTCTTCCTCTTTGAAACTTAATTTTCTAATCCTAAAAAAAAAAAAAATCTTAAAAGTTTCTCCTTTCTGTGTTCAACTCTCTGGTAATCTACTTAGTTGTTCAGAGAGTGTGATATATGAGAATAAATCTCACTTTTCTTCACAGAAAGTGAGATACACCCTAATGAGGGTTAGAGTGTTGTCTCCTAAATTACTTTTGAAGGTATGAATTATGGAAAGGCATAAACATATGTGGTTAAAGCAGACTTAAAATGCAAGTCCTCACCCTCACTTCCTATCCCTCTTCCACTTCCTGGACAGACACCAAAACTCTGAATTTGGACTCAAACCATGGAAGGCATTGGATTTCTAATCTCTTCTGACATTGTTCACAGCTTTGGTTTTTCTTCAGATTTTTGGTTTTGTTTAGTACATACTTGGGTGCTGAAGCCAACTGTGATCCAGCTGCACTCTAAAGCAAAGTGCCCAATGCTAACTGAGAGGCCTCTGGATAGCCAAGATGCCTGTCTGGAACAGACAGATTATGACACAGGGTCTCACAAAAGACCCACATGCTCTGTAGCAGTAGCTGGTGGCTGGGGGGTACCCCACAGATACTCTACATCTGGAACAGCACCAAATGCCTAGGTTTGAGGACCAGAATATCGTGGCTGATGACACTTCCTGTCAGGGAAACCTTAATCACCTGATTTTATCACCTAAATACCAGTATTAGTGTCTTAGCCAAGGGAACTTCTAATTATATTAATTTTGTCCTCTACTAGAAGCGCAGTCAGATCAAAGTATGTCATGCTCAGATTCCTCACATATCCATTATAAGAAGGTTGGGAGGCTCCCCTTGTTTAGGTGTCAGCTGATTTCCCAGTTAAAGCATCTCCATTACGTCCAGTGCTCAAGGAAAAATGATAGGCACAAACTGAAGCACCTTTTGGTGGCACGTTCTACAACCAAATCAGGAATGTTCTTGAAAAGCATTGCAACACCTGATTTTGTTTTCTTCCAAACAGAATTTCTTTCACGGGTACCACAGCTGTCCTCAGAACTTACCTAACAGACAGTTAATGAAGTTTAGCAAGGTATTTGCTTCAAAACTGCATTATTGCTCTGAACCATATTGCTAAGCTAGATCTGGTTACAATGCTCATTCAAAACTTAGATTTAGCCCAGGGCCACAAGACCAGACCATTTATATGGTTTTATCAACTTCATTTTTTAGTGTAGTAGTTTCCATGGTTTAGAAAATGTTATCTTTTTAAAAATGCACCTCTTCTGCCTTTATTGGCCTTTGTATGTCACCCAAGACTCCAAATCATCATGGGCACCTGGGAAAAAAATGGGTTAGGACAACTCAGAGTTGATGGCCACTACCTGTTCTTCCATAGTTTCATGTGTTTCAACTTCCAGCTACAGCTCAAGTATTCAAAAAGCCAAACAGGTTTCAAGGAAAGTGATGGCTGAGTTATAATAAACTCAAGCTGATATCTCAGTAACTTCAAGAGACAGCAGCTAATGTAGAAACATTTTGGTGATCTAAATGGTGACTAAAATAGCCTAGTTTTAAACAGTTTTGTAAGGGTGAAGTTATTATCAGGCTCAAACAAATCTTGTATTCACCCATCTGGAAATGAATCTGAAGAGACACCCTTTACAAAATCAGTATTTGGCTGAGTAGCTCACCTCATTATTTCCTCTTCCCCAATCTACCAATAATACAACACATATTTGTTCACTGTTACAAGTGATCTATCTCACCTTAAATAAATAGTATAGAAAGTCTGATTCCTTCCATATTTTTTTTTTAATTGAAAGATGTAATGGACAGCTAGTGAAATGGCAACTCTGAAATCACAACCATGTTGATCATTATCATAATCTCCAAGATGCTGTTGCTGTAAGGGGGCAAGTGCTAACACACTTGTAGCTACTTCTATTCTCACGTAGAAGACTCCTGTTTTTGAACTAGCTGGCAGGATCTGCTCAGTCAAACCTGCTTCTAGAGTATCTTTGAGATATTATCATACCATGCATCCTCCTTTTCACATATTCCAGCTGACTGTATGGGATTAACTTTGTCACTTTCATATAGTCTACCCAAACTACCCAGTGCTGCTGGGACTTTTTTATAAATGACTCAATAAAGATTCAATCAATCCATCTAAACCCAAAAAGGTATCAAATAATTTTGTTGAGAACAGGTACACAAAATCCTGCATTGATCAGAAATTCACAGGTGGATGCATTTTCTATGGAAATCTCTGACAGGAGCATGGTAAGCACAGAAGGGCTGTGTCTCTTTAATTTGGTGAGAAGCAGCTTCATGCTGGTGCAGTAACTAAACCACACAAGCAGTCAAGTTTCAAGTTTATTCCTACCAATTAATTTGGAAGGCATAATCCATTTTCCTCTTTAGTAAACAATCTTTTTTTTCCCTTGGAGGGACCAATATTTGAAAATTGATAGTAGAAGCAGAAAATCAGCCTATAAACTAATAATTTTGTTTAGAGCAAGCTCCTAGTGAATGATCAAATCCTGCATGAGATTTTGTGGTATGGAATAGCTCAGGAGTAAATGTTCTTCATTATTTGAAGGCAGCACATAGCACAAATGCATAAAATAATGTAAGCGTTGCAGTCCCTAAGATGCAATCTCATTTGCTAATATCCATTGTGGGGGAAATGGTTGGTTTGGAATTTGGTTGACCTTTACAATGCCCATGGGAAGCTCTCTCAGACAGTTCCTTCCATTGTGCTTTAAAACATTGGTCAAATCAGTGGTTGTTCAAAAAATTATAGCATTTTTCTCTTTGATGTAAAATGAGGCAACTTTAAGAATAGTTTCAAGGCTTGTTGAAAATGATTCCAATTACAAACACTTTATTGCAATGTTCCAGGACAATCAACATGAATTGGTTTTAATAGTTACCCTTCTTTTCTCAGGCTGCAGTGCAGCTGACCTCCCGTAGCTGGGCACCAGTCTGAATTGCAGCAGTGAAGCTGCAATGAGAAGCCATGGGGATGCTTTGGAACTCATTATTACTTTGATCAAATGTAGGAAATATTTGGCCTACTGACTTTGCAGTCTAAAATCAACTTTTCTACCCCTTACTGTCATTATCACGAGTTAACCCCCATAACGTCCTGCTTCCTGCTCAGCATAAAACACGCATTAGAAACATCCAACTGGTGAAAAATGAATGATGAGAAAGGAAAGAAGGTTTTCCTCAGATTTTATCAACACTTTTTTATTAATATGTCTGAATTATATATTAATCAATGAGTAGTAAGTACTGTTTAAAAAGATTTAATGCTGCCTCTTACATAAAAAACACCCCAATTTTCAGTTACTGATTTGTTTTCAGCTTGCTTATGTAGGGCTGTTAGAATAAAAATAGGAATGTAAGGGGTGTTTTTTCTGAAAATTCTGATGTGAAAAGACAATAATTCACAGCTTTTATATTATAAAACATAGCAAAGAAGACAGAAGCACTGCACATCACTCAGTTCAGATGACTTTTATATTGAAGTCTTGGGAAGAAATTAATCATTGCTGTAAGTAGGCAGAACACAGCTGGGAGTGGCTGAATTGTGCTTGCAACCAAGGCAAACTGAACAGCACTCTGTAGGGCAGCTCAGCTGGATTCCTGAGCAGTGAGAGGCTGCTAACCATCACAGCTTTTAAAACACCACAGTAGTAAAAGCCCACCAAATGGCTGCAAGAAAGTGTTTGGTCTCAGACCCAGTGGGAATTTCCTCAGATTTCAAATAGTGGGGGCCATATGCCAAGATCCCTGCAGCACTTCCTAGCTTGAAAGTAAACAGCTGAATGTATTCGGCATAGTTTTTACTACTGCTGCTCAAGCAGCTTTTTTATGAGTTTGCACAGCTATCACAGCACTGGAATTAAAAAGAATTTTTTTCTAAGTCAATAATTTTTTGCCAAATCTCTGGGAAGTTTGTATAGGGAAAGAATTGACCAAAACCCCACCTTAAAATAGATAAAGAAATATGAAGGGATTTTTACTCATCTCAAACAGAAATCATCCTCCAATCATTCTTCTGTATAAAAAGACAACACTTCTAATTGTGGAATAAAGGAGGATGGGCCCTTCAAAATTCAGGAAGGACTCTTTTTCTCCTTTCCTGTATTAACGTATTTCCACCCCAATCTCAACCTTGTCAATGTTGCAGTTACTCTAAGAAAGACACTTTGTTTCCTAAAACACTAATTATCAAAATAGGTAGGTTCCAGAAATGCAGATTATCCCCCCCGTGGTCATGCTGGCATGAGAAAGGCCAAGTTCAAACATCATGCCAGAACTCCTTGGTCTGCAGGTGACTGACACCTGGACATGCTGCAAATGATGCCTGACTTTATCTTCAAGACTGAGATTACCAAAACATTACAGCACTGAGCACTATCAACACATCTACTCCAACAGCTGTTTTGCTGGCAGACTCCAGGGAGATGTCTTATCAGAATCTTATAATGAGATATTAATAGCAACCTCAGAGAAAAGTGCTTGCTCTTTCTCAGAGAGGAATTATCTGGAAATGTGAAACTCCATTTAGGGTAGTGTACAGGATGGAAATGCTGGTGGCAAGGAAGGTGTTCCCCAGCTCCTCCTCTGCAAGTGGGAAGATGCTCCTGAGCTATGTCAATAGGAAAAACTGAACAAATTTAAAGTTCAATACTTGGTCAACAGAAAATTGAAACCAACACAATGGGCTTTGATGATACGTTTATATGAGGAATAATAAGACAATTTTTCATTTTTGCCTGCATAAATGAGAAAAAGCATTGATCTTGTGTGAAAGGATAGTGAGAACTACTTACACAGTGATGCTACAAGTTCAGTTTGTTGCATAATAGAGAACAAATGAAGTGGACTAATTCTAACAGAAGGGACCAAGTCATAAAGCCCAGTCCTTTCAAAAGCACACAGGGCTGTTCTTTCTTGTGTCTGCTAAAAAGTTCTCAGATATTTTCTGGGGGGGAAAAAAAAGTGTTTGTTCAAGGTTACTGTTCTTAGAATTCATAATATCTGTATCTGAGCTTTTTAGAAAAATCAGTGTTGCTCAGAGCAGTGTGAAACCTTTGCACCTAGGTTCAGTTTCTCCCAGGCATGGTATATGTGTATATTGAGGCCTATCTGCCAGATAAAAATCAATAACAATGCAGGTTAGATGTGCAGGTGGCAATAGAAAAAAAGACTGTATGAAAGAATAAACATTCAGAGAACCACAGATGCCTGTTGCTGGCTGATTTCTTCAGGACTCCTAAACCTACAATAGATCTCTCAGATATTGATCCTTTTTCCTTGGTATCAAAGAGATGAACAATCCCACTGAAGTTTTCAAGAGCTGAGGGATGCTATGAAAGGCTCTTCACAAGAGCATTGATAAAGTTCCTTGCCTGTTTCTTCAGCTGAAAAATCATATGGCTTCACTGTTGAAAGAAACAAACCAGCAAACAAACACTGAGGAATTCTTTTAAGGTGAAATAAGTATTCAGGCCGACCTTGCCTTCCAGATGCAGAGAATCACATTGTTTTTGTATGAAAAGCAGTTTTTTGTTAGGTTTGCAGAAAATAACCATCGTTTTTGTCAATAATTTTGAAACTCTTATAAGCCTAATGTTATAATCAGAGTTTTGATAGTGGGTTGTAATAGCTAAACTGAGCTTGAATGAAAAGGAATTCTTCAATATTTTCAGCACCCCAGAACACAAGGAAGAATCTGGGAGCATTTTTGACAAATTAAGCTTGAACAAGTAGGATAGAAGTGAGTAGGCACTGTTAAGAATGCCTTCTGTCAAGGCAAATATATCTGTTTACTCTGATAACACCAATGAGCAACTTCTCTTTTTTAGAAAAGTCAAATTCATTCAAAACTCTACTAGGTACTGAGTCACTATCCCACTTTGTATAAACAGACAATCTGAAAAGAGTAAGGAAAATTTATATATCATGGAAGGATTTTGAATTCTCCGTTTTTCCTCTCCCATATTAAGGTTATTGGTGTCATTATTTTCCTCATCAATATAAAAGGAAAAAGATCTTCACAAAGTAATTCCATGTCTTTATGCATCTAAACTCTCAAATTGGATTACTTGGGACTTGAGCCAATAGAACTAAAGGAGTCAATGGGAGGGTTAAATGATGCTTTGATATCTAGCAAGGTATTGTTTTCCCCCCAGATGACAGGCTGTTCATAAGAAGCTACAGGACCTCCATACAGCCTTTTTGCTAAAGCCACAGCTGACTGCATGAAAAGGATACAAGGAGACCACAAAAAGCTTTTTAATCCATTTTTGTAACCAATTACATGTTGTTGTATACTAGTGATATTATCCAAAGCAATACTAGTTTAGCATTCAGATCAACACTAATCTCTTCCAAGACTTTTTTCTCAGCAGAGAGCTGAGCTTGTTCCAGCAGAGAGCCCTTTAGCTGTATCTGTCCTGCCTTCCCCATCACACTGGCCCAGAGGCTTGTGGCTCTGGTTTCTCTCAGCTGCAGGTCCCGAGGCAAACAGAGGTCAGCACTGGCACTGCAGCCTGGCCAGGGAGATGGCTGGGGGGCAGGAGGAAGGTCTGCAGCACTGCACTCTCTTGAAGTTAAGCCTCTGGGGGCTGCCAGCCCTTGCACCCCACCCACTGCAGTGCTGCCAGGGCTGTGTGGTCACACAGACCCAAGGGTAGCCTCATCTGGTCTCAGCAGCAGGAAAAAAGCTAAAAGCTTTTCCTCTCCTCCCCACTGAATTAATTCTTGGTATGTGAAGTACTTCCTTCACAAAGAGAGTATACTATTTAAATGGCTGAAGCCTAATGTGGGTAAAAGATGCATTTTTTCATATTATCTGTGGTTGGCAGACATATTTACAGATGAATCAACTCATTTTCCTGGGCAGAGAGACAAATCAAATCCCTAGAGCTTCATACCACGGGAAATGCTTTGGAATGTATTCCAAGTGGTCCTTTATAAAATACAATGCAGTTTTGAGCCAGCAGCTACTCATCAAAGTATTGATCCTTTCCTGGCATAACAACATCTTGTTTAGATGATGACATAATGTTTCCAGTAGAGCCAAGGGCACCTCAGCCCCTCTGCAGACATTCTTGAGCACACTGAAAAGAGCAATGCAGGGCTGATGAATAGCTCTTGGCCTTCAAGAAAGGAGAACTTGAATGCAAACAAGGATTTATTAGCATGTATGTTTGTTTCCCATTTTGAGATGGGTGAAAATGAAAGTACAAGCTTCAAACTTATAAATACAACAGAAAATTTCCAAAGCTAAGTTAGATACTGAAAGGTTACAGAACAGCAAGGGTGTTAGGAAAAACATCATGACCAAATTCAAAGGAAGTTTTATCCTAGATCCATCATTTCTAAAAAAACACTAGATGAAAACTGACTGATACTTCTCTGCCATAATAATTTTCTCATTAATTTTACTGGTTTTCAACATAGTGCCAACTATTGGCAATGAAATAAAGTGGACATTTTCTTCTATTGTGCAGTGTGAAAGCGAGAAAATTGGGATACTATAAAAAATGCAGATTGCTGATGCTGTGGTGATTTATTCCTTTGCTGTTCCCATATATTCACACTTCAACTGGGTAATTATTTAAGAACTATGAAGAAATAGCCTGTTACTGTTTCCAAAAGAAAACGTTCCAAGACAGACTCCCTTCCCATAAGATAAGGTGCCAACTCTCCTGATTTCTCAGTGACGAGAGACAGAGTAAATTTCCAAATAGAAGTTTAGATTTTCATTGGAGTGAAACCTATGCAGAGCCATGTGGCCTGCTTTCTTCACTACACAGACACAGGAAAGCTCATTTTGAGACTTTAGACACAGCAATTTAAATAAATTTGTTCCATTAAATTTCCTTTTGCCAGAAAGATGAAAAGTCCACTATGCTTGGTGATACTCTAACAAAACTACATTTTAATTTGATTTCTAAATAAGAGTAAGGATCTGTATCTAATAGGCATTCATATATATATACATATGCCATATCTAAAACAATATAATACTGTTGAGACTTTAATTCAGCCAAAGAGAGTTGAATAATACCAACAAATTAAAACCAGAATAACTTTGAGAGCAATTCATAGGTTGTGCAGCCCAAGGGATGGTTATGATCATCTCCTCTGATTTTCTTCACAAAGAACATAGATTTTTCACACAGTAAAAACCTCAGTCAGGACCAATGAATTATAGCTAAAGCACAATTTCAAAGGAAAAGTTTTTAGCAATATAACTGAAACTAGTA
The DNA here is from genome assembly GCA_017589585.1 of Phylloscopus whistleri. Lineage (NCBI taxonomy): Eukaryota > Metazoa > Chordata > Aves > Passeriformes > Phylloscopidae > Phylloscopus > Phylloscopus whistleri. The sequence continues at coordinate 232,310 of JADMLD010000722.1, forward strand.
ACACTTTCTCTATCATTACTTTCTGACAACTAATTCATGTTATGGCTCTGCTACATTCTGGAGTATATGATTGCCCTTATCAATACTTGAAACTTCTAATTTTTGCCATGAGTGATCTTGAATTTTTAGAGCATTAGTAAAAGTGTTGGCTAGCATTGACTGAGAACTGGTACAAATAGAGGAGCATCACATACCAATTTATATAAGTCATAGACAGCAAAGATGGTATGGGATCAGACAGATAGTAATAATAATTACAGTGTTACTAATATGGGAACAAGAATACAGTAGGACATGAGCTTTTTTTTTTAAAGGTTTTTAATAGAATAGACAAAGCTTTATCTGGTAGAAATCCACCTGTTCTTCCCTCAGCTACATTAATTAGTCCAGTGTAAGACACAATCTCCTTAAGCAAGTCTTTCCTCTCACAAAACAAAACCAAGAAGGAAAAGACACAGAAGTTTTCAAACTTCATTAGTATTTTAATGATGTTCCTGTTCTACAGGAGAGTTGGAGAGATCTTTGAAAAATTACACATTTAACATATTTATTTGCTCTGGTTACTTGTGAAATCTTATTTTAATGACCATGCATACTAGAATTATGTCCTGGGTTATGGAATCAAAAATGTGTATTCTATTTTCATCTGCTGAAAGCAGTTGGGGAATTGTTCTTTATTTCTTGTAACTTTGGAAGGAGGGGGACGGGGGGGAGGGGCGGGTGCCTTTTGGGTAATGGGCCATCAACAGACTATACCCCCGGACTATACCCGCTCCCCCCAGAGCCCCAGAAGCCCCATTTGCATGCATGGTCCTATTGTGGGATGCCCCACCCAGTGGGGGGAGTCTACAATTGCTGCCGGGAAAACTGAGCCGGCCGGGGACAGACTTCACTTGCTTCACCCCGATTCCTGGGAGGAAGACGGCACCCCATCTCATCTTCGCCAGACCCCATCTCATCATCGCCGGACCCCATCTCACCATCACCTCACCCCTGGACCCCTCCTCATCACTCCTAGACCCTTCCTCATCACTCCTAGACCCTTTTTGGCTACAGGATCGTCCCTGCTCCAACAGAGCCACGTCTGTCATCCCAGGACTCACTTCTGGACTGCTTCCAACACCCTGACTAACAGGGTGCCAGGTGGCAGCTCTGATTCTGTCAGGGCTTTCCCAAATTGTTGTTGTTTGTTTGCTGGTTTGGTGGGGTAGTTTTGTTTCCTACCACATTTGTATTATTGATATTCCTAGTAAAGAACTGTTATTCCTATTCCCAAATCTTTGCCTGAGAGCCCTTAATTGAAAATTTATAATTTGGCAGGGGTGGGGGGTTTGCATTCTCTATTCTAAGGGAAACCCCAGTTTCCCTGGCAGACACCTGTCTTGTCAAACCAAGACAGATTTTGGCGCCCAAGTGTGGGGCACAAGGGCATTGAGACAGAGGAATAACAGTTCTTGTGTACTAGATAGAAGTCTACTGCTCAAAATCATGTGGTCCAGCTTTCCCTGGTTTGGCTGGCACGTGGTTGTGGCTGTATTTCTGCCATTTGCTGGCCCTTATCTAAACATGGGCCCTATAACCAAGGCTACTGTGGCTGGCATCCAGTTTATTTTGTGGGTTAATAAGGTGAGGAATTCGTAGATTTTTAACTTCCTTTGGAAAGCAGGCACATGGATTCAGGGCTATCATAGACTAACTCTGTGTTTCTGGGGTTACTTTAATAATGGTACATATTGTGAGGAAATGGCACCTGGGGAAATTTTCTCCCAATCCTTCACTCAGTTTTTTGGGTCTACTCCACCAGCTTTTCAAGGGTTAAATTTCCCTCTGAATGCTAATGACGTCATACAGTGGTTGGTGCTGCTTATAGGCCTATTCTATTTGGTATTCAGAGATAAAGGGAGACTGGCCTGGGTAAGCACTCTGATAACTACCCCAGAGAATAAAGATGCTGCCCAAGAGCCCACCCCTGTCCCACAGCCTGCCTCAGGGATAAACCATCCGGTTTGGGTGAAGGCTCTGATAAAAGAAATGCATGAGATGAACCAGATGCTGAAAGAGTACATTTCCCCAGCTGGTGAGAAACCTTCGCCCTGCCCTGACAAAAGAGAATCTGATACAGAACCCGCAGACATTACAACTGTCCAGGTTCCAGCTGACACACAGGGGCAGTCACAGCCAGCAGCAGTTGCCCCTGTGGAAACAAGGAAATCTAAAGTGAAAACAGCAAACCCAGAGAGTAAAGATAAGAAGGGAGGGCCCTCACAAGACACAAGGGAATCACATGTTCAGATCATCACTGAGACCCTGTCATATGAAAGTCTCCGTAATTTGCAAAAAGATATTGTACGGCGGGGACGTGAGGCTTACACTGCCTGGCTACTTCGGGTTTGGGATCTTATGGGCACAGGTGTCCAACTAGATGGTGGGGAGGCCAGGAATTTGGGACCCTTGACCCAGGACTCAGGTATAAATCAGGTATTTGTAAGGGAGCCTGGACCTCTTTCCCTCTGGCAGCGGCTTTTAACGAGTGTGAGAGAAAGATTTGTCCACAGAGAAAGAATGCAGGAGCACCACCATAGAATGCGCTGGAAAACTCTGGAAGAGGGAATCCAACAGCTGAGGGAAGTGGCAGTACTAGAGGTACTTTTTGGGAGGAGTGGACAGCATGATAATGATCCTGACAAGGTTAGATGCACAGCGCAGATGTTATGGAACCTGGCAAATCTGGGGCCATCTCAGTATACTACATTCATTGCAACCATTAATGCTGAAGACAACCAAGTGACAGTGGGGGCTGTTGCCACTAAGCTTAGGAATTATGAGAGCATGATCAATGGCCCGCTGCAGGCTCATATCTCTGCCGTGGTAAAAGAGCTCAAAGAGGAAATGAGGGAGGTGAGGGAGGAGATGAGGAAGAGCAGTTCCAATGTGGCACCGGTGCGAGTCACAGGCCCCAGAGTCAGAGCCCAACGACCCCCAGCCAGAGAGAGAGGGTACACCCCGAGAGCTGACCTGTGGTTTTACCTGCGTGACCATGGGGAAGACATGGGAGTGTGGGATGGGAAACCCACCTATGTCCTGGCAGCCCGGGTGCGTGAGCTCAAGGAGAGGAACACTCACCAAAGGGGTGCCACTAAAATGAAAGTATCCTCAACCTCCTATGCCCAGGCTGTCAGTAGTCAGGATGCTAGAACCTCTAGTATGTATGCTCAGGGAGGGAATAACCAGTGCTAGAGGGGCCCTGCCTCTAGCCAAGTAGAGGAAAAGGACAATCGGATCTATTGAACTGTGTGGATCCGATGGCCTGGCACATCTGACCCACAGAAATACACGGCTTTAGTTGACACTGGCTCCCAATGTACCCTGATGCCGTCGGGGTATGTGGGGGCAGAACCCATCTCTATTTCTGGAGTGACAGGGGGGTCCCAGCAACTGACTGTATTAGAGGCTGAAGTGAGTTTGACTGGGAATGGGTGGCAGAAACACCCCATTGTGACTGGTCCAGAGGCCCCGTGCATCCTTGGCATAGACTATCTCAAAAATGGACATTTCAAAGACCCAAAAGGATATCGTTGGGCTTTTGGAGTAGCTGCTGTAGAGACGGAAGACATCAGACAACTAAATACCCTGCCTGGTCTCTCCGACGACCCCTCTGCTGTGGGACTGCTGAGAGTTGAAGAACAACAGGTGCCAATCGCCACAGCAACAGTACACCGTCGGCAATACCGTACTGACAGAGACTCTGTAACTCCAATCCATGAGATGATTCGTAAACTGGAGAGCCAAGGGGTGGTCAGCAAAACCCACTCACCCTTCAACAGTCCCATTTGGCCTGTGCGTAAGTCTGAAGGGGAATGGAGATTGACTGTGGACTATCGTGCATTGAATGAAGTGACTCCACCACTGAGCGCTGCCGTGCCGGACATGCTGGAGCTCCAGTATGAGCTGGAGTCCAAGGCAGCAAAGTGGTATGTGACCATCGATATTGCCAATGCCTTCTTCTCCATTCCTTTGGCAGCAGAGTGCAGGCCTCAGTTTGCTTTCACCTGGAGGGGCGTTCAGTACACCTGGAACCGACTGCCCCAGGGGTGGAAGCACAGTCCCACCATCTGCCATGGACTGATCCAGGCTGCACTGGAAAAGGGTGAGGCTCCAGAACATCTACAGTACATTGATGACATCATTGTGTGGGGAAACACGGCAGTGGAAGTTTTCGAGAAAGGAGAAAAGATCATCCAGATTCTCCTGGAAGCTGGCTTTGCCATTAAGAAGAGTAAAGTCAAGGGACCTGCCCGAGAGATCCAGTTCCTGGGAGTGAAGTGGCAAGATGGACGGCGTCAGATCCCCACAGAGGTCATTAATAAGATCACCGCGATGTCTCCACCGACCAGCAAGAAGGAAACACAAGCTTTCCTAGGTGCCATAGGTTTCTGGAGGATGCACATCCCTGAGTACAGTCAGATTGTGAGCCCTCTGTACCTGGTTACCCGCAAAAAGAATGATTTCCACTGGGGCCCAGAGCAGCAACACGCCTTTGCCCAGATCAAGCAGGAAATCGCTCATGCGGTGGCCCTTGGCCCAGTCAGGACGGGACCAGAGGTAAAGAATGTGCTTTACTCCGCAGCCGGGAGCCATGGTCTGTCCTGGAGCCTTTGGCAGAAGGTGCCTAGTGAGACTCGAGGCCGGCCACTGGGATTCTGGAGCCGAAGCTACAGAGGGTCTGAAGCCAATTACACTCCCACGGAGAAGGAGATCTTGGCTGCCTATGAAGGAGTTCAAGCCGCCTCAGAGGTGATTGGCACTGAAGCACAACTCCTCCTGGCACCCCGACTACCAGTGCTGGGGTGGATGTTTAAAGGAAAGGTTCCCTCCACCCATCACGCCACTGATGCCACCTGGAGCAAATGGATTGCCCTCATCACTCAGCGCGCCCGTATTGGAAACCCGAATCGCCCTGGGATTCTGGAAGTGATCACCAACTGGCCGGAAGCTGAGAACTTCAGTCTCACCGAGGAAGAAGAACAAGAGCAGGTAACCCGGGCTGAAGAAGCTCCACCATATAACCAACTGCCAGCAGAAGAAGCACGCTACGCTCTTTTCACTGACGGTTCCTGCCGCATCGTAGGGATGAACCGGAAGTGGAAAGCAGCCGTATGGAGCCCCACAAGACAGGTTGCACAAGCCACTGAAGGAGAAGGTGGGTCAAGCCAGCTTGCCGAACTCAAAGCTGTTCAATTGGCCCTGGACATCGCTGAAAGAGAGAAGTGGCCAAAGCTCTACCTCTACACCGATTCGTGGATGGTAGCTAATGCTCTGTGGGGCTGGCTGGAAAGGTGGAAAAAGGTCAGCTGGCAGCGTAGGGGAAAACCAATCTGGGCTGCTGATGAGTGGAAGGACATCGCCACCAGAGTAGGGAAACTACCTGTGAAAGTCCGTCATGTAGATGCCCATGTCCCCAAGAGTCGGGCTAATGAGGAGCACCGGAACAACGAACAGGTAGATCAGGCCGCGAAGATAGAAGTGTCTAAGATAGACTTGGATTGGCAACATAAGGGAGAGTTGTTCCTAGCTCGGTGGGCCCATGATGCCTCAGGTCATCAGGGCAGAGATGCCACCTATAAGTGGGCACGAGACCGAGGGGTGGATCTAACCATGGACAGTATCTCTCAGGTTATCCATGACTGTGAGACGTGTGCTGCCATCAAGCAGGCCAAGCAGGTGAAGCCCCTCTGGTATGGTGGACGGTGGTCCAAATATAAGTATGGGGAGGCCTGGCAGATTGATTACATCACCCTGCCCCAAACCCGCCAAGGCAAGCGCTATGTGCTGACCATGGTGGAAGCCACCACTGGGTGGCTGGAGACCTATCCTGTGCCTCATGCCACCGCCCGGAACACCATCCTGGGCCTTGAAAGACAAGTCCTGTAGAGACACGGCACCCCTGAGAGAATCGAGTCAGACAACGGGACCCATTTCAAGAACAGCCTTATAAACACCTGGGCTAAAGAACACGGCATTGAATGGATCTATCACATCCCTTATCATGCACCAGCTGCCGGGAAAGTGGAACGGTGCAATGGACTACTTAAGACCACTCTGAAGGCACTTGGCAGAGGGACCTTTAAGAACTGGGAAGTGAACTTAGCAAAAGCCACCTGGATAGTCAACATCCGAGGCTCCATCAATTGAGCTGGTCCTGCCCAGTCTACCCCTTTGCGCACAGTAGATAGAGATAAAGTCCCTGTGGTGCACATGAGAGGTATTTTAGGAAAGGCTGTCTGAATTAACCCCACCTCAGGCAAAGGCGAACCCATCCGTGGGATTGTTTTTGCTCAAGGACCTGGTTACACTTGGTGGGTAATGCAGAAAGATGGAAAAACCAGTTGTATACCCCAGGAAAACCTAATCCTAAGTAAGAACTGAGTGTAGGGGTTCATTCTGCTAGTAGTTCATTGCTTTAGGTATGATGCAGATGATAATAGAATAAGGGGTGGATAATGTCCTGGGTTATGGAATCAAAAATGTGTATTCTATTTTCATCTGCTGAAAGCAGTTGGGGAATTGTTCTTTATTTCTTGTAACTTTGGAAGGAGGGGGACGGGGGGGAGGGGCGGGTGCCTTTTGGGTAATGGGCCATCAACAGACTATACCCCCGGACTATACCCGCTCCCCCCAGAGCCCCAGAAGCCCCATTTGCATGCATGGTCCTATTGTGGGATGCCCCACCCAGTGGGGGGAGTCTACAATTGCTGCCGGGAAAACTGAGCCGGCCGGGGACAGACTTCACTTGCTTCACCCCGATTCCTGGGAGGAAGACGGCACCCCATCTCATCTTCGCCAGACCCCATCTCATCATCGCCGGACCCCATCTCACCATCACCTCACCCCTGGACCCCTCCTCATCACTCCTAGACCCTTCCTCATCACTCCTAGACCCTTTTTGGCTACAGGATCGTCCCTGCTCCAACAGAGCCACGTCTGTCATCCCAGGACTCACTTCTGGACTGCTTCCAACACCCTGACTAACAGGGTGCCAGGTGGCAGCTCTGATTCTGTCAGGGCTTTCCCAAATTGTTGTTGTTTGTTTGCTGGTTTGGTGGGGTAGTTTTGTTTCCTACCACATTTGTATTATTGATATTCCTAGTAAAGAACTGTTATTCCTATTCCCAAATCTTTGCCTGAGAGCCCTTAATTGAAAATTTATAATTTGGCAGGGGTGGGGGGTTTGCATTCTCTATTCTAAGGGAAACCCCAGTTTCCCTGGCAGACACCTGTCTTGTCAAACCAAGACAAATTATTACCTCTATACTTCAAGAGTTCAGTAGAAGAGATTAAACCTTTGAGCTCTTTCCATTTAAAATGGCTTTAACTTCTGAGAGCTTTCTGTGATTACCTTATCATTTTCTCTTCAAACTTAGGGACTCTCTGGTGGTTTTACATCAGTACTTTCAGTTCATTTCTTGCACTAAGGTTGCCAGTCCTGAAACAACTGTCAAGACCATTCAAGCAAAATTGCAGAGTTTCATTTCAAGGTTTAAAAGCTAAGCTGTTTCCTTTTATTACTTTACAACATGATGCTACATCTATGCTATACCAGAAAGTGATAAGAATAGAAAAATTATTAAATCTTGCCTTTTAGTCTGAATTTTCTTTTTTTCACTTAGCAGAAAACTGTCTACTATTCCTACCCACTTCCCCAAAGTAAGAAGATCAAAAAAGAAAAAAAATAAAAATTGCAGGCTTTGATATTTTTCCCAGTTCCCCCAACAGTATTAAATATAGGAAAACATTTATCATCTTCAGCTAAAGACTACTCTGTAAATCCAACTCACTAACAGAGTACACCTCTTGGTGTATTTAGGAGCAGCAACACCTAAAAGCAGATGTATAAAATACTTTGTTACCTTTATCATACATTTCCCCCCAAAAATCTGTAGCTACTCCCCATTGGTTTTGCACTGTAATTTTGCTTATGTCCTTTTCACCAAGCTCTTAACCTCTGCTACTAAATCCTAAGCCCTGCCAACACTCTCACTAGTAAAACGGGCAGCTCAGCCAACAGCATTACCTCAGGAGCATTCAGTAACTCTTTTCTACTGAAAGTCATGCTGGAAGGACTCTGTTACTGGGACTCCAGCTGCATTATCGTCATTACACTCATTGCTCATGTTTACCTTTGTTCTCCAACAAAAGCATACACAAACCACAAACCCAGCAATAAATATTCAATAATGGACAGTTCATGAGACCTGAGACAGACTTACTTCTTAAGTAGCAAATTCCATTCCTCTTTCAGAAGAAAAACCCATGGTTTTGATACAACTCACTTGAATTGAATAACAACTATAATATATTACACTGAAGATACTTCTGGAAATTATGCAATACACTGTAAGGCCAGCTATACTTTTTTTTTTTTATTTTATCCAGTATTTTTCATTCACCTTACACAACCTGAACTTACTCTACCACTAATCCTTTTTTACAGAAATTGTATGAAGAGGATTTTAATGCTGAAAATATGTTGAACACTAAGAAAGAAGGGAATAAGACTCTTTTCAATTCAAGTGTACATTTCAAGTGCTATGCAGAAAAACCCTGAAATGGTATTTAAAAGCAAGCAGGGAAATTAATTACCTTCTAATACACATTTGGATCAAAGAGAAAGTAATTGAGAGATAAATAGGGTCAAATAGCATGGTAAAGGCTTTGCTATCTTCAAGAAACACTAATGAAAATGAATCCCTCCCATAGACACAAATGATATGAAAATGCACTAACAGGGGTTTTGAGATATGAAAAGATATGTCAGTGCTAGACTTAGATACAGAAATCCAAGAGAAAAGCATAAAAGCACTGGTGATGAAGCTGGATAGTAAAAGACTAGAGAAAAAAAATCCCCAAGCCCCAAACCCCAAATCCCGCAGCTGTCAGTCATAAATATTGTGAGATAAAAAATGTGTGCTCTCAAGATAAATGGTAGATCTCAATTAACACACAACTTGATGCATTGTAACACCTGAAAATATCTGCTGAATATAATCCATTAAAATTTCTATGTATCATCATGTCTCCACTATTCTCAGATACATGGGAGGAGTTAAAGATTTACTTCTAAAGAGCTTTTCTTGACCAAAACAAGAAAGGGACCAAGGACATGATTGATGCTACTGGCATGCCAAATGCAATGCCTCCATGATGAATACATCCGGAAATAATGGACCAAATACAAAAAGAAAGACAGACTGTCCAGAGAATGAACTAAAATAATGAAAGAGTAAATAATGCTAATAAATACTTCTATCTGTGTCTGGTGTTTTTCCTGAAATTTGAGATTAAGTTCTCCATTAGAAGAAAAATGACCAAAACAGAGTGGTAGAACCAAAGCACCTAAGCTTGCTGCTCCTTCTTAGATTTACAAGATGCTGTTTCAGGTGCTTTTTCTAAAAAAAAAAAAAAAAAAAAAAAATCAGTAATACAAACTGTGAAAAGAGGAAAAAAGGTGAGACACAAAGTAAGATGAGCATGGCTGTTTAAAACAAAGTTTAGGGATCCGAGAGCCCTGCTCACTCTCATATTACATGCCCAAATCTAGTTTTGCACTCAAGTACATTACATGCTTAAGGAAAAAAAAACAAAAACAAACCAACAAACCAATTTGTAGATTCAGAAAAGATTCAGACACATATCTTTTACAATGTCCTTGTACATGCTCAGTTTTTAGCCTAAAGCAATAGCTTTGCTATTTGTTATGATTTGCCATTAAAAAAAAAAGGTTCTATGTCTCTTCCAAGGAGCTGCCTACTCTTACTGATCTTAGAGAAATGGTATTGCCTATCTCCTCATCAAATCACTGCACTAAGCAGGTCTCCTGGCATCTCTAAAGCTTTCCCAATATCTTGAGTCCTTTTAACTTCAAGAAACATAAACCAATGCTCCAATGATTTTGTTTTTCACCTTGTTCTGATAGTAAGTTGAACATGAAACTCAGAAACTGATGCTAACTATATAATTTAAAGAAAATAAGTTTCTCTCAACACTGAACATCAGAGAACTATCATGGCTCAGAGGCAAATATACATTGATTTATAACTCTGGGCTTGAAGTTCTGTCATGCTGTAATGCTGTTTAAACACAAGCTGTATGTAGAGGAAGCACAATTAGGTGGAATTTCAAGGAACTAGAAATACATTTGAAAGAGGACCTGTTGTTTTTGCCAACTACTCTGTCTTCCAACCAGTACTTCCACTTACAAAGTGTCCTTTCTCTGAGTCATTGAAGCTTTAACTGCATATTGTGTGAGACTTCAGGAAAGAGAATTTCCATCCATGGGCTGTCGTGAGCAGCAGTCCTCAGACACAGAGTGCAGCACCAGGTTACACCCAGCAGGCTGTGTCAGTTCATGTGTGGACACAGACAAAAGTAAAGAAAAAACCCTTCACCTAAAATGCATGAAATGTCAACATGAGCATTGCCACTAATATTTTAGTGAATGACAACTTTTCAAAACTTCCTGTATCAATCACTCTTCTAGACAGAGAAACAAAACAAAGACATTTAACCTGAATCAGCACTTATTTACTTATTTGTTTTTCTGTCTCACAGCCTTCTTTCACTGATATTGAATTGAGTGTGAGTGTGCATGACTCCATACATGTGCATTACCAGTCTAAATGTATTTTTGCAAATTTGCTATTATTTGCAAAATCTTTTTCAATTCAGGTGTAATAGGAAAGGCCACTTATAGAGAAAAAGTTACAAAATACTACAGTGATGGCTTGTCTTCAATGATGACTCCTCCTGGCCATTACTCTCTCATGTTGATTCCTTCTCTCTTTTCCTCTCCATTTTTCTGGAGAAAAATTGCACCACCCTGACAGAGCTCTTGTGACTACGTGATTTGCTGGGACTTGTCTAACCTCTTTGAATGTAGCTGTTGCTTATCCCTCTTCTTTAACATCCCTGTGTTTTTTTCTTCCTTGGTTCTACATGATTGCTTATTCCTTTTATCTTACCTTGCCTCATACCTTTTTTGTCCAAGTACCAAGTACTGTACACTCTGGGATTGTTCTCTACCCTAGAATAACTGTTGTCTTCCTCTCTCTGATTCTGCCTGAATTCTGATTTTGCTTGGTAACTTCACTCCATTTGTTCAATTTTACTTTTAAGAAATTTTTCATTCATTATATTCACAATAAAATACATGGAGACAACGGCTTGGTAGGAAGGCATGCCCACAGACCAGACAAAAGAGTGACCAGCAACCATAGAAAGCCTTATGTGCTTCAGAGGAACTTCCACTAGTTTGTTAGAGCATTGAAAATGTGCATAAAATAATGCCTCAGCATGGAAGTGTCTCATTTGAATTAACTTTATTTTTTTTCCCTATTGACTAAAGCAAACAGAAAATGCATGTAGAGACACATGGCCTTGTCAGCTTGTAGAGTGAGTTCAAGCCACACCTCACAGTTGCAGCATGTTGCTGACACAGCAGTGTAAGGATCAGCATGAAAAAGCACTCCCCAGCTTATGCAACTTTATCTGCAAATCCTCCTGGTCTGAGTGCAGCTCAGTTAGCAGGGGAGCGCTGTTGTCAGCTCAGCTAACTATGTTTAGTGATGCTGTTGTACACCACAACGACACAGACTCCAACTTCAGAAGGCTGAAAATGACTGTGTTTATTTCTGGGGATGTCTCCCTTTTTATACTGTTCTACACAGAGCAATTTGATTGGTGAAACAAAGACAAACCCCTTCAATCACATTGGTCAGACCAGAGGGACATCAAGAAGTCCCTCCTAGGGAAAGGAATGTAAACAAAGGTTACAGTTACAAAAACATGTCTCTTGTTTCCAGAAAATTCCCTGGGAAAAGAATTTCAGAAAACCAAAACATCTCAGGCACAAACCAGGGCTACAGTTTAGCACCAATGTGTACCCTCACATCTGTTGTTAGAAAAACTTATTTTCCCAAGACACCACTGAACCTTCACAGAGAAGTCTGCCTGTGTAACCACATGAGCACAGCAGAAGCTTTCCAGAACACAAGCTAAAACCCAAACTGAATCTCCACCTGGATGCACAGCTCACCAGCTATCACACGAAATAAACATCTCAGTGCGTATGTTGTTCAAAACATTGCTAGTGCAAGCTACAACACTCCCAACAGCCAAGAGCATGGCTACACTTGTACATTCTAGAACACATAGAAACTTCCTGAGCATGCTCAGTAACAGTCACCAACCGTATAGTTACCTGATTCTGAAAAATGCTCAAGTCAAAAGGAACACAAAGTGGAAAAAAAGAAAGAAAATTTCGAAAGGGAATAAAAAGAGAGAAAAGGAAAAAGAAGTCTATAAAGCACCCTGTAGCTCAATACATTATCTGACCATACTGGCAACAGGCCACTTCCTAACTATACGTTCCTGCATACAACTTTTCATGAAAAAAACCAAATATTACAGTAGATACTTTAATATTTTTTATTATTCTGAAATAACAGAAATTCCCATAGAAATGGTACCTGAAATTTTACTGCAGTCCCCATGAGGCAAAGGCTGTTCAATACAGCTGTGCAGATTTGGAATAGCTGGTTTGGATGTCTGGCTGCTCCTGAGGACTGTGCTCAGCAGCTGCAGCAGGTGAGTCCCAGCAGTGACTGCAGGGACTTGCAGTTCATTCCTTGAATGTCAGCACCTGGACACCAGCAGCTCTCACATGCAGAGACTGGCAGTGGAACCTGTGCACACCCTCAGCTGTCCATGCTACATTTCTGTAAAGTTAAGCAGTAATACTGCTGAACTTCATGCTCAGACCAAATGCTCCTTCCATAGCTGTGGAACTCACCTTCCTGTGATACTCAATTAGTACCATTTGATAGGTTCTCTTCAAGGACACACTCTTTGTGGCCAGGTCAACTTGAGTGGTGGGCATGAAGAACTGCACCTAACTTACCTGAGGAGGTCTTGAAAGGTTCCTCCTTCCAAATCCCTTGCATCTCCAGAACCTTAGAAACACAGGTTTGTGTCAGGGATAAAACAAAACTCAGAATAAGGAGAAAATATAAAAATGAATGGGAAGAGAATAAAACCAGTACCCTTGCCTTCTTGAAAGCCAACAGCAGCCAGCTCTGTAGGACTTCAGTCCACAGGTCTAAAACTGCAGCCCTTCACAGTAGCAGAGAAGAGCACTTGCAGTTCTTGATACAAATGTGGTCCCATTTGCAAGTCAGATTTATTCATGGAACAATCCATGCAACAGCCAGTTGTTTCCAGCACAAAATTCTGAACCACATTAAAAACTTATGCACAAAGTAAGATATACTAATATAACGAAATATTAATGATATAGGTAACCTTGTACTGACTTGATTACGTAACTTAGCAAAACCTCCACTGCTAAAATGAACCACAAGTTCCACACAGCTGTGCCAGACTGACACAAAAATTAAATGGTGTCACTTCAGGATTCAGGTCAACTGTCAAAAGGATGACAGATGGCTTGTGCTATCTAGGCTGAATCTGTGTTTCCCTTTGATAGATATCAACAATGAACAAATAAAAATAACTGAAACACAGTTTTAACATCCATATTAATGCTAACGATGGAATGTAGGTTTTATGGATTTATCACTTTTTTGACTGTCACAAGTGAAATATCTCATTTTTGTATTCTAGCAGCAACAAGTATAATTTAATTTTATTTAGCTACAATCAAGCAAAGTTCCAGGCATGACTTTGCAGGTTTCATTTCACTTTAGCTAACAGACATAGATCATATTACATTTCTTTTTCTTGTGTATTCCATTAATGCTGATGATAGTCAAGGTCCAGAATCTGTAAGACGAATCCTACTTAAAGGAGACAAATGGAGAAGTTGATATTTCCTACAACATATATATCTATAAAAGGCATTGAAATGACAGCTTTCACCTGTGGACGGTGATCTAGCAAGATCTGTGAAACATTTCATTTTTGTCAGTTCTTAGAAGGCAACTGCTAAAGTAAATCCTAAAGCAGAACCTTTTTTTTCTTTTTCATTTCTTAAGAAATAACTTACACATGAAATACATACTAAAGAACAAATGTTTCACTGCAGATCAGGTCTTGTACTATATGCCATTTTTTTGGCTTAATTATGGCAGGGTTTTCCCTGAACAATAGTTGGCATGTTGAATTATATGCTAAATTGCATTGAGATGCATCAAAAAATCCTGTAACTCAGCACTATCTTCTCAGGAGCCATACTCCAAAGAATAACATATAAGCCATACTTCTTTTCTGGGCAGAAGTGATGTATCCTTGGACCAGAATTGCTGGGAAATCTACAGATACAAATAAAACCCCTCAGTCCTGTACCATCTCAAAGCCATAAATGAAGTGGGTACAATGACTGGAGAACTTTCAAACAAAGGCAGCTTAAATTCTCCCGCTCCCCCCTCCTCCCATCCCCATTAACTGGGTTGATAATTGGAAATGGTTGTAAAAAGATAAAGCAGAAAAAATGTGATGGATTTTGTTATAAACCGATGCCCGCTGATCTTCAATTAACGTCTCCATCCATTTACAAGGCAAGTTTTGCACTTCTAAGGAGCACTCTGAGGAATTGCTCTGTACAGTTCAATCAGAAAGGATTAAAGTCTGAAAAGGTCACACTCGGAGAGCCGCGAAGTGACCCCCGAGCGGCAGGAGCGCCTCGGAGCGGCGCACCCGCGGGAACGCCCGTGACGGGGCCGGGCCCTCGCTGCCATTGGCCCGAGCGGAGCCACCCGGCAGCAATCTCACTTCTGGTTGGCTCAAACTTCCGGGCCGCTTCGGGAGGCGAATAAGGCGCGGGGTTGTTTTCCTGTCCCAAGATGGCTGCGCTCAGTGTTGCTTCTGTGGAAGGGAATGGCGGGGAGTGAAGCCTGAGGGAGCGGGCCGGCGCCGCCAGCGCGGACGGGGATGAGGTGACGCCGCCATGGCGAGCGAAGGGGGCAGGAAGCAGTTCTGGAAGCGGAGCGGCGCGAAGGTGCCGGGCAGGTGAGAGGAGCTGCGGAAGGTCGGTGTGGCGGGCCCCTGCACGGTGCCGGGACAGGGAGGGCGTCTCTGCCCGTCCGGCTTCGCTGTGACCCCAACCCCGCGTTCCGGCCCCTCGGGGGCCCGGCGGGGCCTGCCGGGTCCTGTGGGTCTCCGCGGCAGGGACCATGCCCGGCCGGTCGCTGCTCGGAGCCGGGTCCCTTGGAGCTCGGTGCTCGGAGCCTTCCAGCGCTGGGCACCTCCAGCTGTCTGGTGGGGATAGCTGGTGGTCAGTTAGCCTTGGTTATAACTTGTATCAGAAAGGTTGTTAAATAATTATCTGAATGTGCCTTCCCAGCCTGACATCACGGCTAAAGGAGTTAACGTGATCTTGGGAATGTATTGGCCGGGATATTTTGAGTGGGAGAATGCGTTTGTAGCTCTCAGCAGTGCCAAGTTAGGATATTTTGAAACTTGCTACAAGTTATGATATTTTTGAAATACTTTGCAGGAAACTCCATTTTTTAGGCATGGAGACATGCTTTAGTTTCTGCTACGTATTTCAAAATTTTGTCAGTTTCTCAACTTTCTTCCTCCAGTGTGAGCAGCAGACCAGTCGTTGTATTAGTGCAAAGAGCTACAAGCACATGCTCCCATAAGATTTTCCAGGGAATAGATCCCCAAAGTCACATAAACCTTTTTGGCTCTTACATCAAGCTGGGAATGCGTGTTCAGATTATTATTTAACAATAGCATTCTCTGGTCTCATCCCTAAATTGTTCTCACAGTACAGTTTTCTATATTCTTTTTGTAAGAATAATGTGTACTTGTGGTTCTGAGAGAACAGTAACTCAATTTTATACCCTTTACCTGAATTCAGCAACATAGTTCTGCACATCATTTACCTTCTTACATACTCAGTTACCAGTAAGCACTAACTGGGATTGGTTTTGTTTCTTTAGTTACAAACTAACTTTTTCAGCCCAACTGTTCCCTTCTAACGTTTTCTTTGTAACTTTGCTGACTCTCTTGAGGGTAAAACACTTCCTCTCTTGCACAGGGTCTCTATATAGTTGCAGTTAGTTTGCAGGCAACTGCAGGCTTGTGGAAAAACAAGGATACTGTGCAGAACATGCTTTTGGGTTTTATCTGTTTTTTTCATGGCATGGAGAGGGTTGTTGTTGCTTTCTATCTGAGTGGATTTGCATTGCAGTTATTCACAGAGTGTGTAAGGAACAGGCACCTTGTGTGTGTATGGAAATGGGCAGTGACACCTGACCCTCACGTCAGCACAGAGCAGGAGCTGTGCCTGTGGGGAGGATGGAGTACTGTTCTGTGGAAAGGCTGGTGGAGAATTTATTTCTGTGGAATCGCATAAAAGTCATTCTGAGTTTTGATAAGCCACCACTTTCAGTCACCACTAGGGCTAATTTCACTGGTGTTAATGCTGCACCTGTTGTGGGAGTCTAAGCCTGTCTTAAAATCTGTTTGTACTGCAATCTTTTTGGCTTGGTTCTGTCTCAGGTTTACTAAAGTTGGACTTACTTATCCTTATGGCCTGGAGATTGTTTTTGGTAGGAGGGCATGTTTGTTCTTTGTGATTTTTATTACAGTTTTGGGTCCGTGTTAATGTTGCATATGATTTATTTCTCTTACAACTGGAGAGTTCTGTAGTAATAATTTTTATTATGAGGCCATATGTAAGTCTTGATGTGTGGCATTTTTTAACTTACAAAATAGTTTTATACCCAGTAACTGGCAGGTAATGAACTTTTAGTTTGTAGAGGGTTTTGGTTTTCACACAATAACATGCTGTTTTGCAATGTTAGAGGCTAGTGAATAAGTCTGACTTTGGAAGCTTGTTTCAAAGCATTCTTTTAAACTCTTATGACTTTTATTCTCTAACCTGTCACCTTCTGCATTTTTCTGCAACTTTGGCGTCCTTGTACTTTAGTAATGGTTAAGAATTGTCTGGTTGCATTTTGGGTGACAAGGGTACACAGAAGATTAAATCTTTATAGCTATTTCTTTGAAAATTTTTAAGTTTTTGCAAGAGATGAAGAAATGATGAATTTGAGAATTTTTGTAGATTCTTACTGCAGAATCTAACTTATTTCTTATTTTAATTTCTGGTTAGAAAAATAAAATAGCCTAAAATAGCCTTAGCTTAGCTCTCACAAAGAATTCCCTTTTAGCAAATCTATGATTTTTATTAAATTACTTCTTGTTATGCGCATCAGTTGCAACTTCATTAGTTTTAGTTTTTGAAGGGGAGAACTTTTGGAATATTTCAGTTCTGATTATTTTTGACTATTTAATACACAGAAACTCCCCAATTATTTATTATTTTTGTGATAACTCTCTTTCTCTTCCTTTAGTATTCAACATGTGTATGGAGCTCAGCATCCACCTTTTGATCCATTATTGCATGGCACGTAAGTTAACATGATATTTAAATATTCCAAGTATTTTGTGTCTCCTCTGTCTTCTCTTTATTTTTTCTTAATCTTCCTTTTTCAATTTTTGTCATGGTCTTGACTTCTCTTTTGTTCTGACTTCTCCTTTGTGACTTCCTGATGGTTACCATATTTGCAGGAACAAATCAACTCTTTCAGATAACTAACATAGATTGCCAACTGTTATTAATTTTTATGTCTTATACATGGGAAATTGTGGTAAAATAAAAAAAAATAGTGGTACAAAGACACGTATTTGGAAGGACATCATGCTAGATTTTTTCAAGGGCTGGTTTCAGATAGTACAAGAAGCAAACATTCTAGTTAATTTTCAGATGGTACAGAGTTGGATGCAGTTGAAATATGTGATTCTAAGGGCGGAATTAAAAGAAATGAGATTAATTGACTCAAAATACAGAGATATAGAGAGCCAGTAACAAAAACTGGAAGTTTATTGCTTGAAGTGACAGAACAGAACTAGAGGAAGACCTTGCTTCTTTTAGACAGTGATGACAAGTCAGGTGAAAGTGTAAGTGTTGTAGCACCTGTTAGGGAAGCTACTCCCTGTAAGACATAACAGAAACCTTATAACTGATATTATATGAGAACTGGGTAAGAACTTTTTCTGATTTGCAGTTCTGACTGCCTTGTTTTAACAGAAAAAAACCTAGCCCAGGTGGGCTAGTTTCTGACAGGGAGGTCAGAAATGAACTCAAGAACCATCTTGATGCAATTCTGTGCAAGATGACCCTGCTTGAGCAGGGAGTTTGGGCCAGATGACCATCTGTGAACCCCTCCCATCTTACCCATTCTGTGAAAGCACAATTAAATTAATGGCAATAACTTCTTTATTTTTTGGGAACAGACTATTATTCAGCTCACTTCTGAAGGGTGACATGATTGCTCTGCATTACTGTAAGTGAGAACAAGTGCCAGGCTGGAGAGGGTTCATATCTCATACTACGTGTTGACAGAGGGGCAAAAGGTTGGGAGCTGGTCAGGGTCCATGTAGTAACTAGAAATATCTTTCCTCTGAGAAGAGCAAAGTTCTGAAGGAAATCCATGCTGGCATGCCTGGATGGGGAGGAATGATAGATTTAATGAGTCTTAAGGTGAGACTTGGTTTGTTTATGACAGTGATTGTTTTGTGTGATTGCCTATGATGACTTAGGAATAGACCATGACTTGATTGCAGCTTCTGTGCTGTTATGCAGCAATTGCATTAAAAGGCTGAAATCTACAGAAATTGATGAAGTGAGAGCAGTGCAGTGTGCCCTGGCTATTTTTAAGCTATTCTAGTAGTAATCCTTTCATGTGACTTTGGGGCTGGTCTTTTTTTTTTTTTTTTTTTTTTTCTTCTTCTTCTTCTTAAGAAAAGGGAAGGAAAGATTTGTTTAGCTTCTATTCAAAGCAACAAAGTGTCAGTTTTTACAGCCCTTGTTCTCAGATTTCTTCATCTGTGTTACCATCAGTGGATGTAGTGGCAACATGAGTGAAGAGAGATACATATTTGTTACATATGTAGTGTCAACTATGAACTCTTGCCCTTACCAGAGTGTTTTGCTTCCTTTCTAGTTTTCTGAATATTGTTTATTTGTTTTTGAACAGCTTGATAAAACCAGGTTCAAAGCCACCTACAACTCCAGTGAAATTGAAGAAAGTCAGCACCTTCCAAGAATTTGAAAGTAACACAAGTGATGCTTGGGATCTCGGAGATGATGATGATGAACTCTTAGCAATAGCTGCTGAAAACTTAAATACAGAAGTGGTCATGGAAACAGCTCACAAAGTAATTCAGAATCACAGCAAGCTACAAGAACAGCATAAATTTCAGGAAGAACATCTACAGGAAGAAAAACAAGAGGAATTTGCACAGCTGACTTCAGTTGCATGTGGTGATAATAGGCTTGTTAAATCAGTTAGTGAAGGTCATACATCGAGTTCATTAGGTATGTTGAAAAGTGAAAAAGATGTTGGAAGTTAAAGGATGAGAGCTACCATATTTGCCCCTGTAAGAAGTAAACCCTTCTCAACCCTTTATTAATATTGCAGGAAAATACTGTTTATCAGTAATTTATTTGAGAAGAAGACTGCATACCTTACTAAATTGTAGTGCATGTGTGTGAGGGAAGAATAATTAAACTTTTGTTTTCAGCCTTAAAAAATCTCTAATTTTGGAAGGAAGTTACACTGTTGAATATATTTTATTGGTTAAATGCACCAAGATATATGCAATTAATAGTAATACTACTATTGTGAAAAATTGTAATTAAAATATATTGAAAAGCTGGAGAAAATCATGCAATGGAACTGGGAGATTGACCCTCATGTGGTCTGTTCTGTGATTTTGTATAAGCTTTAAATTGCAATAATTTCAAGATTTCTCAGTGGTTGTTTTTTTGTTTGTTTTCTTTTTTTTTTTAAAGAATGTTAAGGAGAATGAAAACATCTTTTAGTAATACACAGATTTTAGAAATCCATGAGCCTTGCTATTAATATGATCTCTGATGTATTTTAATTGTGGAATAGTGCTTCAAAGAGAAATGCTCCTTCTGCTATGTCCAAGTAATTTGAAGTCTGAACTTCTGCTATACTTGAGTTTGCATTTTTCAAAAACAGGATTCTATTTTAAATTTACAAATGAAACTCAACTGAACAGCAGTTCAGTTCTCACTAGCTGAGGCTAACTGCTATGCTTCTTTTTCCCTTCAGATAATGCTAGTGAAAATTCTTCCATGCAGAGATCACAGTCACTTCCACACACTTCCATCCCTCCCCTGACAAGTGGAATGGCAGACTACAACACCTCAATTACTCCTGCATTAACTGAGAGAGAAGCGTCTCGATTGGACAAGTTTAAGCAGCTACTTGCTGGCCCAAATACAGATCTTGGTGAGTGTTTCTCATAGGACCTGTGAATTACATCTAAATTATTCTTAAACTATAGAATTTTCCTGTTGGATGTACTGCTCTTCCATATGGTTGGACAGGATCTAATCCTTTCAACATTGAAAATTGTTCTTACAAAAAAAGAATAAAATTGAAAGTTTGTAGTACTCCTGCTTTTAATAAGTGATTTGCATGTCCTAATGCAGGGTGTTCAATGTCTTCGTGTTCTTTCTCACATTATTTCTCCCTGGTAGACTGATCTCTGTAGAAAAAACCCCAAAGTATAATTAGCTGTGTTTATTGTTAATGCCTGATAATGGAACAGCTTGGTAAATAAGTGTGATTTTCATGCTTGGAAATAAATAGGAGTGAGAAATGATGAGGCATGTAAGTATTACTGCTTGTCTACTTAGTGAACCTTCCTCATGTTCACAGGCTGATACAGTAGTGCTGTGTCTCATCTGTGAATGCTGACAACAAGTCAATGAGAAAACAAATGTATTGTCAGATAACTTGACTGTTCCCTTTGTATACTGGATTTTAGCTGCTGAATAGTCAATGCAAGTGCTGAGAGGGTATCACAGAATCAAATGGCTTTGTATCCCAAGTGAAAATCTGAAGCAAAATTAGTACACTGCATTTGGAGAACCTTGGTGATTAGGAGTTGAGGGCAAAATAATGAATAAAGAAAATGCCTTTGAGGTAGACCATTCTGGAAGATATTTCCAGGAAACTTACAGAAAGAAGTAGAAATTTTTTGCAGTCCTTGAATTGATGCTCTTCTGCTTGGTCATTGTCATGAGGCTTCTTCAGTATAAGGCAGTCAAAGTTGTGACTTTTTTTTTTTTCTATGCTGTGTCTTATTGTGAAATTGATGCTGGGAAAGTAGAATTATGGAAACCATAATAACTTCATGAGATTGAGCATTTCAGTGAGTTATAGGACATTCTTATGAAATGCAGCTGTGAATAAAGGAAGGTCTTAAGACATGTTTTACATAAACTTGAAAATGGCAATCAAATACTGCTTTTTAGCCCTTTGATCTAACAGGTGTTACGACCTTTGTGATTGTGACTGACAGAAATACTCATAGCTTAAGAATGTTGTGATGGTAGAAATCTGTTACATAAGGTTACAAAATCAGAGGAAAGACAGAGTTCAGTTTAAACCTATCCATTTCACTTTTTCTGTCTAATTAGGTGGGAATATTTTACCAGTAAATCAGATTTATGGATTAAAGTGAGATAATTTTGGAATTATTTACTCTTCTTATTAGGAGTGCAGTCACCCTGCCTGTGGTGAACTTAGTCAATGCTATTTAAACAAACTAGGGTGATTTTGGTTTTTTTTTGCTATTGAACTTTATGAATATGACGCTGAAATATATGTAGGAAAGTGAAATTTGAGTATGTTTCCTTGATAGTAAAGTGTGAAAAATATCTAGTAAGCTCTCAATATTATTTCTTGTACAAACCACTAAATAATGCATTTTCTACATCTGTTTATAGGAAGCTTCTTCTTTCTCTTGCTGTGCAAACTCCTAAGTACCGTTTGAAGTTGTGTGAATAGAATTTTATGCCCAGTTTTGTTTTTTTTTGATGCAAATATTTTGACTTTTGTATCTGGAGTATGCAATATTCCAATAGTGCATATATCTATATCTATCTATCTGCAGGTAATAAATGATTTTTTTTTAGTAAAAGAAATAAACTCATTATCCATGACGTGCAAGCTCTTGATGATCATGAAGCTCTTAGAAGTAGATGATATATGATAGCAGTGCTTGGACTGCATTGTTGGTGTATGTTAGGGAAAGTCTCTGTACACATATATATGTATGCAAATGTGTACATGCTTATTGCCATATGCACAGTTCATCAGAATCTGGAGTGTGCATGTCTATATGCATTTTTAATGTATGTGCTTCTGGAAGATGCTTGGTTTAGCTCTGTGCTAAATAATTTAGGTAATACAATGAAGATTATGTTAAAAAGCATTCTTGATTTATAATGATAGCCATAGCCTGGGAAAGTGTTGCAGGTTGTGGTGGCTTGCTTTTTTTTTTTTTTTTTTTTTTCTCCCTTCCTCCCTATTTTTCTTCAGAACAATACTGGAAATGTACTAAGGTAGAAACTGGCAATAGGCTCCAAGGTAAAGTTTGTGGTGAGTAATATAGGGACAGGTGGCTATTCTGTTGCAGATGGCTTATTCTGTCTGTGTGTGTGATGATGTGGTATGTGTGGGTCTGTTCTGTGTTAGGGCCACAAACAATTGGGCTTTGTTTGTCACAATGAACTAAATTAGTAAGACTTGGAGACATTTTTGTAAATATTTCTCTTCATTTCTGCAAGTATTAAGCTTGGTTTTGCTTGGAAGTAGAAGTAACAGAAGTAAAGTATTCCTACTGTGCTTGTTTCCTTGGTATAGTTTTGCATGTTGTTGAAATAGATTATGTAAAAAGTCCTTTCAAAGCAAAACAAAAGTGAGTTAATCTGTGGAATTGTAGCCGTGTCACGCACATATTCTCTCATTGTAAAAGGAGAAATCAACATGGACTATGACTACAAAGTAGTACAAATGACCTTGAAATCCTTTCAGTCATACTTGAGTAATCATTATCCTATAAGGATAGTGTAAAATGCAATTTTAGTCTTGTATGCCAACTAGAGGTGTGTTCTTTCACAAGAAAACTCTTAAAAAGATGCATTATGTGTATAAGTTTGGAAGTGAAGATTATTTTAGTCATTGGAAACCACTAATAGATTTTGGAGTTGGGTTTGGTCCACAGGCTGTATGCTTTGAACTTGTGGAAATAGGTAGTTACTGCAAGAAATGTGTTCTGATAGAAGGAGCCTCTTGTAAGAAGCAGTTTGGTTGGACAGGGACTTGGGGACTGACCCCTGTCAATTAGATCACAGTGAGGTGCATGGGTGCAGGTTCAGGAAGCAGAGTGGGACTGTTGATAGGATAGCTGACTTTGGGAGACAGCTGCAGAGTGGACTGTAGGGTCTATTTGTCTGCATAGCTCCCCACTCCTGGTACTGCATGCCAGGTTATTCAGCAGGAATGTTTCACAGTAGTTTTGTGCAATCAACCTGTGTTTATGCTTGACTTGCAGTCAGTTTGCTGTAGACTGACTTAATTTCAGGTCTTGTCTTTCCTGGTAATGGACCTTGCATTGCTGACTGAAAATGGGCTTGCAGAATCTTTTGCAAACAGTTGGTTGCTTTAAGAGGAGGGAGCAGAACTTTAACAAAGCACTGTGGGGGCAGTATTTCTGAGAAGAAATTTTGCTTTGCTTCACAGACCACTTTGTACGTATAAGAGGAACAGTACTGCTGTGTCTATCAGGTTTCCAATCAAAGTTTAATTCTTTTTCTTAAACTTGTGTTTTCTAGTCATCTTGTAAAATGCTTTAGGGAGCTGTTTACTGTGCACAGTGTAAGCAATGTTGATAAAATCTGACAAAGCAACAAACAAGTTATTGCATACTTGCAACTTCAGCACAGCAGATGTATGATGGGTTTTTAATATCAATTTAAAAATCAGCTGATTAAAGCACTTCCTTAACTCCTCCTTTATCTTCAAATCAACCATTTTTCTGCTTTTTTACACATATATGGCTAATGAGTATGTAATTGGATGTGAGAAACATGCTTATTTAAGTGCAACAAAAACCAATGGTAAGCTTGGTGTGCTGTCTTCTTTTGATTTAATAAAGCTTCATAACATTGTAATGCTACTGTTATGCAACATAACACGTGTATTATTTCAGAGTCAAACCAACTAATTTCTTAAGTTATAAAATTGTTTTGGATGTTGAGGTAATTTTTTTTTCTACTTAGTCATGACACATGCCAAGCTAAATAAAATATGTTAAAGTTTTAGCATACTACCTTGATAAAAATAATAGAAGGCTCTGTAAAAGCACTCATGAAATTTGTAAAATGTTCCCGTCTTAAATTTATTCCAGCTGCTGTACACATTCAAGAGCATTTCTCATTGTACTTTTTAAAAAACTCATCTATTTCTCCCTCCTTCTGACCAAATCTCAAAAAAGAAAACCTTTTCAGAGTAATACAAGCTGTTTAGTTGGGTGCTGTCTCTTAGCTAGTCCCTTACTATGAAGTAGTGGATAATATGAATTCTTACAGAATGTTTAAAGAATAGCTGAACTTTTGATTAATCTGATGGTAGTAGAAACTAATTGTGTAACTTTACAGGATTTAAAAATGCTGTAATCTCAGATTATCTTATATCAATAGCTGGTTGTCACTGTGTACTATAATAAAAGAATTCAAGAGTGGTTCTCTAGAAGTTAAATTCAGAAAGAAAACATGTTAGATGTCTTGTTTTCCCATCACAGTGGTCTTCTGTATTGTCACAGCAACTTGAAGAGTAGGATTTTCCTATTCATGGTCACATCCATTCTAGATTTATATTAAACCTGATCTAACACAGTAATTACCTTTTCTTTCACTTATGGCTCATAAATCTAGTATTCTGTAAGAGCAGTCTGTAAAATTTCTTGCCAAACTGGTGCTATTGCAAAGTTTCAATAACTTTACAAAATGCATTAATCGAAATGAACTTGATTAATTTTGTTCCCAGCTTCATTAATTTATCTGCACTAAGCTACACAGTGATTTATCTCTGTGCTCCTAGTACATCCATGTCATTTAGAATTTTAGTGCCCCCTGCAGCTGTGAATTACTTGTAGTTGATCATGTGAGTGCCTATTCTTCTTTCAGTTCATTGATATATAGTGTAAAGTTAACATGTGTCCTACTGCTGGTTTGTGTGATGTGCCATTAGTCATAACTGTCTTTTCAAATTATTATCACCGAAAGGTGTCCTCTCTGATTCTTGTTCTATTCTAGTTAGCTTTTTATCTACAAAATGTGCTTTCCTATTTAGCTAATAAAAACATAATAAAAAAGGCAGTATTCTACCAGTAGACTTTGTAACATTGTTTTTATTAATTCAGAGTCTCCTGAAAGAAATGACTACTAAATATTCATTATTTATTACTTTTTAAGTTCCTTTTTGCAGGATTAGGGTTTTGTATTCCTGTTTTCAGTGGGTTAGTCTCATAACTTGTATTTTAATTTAATAGTAAGTATTTATTCTGATTACTGCTCTAGTGGAATATTTCAATGTAAAGGTATTAACTTATGATTTTTTTGTTGTAGCTAGGTGATAATAGATTCTTGAAACAATTTTGAGAACATTTTGCATAGTTTGTTTCTTCGGGATATGTTTCTCTTCTTTAGTTAAGATCCTAGATTGACATAGCAGTTCCAGACCTGTGCTGATTCTACTGATTGCTCCAGCCTGGGTGCAGGACCTTACACTTGCTCCTGTTGAGCTTCAAGGGTTTGCCTGGGCCCACCTCTTAAGCCTGTCCAAGTCTCCCTGGATGGGATGTGCTCCTTCCAGCAGATCCACTGTGTCACAGCTTGGTGTCATCTGCCAGCTTTTTGAGTGTGCACTCAATCCCTCTGTCAGTGTGATCATGGAAGAAGATGCTAAATGGTTTTGGCCCCATGTGGACCTTGGTGGGGCACCACTCGTTGCTGGTTTCCACTTGGAGTTGAGCTGTTGACTGTAACTCTTTGGATAAGGAACTGACTGAATGTCTGTATCTAACAGCCCCTCCCTCAAACAAATCTCCCCAGTTTTAGTGGCAAGGATGTTGTGGGGGACTGTATCAAAGGCCTTACAAAAGAACTGTAGTTTAATTGTAGATTGATATTGTTATCTTTAACAAGGATTTGTTAATTCTGACTTGAGCAAAGACTCCTTACTGTTATGTGTTCCAAACACCACCTATCATTGAATTAAGTTTTTATTGAGGAAGAAAAAGAGTAAGACTGAACAGCTGCAGCTCCTATTAAAAAACAAGATAATCTTTCCCTTTTCTCAGTTCTGAAAAAGGAGACTGTAACCTGAAACTTTCCCCTTCTTTGGTCAAGAGTTCTGGTACTCTCAAGTATGACTCAAATGAATAAATGGATAAGAGGCACTGTGAACTACACAGACGAGCCTAGCTCTGAGGTTCTGGACTTCTTGCCTATATATTGAAGATCTGTGTGATTTTTGTTAGTATCAAAATAGCTGAGAGAATAAGCTGTTTCTTTTTGTGTGGACATCCACAGTGAACCTTCCAGGTTAAAACCATTGACCTGCTCAAAAAGAAGTATGCTCTTAGCACAGTCCTTAAAACTCCCATGTTATACTCATGGCTCTATTAACAAACAGTGGAGTTCTGTACTATGTTTTTTTCCAAGTGGATTTGGATGTAGAGCATTACAGTGGGACCCCTAAGTTCAGCTGATGTGAAGGGGTTACTGTTAAAGAAAAATAATCACTAAATTATCATTCAAATTCCTGTGTACATACAAAATTGCCTTGGTAATTATGGCCAACTGATCATAAAAAAAAAAAGAAGTTAGCATTCTACTCCAAATTGCAGACTTCTACTCCAACTCCAGATTGATTAGTTAAAAGGGTTTTTTTGTGTCCGTTAAAGTTTTAGCAGAATTTTTAGGACATCATTGCACTGATTTGTGATCAGGTGTTCAAAATCAGTCTGTGAGTCTCAGCCATGTGAGCTAAGGGAAATTGGTTCAGTGAAAAGGGATATTTTAGTCCAGATGAACTGGGAGAAAGAGAGGTACTCCACGGTGACGTGTTCTTGTAGTTTTTGTGTTTGTATGGCTGTTTGTTTTTGCTGTGCTGTCTCCTTTCCTTACCTGATAGCATCATGAAAACTGAACTTACACTTTGTGAAATCTGTGTTACCCAGTAAAATAGATGGGTGAGAGGTTCAGTGTTCTCTCTTGAAGTTGCAGACTAGGGGAGCAGCTTTGCCTCTTCCCATGATGTCTTGGAGACTTTGTGGCAGGGGAGGAACTTACCAGGAATGTTTCCAACAAGACTGCTGAGAACTCTGAACATGCTTGCTATTCTGAAGCTTTTGAACATCAAGATTAGCAATGTACATGTTGTAATGAGTGGCACATACAGCTTGTAAGTCAGTTTATGAAGGCTCAAGGAAGTATAATTAATTCTTTAGGTTTTCTTGCCAGCATCTCTTTCACTATTAATAAAGTAGGAACATAAGTCATTGTTACTTCATTAGCAGCATGCCCAGAACTGGAAGATGTACATAAAACTTGTTTGGGAAGATAAACACAGTGGAGCAAGTTTCACTGTGTATGTCTCTGCTATGTTGCCTCCCTGATGCAGGTTATTGGTTGAGTGTGCTCTCACGTGGGTTTTAACCACAATGGACAACTACTCTGGATGTAATGTATGTTTGCAGTTAACTGAGAAGAACTTACCTGGATTAGAGGTTAAGGGCTAGCCTTATACAAGAATTTGATATAATAGAACCTAATGTAAATCTGAATTAAAATAATACTTCCAGTGCAACCACTGGAGTAAAGACTCATAATTCAATCAGTAAGAGGTGCCTTTTTTTTTTTTTTTTAACATTCAGAATAGGGTTTTGAAGCTTTTCCCTTAGTTGTATGTGAAAAGTTAGAAACTGCTTCAATGGCATTAATGTAAAAATAAAAAGAGTTGATGATGCACAGAAATTGAATGCTTTGGGACAACTATGAAAAACAGCATCTTCTGCTGCCACAGTAGTTCTCTATTATTATCCCTTATCATCATTTCCATCACTAGCTTCACATGTTGCAGGTCTTAGCAATTTCAATAATCTTTTTGCCTTAGTTTTCCTAATCACTTGCTTTCTTGTACCTTGCAACAACAACCTCACCTGCTTCTGGCTTTTTATGTGGAGTAGCAGACAAGATGTACTTTCCTACTCTTTTCAAGCAAAGGCTCTGAAAAGGATCTTACCCTAGATTTACAAAGGTGGATTGGACTTTATTTCCTGTTTCTGCAGCATTCAGAATAAGTCTTTGTTCCATTGAGATTAAGGGCAATGTTTGATTAAAAAAAACCCCAAAAACTAATGAAGTGCCTAACAGAGCTATTATTCATTTTGAAAACCAGTTGCTGTGGTTGCCATAGTAATAAGAAGCCCTCTATTAAAGCTATTTTCTATATGTACTGCCTGTATTATAACATGCTGTTGGGGGAGCTGCAGTTCTGTGCATCTATGCTTTTGAAAGAATTTTCCAGCTTTGTATAGTTAAAATATCCAAGGAATTTATGTTGTAGGAACATAAAACATGTAAATCTAGTTTGTCATATTTGTCATGGAGTTGCTCATGCAGGCCATCACTTCATGTAGCCATTTATAGTAATCTCAATGAAATAACAGCTATATCAAAAATAAATAATACATACAGAGAAATTTTGAATTCCTTTAATGTTTCTTATTTTTTATGTATTTGTAATGGATAGAATGATTAGCTCGTAGTTCCAAGAAAAATACTTATAGACTTGGTTGTTTGCCATCATGTGTTTTAGGTGTAGTGGGTAATAACTCCAGTAATAACTCCAGTAATTGCTTGTACAGTTGAAGGCTGGTAAACTAATGGCATGTTTTCTTTGTAAAATTCTCCATGAAATATTTATGGAATATGAGAAGTCTTTAAATCTGAATGCAGTAAAAGGATACTCCTAAGATTTCTGTTAGAACAATTTCTTTAAATTTTTCCTCCTTAGAGAGAGGAAATGTATCTGTAAATGTATTGTAGTAAACCAGATAAAACAATTTTTTTTCCCAAAATTTAATTAATCATATTAATTTGAGGCATTTTCATACCACACTATACCTTCATAATAAGACATCCTAAAAGCAACCATGTTTCTGTGAAAAGTAACTGCTGTCTACTAAGCAGAAGTGATATTTGGCTTGTGCGAGCAAATTGAGATACTTTTTGTCTAAAATCTATGGGGATTTATAAATTCTTTCATACTCATTGGTCACAGAATTATGTTAAATAATGAGGCAGCTGAAAAACAGAGTAACAACTGGGTTTAAACTATTTCTTTGGAAAGTATCCTTTCAATTTGGGACAGAGTTCACAGACAGGATTTTATAGATACTTTTTTTGGATCTACCTAATTTCAGCTGGTTCTTTGCTCACACTTTGACAAGTGATCATGTCTGTAACTGGAATGTTTGCAAATGCTCATTTTCAAAATAATTGTTCTGGAAGTTTAGGAAAATATTAATTGTTTTGAAGCAAGAATATTTTTGCACTACTATCTTGACTGAAAATGTGTGTCTGATTTGTAGATGCTGTTAAAACTCTTGGATAAAGTCTGTGCTTGGGAACATGCTCAGCAACTCAAAACTAGGATTTCTAATTCCCTGAGCAATCTACAAGAGGAAGGAGTTGTACTAATGACAATTCATTGAAGTTATGCTTTGACTAGGGAGAATGTAATGTTTTAGTCAATGACAAATAGCTTAAAAATTAATTAAAATATTAAGTTCATAGCATGGGTTGGAAGGGACCTTTAAGCCCATCTAGTTCAAAACCCCTGCAATTGGCAGGGACATATTCAACTAGATCATGTTGGTCCAAGACCAACCTAGAATGTTTCCAGAGATGGGACATTCACAACTTCTCTGAGCAATCTGTTCCAGTGTTTCACCATCTTCACTGTAAAAAATTTCTTCCTTATATCTGGTCTGAAGCCACTCTCTTTCAGATTAAAACCATTAGCCCTTGTCATATCAAAACAGAGTGTCAAAAAAATCTGTCCCCATCTTTCTTATAAGCTCCTTTTAAGTATTGAAAGGCCACAAAAATGTCTGCCCAGAGCCTTCTCCTTTCCAGGCTGAACAGCCCCAACCTTCTCAGCCTGTCTTCACAGGAAAGGTGATCCAGCTGCTGCCTGATGCCACAAGCCAAACAATATTAAGATGATAAAAAGCAGCTTCGTTTCATGGTGCAACTATGGCAAGATGCACACATAATACAGGACCCTGACAATGTTATTAGTTTAACAAATTAGCATACTTAACAGAAATCATCCAATTAGAGGAACAGTTAATTAAGCAATCCCCCCCTTTTAGTTCTGACCCCCACAGAAGCTGCCCCTAGCTTCTAGCCCCACATTTATTTTGCCTACAATATATAGAGAAAATGAAGATGTCCTTGGTTCACACTATAGATGCAAGACTAAATAAGACTCCAGGAAAGTTAGCTTATTGTTCTAAAATTTAAGTAATGGGGTAGGAAAAGTAAGTTAAAGAGCTATATAACTATATAATAGTAGTCTACAGAGCTACGAATATATGGAAAGTGTATAAAACCCAAAAGTCTGTTTGGCATTACAGCCCCCTGATCATCTTCATGGCCCTCTGGACTCATTCCAAAAGGTCCATGTCTTTCTTTTACTGAGGATTCTAGAGCTGGATGCAGTTCTCCATGCCCACCTGGAGGTCTCATCAAACTGTAGTAGAGGGAGAGAATTACTTCCCTTGACCTGCTGGCCGTGCTGCTTTTGATGCAGCCCAGGACATATTTGGCTTTTTCACCTGCCCAGCCTCTCATCCACCAGTACCCACTAGTCCTTCTCCCATGTTTATTGCCCTCATCCCTCCATCCCCTGACTGTATTGATACTGGTGGGTTGCCCCAGCCCAGGTGCAGGACCTTTCACTGGTTCTTATTAAATCTGATGAGATTCCCATGATCCCACTTCTCCAACTTGTCCAAGTCCCTCTGGATGGCATCCCAGCTCTCAGGTGCGTCAACTGCACCACTCAGCTCAATGTCATCTGCAGATTTGCTGAGGGTACACTTGATCCCACAGTGTATGTCACCAACACAGAATAACACTGGGCTCAGTATGAACTCCTGAGGGGCACTGCTCACCACTGATCTCCATCTCGACATTGACCCTCTGACCATTACTTCCTGGATGTGATCATTCAACCAATTCTACATTCACCAGAGAGCCCACCCATCAAATCCACTTCTCTCTCCAATATAGAGAAGGATTTAGTGGGGGACTGTCTCAAAGGCTTTACAGAAGTCTAAACTGATGGCACCTGTAAAGCCTTTCCTTGTCCACTGATTAGTCACTCCATTGTAGAAGGCCAAAATGTTGCTCAGGCAGGACTTGCTCTGGCCAGCTATGCTGGCTGTCTCAAATCACATCACTGTCCTGCATGTGCCTTCACAGAGCTTCTAGGAGGGTCTTCTGTTCCCAGACACAAAAGTGAGGATCTTTCCAGACACAAAAGTGAGGATCTTCCCAGACACAAAAGTGAGGCTGACCAGTCAGTAGTCTCCAGGGTCCTTTTTTGATAAATTTAAGTCTCTAGGGTCTCAAGGTAACCTGAGAACTGGAATGCAAGTATTTCAATTACATGTTGTTATTTGATTTTTAGGAACTCACC
Source organism: Phylloscopus whistleri (assembly GCA_017589585.1). Classification (NCBI taxonomy): domain Eukaryota; kingdom Metazoa; phylum Chordata; class Aves; order Passeriformes; family Phylloscopidae; genus Phylloscopus; species Phylloscopus whistleri. The sequence goes on from JADMLD010000722.1 coordinate 263,992, forward strand.
TCTTGAGTTATTTTTAAGAATAAAGCCCATCTTAAAGATTGTAATAGAGACACTTGCTGTAAAATTTAGTTATGTATGTCTAATAAAATGCACATGTAGTTAACTTATTTTAACAGCAGTATTAGAATGTAGCTTCACTGACAGTCTTTTATGTATGTCTAAAATGGTACTCTTGTGTATATGTTTCAACTTTTTTTTTCTCATCACCAGAAGCATTTTTATTTTATGTTATAGTAGTGTTAGACTAAGGCTTCCAGGAGCAACTTTTGTCCTGCTGTTGTAATTGTTGTTGGAAAGGGCAAGATCCTTTGTTTTCTTTCCTCTTGTCTTGAACCAGCAGAGGAAAGCATCATGTGAATTGATGCTTTAGCAATAGTGTCATGCAAGGGTCAGACACTGTGCTTTTGGGGTTTGCTACTACACCTGATAAGAATCCTTGCATAGCCCCTTTGAGTTTTACTGTGTGCTCTGTCCCTGGCAAAACAGTAGTTGAGCTCACTGTAGTGAAAAGTTAGGGCCAGAATTTTATATGATTTTTTGGATTAGTCTGAGATCCTGGAATTTTGGAAGACTGTGATAGAGGACAGCAGTCAGAGTGAAAAAACAGAATTATCACAGACCCAGGGCTAATGGTTTATGATGGAATTGACTTAACTCTCAAATGTGCAATCATCTAACAGTTCTCTGTCCTGAAAGCAATTACTGTACCACTTATGAAAGCAAACCAGAAACAAAAGCCTTGAGAAAGTTCAGAAGGATGGCATGACAACAGAGCAGAGGAGGTTATTAAATACAATAGAAGGTTATTAAATACAATCCAAAAGGTAAAGTTCTGTGTCAAGTAAGGAGAGCAGAGTAGAATATGAATCCTTTCAGGCCAAATGAATGGAAGCATTTCTAAAAGGGAATTTGAGAAACAACTTAGAAACATATAAAAACTAGCTTTAAATGGTTTTTCTCAGATATATTGGGAGAAGGAACATCACCAAAGATTTTGTAGGTCCAGCAGACAATCTAGGTGTAAAAAGAGCTCCCAGAGAGGATAAGACAGTGGCAAAGGAACATATATAATTATTTGTGTTCAGCATGGAAGAGTGCAGGGACTTATTCACTCCCAAATCCTATATGATGGATAAATAGAGAATCTGTTTCAAGTAAGTGTTACATTATAAAAAAGAAAAGATCATTTGTCCTTTGTTTTTACTTCCACATCCAGTGTAGAGATTTCCTTCTAGAAAGATCAGTCCTTTTGAACCCCCTCCCAATAGTATATGTTATTGTTTGGAACTACATGATAGTCCAAGCTATCCCTAATTAAAGGAAATTTATGTTCGCTGCAGAATAGCATCAAGAGGGGAGGGAGGGAAAATAAGTTGTGTTCCAATTTGCTTGTGTATTTCCTATATTTGGCCTTAAATGAGTTACTTAAAAGTAAGTGGAATTTTTGTACTGGGTGATTTGGGATGATCTATCACTCATTTAATCACCTGCCTCACATTTCTGATTGTGACAGTAGATCTGCATATTTTCCTTTTTTATACTTTTTTATCTTTACATGTGCTTTTGTTAGAGGTTGGGTACCCATGTTTGGGCATGGATTCCTATTGAGTTGAGAAAATGGAAGAAAATGGAAAGGTAAAAGATTAGAGTGGGTTTGGTGGGTATAGAGTTGAGAATGGACAACTGTGTTACTAGAAAATAATAAAAGTAGTTGCTGACTTACAGTTTATTTTCTATTTTCTTCATACTAATTACATAGTTTGTAAATGGTATGACTGTGTGTAAAAGTAGCCAAAACTTGAAACTTGAACAAAATGATTGTGTGAGGAAGTAATAAACTAATGTGCAAGATCATTTGCCATTCAGCCTAGACACAAATTAGACCCAGTAAAGCTTACTTGTTCATAAATACTGCACAAGGAGGAATAGAGCAGGAAGATGCACAGTTGGAGATTTTGCTTTTGAAGTCTTGGGGCTCTCATTGGTATTAAAAAACTGGAGCTAACTGTCATACTTTGTGGTGTAAGGAAAATTATATATAACTTGTAGATTGTTTAGTTAAGGCAGATATCTCTTTCTTTAAGCTGTTTTTGTTCATAAACTATACAAAATGCTGTTTTTCTACTCTTGTTCATATTATATGTTTACTTTGCCATTACGTCTTCTGAGCAGTTCCTGCCTTTCTGGCTTTTAGAAGAATATAACCAGTGATACTGTTACTTATGCTGTAAGTGCTTGGTATCCTGGGGATTTACTTGGCATCAAATCATGGGTGGAATTGAAGCTTGTTGCAGAAGTGGTAGGGGCTGCAAGCCAATGCTGAAACTGCTTGGAGGCTGAGCAAACTCCCTGGGGTGTGGAGAATTACTGTAGGTGATGTGAGAAATTGCTGTATGTAACAAACCACAGTGTGAGAAGCTGACACAAGTTGTAGATAGCACCCTATGATATGCCTGGATTTCACAAGTAGTAAAGAGGGAATTGTGTGAGAGGTGCCCAAACAGTGCCATTCCATGGAGAGAAGCACTGGGATCGCGTAGGGAAGTGCAGTGTTACAAAACCAACAGTGCCTGATAATCATTTCAGAAATAACAAATTTGGGTATAGAAGTAGCAAAGGGGGGACCATGAAGGAAACAAATAATTGGAGAGGTTTGTTAAATGGGGACAGAGAAAAGGAAGTAGAATTGTGCTGGAAAAAGATCAAAAAATGGGAAACAAGGTTAAGTGGTGTGACCAGGTGCTCTCTGGGGTTTGTGTTGGGCAGCTTGTGAGCGATGATCACAGCTGGAGTATGACAAGAAATTAACCTTGTTTCTGTTGCTTATTGCATCTTTTTCCCATTGAATCCTGGTGTTTGCTGTGACAGCATACTCATAATGAAGTGTATTTGTTGTGCCAGCCTGTGACTTTTTGAATTTATCTCCTAATCTGTGTTTATAGTCTCTACAAGTTATGCTTTCATTGTTTCTTTGAGACTTTGGTTCACACTGAACTCTAGTTCAGTGTCATATTTTTCTAATGTTACTGATTCTTTGGTCATTTTTTATTCTTCTTTTTATTCTTTTATTCAATGCCTCTCAACTCCTTGAGATGAAAGATAGGGGAGAAATTTACTGTGAAGTGTGAAGTTTCTTGGGGTTATGTGTATAAGCATGCTTTTGTGCTTCCTCCATCCATGCATATTTAGTGTGCAGAGGTACTGTGAACTTGTTAATGTTTTTTGAAAGCATATGCTGCTCCTTATTTTGTGTAGACTTTAATAATACTACAACTGCTTTACCTGCTTTGACACCCTGTATTCCTTTCATATATATCTCAAAAATACACGGAAGAATAATACATTTATGTAGTAAGTTGCCAACTGAGACAATATGAGGCATGTATACCAAAAAGTAATGCTGAGAAATACTCCAGAGAGTTACTGTATCACACTCAGTGCCCATTATCATATGTGTCCCTATGGATAGCAATTATCCAGTATTTTATTAGTGCATTAGGATTGCCCTATTCTATGGATTTTCTAAGAAGACCATTGTTGTAAAGACCTTTGTGCTAATTTGAACATATCTGTGTATGTAAATTGGTAGTAGTTTCTTTGCTTCTCATGAAATGATTGTGTTTTAATAGATGAATTGCGAAAATTGAGTTGGTCTGGCATTCCCAAACGGGTTCGTCCAATTGCGTGGAAGCTTCTTTCAGTAAGTTGTATTTTTTTCTTTTTTTATTCTTCCTCTGCATTTAGTACTAATAGCTTTTTCAAGCATTGCAAATGATTTTGCATGAATTGTAATCCATCAGTGATGGTTGAAAACGTGTCTTGTGCTGAATTGTAATGGAAGTTATGTTCTTTTACTCAATTTCAAGATTAATCTATCAAATTGAAAGGAGGGGGATGAGTAGTAGTAAATCATCCCAGCTGTGTATCTTTATTTTTCAGTCTGGCTTTTTTGTGAAAGAAGGGCTTGTGATAGCAGTGGCTTCTTTCAACCAGTTCTGATGGCATGGTGGAGAGTTCAAAGACAAGTACATTCTTAACAGTTTTCTTGAGAATAGACACACAGTAGGGGAAGCAAAGACTATCAGCATCCTATGAAAGGTTTCATTCTGACTTCACGTTAAAGTAACTGCAAGAAAGGATTAACACTGTAGTGAAGAAAAGCAGTTGATAGGATCTATAGGGTTTTCTGGCTGATTCTTCTCTAGTGCTTTAAGATGAACAGCTCTGAACCACTGTGTCCGTTAAGTTGTGGCATTGGCTCTCCTGATGTCAGACTTGTGAGTCAGTTCAGAGAGACAACCTCATTAAAAAGCTAATCACTTTTTTGTGGAGCGAGTTTTTGGCTGGCTGAGCACTCTGATCTTTTCCTATGGCCAGAGGATTTTGCAAGGGCTTTAGCTTGAGAGTAGCTTGGCTGAAGTACCATGGAGGTGTTTCAGTTGGACATCAGAGACAAGCTTGTGGGAATATGTAATTCACTGGGTTTGGTGTTACAGAACAGGATTTTTTTCATCTTGATGTTTGCACTGTATTTAAAAAGGGTCTTCTGCAAAAATACAGTTTATTCTTCATAGAGGTATTTTTCATGTCAATCTTTTCAGCTATATTGCTTGTGATGACAAACAGTTAAGCATTTTAGCTGTTTGTCTGCCTGTGGTTGGGAGAAGGTTTATGAGGATGTTTGTATTAAAAAGAAGCAGAACTCTTGTGATGTCTACTCTCCAGAGGCTCTGCAAGACACTTTCTCAGCAAATCTTCGTGCATTTAAGAACTGTTTAAAATTCTGAATTATACACACACCAGTTTAGCACTATCGAATTTTTCAGGGAGTAGACTTAAATAGCTTTGCTTTTTATAGAATAATTCTGTAGGGAATGTAAAGTATTTACTTCAGATTGACACTGATTTCCAGTGACTGAAAGAGTCTCTCTTGCTAAAGTAAATTTGCAGCTTAGTTTCTTCTAATGCTAAATGCAGATGCAGCTTAATGGTGGATATTCAAATATCCTGCTGTAATTGAAATTAAACATGGAGCTTACAATTTATTTTAGTTCTGTTTCCAAAGTTATATGTGATTTTGGTAGTAAAAAAGGCATTTTTTTTCTCTTGAAGTTTAGGATGTCTGTTTTAAAATACTAAAAGTAAGAAAAATTATGGCTAACTCAAAGTTGACTTTGAAACATAGTAAGCTGAAGGATAAGCATTTTTTAAGTTCTGAATCAGAAGATTGACAGTGAGGTTTAGAGAGTTGGAATTATGCAAATTATAAAAGTATAAAATGAACTGACTCCTCTTGCTTTCTAGTAAGAGAATAGGCTTTCCAGAAGCTTTAACTTAATTCTGTAAGTTGATTTTAGTTTAGTATTCCTGGTCTAGAAAAATGCCTAAGTGTAGATTCTCTTGTTTCTCTTGCTTTAACAACTCCAGTTTGGGATCTGTTTCAGTTCAATTTTCATCTTGCTGTACCTCCGCAAAACCCTGCTTTCAGATTACTTTGTTTTATACTTTAGCAATTAAGTGGATTTCTTTTTTGAATAAGAGATCTACAAAACTGGGTGTTTGTTTGTTTTTTCTATGTCCAAGTGGCAGTATTTCAAAAATTCCTAGCTTTCTTAAGTAAGTCCTGCTGTGATTTCTTATCTATTATGCAGTTCTCATTTAGTATGTTTTGGAAACCCAAATGACGAGTCGTTTAGTAATCATTACTTTTCTATACTGTAAGGCAGCATTTTCTTTCATCTTCTTTCCGAAGTGGGAAAGAATAGTGTTGTGGTGTGTGTTTTAGGAGTGGAGCTGAAGCCTAGATCCAATAGCCCTCTGGAAAGTCCTCTTGGGGAAACTCAGGCAGAGCAGTCAAGCTCACACATGCCCTGTGGCTAGCTCAGCAAGGAGGGGCAGAAGGCCCTTGCACTGGATCAGTTCTAGCCAGGTTTATCTCCAGGAGCCAAAGGGAAATCCAGAAGCAAAAAAAAGGGGGGGGTGTGTGGGGGTGTGTGTCTGCCAGTTCCAAGGTTAAGTATGGGATACAGCAGCCAGTGACCTTGAGGCACAGGGGTGGAACAAGGGGCAGGTAAGGTCAGTGACCTACAGAGGAAACAGGGCCGGTCACCAGGGACCCGAAACCAATGGAGACACCAGGGGGCCAGGGCATTAGGGAGGGGGGAAACCGGGGCAAACCATGGTGTACAGAGTGCCATTGGGAGTTCTGTCAGGCTGGGAATGGGACTCAGTGATCTGTCCTGCCAAGGCCAGACCCTAGGTATTATGTCGAGGGGCTGCAGGGATTCCACAGAAAAGTGCTTTCAGTTTTTGTGGTCATAAGCTCCACTGTGCTTTTTTCTGATGGTAACCTAATATAGTCACCTACTGTTAACGTAGCAGGTAAGAGGGAGTAATGGTAATCCCTGGAAGTGTTTAAAGCCAGGTTGGATGGAGCTCTGAGCAACCTGGTCTAGTGAAACGGGGATTGGAACTAGATGATCTTTAAGGTTCTTTCCAGCACAAACCATTTTATTATTCTATACAGTGCGCCAGGAGATCCTGGGGAAATAAGTGTTCCTGAAAATCAAGTGATATTTTGATTAAAGATGAATTGCAACACTAAAAAGCAACCAGAAAACCAAAGTGTAGTTATGGTTTTAGTATGTGTTTGTTTCAAAATTATTCAGAAGTCTTTTTTAAAAAGCCCAAACTTAATTTTTTTCAGGGTATGGAGTACACTTGGTGTTACCTGAGGCAGATGATGATTGTCTTGTTTGTAAAACCAGCATAAAAATTGGAATTTTAAAAATATTATTTAAGAAATTGATCAGTTGAGATATTTGTTACATAGTCAGCAGGTTAATAATGTTAACAAGTGTTTGAAGACAGTTTTTCAATATAATACTCTGTTGATGTTATGCATGTCTACTGGAAACAATATATTTAAAAAATGACATTATTATTTTTAAAACATAGCAAAAATGTTGAGTGGACTGTACCTAAATAGCAAGAAGAACTATACAGGCTCTCTTCTCTTTTGAATAACAAAACTAAAGATCTGTTTGAAAAGCCTTTGGAGGAAATTAATGAATAAACGGATTAAACTCTCCACCAATTTATTCACTGCTGATACGTTGCAAGCCTTCTCAACTTTTAAAAATAAAACCTAATTTGTAAAGTGAACAGGAAACATGACATGTTGAATTGAAAGATTAGTTCAGACTTTGAAACTGAATAATGGCAAAAAGCCTTGCTGAGAAAGTGTCGGTGTCCTTCAAACAATCACATTTGATCCTCAAACTGAATTCTTTTCTAATGCAACCAACTAAGATATCCTACAGGGAAGAAACCACAACTATTGAGAGCAAATGAGTGGCAGAATTCAATATTTAACACAAAACACTGGGACAGGATATTAAATGTCAGACAAAGTCTTTTACCTAAAGTGAGGCTGGTGGGATGTAAAATACTTGGAGTCAGACACAAGTCTGTATATCTTAAAGGAATTCATTTTGCCAAAGAAAGTACCTCTTAAGGTATCTGGAATGTAATATGGCTTGTACTTATTCTGTTGTCATTCTAAACTAAGTAATTAAAGTGTACAGGAATAACATTTTCAATGATTTTAATATAGAATCATAGAACTGAATAGGTTGGAAAGGACCTTTAAGGTTGTCTTGTCCAACCATAAACCCAGCACTGCCAAGTCCACCACTGAACCATGTCCCTAAGGGTGACATCTGCACATCATCTAAATACCTCCAGGGATGGTGACTCAGCCACTTCCCTGGGTAGCCTGTTCCAATTCTTAATAATACCTTCCATGAAGAAGTTTTTCCTAATTTTGAATCAAGCCTCCCTTATTTATGTATGTAATTCCTACTTGAAGGTGACTGAGTTAATACACATTTTTTAAAATTTTAATAAAATTGCTCCAATACTTGCCACATAGAAATTAAAGAACTCACATGGTATTGAATTTACCTGAATTTATTTATTTAAGCTTTTCTCCTCAAAAGTCAACACCATCTTAGAATTTTTGATGAGAAATTGCATTTTTTAGGAAAAAAAAGGAAATGCAAAAAAAAATAAAGCAGCTATTTTTATAAGGTGTTTGTATCTGAACTTTTGTACCAGTTGTAGTGATTAGAAAAATAGTTTAGTAAAGGATTATTTAGATTTGTGTGGGAGTACCTGGCACTACATCAGTTTGTTAGATCTCCTGTCACATGTATTCAAATGCCAGCAGTGCTTTTTGTGAGGCAAAGAGTAGTATCCTTCTCATTTCACTGTTTTTTCAGGGCTATCTTCCTGCAAATGTGGACCGAAGAGAAAGCACTTTACAAAGAAAACGCAAAGAATATTTTGCATTTGTTGAACAATACTATGATTCCAGAAATGATGAAAGCCACCAAGATACCTACAGACAGGTAGAATACCTACTGAATTGACTTTTATCTACAGAACACTTGCTAAAGGACTTGGAGATTATTTTTGCACTTTGCTACTGTTTTTCTCTGTTTCTTTAATCTTACCAGATAGACAACCCTCTAATATTTTTCCTAAATTTCAGAAGCAAAAATTTGAAGTAGTTTTGATCTGAAATTCAAAATAGTGGATTTCCTTTAATGTCAGCATTAGTGTTGCCATGGTTTTCTGTTTAAAAATAGTTGTATTTTCAAATCTTTCATTTCCTACTCAGACCCTCTTTCAAATGAGTTAAGATGGACAGGGAAAGCACAACAGTAACTGTTTCATACTGGCTTCCAACTTCTGCTTAAGAAGTTGAAACTATATATGATGTGCAATAAACATAGGGGTGTCAAACTTTCACGCTCACCCAGATAAGCAGATAACTTTTTTTAAAGTTTTGTGTTGAGGTGAGTAGTTTGTAACACTAAGCAATGATATTTTAGCCTTCCTTGGAACAGAAGAAGCTGAGATCTTCCTTTCAGCTTCAAGACTAATCTTTAGTAGCAAGAAGTATATAGCATCACTAACATAAGGTTTGTGAATGGAACCCAAAATCATCACTTGAGCACTCTGTTGCATTAAACTCCTTCATGAAGTCTGGAATAAAAATTGTAGAATACTGATATTTTTGTGCTCTCTTCTTGATTGTCAAATACGTTATAATAGATGCTAAACTCTGCTTTTACCTTTGGACATTTGGGCTTGATGATCCTACAGGTCTTTTGTAACCTAAATGATTCTATGATAGTGGCAGTTGAATATTACTTTACAGAAGCAGTAGTATGTATTTATTCATAATTATCCTGAGTATTGCCAATATGATTATATTTTGCAAATAATTAAAATGTGATATAAGGTTCCTAGAATGCAAGTACAAATATATACTCGTTTTTAAATTTTGTTGCATTGAAAGATTAACTTAAAGATTTGGCTCTATGTTTTGAAATACAGTAAAAATCCATGTTATCCCAAGAGTATACAATGAGATTATTTCAATTAATACTGTAAACCAGTAGAATTATTTTAAGTATTATGTGGTTTAGCAAGTATGCTGTGAGTTTCTTTTACAGTATTCTTCTTTGTCTGATTAGATCCACATAGATATACCACGCATGAGTCCTGAAGTTTTAAGACTTCAGCCCAAAGTAACAGAGGTAAGAATGATTTATTTTCTTTTTGTTAGAAAAAACATTTTATTAATGAATCTGATATCACAGTTTGATTAATAATTAATTTGATTACACTTGCTATTTTGACTTCAGAACTAGCATAAAGAAGTAAAAAAGTGAGGATATGTAAGTAGAGACTAAGAATAGCAGTGTAAGTACGAGTAATAAAACCAAAGGTATCTCATTAATTTCCTGTATTGAATATGTCAGTTTTTATTATGGTCTTGTGCCCTTGAGGGTCTTTCCCCCCTTTTTTTCCTTTTCATATATTTTGTTATTACTGTGTTTTTTAAGTAATCCAGAGCATAGTCCTCTGGTTCTGTGTATTTGTAAAAATCATTTTAGGTCTGGAAGTTCTTAGAGTGTTCCATTTGGGAAATTCTCCTTTTTGAATTTGTAGCACGACTGGTTTGAATGCCTTATCTGATTTTGCTTCCTTGTAAGTTTTGTATCTTGAGTACACTATTTACTACTATTGTAACTATATAATGAATGTAAATTTATAATAATGTGATTAATGGCAAATATATTAATCAAATTGGCCTATATTGTTGGGGGATTGAATCTGATGGGGACTTTAAATTTTCAAGTATATAGGTCATAAATAGCATAGAAGGTGTGGATTCAATTATTTAGTTTAATTCTTCAACTTACTCTCCTTTCTAATGGTTCTAGTTAGACCTTCAAACGTATTGCCATGTAGCTTCTGTTCATACAATTATAGATCCAAATGGAATATAATCTGGTAGTTCATTATGAAAACTTAAATGCAGAGCTTGCTTTCGTTTGGTTTTCCATTATTCCAATTATTTGTTTAGTGGCAGTGCTCTTCCACACGTTGGAGAATTGGTTTGAAGAAATAGCCTAGTACAGTGTTCAAATAGTTTATAATTTTGTCCTCCCATCTTTTTTTTTTTTTTCTTTCCCTCCCCTACTTAGAAAACAAAAAGCAATTTTTCAAAAAGCTTTTGAATTAAGGCTTTGGAGGTTTTGAAGTTCCTCTGAGGTGGCAATACCCACAAGTAATTCAAACCTTCATTTAAGCTGATGGATTCTTTTCTTTATGTATATGAATGTAATTCTTGCTGTAATTATGAATGAGAGTCAAATTCAAAAGAGAATAATAGATTGGTAATGACATCTCATGAGATGTAGTGGTTCATAAAAATAGAAAAATAATTCCACTTTTTGTTTCTGGTTTGGAAATCAAGAAGGGATCCTTTCGGGAAGGTGACCCTTTTAATAAGTCCTGTTTGAACACAGTCATGAGTGTTGTATAGAAACTTAAATCAGTCTGCTGTTCAGGTTTTCAGTGCTCATTTTTTTTGATCCAGAACAGTTAATGAAACTTTACGAAAATGGGTAAGAAATTGAAAATACTATTTCAGTGTCTAGTTGAATTTCTGATTGGAAGCATTTGGGGATAAATGGGGGTAAAGCTGATGTGCCATCACTAAGTGGTGTTTCCTGCTTAAAAATATAACACCCCCCCAACAAATGCAAACACCGCCCCCCTCATACCTGGATTTTAAAAACATTTTAAAATCCATAGGCTTCTCAATCTGCAATGCAAACTGTGTATCTTATCAAGTTCTGAGGAAATGAAAAGTTGGTGGTACAAATTTGTGAATTGCTTGACTTCAGACATGCTTTCATGAAAAAACACTATGTTTATAGTTTCTGCAGTGGGTATTTTGATTGACTGTTCTTACTGAATTGCTCTGGGTTTTTTCGTTGGTTGTTGACTTATTTTGTAGCCCCATCACACCATGAATTTATTTAGCCTAGTGTGTAACCCTGTTCTACATTCTGCAATTGCTACTTTAATAGGTTTCTCTAGTCAGCTTGTTCTGATATTTGCTTTTGAGAAAGTTGTTTGTATTTGCAGTGTGTTACACATGTTGTTTTTCAGAAGTGAAATACAGAGTGATAACTCTGATAATACAGAGAAACTACTGATAATACAGAGAAACTGTTGTTGAAAGTAGAAGTGGCAATGGACAGAAGTAGTCAGAGTGGCTGTGAGCTAACTAACCTTGCTAGATTGGAAGTTTTCCAGGAATATCAAAAATATTACATAAACAACTGTAATTTCATCAGGGTATGACTATGTAAAATGTGAAAGCATGTTGTAAATGGCTGAGTGTAAAATCTTTATACAGATATTGATAGACAGTGAAACACCACTGGCTACTGCTTAAAGGGCAGAAGTTGTTGTTTTTGTTTTTTTTTTTTGTTTGGTTTGGTTTGGTTTGTTTGTTTAATATGCAGTTCTTGTTAAAATGCATGAAGTGACTGGACTCATACCAATAATTTGTAGCTAAAGGAGTAAGCATCCTGGCTAATGGAAACAAGAGGCTTCTGTGGAGTATTTGTTGATGAATACTTTCCTTTTGCTAATCTCTGAAATCACACTGAGCAAAAATTGAATCTCAGTTGTGATTGTAATGGATCAAACGTGAGCTGTCTTAAAGCTTGTTTTTCAGTGCCCACCAAAACTTTTTAGACTTACTGATGTTGACTGACTGTCTCCTCTGTTCCGTGAATTTTCAGCCAGGGAAACAAAACCTGGAGGAGAGTTGACTTTCAAAAGAAAGCCTGTAAGAGAAGGGTAGATGTTGATATTTGAGACTTGCTTTCAAAGCAAAAGGTGCAAATATATTTGAGCTTCAGGTGGAAGCCTGTGATGGGAATTTCAAGCACCAGGATGTGAGTCCTTTATGCTGAGACCTTTCCTTACTTAAAAATGGCTGCAAGAGGACTTTTAAACTAAATAAGGAAATTTTATTTAAAATTGAATTTTAAATAAAACAATCAGCTTCTTACTCTAACAAAAACTTAAAGTGAGGTTGAATATAAATAATCCTGATTTCACAAATAAGCTTCCTCCACCTATTGCATCCTTTCAGGGCAGGTCTTTCACCAGCTTTCCTGAAGCCTGAGCATTCATTGACTTTTGGAGTTGCAGCAAACCACAAAATCCTTTGAGTCCTTCCAAAATGTCTCCTTTTTTTAGTACTGAGGCCAAATTGAACAGCATCATAGTTTGTGCTCTCATGAATGAGCAAACATTCTTCTTTTTCAGAAGATTATATATCCCTGATTGCGTGCCTGTAGTTAGGGCAAAGCATGTAGCAGCTTTCACTCTGCTGCTTATTTGTAGTCTTTCAAAGGCATGTAATGTCTTCAGAAGCAAATAATTGAGAGGAAATGCAGCCTGTCTCCTCCTAAATGGAGTCAGAAAAAAGTTAGCTGATTTCCTTGTTCTTTTCTTTTCTCATGCTGAGATATGGTGTGGCCTCACGAGCTTTTGAAGGTTCTAAGCAAGCTTCAGTTTACAGAGTTGAGAGAGTGAGGTTCTGTGATATGGCAGGCAGTTGCCTTATTTCTACATTTCCTGATTGTTTCAGGTTTTTCGTTAACTAGTATGCAGATGCCTGGAGTGTAAAACTCCACACTGCAGTATTAGGTAAGCTTAACTGTTATGGAATCTCTTTTTAATGGGCATGTTGTTAAAAAATCTAAACTATATCAAGTCCTTCTTTCTGTTACTTAGGGATAAATGGAATATTGCATTAGTGGAATACTTCTTTCAAAGATATGAAAAATTATGGGAAGATCATTTAATATTTCTTTCCCTTGAGAACAGAGGGATTTTATATTACTGGAAAAGCTCCAGTGAATAAGAGCTACTTTGTATTAACTACTGTAACTGAATTATATACTAAGTTGGTTTTAACATGTACTAATACCCTGAAAATGCTTCCTTTTGAAGAACTGAGAAGCTTACATAGCACTGAGAGTTGGTTATGAATACCAATGTTCATTTATGCTTTTGTATGCACGTTTTTATACTGCTTAACTCCATGATATTAAACTTATCTGCAAGGAGGTTTTCAACATCCTGTTGAAAGCAGATGGGCAGGTACTGATCTCTTCAATCTCATGACCAGAGACAGGACTCAAAGAAATGGCACAAAGCTGAGTTGAGGACATTTAGGATGGATATCAGGAAAAGGTTTTTCACTCTGAGAGTGGTTGAACATTAGAGCAGGCTCCCCAGGGAAATGGTCAAAGCACCAAGCCTGACAGAGTTCAAAAGGTGTTTGGACAATGCTCTCAGGCACATGGGGTGTCCTACACAGGGCCAGGAGTTGGAGTTAGTGATCCTGGTGGGTCCCTTTCAACTCAGGATATTCTGTAATTCTATGATGTTACGATAATTTACAGTGTCTTGTTTAAAATGTGCTTATCACTTGTTAAATTAAATTGATGGTTTCTTTAACTCTTTTTCAGATCTTTGAACGAATTTTGTTTATCTGGGCAATACGCCATCCAGCCAGTGGATATGTTCAGGGCATAAATGATCTTGTTACTCCTTTTTTTGTAGTCTTCGTTTGTGAATACATAGGTAAGATTTGTCTTAATACTGAATTTTGAATTAGTATTGGCTTTGAAACATCATTTGCATTTTAATCTAACAGTTTGGATGAACTAATCAAAGCATAATTTGATACATTAATTTTATCATAAATGGTTATAATTATAAATCTGTATCACTTTAAATATATACTGAGAAGCAACCAGATTTTAGATAGTCAGTGAAGTTCATGAATCATTTTGATTTCTGCTTAAGAAGTGTTCACTGTTTTATTTTCCCTTTCTCTTCTGATTCATGTTCTTTTTGAAAACTCTATGTTGTACATATGAACTGGACAACAGTAGCAAAACAAAAAATGCCTGCCCCACTGGAAAAAAACCCACCAAAACAAAAAAAGTAACCCATAAACCATGGATATTTTAAAATCAGTTGTGGGGAAATTGAAATAAAGGGAACCTATTAAACTGTATCTGTGACTGAAATAATGGCATTCTGGAATTAGATCTGAAAATTAAGACAACAATAATTAAATTTCTCTGGTTAAGAACTCTGCTTTTCTGAGACAACATTAGTAACAATGGTAGTGTCAACAACTCCATTTTTGTTGAGTTTGTGGTTTTATGTGTGAATATACTTTTGAAAACATAAGTAACTTAGATGTGGGTTAAATCTTCAGTTTACAGATTTGTATTTAAGTTGTTGTAAGCATTAAGAGAATGACTGACTGTTAACAATAAGTCCTTAATAACTTGGGTATATCTATGGATATAAAAGGTAAGGTTTAACAGTAAAAATGAAAATGTTAATCTGGTTTGAATGAAAACTTTCTTGTACTTGTGTCTATAGTACACACATGCAGTAAAAATTTAAGTGCTGTATGTGTGAACTTGAGCAATGTATTGTCTGGCTACTTCAGTGGGGCTGCATACAGTGGATTCTTCCTACCTTGTCTGTGCAAGATATCCAGATGTATATGGTGTATTAATCCAGATTGATTAGTTTTAATGAAGGACAGATTATCCTTGAGTGGATGATAAACTATCCATTTATTCATTTGCATTGCAACACCTCTGTTGCTTTGTTCATTTCTTGTTTCATAGGGGGATGTTTCATTGCTAAGCAACTAATGAGAACTACTGCTGCTTTCTCCCTAATCATCTCCTAAGTAGGGTAGAAGCCTACTCCTGAGAGTATTTGCAGTTTCTGCCTTTTACTCCCTCATTTGACAGATCATGAAAATGTTCTTAATGATCCTAGAACAGTAGGGTCTCTAGTAGACTTTAGGGTTGCTAATTGAAATAAGAAGTTCAAATGAGATGTGATTAGAGAATTGATATTCCGTGTTAAATAGGCCATTTAATTAATATGGTAAATAAGTTTGTCTTTACCACCAACTTACATTTGAAGACCCTGATGATTGTTAACGTATTTGCTGCTTTGTCAGGATTGTCATATTGGAGAGCACAGCTGTTCCTGTAAGTGTTTGGTGAAGAAAGACAAAATGTGAAAACTTTCAGCCATAAAAGATAGTTGGGGGAAATGTATGAAGCTCAGAAAACTGTATTTTGAAACTTCATTTTAAAACTAGTATCTATATCATAAGAAAACCAGAAAAATGAGGGTTTGTTTTTGAGTATAGTGGTGGCCATGGCTTAGTGCTAACAGCAGTTATTTCCCCAGAAACATGTAAAAACTTGCAAAGATTTTTCTTTAAATAGCTATTTGATTTGAATCTTCCTAATATGTTCAAGTTACACTGAGTGATGCACTCAAGTTAGAATGAATAAATAAAATGGGGACACTGCATTTATGAAACATGTAAAAAATCCTGTAATAAAATTATAGGATTCAAAACTAAAACTGTGGATTGGGCTTTAGTAATTTAAATAAAAATAAACACAGAATTGCAGATTTTTCCTATCAAAAATGTTACACTGTTAGTGTATTTATATTTACTTTGGTAACATTCTGTATTTACTTCAGATTTTACTTTAGATCTTATTTCTTTGGTTTACATGAATATTGGTTTGTACAATAAATACTTTATTTATTGCAGTCTTTTCACTACTGATTTTTGTATTTTTTCTTAATTCAACTGAAACCTTTTTTTGCTGCAGTTCTAGGTCATTTGCATCCTAATTTATGTAGTCGAAAGTAATAATACTTTTATTTTAGGTTCTTTCTGTAGTTAAAAAAAGTCCTGAAGAATTATTAAGTATTAATAATAAAATTCTTATGATTGAAAATGCCATTAATAATAAATCTGTGCTGATTAAGTAATCTGATGGTACATCCTGGTAACTTTTAAACACAATTGCAGTTTCATCAATTATTTTGGTGGGAGGAGAGCCATGTTTATTTTAGCTTTACAACAACTGAGAGAGCCCTTAATCTTGCATAACAAGTGTGTGACATAGTTATTCTAGTGGTGGGAGTCTTTTTGCTCTGCTAAAGACATCTGCAAACTGTTTGGAAAAGTGTTGTTAAGGAACTTCTGAAGATGTGAATGACAGGGATGGAAATGCTAATTTACTTTGCATTCCTATCTGAATGCCATAAAGTAGGTTTTTGGGTCTGTATATAAGGGCTGAAGTCATAGATGTTTTGATGGTTTAGTATGGATTGGGGTACCTAATTTTAGCACGCAGGCTCATACATTTAGAATATATTGAGTTATTGAATGTAGGAATTGAGTATGTTAAATGTTCAGGACATTTTTTCAAACTTTCCATCAGTATGATGAAAGTGTAATTTGGTAATGTCTCATTAGTTTCCAGTTTGCAATAAAAGCAGAATGCTGTAACATTTTCAGCGAGATAAAACTTAATTGTCAAACCAAGCCAGGAGAGGAAAAACCATAATTAATGAAAATTTCAGAGGGGGTACATACTGGCCCCTGCTGGAGTAAAGTAGTTTCAGTTTTGATTTTCTGGTCTCAATTAAGAGGAGGATGATTTTAAACCTTAGGTTTCTTATACCAGATGATTGTGTGTGTTATTCTCAACTTTTTTTTTTTTTTTTTTTTTTTAATTTTCTTCCTCATGGAAAATGCTAGAGGTATTTAATCTTATTTTTGTCATACTATAACAGCCTCTTTAGAAATGCAAACACTGGAGGTGTGGGAAAACTATTATGGGCTTACTTCTAACCTCCTGCATGGCATAGTAGTGTTGCAACATGTGCTGTCAGAACAAATGCTAATTTCTGTCAGGGAAGTTTCCTGAAAGCCCCCTGTGTTTGTAGCATATTAGTTTGTGTCAAAATGAATCTCATCCCTGCAGATGCACCAGAGGGGTTTTTGTTAATGGGTTGATACACCATGTGACTGCTCAGTGTTTGTAGACTTAACGTGGACAAGGATTTACACTGGATTGCAAGTCCTGTTTATTGCAAGTTGCCACAGATGTGCTCTTTGTACACCTTCCTCTTGCCCTGAGTTCTGTAGAGCTACATTGTTTCCTAGTGTTAAGTTGTGCTGTACAATTGCTTGTGGTCTCTTGCTCACCTACACTTCACTTTATCTGACATTCCAGTACATCGTCGTTCACTGGGCTTGTGTGTGTATCTAAAACCCCAAAGAGGACCTGGATTTATTCACCATCCAGAGAGATGAAAGTTTCAGAGAAGTACCACCATGATAAGGATGCATGTCAGATTGTTGCTAAGTGGAATAGCTGTATGAAATAATTTTTAAATGCCTAGGAGATTTGGATCAAGGGAAACAGCAGTTAGTAGGAAATCAAGGGCAGAAAATGAACACTATTGTAGCACTTGGTCATTTTATGTTGGATAAAGAAGGACAAGAGAAATGAGGCTGCTGAAGACTGGAATGGTGATTGAGATACTGTCTGCAATCTTCTTGAAATAGAGGAGCCTGAGATAAGTTGATGATGCTTACAAGAACTCATGAACTGAAAACTTTGAAGAGAGATCTTACCCTTGTAAGTATTTTTTCTTGTCATCTTAAATCCTTTTGTAGATGGCATTAAATGAAACATATTGCTGTGTCTTTATGGGATAATGAATCTAGGCCCAAATCCTAGTGGAAATGGGATAGGATTTATTCCCAGACTACTTTTACTATGATTAAAGAAAAGTTTTTTGGTCATGAAAATGCCTTTATCTGTCTATAACTCCCTTGTTTACCACTTTTTTCATTCCCTCTCATATGTTGCAGGAAGTCTTCCTGCTCTTATAACTGGCATGCAGTCTCATTTTTGTCTTCCTTTCACCCTTTTCAACAGTGAATAATTGTCATTAAAACTATAAGTTTTGGGTTTTTTTCCCACAGTTTCAATACTGCATCAAAACCAGTTATTTTCATTGTGTAATTGGAATGATATTTTGGAGCATTTTATCATGGTTGTATCTGAGGTAATTCCTCAGTGTTTGTTTATAAAATATGAAAAATTATTAGTTAAGCAGAGTTGTTTTTTTTTCAGGAGAGTTGTAATTTTGTGGAATAAATAGATCTGTTTGGAATGTACATAAAACTGAATTTCTGAATGAGGAGACAGCAAGCCAGAGAGCAAAGAGTATTAACCCACTGATTTTAGGAAACTGCTTTTCTTCATACTTACAGGATTATAAGGTAGAATTTTGTTCAGCATGCATTATTTCCTTTACAAGACCAAGCTGAAGCCTTGGTTGCTACAGTATATAAATTAATTTGAGATAATTTATCCTGCTTTCTAAATATCCAGATCTTTATTATTCAGTTCCACCAATTCACTAGTCCTTGGAGAATTATGAATAGGACATGTACCTTCAGGTTTTGAGGAGAGAAAGTGGAAAAGATATAATGTATTTGTAGTTATTTAGAAGAGACTGACTGAAACTGAAGGATGACAAATTGTTTTTGTAAACTGGAACAAAGAGCTAGAACTGGATTAACTGGATGCTTCTCCTTCTCCCAGGCCCTTCAAGTTTCTCCGTGTTCTGATTTACCAGGAGATAAATTCTGGAGGACTTCCCAGGACTGAGGTTCACGAATATGAGGGATTTCTTCAGTTTGAGAGAGATGTAAAGGTTTTATTTACAATTGTAGTATGCTCCTCAACCTTTCTTTTAATTTCAGCATTAAACTTTGTAATAAACTTCTATTGTTTTCATGCTTTTCTTTGTTTAAATAAATAAAAGGTTTTGTACAATATTGTGTTAAAATGTTTTTATTTACACTTTTTTTTGAAATGATTTATGAAACGTAAAATGAATTTACATAAAAGCAGGTACATAAAGCATAATTGATATTTTAATGTTTTCCTGCAAGTTGTAAAAGTATTAAGAAAATAAATGGGTTTTTTTAAACCCTTTTAAAATTTTATGAAAAACTATTCAAAATAATTTAAATCACTTTACTGTCAAACAAAAATTCCATAGCACAAGTTCCATTTAATCACATTGATTTTTTTCTCTTTAATGCAAATTGCTAGTAATGTAGTTTCCATATACGAAGGTATATTTCAGTGCTGTTTCTTAATATTTCCATAATTTTATAGTAATAGTAATGACATCAGGAAAGTTGACTCTAGTTATCATAAATATGAGCAATATTCCATGAAATATTCTTTGATAATTAAATGGAGTATTGTTATGTGTGATTCGGGTGAGTAGAGAATGAAGAAATCTTACACAAAACTGTTGAATTCAAGACTTGAAAGTATTGAAAAGCCATTTACATCTTCAGTGTAGGTCCAGAAAATGTCATATGCATTCCTCTGAAAAAGCTGCAATACACACGAGCCACTCGGTGACCTGAATCTTTTTACTTACCCACCACTTTTCTTTACTGCTCTCTTTGCTTTCATGTATTATTGAACACATAGTGTATGTACACCTGGATATACATATATATGTGTACATTTATATTTATAACATGGCATAGAAGTTGTTGAGCATTATCTTAGCTTGCTTTGAGATCCCTGCTGTTCACCTTTTCAATTTCTAGGAATATGTTGCCCCACTCTACCCCTATTGCTGTGTCAATCTGTTGTCAGTGAAAGTTTTTTTTACTTGGTGCAGGGTAGCTGAAGAGAGGGAGAACTGTAATGAATAAGATAGACAGTATTTGAGTTCAGTTTTACAAATTGATGATTCCACCTTTGCAACATGGAAAAAGCTCCAGAAGTAAGCAGAAACCTTACACAGAGGACTTGGCACTTCTGTGCTGTGAGGCAGGACTGATTTTGACCACAGTGGGAATGCAGTTAGAAATTTTTTCCATTAATTTAAGTATTTTTCAGTTGTAGTTTTTGAAAAAAATCCAAAGTTCCTTCAGGTAAATTACTTGGAAACAAAGGCAATAAGAATATAGACCTGAATTTTAATGCTTTAAAAAACACGCTTTTGAAGCACTTGGACAGATTATACTTTTAAATTGTTAATTTGTTTTTATGTATGTCTCACTTAAGAAAAAATGAATTATTCACAATGTCTGAGCAATTGTCTTTATTAATATATAATATTGTTTTTCAGGCCTAATTGGACAAAGAAACCTTACTATTTTACATCCTTTTATTCACTTTAAACAAGTAGGAGAATCCATGTGAAAATAACAGCACTGAATTCTTTGAATTGTTTGTCAGCTAGCAGTGCTTGCCATGATACACTCTTCTGTCTAGGGTTGCTTCATAAAGCAAGATATTTGGAGGCATTCCAAACAGAACTAAGGAAAACCAGTATTAAGAGGAGATCTCATGCTTAGTTTGTGAGGAGTTAGGGAATAAGGGAGCATGAAGAGGGGCAAATATGTTGGCAGAACTTGTATAATGGAGAGAATTGATTGATTGATAGGAACCAGTGAACTATAATTTCCTATTAATCTTTTGATCCTTTTATTTTGTGTTTGAATATTTATTTTAATTATTTACTTGGACAAATTCATCTTTTTTAGCATGACTTGTTGGAATATTACTTTTTTAGTTGCTGTTGACTCATTCTGTAGTGGGCACTTTCTTCTGACTTAGACTTATAAAACGTAAATTTCAGGATTATTTTTCGATATAGTTACAATAGTATAAAAGTCCTAATGAATGTAGTTAAACTTTACTTGGATATGCAGTTAGTGTGTGACTTGCTAGAGGTAGAGTTTATACTTGTTTTTCCCTGGTTGCTTAACCTACTGGAAGTTTGTGCTGGCATTTAGTATCAACTATATGGGTGGATCTGTTTGCATAAGTGCTCTCTATAGGCTTTGATAAAGTGAGGTGATTTACTTCTTTAGTTAGTGGATTTTTGGCAATTGCACCAACTCAGTTTTGGCATATTTTAGAATACAATAACTGTGAGAGAAGGTGTCAATAATGAGCAGCTGAGCATATATCTACAAGTAGCTGTATGGTGTAGTTGGGTAGTATCTTGCTGTATTTTGTTCATTAATGCATTTGATTCCTGTGAGGGCTTGGGACAGTGTGAACTGGATTCTTATGTGCTGTAGTGAAGTGGGGGGATGCAACACTGTAGAATCTTCCAGATCCCATTTGCTCTTTCAGGAGGTCAGTGCCTGTTCTAGCTTCATTTCTCTGTTCTTTAAACTTCACACTGGAGCCACATATTTGAGTATTCCCAGGTTAGGTTTAGTTGGTCAGAAGAGGGTTTGCTTGCTGTGTGATACAGGCTGTGTGGTGGCCAGAGTGTTTTGAGCTGCACGATGTACCAAGTCCTGAGGGTGTCCAGCACTTCTCAGAATGGCTTTAAAATAATTGCTAGACAGCTGATCAGGTGTGCTTTGAAAAACAAAAGGTTTTAATAAATGATAAACTAACAAACAATACAAAAACAAAACAGAAGCTGTGCACAGGTGCAAGAAAGCCGTTACACCTGGTAAGGCACCCCAAAAAGCCATGAGCACCTCTGTGCTCTTTTCTTATCTACCTAATGTTTTAGGAGGGCTTTTTGACTTGCTACTCAATAGAAACTAGCTGCATTTCTGAGGAACAGCTACAGAGACCAACAGGTGCCTTTGTCCTAGCACTGGGCCAATTATGATGAGAGAAGAACAGAAAGTTCTGGTGCTTGAACAGAAAGTTCTGGTACTTATTCCTTAAAAGTCAGGGGCAACTTTTCCTTAAATGGAAAGATCTACCTGGTTATGGGGAGTGCAGTGCAACAGCTGTGTACTTGGATGACAGAGCTGAAGCAGGGCTTTCTGCTGTCAAAACAGGTGGCTTTGCTTTTTCTTTTCCAACCCAAGATGTATATTCATTCCTATTTTCCCTTTTTGGTCCTCATTGGCTTTCCTTGGGCACAGCTAAACTGGCTGCAAACTAGGCCCATAATAAACTGAAGTATTTAACTTTGTCCACTCATCTTGAGGATCAGAGAAGAACATGAGTACTGATGTGGTGATAAGAACATGTTGGAGAAGAAGGGAGAAGCGAAGGTCTGTTTAGTGCCAGGTAGCACTGAGACTGCTTAAGCATTAATGCTAAAGCTAAAGAATTAGCATTATTTAGTAATAACACATGTGCATGATAAGCATTTGTGAATTACACTTACTTTTTGCTTAGCAGGTTAGGAAGCATAACAGACAGGTAAAGGATATGGCAACCTGCTTTTCTATTATTTTGCTTGCTAGTACTCTTGAATGACCTTGATTTGTTGTAGACAGTGCAGTTTTACAAAACCAGTTCTCTCTGTTTCAATTTTTATTTCACTCTCTAATATATGGTCAGATTTCTGAGCTAATTAGTTCATCTGAAATGTTGGATGTGTTGTTGCAGCAAATAGACTTGGGGTTTGCCCCCTTCCTTTGCTTTTCATATGTAGGCTTTTTTTAAATGTTAATTGTCACATTTTCTATAATCTTACTTTTTTTAAAAAAGTACATTTGTTCTTAATAATCAAATTGTTTAAAGTCATATCATACTGACGCAATGGAGAAAGTAACTCCACTGATCTTCATGACCTGCACAAAACAATGAATTTCTCGAAAATCTGTTCAGTTAACCATACAAACTGTAAAATGAAAGTTCTTGTTCTTATGAACTGGCACATATTCTAGCTTGAATAAAGTGTGGGCTGTGATAAAATATCCTCTTCAGTTTGATTACAGATATAAAGTAGTAATAGTCCTGGATACTTAAATCATAAGGATGTATTAGTTGACAAAGTAGGATGTACCTCAGCTCTACTATCTTTCAGGAAAAAAATAATGTAATTCAACTAAAACTGTTTTTGTGGATAATTTAAAAAAGGCTTCTATCTATTTTGCAATGGAGTAAGCCTAATTAAAGTTAGAATTCTCTGGCTGTTGTTAACAATAGCTGTCAGAAGTGAAAATGAGACATTATCTTCAGTATATCCAACTGCTTAATTGCCTGTTATTTTTAGCTTTGTATGTGTGCGAAAATCAGTATTTTGAGTAATGGTATTAATTGCTTATAGTCTCTTATGAGTGTCTGTTTAAAACAAAGCAAAAAAAACCCCAACCTCCTTTAATGCCTGAAATGTTATGTTCTATTTGTCTTTCAAATTTTTTAAATTTTTAAGTGATCTTCAAAGAAAGGACAATCTATTTAACTTTTTTTCAGAATAGCATCTGCCTACATATGAAGTTGCTGTGCTCTGAGTCTGAAACGTGTCACTTTACCCTACATAAATAAATGTTTCAAAACAGTATCATAACTAATTATCATATTTTCATTGAAAGTGTAGCAACAGTTGCTGCATTTTTTGATCTGTGTTTGACTTACAAGCTTTAAAAAAAAGTATCTAAATGGATTAAGCAAGGTTGGCTGTGGAGAAAAGCTTTAAGAGCAGCTATGGAGGCAGCAAACACCTACTTTCTCAAAGATTAAAGTAAGTGTTGGACAGAGGATTTTTCAGACCTAACGATTTCTGATGGCTGGTAGTACTAGCTTCAGTGTACCAGTATTTAAATTAAATGTTCTTTTCTTAAAGATGTATGGCTGGTTTTCCTGTGAAGTATGGAATTAAATGAAAATTTTTGATCTTTGGTGGGATAGGAACTGAAAAAATTGGCAATTGCCATTTCATAAAAAAAATTTTTATTAAATCTGCAGTTGTGAAATTACAATCATCTTCCTACTCTTCCTAACATTGCAAAGTTTTCTTATTGATGTTAGAGCAAAAATAATTGGATTATATTTCCTTAAATTTACAGCTTCTTGTTATTTGTTGTACTGCTCTCCCCATTATTGTGAGTGGAGGTATCTGTAGGTGGAATTCAGTGTTTTGGATTAGCCTTTATTTTATTTTGTTTGTTTGTTTAAAGTATTTATTGCATGGTTCCATGTCATACTAAAGAAGTGTGTCTTGAGACTACTGATCAGCATACTACAGTGTATGGCCCACCCTCCATTTGTTTTTTGTGGTAAAACTGTCATTTAGTGTGAATACTTTTTTGAAAAGCAGCTGGGAGTTCAAGCCCGTGTAAAGCCCATCTTTTAGATGGCTATCATAGTTTTTACACTTTAGAGGAAAAGCCAAGTAGGAACTTGAAATTTACTAATAAAAATTTCTTCCATCATATCAGTGCCAGGAAGTCTGTCAAAGAGGCAAAAAATCTGAGAGAGGCCTGATGGAACCTATAAAATACCAGCTCATAGCAGGAGATTGTGTGGATTTTTTGCTTAGATATTTCTAAGAAGAAAAAAGAAGAAACTTTCCAAACCCTGTCTTATGGGCAAAATTAGAGGCATTCTTTTGAATTTTTGCCGTAAGATATATATAGAAGAAATACATGAATTAATAAAAATTCTTAGGTCAAATGGGACTAATTAAACTTCTGTCATTTATTTATTCTCTCTTATTTATTCTGATAAATAAGTCAGGTCTAGCTTTTCTATTGATTTGAAGTGTTTGATGTTTTCAGGTAACTCAGATTTGTCTTTTAAATCACAGTATTTTTGTATTATTCAAGTTTGGTTTGTTTTTTTCTTTTCTGATGTATACTAAAAAGAACTTGAGGAAAAAGAATTTTTGTTCCCCATGCACATATTAAAACAAATCTGTCAATGAAAGTCCTCTTTTACTGCATAGGATGATGTGGATTTAAATTATCTGCTTTTAAAGTTTGTTTTGCATCTATATGTGTGTTTCTAAGTTTTCAAATGTATCTGTCCAAAGATGTGCTATTTCATGATGCTTAGTGTACACTCTCAATATTTTAAAAATGAAATTAATTTATAATATGAATGCTAATGTAAAAGCAGTGCATTTCTCAAGTTTGAAATACATTTTGTGGTTTATACTGTCTCATTTTTGAAGGCAATTAAGAAACTAATAGACTCATACTATGAGAAAGTAATGAGACATTAGTGAAGGATATTCTGTTTGAAACTACAGACTTGGAAATGTTGGGTCATGGGAATAAATGGAAAAAAAATCTTGAATAGTGGTAGAAGCAGTAAACTAAAATTGAAGAGAAACCAAAAGATTACTACAGGTATAAAAATGGAAGAATTATGAAGAAGGAAGTTAATTGCAAAAAATATAGCTATGGGAGAGACATGTATGCCAAAGGGAGCAGCATATTTTAGTTCTGGCTTCAGCATTCTTATTTCTCCTCTCCCCATGGTTTTCATATAGTTATAATTAGTGATCATCTTTCTATAGTGAAATGGCACTGAGGTGGTTATACTTCCATATCTAAGTCTTCTCAAGCATGCTTTCCAACAGACTGGGAAATTACTTTAATAGCTTTTATGCTGCTGAAAGTGGCTTTTGATATCCAAATATCACAGCTTTGTGTGTTTTTTATGAAGTAACTTGTGGGAAGAAAAGCTACAAGAGTTGCTTAATAACGACAACGTGCTTTACAAATGGCAGAAGTGTAACATGCCAGTTCTGTTGCATAGATCAGTAGCAGCTGAAGGTCTAAGAAAAGATTTTCAAATTAGGTGGATCAGTGCTTTAAAAAATTGTAAGAAAATTTTTTGTCTTATTTTCAATGAGATACATGGTTAGTTAATAGTTTATAGATGTCAAACCAATAGAGATAAGTTTGTCAGAAATCTGCGTGCTGAAACTTCAATTTGAGGTGGCTTTGCTTCCAGTTTAAATGCAAACATTTTTAAATCACAGTAATGAAGTCACTGGGTTTTTCATTAGCATGGGGATATTTTGCTTGTTTCTTATCTGAGAAATCTGATAATTTTAAATTTTTACTTTAAGCTGTGGAAAACAAATTTTTAAAGCAGAAATGAAAAATTATATACTTAAGCACAATAACCAAAAAAAAGGGGGAAGAAAGTTTTCTTGCAAAACAGTTTTTCTTCTGTAGGCTTTCATTGCATTGTTTCATAGAAGCAGAAAGTACTTAATGCTTTTATAGCACATTCATTTTGACAAAACCAAGTACTTAATAAGAATATGCTTTTGAATTGTGCTCTCATCAAAAACATTCGTGAACTGATTTATGTGTTCCATCTTGTTAATTATGACATAAAAATTTACTGGGGTATGACTGATATTTAAAGACAACTACCTTTCTTACAGTAACATTGTTGAAGAAAATTAGAGATCATATTATTATATTTGAACAGAGCAGGTTTGTTTTTTTTCTAGGGGTTTGATTATTTCTTTATCTTGGCAATAAATACCTATACAATATGTAAAAACATGTTTGAATTTTATGAAAAAAGCAAGCCTTGTGACTTTTTTGCCTCAGAAGCATACGTAGCAGTTTCATTAGGAAAGTGTGCATCACAGCAGATTAAGGTAGTTAAGGGATGCATTCAGCAATTAAGCAATATAAGAAGCAGTGTTTCCTGCAGAGTGTTCTCCTCGAATATGCTTCTTCAAATTCAGCATTTGCAGTTTGTGCTAACAAACAAAAATAATGGATATTACTTGATTTCTGTTGTAAATAAGGCAAGAAATCTGCAAGGTGGATTTCTTATTAGCTGTGAATGATGTGGGAGATTACTAAACATGGAAGCATGTAATTTTGGTTAAGAAAATTGATATATATCCAGTTGGAAAATGGATATTACATGGTGTGTGTTGCAGCAAACTGCCACTGTCATAGACATGTGGGGATGTTGACTCTGAGGGACAGTTGTTTCCTCCGCTGTCCATTTTTCTTTGAGAAGTTATTTTGTTATGCCATTCAAGGACATTAATGGGTTAAAACAAAAATTGCTTCATGAGTGAGTGAAGTTATACTTACACAGAGTTATGGTCATATGTAAACGGTTATGAGTTTATGTGACAGTGGCAAATTTTTCATTCTTCACTCATGGGAAAAATTGCATTTCTGAATTTTTAGAAGTTTTTATATTTATGTACAAGTTCTTGGTTAATTTGTATTACTTTTATATTTGCCCAAGTTAGAGTTTAACCTTTGAGCTTTTTAAGTTATCCAGGAAATATATTAAATATATTGCTGTTGATGAAATTGTTGAATTTTTTTTTGTCTTTTTTAATAGTTTCAGTAAATAAGTATTAATTTTTAGTACTTTGAAAGTTCACTCCTGCATATGCAGATACATACACTGATTTCTTTATATTTTAAATATTTGTAGCCTTTAGTACAGTTGATTTTTTTCTGTCTCCAATAAATAGTTCTTCTCCAAAATGGCGTTAATTTATAGATTCTTTTTGAAGGCTTTTCCATTGCTAAAAGTGATAGTTCTGAAAGAATTCTCTAATCAATCCCATAGCTGAACACAGGAAGGCCTGTGTTCCTGAGGTTTGCTTTAAACTTGTTTGACCACACTATGGTTTGCTCTTATCCCACACTTGATGTTTTGTCTCTGTGTGTTTGTGGATATGTGTGTTAATGCTTTAAAAAATTAAATGATAAAGCACAAACTAGCTAATTAAAAATGCAATGTGGGAGACATGTTCAACCTTTAATCTTTAATTTCCTATTCTCAAAGCACCTTTTGGATCTCTCAGGGAATTCCCTTATGAGGCATTCTAAGAAAATACTCATCAGCATCCTGTGCTCATCATGCATACTGGTTGCTAATTATGATTCCCTTAATTTGATGTCACGTGCACAGCTTTTCCCTGGCAAGCTGTTTTGGTTGACAGTAGCAAACCTATTGAAGTGAATGCTATGAGAAGAATTAGTGCTGAGCATTGTGTTCATTGTTGCTGAAATACGTTTTTAAGAAGAGCTGCCATCTTAAAAGCTTTGAAGGCTCCTGTTTCATAATAATGTCATGCCCAAGGGTGTGGCTTATCCTCTTCCTTCTAATTTCAAACTACATTTACTGGCAGATTTCTCACCTGTGTGGAAGAGGTTCTCAATCCTGTATTTGGCATTTTGCAAGTTCTGTGAGTCAAAGACCTGTTGATACCACCAGTTTTACTTAATTCTCCTTTGTACCCTGTTTTGGTTATAGAGCTTTTCATCTTCCTCCTGTCTTACTTGTGGAGCAGTAATCTCAGTCTGCAGCCTATGAGGAACCAATATCTTTTGGTTAATTTGCAACATGACCTGAGAGTTTACATTTTTCAAGTAAATTTAACGTCCTTAAAAACAGGTCTGTTTTTGTGTATGTATATGCAGTGGTTATGAATATGAAATAAGGACAAATTCTGGTTTATTTAGTGTAGAGGAAAAAGAGATACTTGTCATTAAAATCTAGCCAAGAAAATGCCTGGGTAGAAAAGATCTTACTGGCAAGCAATGTAGGTCCACTACAGAAGGTCTCTGAATGATTTACTGGTTACTTTCATACAGAATCTGGAAGAAAAGGTATATGAAGTATCTACTCTTTTGTGACAGAGCAAATTGAGAGTACTTTCAGGGTCATACATTAGTTTTGATAAGCATAGAAGTTCAGCCCATGTGATCAAGTTTACAGTGTTTTTGGACAGGATGATTTATCTTGCTTGCCAGGTCACACAAGGTTGTAACAGTTGCCATGTGCAGTAAAATTATTTAGAGAATTCATATTAAAAAAAAAGTGATTAATGTTTGAAACATCATTCTTATATGGATGTATAAAGATATTTATCTTGCTTCCTGTTGCATCTGAAGGAAATTGTGGAAGATCAAATGAAATCAAATGTAAGATTATTAACAATGTTAAAATATACAAGTTGTCAATATATCATATATGTGAGAACATGACTGGTTATAGGGGAATATTTGAAATGCAATAAGGTCATGTTTACCTAAGCCTGGACTGATGAGATGATTAAGTTTTTTTTTTTTAATTTTACCTTTGTGACTGCAGTACCACAAAGAAAAGGGAGGGCTTTACTTTGGTGATTCATCCTTAACAGCTCAAGAGCTATTTCTATCAAAATTAATATGTAACTAGGACTTTTTCAATTGGAGATATTGATATGGTAATATACATATTTAATTAGGTAATTGTTACTGAAAGAATTTACATTTAAATGCTCTATTATGTCTTGATCTTCTTAGAAGAACATTGCCTTAGTGCAGCAGTGACTGAATAGGTGTTTAATAAAGCTTTTCGAAAGCTGAGTTTGGAGGGGAATATGTAAGATCTAGCTGTGGAAATACTATGCACCTCTGCATGCAATCATATGTGTATGATTTTGTACTTTGCATACTTGGGTGGTAACCTTTATGTTAGGTTTGCCTGAAGATGCAACATCTGAAGTAGATTGCAGCAAAGAAAGCTTTATACAGAGAAAGACCTGTGTATCTGTGGTCAGAATGGTTTCCTTGCACTGCTGCAAGAGATATGTAATTTGGACTTCAGGTATATGGTAATGCTTTTTCTACATTTATACAAATTAGTACTAAAACCCCCTCTCAATTTATGTTCAACTCATTAACTGATCTAATGTTTTTATGTATTATTTTGTATACTGGGTGTATGTAAAGAGCAATCATAATTAGTGAGCTATTGGTGACCTGTTTTGGGCTTTAGCACTAAGTCTTTTTTACTCTGCCATCCATTTTATCCCCTACCTCGCACTACAGTGGATTCATCTGAGTTTTCCTGATTCTGAGTGTTGAGAAACAATTTCAGGATAAAAAGCTACAGTTAAAGCATTAGTAGCACAATTAAATGTGTGTTTCATTTAAAAAAATCCTTTGAGAGAATGTATGCTTTATTTAATGGAGATAGCTTTTGTAGGAACTTGCTTAGTGTAATGAAGTACGAAAACTATCGAGTTACATTTATTTTTTTCACACTTTATAAAGACTTGAGTTTTGGTATTGGTAGCAGGTTTAGAGAAGTTCTGAATGCAAACTGCCTTTTTGTTGGTTGCATGTGTTTTTATCCCTGCTCTGTACTGAATAGGTGAAATTCCAGCATTCTTTAGAAGAAGTCTATTACATCTAAAAGACAGAGATCGGTTGTGAACTTAATTATAACATTCTGATCAACTTCAAACAAAATTATCCATTAATCTTGAATTAAAACCTACTTTTAATGGAGGCAAGCTCTTTAGCATGTTTACTTTCTGCTGTCCTTGGGAAACTAAATCTGTAAGTGGCTGTAAGCAATATTTTTAAAAATTTTGATTTTATCCTTGTGTCTGTGCCTTTGTGAGTGGATCCAGTTAGAGCTGTTTAGAAAGTCAGGCTTTTTGTGTGGTAGGAAGTTTCAGAAGCATACCCTGGGAGTGAGGAAAGAAGAGCTAATACCATACTTACAGCAATGCATGTGTTCAGCATGTCATAGGCTCCATGCTGCAACAGTTTTCCTCCAGGCAACCATTTTCCTGTCTTTTACAGTTGTATAGATAACATGATAAAGATCTCCACAGGAAACTGAAGAAGATGAGAAATATTTCTATAAGACTTTGTAATTGGGAAGTTTTAGACAGTGATCTTTTCTCCCCTAGATATTGCATATGCTGGCCTGCTATTTCTGTCTACATCCTTTTATTCAGTCCTTATATTACTGTCCATTCAGATTTCACTCACTAAAAATAAATTTGAAGTTATTTAAAAGCAGAATTTGCAATTATGTTCTCAAGCAGAAATAATATCTTATGTACTTTTGGGATGGTTATTTTGTTATTTTTACTTTTTTTTTCCCCTGAAATTCCTTGTGGTCTTTCTTTCAAAACTTTTCTAATGTGTTTATTTCTTCATCCAAATAAGAAAAAAAAAACACCCCCCCATCCCCCCCCCAAAAAACCCCAAAACCAACCAACCAAACAAAAACAAAAAAGAGAGAGAGCAACGTGGAGCTTGACTGCCTTTCCCATTAAAACTGCAGAGAAAAAGAAGCATTTTGCACTATGTGCCTACCCAAATAAATTAATAAATGCTAATCAATGAATTCTGCCAATCAAATGTTCCTTAATTGGAGTTTGTTGTCAAAATGGATGGGCTTTTAAAATTTAATTTGTACTGTGGAAAAGAGTCATTTGGATATTCAGTGTCAGTTTTGAACTTCCTCAATAAAGCGTAGCAAAGTAAGGTGGATTGGTGGAGCAAAAACCATGGATGTCACTGAGTACTTGCTTGGTTGAGACTTTGCTTTTGTGGTGCTGTGCCATCTTTATTAGAAGAGTTCTTGGTGCTTCCACAGTGTAGCTCCTTGTTCATCATACACCACATTTGAATCAAAAAGTATCAGTTAATGTAACTGTAACATATCCAAAAATATATATCATAGCTGATTTAATGAAACCATTTTTTGTATAGCTCCAAGTAATTAGATTTATTCATTGGAATACTTGGTTGCAGAATTTTAAGCCAAAGTTTGACACAGTTGCTTTACACAGGGGAAATACTGCTAGTGTATAGTAGAAATACAACTGAGTTGTCTTAAATGCTTAATTAGATTTTTTTTTAATTTCAAAACTTTATTGTCTGACTTCAGAAGAGATGACTTAGTGTGATGCACAGTGTGCAATGTGTGATGCACAGTGTGATGCACAATGTGTCCATTGTGCTTAGTGGAAGAACAATGGGATTGAAAATTGGTCTAGAAGTAGCTTATATATTTAAAGAACATATAAAAGATCTTGAATAATTATTTTGTGTTTAAGAGGTTTATGGAAATGTTAAAGATCAGTCTCTTTAAGCCACAGAAGAGCAAAATGTTCTTGGGTATCTCTTCAGAGGGGAGACAAAATAAGACAGCTGGACAAGTACTTCATAAAACTGCTATTTTTATGTCTGTAATGGCTGAGCATTTGGTTCTGTGACTTTATAATTGGGGACTACTGATTCTTTCAGTGAAGAAAGATTGCTAAAAGCTATCTTTATCTGTTGTTGTTCCCTATGGAATAATGAGAGTTTTACTTAGAGAAATGAATTTATGTCAGACCTGTGTTCTTTTCAGAAAGGCCTGTCCTGACTTCCTCTTTGTGCTTGGGGAACATACTTCTGATGAACAGTAATTGGAACCATTCAAAGATATTTCTTAAAAGCTATATTGTATTTTCTGGGGAAAAAAAAAATTGGTCATTCTAATTTGATAATCCGTCTTTATTAGAACAATCAGAATCTAGCTTTTCCAAAATATTAATGCTGGAGTGTTGTTGCTGTCCAAGTTGCTTTATTTAGCCTACCTTCACAAACTGCTCTGGTTTTCTCACAGCTTGTAGGTAGTTCAGTCACAGGATGGCAGATTGTTTGGTGGGTGTTTAAAGCTTTATTTCAGCTACATTTAGACTTCCACAGTTTAGAGGTCTGCATTCCGAGGCAATCCTTTTAAGAGCAAATTATAGCTAATACTGAGAAACAAGATTTTTTTTTTAATGTGATTCATCTGATTTATTTATCTTCTAGTTTTGAACAAGTCAGGTAGTACTCTGTCACTTCTTGGTCTTCTTTGTTGGCTGTGAAGGGAGGTGAAGATGCCCACCTTTGATGTTTATATGGATCTTCAGCTTTTTTGTTGGTTTAAAACCTGATGTGAGAACATAGTGTGAAATGGCAAATTTTGAAAGAGAGAGACAAAAATGAGGTAAGATGAGAAAGAGAACATAAAAAAGTCTTTTTCATTTGCTATCTTTTCACACATGGTTGTGTTGTGCTATGGTTTATAGCTACCTTTTCATTCAGAAATGTGATAACAGTGTCATGAAAAGAAAAGGTGCTCCAAGGTAGGAGAAAATTTGCAAAGGAGCACATTGTCAAAGTAGTTGTCATCTCATTCTTTTCAGTGAATGTTTAGCAACATTCAGCAAATGTTTAGTGGAGGAGGGCCTGAAGACTTCATTCAAGGGAAGACAGTTCAGTGTATGTTTGTCTTTTATGTAAATACAAGGAACGTATTTACATTAGTGAGGCAGAGTGAGAATGGGTTACTGCCCACTTACTGCCAATGCTACCCCCAGTTTCCACAGATCATTGAGAGAATTTGCTCTCTATTGTGGGGCTTCTCCCTCCTTTTTGCTGGGAGGAGTATGCTGCTGCCATAAAGACTTTCTTCCTCCTTACAAAAGGATGTGCTATTAAAAAAAATTGGTGCTGCAGTCTGCTGCTCAGTCATTGTTTTGAAAGGTAGTGTTATATCGGAGTTTATTATATAGGGTGCTTGAAATATGTTGGATATTGTTTATCTTTTTGTTATCTACAAACTGGCTTTATAAAACTGTACTCCAATGCAAATATGGCATTCCTTTAATTACCAGTAAATGACTATTGGTTCATTGTTTACAACCCTGCCACCTCTGAGATCATCCCATGCTATTATTTTATGCTGCAGTCCCCTGTTTTATTTACCAGATTTCCCTAGTAAGTAAATATCTAAAGTAATGCCTTATTAGCACAACCTAATCTTCTTGTTCTACAGCTATTAATATTTCACAGTCCAAAACCATTGATCCCATAGAAGATGTACACCCACATATAGAAAACAGTGCACAGAGAAATGCTTTGGTAACACCTTGCTAACAGTGCCTACTAGTAGTGGTAAAATCACAGGTGTATTAAAATTATTCTAAAGCATACGTAATTATAATGGTTATTACCAATGGACAAATAAGTGCTTTAAGGTAGCATAATGAAATGTGACAACCTAAAGATGTACTTAGGCATCTCTAATTACATACTGCAAAGCTATGAGACAGGTAATAGAGGAGTTTTAAGATTCTTGGCTTTCTCTTACTTCTTATTCTATGCTACCTTGCAGGTGTATAATGGAGGAAATTCCTTCTTGGGTATACCATGCACAGTTTAGGTAGAATTAATCTCTTCTGCACCTCCCTGTCCTTGAGAATAAACCAGGGCTGGGACAGATCCTTCTTTGATACCCATTTTGATACAGTAAGGCCCTGTGAGCTGCTGCAAGAAGGAAGCTACAGCTTTTACTGGGAGCCTTCAACAGGTCACATTAAATAAACTCTCTTCTGGAGCTGTATGGGAACTTTGGGAGCAAGGTGTCTGGACAGCACATTTTGTTTCTTTTCAAAATGGATTAATTAAGATTTTATGCCTTTAAAAAGACAATGTGCAATTGTGGTTCATGTTGAAGTGTGAATTTCTTTAAACCCGCTTGTGTGGTAGACTTGGTTTCCATGAATTAGATGTCTTTTGGATTCTGTGCTTTTCCAGTGTTGATACTCAGAGTTTTTGGGGGATGGGGAGTGGGACTCGTCTGTTTTCTTTTGTCTGATTTCCTTGTAATTCCAAATACTTGCCTGAAAAACAAATCCTCCTTGAGAAGCTGTAGTCAGCTTTCTAAATAAACTTCAGTGGTTTTCTGAGAAGTATTTTTCAGTTTTTTTTCTTCTTTGAAGACTGGCAGCATATTTGCACATTCTGTGCATGGTGCAAACATAGTCATCTTCTTCAGAGATTGTTCATATATAGCTTGAGGGCTCTCAAAGTGCTTCTGATCCTCTTTCAGGTGTGAAATGTTTAGAATAAAGTAATTTATTATATATTAATTCTGGTTAACCAGGCATGATTTGAGATTTTCACAGTCTGCAAGAAATTAAGTATTCATTAACATTTAAAGCCATTAGATGACACAGTTGAGCAATAAATGATTCATTTAGTCCCTGTTAAAGTAAATGTGCATTGGTTTCTGACTAGAAGATAAGTGGTGGTTGTCTTTGTTTTCAATTATTTTCCTCATTCTTGCTTTATTTATTCTGTGCACTTCACTGGCTTGTCTTTCTCTCTTTTCCTGAAACAGAAGAAGAAGAAGTGGAAAATTTTGATGTTTCCAGTCTGCCTGAAGAAGTGCTGCAGAACATAGAAGCTGACAGTTACTGGTGCATGAGCAAGTTGCTTGATGGCATTCAGGTAAATTGATTTTTCCTGTCTGTAAGTAGAGGAGTTAACTGATTAATGTCACGGCTTTGAACTACTTTAAGGTTGAAAAAAAAAGTACATCTACAAAAAACAGACAAGTCGATTTTCTGATTGGAGAAATCCACTGTGAGTTTGGCATAGAAAAGAAAAGGAAAAAAACCCAAACCCGTGCAACTTCTCTTCATCGAAATGTCTGCATGTTTTATTGTGTTTGATGTTCTAGAGCAGAACAGAAACTCCAGTTCTAGATGCATGTTTTGCAAATCTGTTGCCAAGCATGAAGAATAGTTGCTCAAGATCTCACTGAGGTGGGAAAAACCTGGCTTATTTATTAATTTTTAAGTTATTAATATAGCAACCTACAAGTGATTGCTGTCTTAATAGTTCCTGGAATTATAGTCATATTTTTAAAATGCCTATTTAAAACTTGATACTTATGCTACTTCACTGTTTTTCTATGTGGAAAAGCTATAAATGAAGGCATGGTTTTTTGTTACGTGCAGCAAGTTGGAGTCTAATAATGGTAGATTTTTGTGTAAATGTTCATGGGCTTAAAAGTTTATGAAGATTAGAAGTATGTACAAGATTTTTTCCTTTGACATGTTTTAATATGAATGTTTCATTGGCTAAGGTGCATTGTGAATTGAAACTTGTAACACTTCATTTTTGACAAAATGATTATAGAATTGAGTCAGCAACAAAAGGCTTTAACTTTTTTGAAGGTGTTTTAAGTGTATTTCTCCTGGTTAAAGGTCAAATAGTTTAGTGTTTTGTGTAGCATTTTTGAAATGCAGTCATTTTCTCATGTTAGTTCCTGTAACAAATGCTGGTTTGCTTATGTCAATCTCTCAGAACTCCTAAATTTTAAAGTACTCGACCACTTAGCAAAAATATGTGAAAAGTTATAAACAAAAAAAGTGAGAGCTTTGAAATCTACTGGAAAGGAACAAAGCCAGGTAAAGAAATGCAAACCCTACAACTTTTTTACCTGCTTCTGGAACATCGTTGCCACTGGCCTGTTGCTTTATTTTTTTTCTAGGAAAGGAAGTTCACAGATTAAGTAACTTCTTAAAATTCTGTTTTGATACAAAACCATCAGGTACTGAGAAACAAAATATGGAAACCAATTGCGATGGAATTAAACTGCGTCGATGAAAATTTAAGCTATTATATAAATGGAATAGTGTTGGATGTATTCAAGGATGCACTCATCTATCAAAAGAAGGCTTGAAAGATTATGCTAGTGGTGTGACTAAAGATGTTACAGTTAATTCAGTGCAACTGCAGTGCTGCTGAAATATAAGGGTTTCTTGTTTTTCTTCTCCCTGTTTTGTTTGAGAATTCCTGTTTTGTTTCCTTTCTGTGATGATACCAATTTACTGCACAGATAAAACAGTCGTGTAGTTGCAGGTTGAGTTGGTTGGAAGAACTAACCCGCTAGAGAAGGACCTGGGATACTGGTGGACATGACCAGCAATGTGCACAGCCAGCTGTGCCCTGGGCTGCCTGCAAAGCAGGTGGGCAACAAGCTGAGGGAGGGGATTTTGCCCCTCTACTCTGTTCTTGTGAGACTCTACCTGGAGTATTGCAGCCATTTCAGGGATCCCCAGCACAGGACAGACATGGACCTGTTGCAGTGAGTCCAGAGGAGGGCCATGAAGGTGATCAGTGGCCTAGAGCATCTTTCCTATGAGGAAAGGCTGAGAAGATTGATGTGGTTCAACCTGGAGAAGAGAAGGCTCTGGGGAGATGTTACTGTAACCTTTCAGTATTTAAAGGGAGCTTTAAGGCTGGAGAGAGACTTTTTACTAAGGCCTGTAGTGGTAGGACAAGGGACAACATTTCAAACTGAGAGTAGATTTAGATAGGACATAAGGAGTACGTATTCTGTGATAAGGGAGCCCAAAGCAGTTGTGGGTGTCCTCTTCCTGGAGGTGTTCAAGGTCAGGACTGATGTGGCTTTAAACAGCCTGATTGAGCTGAAGCTATCCCTGCCTCCAGCAGGAGGTTTGGACTAGATGAACTTTAAACATCCCCAGTGGGTTCATTGTGTGATGCTGTAGTTCTGGCTGACTCGCATTCTGGATGCACAATCATTTTTCTCTGAAAATATGGCACAGAAGACTCCTATGTTATGTATGTGATGGTTTTGTCTAAGATGTCTGAATGAACTGTACAAGGATATGTGACATGTGGTAACTGCAATCAAAGAATCTCTGCAGAGTATTTCTATTAATTTATTTGTCAATATAAGCTTCCATTTCATGTTGCCCTACCAGTATTGAATAAGTTTAAAGAGTGCAATTTGATAATAGTTTGGATCATCTTGTGAAATTTTTGGCTAATATGAGCTAGATGTATTTTTTTGTGTGTTTCATCTTTTCAGTGCAGAAGGGTGTAATGGAAGAATGATTGTATGATTGTATTTGTACCCCTTTATTATTCTTAACAGAAAACTCATTTATTTTTCCAGTCCATCCAGACACTCTCATTTTTTTGATTCTAGAATTGTCAAAGGTGTTATTAAGACATATTGCATTTCTTGCTCGAGTTTTACCACACATAATATCTATTATTTCTTCATTCCTCACTCATCTTACCTCTCTTCCTTATGTATCTAGTGTGACTATGTATTTTTAATATAAGAATGCATCTTTGAACCACAGAGACCTGTGCAATAAAGAATAGGAGTTGGCATTGGGCAGCTGCATAGTCACTTCCTGACATGCATACAGTTCTCAGCTGAGAGAACAAATAAAAACTTGTTCAAATCATCTGTTGCTTTAGCAGATTCCTCTGTGGGTTTTTTTTTGTCATCTGGAGGTTCCTATGCAAGTATGTTTTTGGCTCCAGCTAGACAGTTTGCAGAACTTTTCTAGTAGTTAGTGTTCGATCTTGCATGGTAATTTAATCTGGTTTTTGTTCTTAGATTATTTTGCATCTTCTTTCTCTGTTGGTTGTCTCTAAGTTTAGGCTTCTAAACGATTGTGCATATGTCATATCACAGTTTGATTAAAGGTTTAAAAATTGATCTAACAAATGCTAGGACTCTTTAAGTATAAACTCAACTCTCTAAAATATAATTTAATCTTGAAATCTGTAGCTGTCTTCTAGCAGTCAATTTTGGATGATAATGTATGTAATGGTTTTCCTCTTCAGTGCTTCATGAGTCTGTGCTGTAATTTTTTTCTTTAGTTTTTGTCCCAGAAAGACTATGCCTAACTGCAATTGCTTCTTATTTATTTCAGGAGAAGAAATGACAGCTTCTGAAATCATAAGAACATAGGATAGTTCTGCTCCATGTAGGGCCAGCTCTGAGATCAGACTGAGTTTGAGGGCTTTGTCCAGTTGGGTCTTGAACCCTCCAAAGACAGAGACTTCAGTGTCTCTGAGGGTTAACCTATTCCAGTGCTTCCTTGTCCTTATGTTGAAGTTTCTCCCCAATAGGCCGATGGAGCATTTTTTGTTTCTGCTGCTTGTCTCTTACCTTCCCACTGTGCACCACTATTAAAAATGGGTGTTGATCATCTTGATAACATGGGTTTTATCAGGCTGTGATTACGTGCTCATGGAGCTTTCATCTCTTCAGGCTGAACAAGCCCAGTTTCCCCAGCCTCTCAAAGAGCATGTGCTCCAACCTTTTGCTCTTGCTTCAGGTTATTCTGAAGTTTATCACCTTTTTCTTGTATCAGGATCCCTAAAACTGGATGTGGTATTTTAGATGTCATCTTTGAAATACAAGAAATTCTTTTTAAACATTTGAAGGAAATCTACACAGTAAATATGGAACTCTGGAACAGAGTTTGGTAAGAGAGGTTGTAGAACCCTCATCCTCAGTTCAAAACCAGAGTCCACATGGCCTTGAGCATCTTGCTCCAGGTGACTTGGCTTTGGGCAGTGCTTGGACTTCGATGGCCTCCAGAGATCCCTGCCAGCCTCTGTGATTCTGCAGTGAGTGCTGAGTGGGGATAATCACTTCCCTCCATCTACTGGGCCAGGAGTCTGCTGGCTGGCTTTGCTACCAGGGCTTACCAGTGACTCAGTCTGAGCTTTCTGTATGCTGAGATTTCAGGTCCTTTTCCACAGAACTCGTCTCCAGTCTGTATTCTTGCAAGATGTCCTGATTTATGCTGATTTATAAGAACCTGCTTCTGAGGCTGTGTGTGGCCATATGCAAAATACCTCCTCCATGTGTGTGATAAAGCTGGTTGTCTTTACAATGCTTCTAAACTGTAGATGATACATGAGCATTTTTGTATTTTCATCTGTGGCTGTTCATATGGGAAAACTAGAATTATCCCATGAGTATTTTTTCCATGTAATTAAGTAGACATTCCCATATATCTAGATTATTAACTTTTTTCTATTATTAAATTGTCCTTTATAACACTTTCCTCAACAGTGTCTCATTAACATTCAAGTAAAAAGTTCACATTGATCTGTGCCACCTGAAAATGTAATGTTCATGTATAAAATAGAGTATAACTTTTCATTTTAAGTTCGAGTATACTGGTAATAAAATAACCAAAGGGGAAATACATGCATTGCATAATGACCTAAGAAGATGTATTAGAAATAGCACTAAAATATTATTATAATTATTTATCAGGGCCTGGTAATTTTTAGAATAAAAGTGAGATAATTCATATCCAGGGACTGGAGTGTGCTGAGGTACATATTAGCCATTTCTGTGGCTGATAAAATAACAAGATTTATGACCTTCAAAGGGAATCCTGCAGAGTTCTTTCTCATTCCTGAGTTATGGAAAGTTGTTGCTAACATATGCCTTAAAGTCTGGATGATGGATGGATGGACGGATGGATAGATGGAAGGAATGGTGCTTGGAAAACCTTTCAGAGGTCTGCTGGATCCAATAAATAACATGAACATGCATTTCAAGTGTTGAGAAGTACGTGCAGAAATAACTCTTCTGAAAATTCTTCTCAGAACCTTTCTGAGGTTTATTTGAAAGGAAAAAATAGGTCAGTTATGGCTTTCTTTGTACCTTTTTATTGAACTCCTGCAAGAAAAGTTTCTATGACTGCAGTTCACCTGGGTGGTTAGTTTAGGGCTATGCTGAATTGCAGATCTGTTTTCTGTGTGTATGAGTTTGTTAGCCTTCCTTTGGAGGCTAATAATGCAGTTTTCCAGCCTGTCACTGAGAGTAAAATTTTCAGGAAGATAACAAATCTATTTGTAATCAGTCGACGAAATACACTGTGCTATGAGTATACTTTAGCATAAAAATATTTTATCCTCTACCTAAAATTTGCAGCATCAGCTTCTGGGATTGTACATGTTTGTATTTATGATTTCTAGCTCTCACCCAGATTTGAACTGTTGTCTGGCCTATGCTGTAATCCAAAAATATACCCTGAGCACTTTTGTCATTGCTACTTTAACGTTTTAATTTGCATCCACTTGTGTAAAACTGAGGTTTGATTACACAGATGAGTAGAAGGTTGGATCTTTGGTTCTGATTCTATGGATGCTACTCTATCATGAGTATCAGTAGCTACATTTTAATAAACTGTTGCTTTTTTGTCCTGTTCTGTAGGAATAAGTAAGATACTGTTTTGCATGTAAAAAATTTTGTGCTGCAATGCTTTGTAAATATTTTTCCTACTACTTAGGACATTTTGCATTTTGAAAAGTCAGGCTTAATAATTATAAAGGCTGACAGACCTTTTCTTCTACAGGAAGTGTCTTGGAGTAATTATGAAACATGCTAAGGACTGTGCTAACAGCATAGTCCAGCACAGTTGTGTGTTTGTTCTTGTGCATGCACACTCTCACTATCCTGAACTGTATTCAGAGTGAATTTACATTATAATCTTCATCTTCAGGACACATTCTGGGTAAATTGTGCTTCCACTGATAGTGTTAATATACGTGATGGCTATCATTATCTAGTGTCATGCTTCCCTCCCTCCTGTCCCCATCTTTTTGCATAATTTTCTGAGCAAGGTGAACCAAGATTTTTAATAGGAGTTTGCTTAGAGAATTCAGAAATATGTGAATGAAGTACTTAAATGAGTAAAAAAGAAGAATTCAGGAGATCTCTTTGTGACATAATGAGGATAAGAAAACCTTTTTCTTTCAGTTGTCATTCGTTCATGTGATAC
This sequence comes from Phylloscopus whistleri, assembly GCA_017589585.1. Taxonomy (NCBI): domain Eukaryota; kingdom Metazoa; phylum Chordata; class Aves; order Passeriformes; family Phylloscopidae; genus Phylloscopus; species Phylloscopus whistleri. Next base: position 305,248 of record JADMLD010000722.1, read on the forward strand.
TATACTTGAACATACTAAATGGATGCATAGGAATTCTTAAATATGTATCAGTAGAGAACATAGACATCCAAGTCTGTATGTCTGTATGATATGGATTGCTTAATGTATCCTCTATATTTAAGCTCTGATCCCATTGATAAAATCTTGTTAAAATCAGCAAAGAACACATGAACACTTTGTGTCAAAACTTCCCATTTACTTCCATTAATGGTTCTGCTATTTTCTTCAGTACATTTTTGGTGAACAGTGTGCATGACCTGAAAAGATGAGAAGCATTGTGCCTATGCCTCTGCTTGGCTGCAGTCATTATGTCAAATTACTGACAGAGTTTTTTCTCTTAGTTTGGCTGGCTCTGTTTCTCCTTCATGATGGTGTGAAAGATTGTTTGCTATTCCTCTTCAGCTTGCTGCTTCTTCTTTTAAATTATCCCATCATCACCTAATAAGAGAAAAAGATAAGGGATTTTCTTCAGCTAGTGCCCTCTCCCGCTCTTCTCCCTGGCTCCCCTCCCCTTCCCCCCAGGAGGACACTCCCTGTTATGAGCATTTGTCCAAGTTTCTTCCATTTGGAGTTTCTCTACCCTTAAAAAAAATGTAAGGAAATACTTAATTCTTTTAAAAATGTTTAGTGAAGTCTGTAAGGTTAGTATTTTATTTTAAATTATAACAGCTAGGTTTGAGAAATCCTGCCAAACCTAATTGTAGTTGCAGGGATTATACCAGTTTCTACAGAATGAGTACAGTCTACTAATACAAAGCTTTGAAGCTGAAGCAAGTTTTGATCTCTTGTGACATTATAAAGTCCTAACCTTCTGTCTTGTGAGGTGAAACTAATTATGTGTCAGTCTGAACTGGATGTTATAACCATTCAGCTGTGAAGTAGGTTCGCATAGTTCACTGAAAGTGAGTTGGAACCTATGTGAGCAGAACGTCAAGGAATTTAGATATTCTTTGCACACCAGTGCATGAATTCTTATGTTTATTATGGATTCTGGTGTGTACCCATACATACTTCGTCATATGTTAATGCTTTCTAGAAAGCATCAAGAACAGTGTTTAGTAATAAGAGATATTTTATGTGAGCTCCTTGTTTTCCTCCTGAAAATTTCTGTTATATGTCCTCATTTGAAACTTCAATCATCAATAATGACCAAAAGACAAACTCTGAAATAGTCATAAATATTTGAGAAAAGAATTGTCTTGGCTCAACAGTCCTGAGCAATAATAATTCATTAGTTTTGTGAGTTTGGCATATTTTTTCTTTTCTGTTTTACTATTTTTTCCTTCATCTATAAGCACAAAAGGAGCAAGAATAGTGAGTAACAGAATACCTTTACAAAGTCTTTCTCACAGTTTCACAAACTCCAGGAAGTCAACTACAAGTGTCATAGGAGGGGATATGTACAACACAGTTTAATTAGAAGAGAGTACTGGGGAATCCAATAAAGATATTTCCAGTTTAGGTGAGTCAGCAGAAGTAGAAGAGTGACCCCCAGCTGTGTTCATTTGCAGCTGAAATAATGAACAGAAAAATAAATAGGCAAAAGATCAAATGTAGTGAAAAGCAAATTTACCTGTTTTCAAATCAAGATGGCAGTTTTGGGTTGCATTTCCAGGTGTGTATGGAGTAAATTAGGTTTTGAGAAAGAAAGTCGTTTCAGATTCATAGATCACAGTCAAGAGTTGCACTACCTGGGGAGAGACTAATGATCTAAGCACTAGTGTTTTAACTCTGTGTTGACTTGTAGTGTTAAATACAGGAACATTCTTTTACAGAGGATCTGTTACAGAGGAATTAAATACCATATTGCTGCACTTTGAGTGTACTCCTACTTCTAGAAACACCAGTTAACTTTGTGTAAATAAATAAATAGAACAGTTTATCAACATTTTGGGACAAAAAAAGTGAATACGGTTTTTGTTGTTAGATTACATTCTGTAAATAAAGTGATTATGATTTCCTAAAGATGCTGTACCCTGGATGTTTATTATCCATGACTGATACAGGTTATGTGTCAGACTTGTATAAAAGGCAGTGTTCCAGTGCATGGGATATTTTCTTTCTCCCCAAAATGAGATTATAATAGATCTGAATTCTGTGTGAATCTTCCCATTCTTTCCGTTTTGGTTCTTTATTGCATTAAAAAGGATGCTCATGTTCTGTTTGTGAAATAATATCAACAAGCTGAAATTGTTGCCTCTTTTACTTTGTGCTTCCTGTGGAAAATTAAAAAAATCAGGGAATTATTTTTGCTTCCTCATCCATACTGCTTTGGCTTATACACTGAGTTCTAATATTAATTACTGTGAGGGCCTACTGCTAAACCAGTAGAAAATTTTGCTGTAATTTTTAATATAGCTGCTGCTCTGGTCAGTTACAAGTGATCAGAGCATACAGTAGACTTTTTGATACTTTTTGATACTCTAGATTACTTGTTGGCTGAAGTACTTTAATTTACAGAATTATTAATGTATAATTTTGCCTTGTGAATTTTTAGGCTTCACACTTTATAGTAGTTTTGCAGAATTTGAAGATTAAATTGCACTTCAATTTGATAAGTCAAATAAAACCTAAAAAAACCTCCATGTAAATAAAATCAAGACAGTTAATAAGAGTCTTTTTGGTTTTAAATAGAAAAAACGTATCAGGATACATAAAAATGGACTGATAATCATCTCTTTTACTCTGAGACCAAGTTAAAATTTGAAATAAAGTCAAGAAAAAATTAATATTTCAATGTAAGTGAAAAAAATTTTAGGGTAATTTTTGGGATTACTTAGCTCCGACTGATAAAGGAATTGCTCAGACAATGGCAGTTGAGGCAAAACATCCTTTACCCTGATTTTCTATGCATGTGGTACAAAAATTAAATATTTATAAACATTGCTGTATATTTAAATAATGTTATTGCTTTAAAAGATCGATCACTTTGGGTTTCAAGCAGAGATATCTTTCTTGCTCTCACTATTTCAAACTCAAGTCTATATTATGGAGCTGCAATCCACAAATTAAAAATCCATATAGAGTTAATTCATTCAAAGAAATGTATGCAAACATAATGCCCGTTTAACTACATAGCTTGTGTGTTAGATTTTGATTCATATTATTAACTGTAATCTTGGGTTCAGAACAGTTATGAGTGCATTAAAACCGACTTTTGATTTCTTATGCTGCTTGAAATTATTACTCTGTACTTCAAAAGATCAAATTCTTTCCCTGTCTCTGATTATAGGCTAAATTTTCATATTTCCTACATTATTTGTAGAATTGTAAATTTCCAAGAAAAAAATCACCTTAAAAATCTCTAGCATGGCACGTTTTGGCATGTAAGATGAGGGCATTTTAAAACTACTTGGATTTCTGCAATAAAGTAACTTCACTAGATTAGCAAGTAGAGAGCAATGGATGCAGGAATAGCTATACAGAATATACTATTAGGGGTGGGGACTCACAGGACTGTGCAATGTGATGATTTACGATTTTACTGTAGAAGCAGATCTAGGAAATGTAGTCATGAAACAGAAACGCCATAAGAAAACAGAGAAAAATATTTAGAAAAGTATCTGAAAGAAAAGAAACCCTTTTTTGCTTTTCTGCATCTAATAGTTGTATGTGGTCTCCTCTTTAGGACAACTACACGTTTGCACAGCCAGGAATCCAGAAGAAAGTGAAGATGTTGGAAGAACTTGTTAGTCGGATTGATGGTAAGTCTCAAAGGCAAACTGGTTTCTAACTGATGTTACACTGAAAGCGTTCAGTTAAAATGTTTGCAGGAAAAGCCAACATCACTGCAGTCACCTGCAGTGGTGTGTTAACCTCCCCTCCCTCAGGTGAGGTGTCATCATTAGTTTGTGGCACACTGGCCTTTGCGGATCACTGTCGTGTATCATTTAAAAGAAAGCCACTAGAGCATGAGCCTCTTTCATTACTTTTTATTAAGGCAATATAATCAAAATTCAATGGCAATTCCTTTGCAGCAGAGTAATGACCACATACAAAAGGCAGCCAGTATTCATTTTGCATTAAGCCTCAATGGTTGTTGTAATGCAGGCAAGTCACGGTGGTTGTTTATGGTTGTCCTTCGGCACTATGTTTTGTGCCTTTGTGCATCATTTTGCTATCCAGAATGCCTGCATAATTTCTCTGTGGAATCCAATTAATTATGAACTCTGGAAATAACATCTTTAATTTTATAGATAAATTATGGTATGTGCAGGGGTAATTTTAGATTATGCTTTCATGTTTTAGCAGTGCACTTTGAAATATTTTACCTTCATCCTTAAAATAATTCCTTTCATGAAATGCTGACTGTCATACAGCTAGAACAGAGTTTAATTAAATGAAATGCAAGAGATAATGCTTGCCCATTCTAAACATACTCTCTTGATAGTTTGTTAAATTAATGAACAGAGTATTAACAAAATGTTGCCAAGCAGAACCAGGCATATATTTGCAGCACTAGCCTGTCAGTGATGACTTAGAAAAAATATTTCTTGTGTAGCTTTATATTTGATAATCTTCTTGGAAACATTAATTCCCTCTTTTTGTTACATATTCTGTGAAGGTTTTTTTGTGCCTGTGCTTGTCATAGGAGATTTTGCTTGCTTGTATGTACATCCTTAATATTTGATAATGGTCTTTGTGCTTTTCTAGGATATTAGGGTATTTTTAATACTCAAAAACCAAGGGCAGGAGAAAAAATGTTTGTGTAAAATTATACTATAAACTATAAACTTAAATGTATGTAAAATTTTTTGTTGTAGATATATTTTTTGAATATGAATATGAAAAATATAAGGGCATATTTCTGTATATTGAGTTGCTAAATATTTATATTATAAATATGGTTAAATTGGCGTATTTTGTTGCTTAAAAATAATCTAACAACTTATAATGTGACTTTTTATTTGTAATTTTAGTCTTGCATCCATATTGATGTTTACATTTCAGAAGCAAATGATTATATATTAAATGAAGTGTATAATTAGAATTCCTATAAATAGACTCTCTTAACTTGATCAATGAACATTTATATATACAAATTGTTTAACCCAGTTTTAAAAATTAGAAATAGCATTCTGATAGTCAACTTTGTTTTTTCGATTGAATAAAAATATTAAGTATAATACAATATATTATTGTTTAATTTAAGGAAAAAAGAAATGCTGAAGTCTTATTTGTACCTTCAGTGCTTTAGGGATATAGTTAAATAATTTCTCTCAATTATTAGGTTTAGGAAGCATTAATTTTAAAGCTTCAGACTTTAAAAATAATGTAGTAAATAGTTGTGTCATCTTATACTGCCCTTTGGTCATCCTTTGTCGCTGAAAGTGTGGGTTTCCTGTTTTTTACCTAATTTAAAATAAAGTTGTGAGATCTTTATAAATTTTTTGTAGTTTTCAGTAGACATCATGAGTTTTTGCTAGCAAATATTGATGGAAATTTAGAAACTCTTAGGTTATATGGCGCCTCTGGAAGTCAGTGTTCCAAGCCTTTGCCCTTGCCTTGATCGCTCTTTATCTAATGGGACAGGGCCAATTTAGAGCAGGCTGTGTGGAGTCTTGCCCTGTTTAGTTTTGAGTGATTCCGAGGATGGAGATGCTGCAGCTTCTTTGGGTAAGACTATTGGAAGTTTGACTACTTCCATGTAATTTTATTTTTTATATAAATAATCAATTTTTAAAATGGAGCTTATGTCCACCACCTTTTATTTTATCTCAGTGCACCCCTGAGAATAATTTGGCTCCATGTTCTCTGCGTGCTCCCATTAGGTAGTTGCAGCTATTCATAGACTTCTTTTTAAGGCTGAGCAAACCCAGTTCTATCAGCCTCCTTTCATGTGTGAGGTGCTTCAGCTTCCTGTGCTCCCCACTGGGCTTGCTCACCTGTGCCAGTGTCACTGAAGTGATGTAGTGCTGCAGACATGGTTTCCCTAGTGCTGAATACAGAGGAAGAATCACTTCTCCTGACCTGTTAGCTTCTTTCTTGCTTAGAAAGACTAACATGTTTGGCCTTTCTTGCTACAAGGACATTCTTGACTTGGGGATAGCCTGTTGTCCACCAGGATCCCCAAGTCCTTCTTGGTAGAGCCGCTTTTCATCAGGCTGTGCCCAGTCAGTGCATGTTGAATGAGACTATTCTGTTCTGAATAGAGGACACTAGCCTCTCCTGAACCTCAGGAGGTTCCTCTTAGCCATTCCTTCAGCCTGCCAGGGTTCCTTAAATAGTAATCCTCACTTTCAGTGTGTCAAGCACTCCCAATCTGTGTCATTTCCAAACACAGAGTCTATCAGATGCTATCATTAGTTTTTAACAAAGATAATGGCTCCAGTGCTGACTCTGAGGGATGCCATTAGTAATTAGTTGTCAATTGGACTTGGTATTACTGATCACAACCTTGATAATTCAGGGGTCCAGTTAAAAGTTTTATGTAGTAAAGATACACATTTTTCATTATTCTTTGGGCTGTTTCTTTTTGTCTAGAAGACTGTCCACTCAGTTACTTTCTTCTGCAAGAAAAGCACACTAAAGTATGTGCAAGATTAAAATAAAGTTTTAGTTGTTAATTTGACGATGGTGGTTGTGTACTGCAGTCATAACCTTTTGGATACCTCAGCTAAGGGATCCTGAACTTACTGGTGCAGTCATGACATAGTTTGATTGAATATTGTGGTTTACTCATAATTTCCTTTTTGCTTTTGGCTTTTTATTCTGGGTTTGGCCTATTACAGTTACAGGGAAATATATGGCTGGTGTAAATGCAGTGACTTTGCTTTTTAAGAAAGTCCCTCATGATCTGTATTTGCTGTACTTATCCTAAGTGCTCATTAAGGTTACTGTGCAAGAAAATAATATTCCTGTTGGTACTGTGTCATATTGTTTTCTTGATGCTGGGTAACTGCACGGTGAAGCAAATCTTGATGTAGTAAGTAGCTGTGTGAGTGGATGAAGCCTGTACTGCTTATTTGCTAATAATAATGGATTACCTGTGTATGAAAGATGAGGCTTGTGCTTTGGAGAGTGCTAATGCACTATGTCAGGGATTCAAGCAACCTTCATTAACCCAGCCTTATGGATCACAACTCCTCTCAAAGTAACTGTCCTTGTGTGTACACTCCAGAATATTGCAGAAGACTTCAAACAGCCAAAATACGCTCTTAATTTAATCATAATCTCATTCTGCTTAAACTCTGGAAAATAATTTTGGTGAATTGTGTTTAATGGAATTTTTTTAGTTTGTTAATGGAATGTTGTTATAGATGAGATGGAGTTTGAAGATAAGACATTATTCAATCTCATTAGTCTACTTGTCATCCTCATTCAGATTTTTCTCGGAATTATACAGAAAAATTGAGAGGGAGGATCAATAGATAGCTCAATAATATAAGGAATCTCTTATAGCTAATTATCTTTTCTGTTTCCTGCAATGCCACTAGAGCGTCTCTGCTCTAAATCATGAACCATTTCTCATGGCTTTTAAAAGGTCATACTTGCATATCACACTATCTTCCACTTTTACTTCATTTAGGATTGAAATCAAAGAGACATGGTATAGGAATGCCCAAAGTAATTCAGGATTTGTGTTGCCAGAATTTACAGGTGCTTAGCACTTGGCTTCATGCTTGGAAGAATCTCAACTTTTAGTGTAAGACAACTGGTAATCATGTGAGAGTTTGAGGTAGCCATTTGGAGAAGGCTGAGCATTTATAGATGAAAGTAGTCTGGGGATTCCATAAACACTGATAAAAGATGTTAAAATTATGTCATGTTCTCTCCAAATTAGCAATGAGGCAGCTCTGGGGAAAAAACCTTAGCCTGTTATAGTGTTAAAAGTGTTTTTTATGTATGTTGGCTTCTTATTAGCATTACAGAAAATTATAAAGCCAGTATTGACAACTCACTATAAATATTCTTTATCTTCTGAGGGGATAAGTGTAAATTCTGCATCTTTTCTAGTACAACTCAACCCAGGTTTTGCATTTCTGTTCTGCACAGTCTGATCATCTTTTTACTTGTAGATAAAGAATTTTTCTGTTATTACTGCTTCACATTCTTTCACCAAAAATCACCACTTTGTAGAATTTTCCCTGGAATTTTAGTAACAAGAGATGAAAAATGCAGAAAATTATTCAAAATAATAATTAAAAAAGCTCTTACTGTTGCTGTATTACTTTACTCCTTCTCTTGAAAATGGAAGTAATGGAAAAATAACTAAGAACATAAAAAGAGTGCTTCATTTTAACTTTCTCATAAGGAAGTTTATCTGGAATTCAGCTACATTTTTCAATGGTTCAGTAAAACTTCAGAATTTTTGCAGTTTCCACTGTGAGTGCATCTTCTGATCATCTCTTTTGGAGGGTTACCACAGCTATTCCTACATATGATGTTTTCATCAGGACAATTTCTAGTTTGTGTTCATTTTATTGTTGTAAAAAATTATTTCTTTTTAAGAAGAAGGTATTTTTAGTGTGAAATTTAAGTTATTATACTTCGATTGCTTTAAAAGAATGACTTCTAATACATACTGAATAGTATTGTTTGAGGAAATATTGTTATTCCTAAGTGCAGTTAAATTGCTAGTTCACCTTTTAAAAACATGTACTATTAATAATTTTACAAGTCCTGTTTTTCTTATTGCTGACATGTTTTCTATGTATTTTAATTCACATCAAATGACAGATAAATTAGATAATGCCTCTTGTCTTAATGTTCTGAGCTAATTAATCTTGACTCCACTAATCATACTTTCTTTACTTGTTTCTCTCTTGAGTCACAAACATCTTGGTTGGCCCGATAGCTGAAGTTCTGTAGATGATGCCAGAACTAAGGGATTGTAATAATGCCCTTTCATGTTGTGGCCTTAAATTCATATTTTGCATAGTTTTGCTAGTCACATAATTTTTTTTTAAATATAACTCTCTGGTAAATAGTTATGTAGTGTGTGTAAATATGTGCAGATCTAGTTCTTCATGAAATGTAGTCAGTTAAAACTTTTATTTTATATGCATTTTTATTTAACCCCAGTGGAAAGGCTTATGAAATTGTACTATTCTGTGTACTTCTCATGCTTTGAAATATTTGCTGTACATATGTCTAAAAGGTTGGTTGGTAAAGCTCTTAGCATTTATGTATAATATGTTTCCTTATTTAACTGGAGAAGTTTATAAAACATCCTTCATTAGAATAGGATTAGTACTGGAAAGATTATCCTTTCTAAGGTCTGAGTTTATTTACGAGCTGTGTGTTTTTAATGAGCTGCTAAAGTATTAAATGTCCAGACTCAGGATTCTTACAGTTTCTTTGAATGTTGTGTGGATGTTTTGCATTCAGCAGGTTCTTGTCCCAGGAGATAAAGGTGCTTATTCCCATAGAACTGTTCAATGCTCCAAACACAAACATTTCACAGTTCTGCTCAGAACTTAATTTCATATGATGAGTTAAGCCAAAAAGTACTTAGAGATACCTCATGAGTAGTTTTAATGCTTCCATAGTTTCTGAAAGACATTCAGTTTCTCTGCTGATTGAACTTTTTAAACTGCAGAGAAAATTGTTTTGCTTTTTTCTTTAGGAAAATCTGACTCTCAAAAAGGCAAAATATCAACCAGATGAATACATTTTCTTATTAATCCATTTACTGTTGTTTAATCAGAACTCATAGAACAAGTTATCTGTTCAATATACGTGATAGATATAGATTAATGGTTTTGGTTTTTAATTTGAATCTTGGGTGTTCATACAGTGAACTGATAATGAAACTGTGGTAATAGATGACATTTGATCTATCTTTGTTACGTATTCAATCATGCTAATGATTTTTTTGGTCGATGGATAAAGAATGCATAATTGTATGTGCAAAATTATATTCATGTTTAATTACATTGTAAAACATTTTATAGACACCAATAACTTAGAGTTAGGATTGTGTTGAAGTATCTGGAAAAAAGAGCTCTAATTGCAAGAATCGCAAAACTGGTATTCTCAGCCATGTGAAAGCATTTTGAATTGGAAATGGACATTGAATTTATTTACACCTTACTGCTACTATTGAGAATGAGTGATTAATAAGTACCTTTGGTTTCTTGGTCCATCTTTCTTTGTCAGCTTGGTGCTGAAGTGATGGAAAATCTTGTAAGCATTTCATAATTGTTTTAATTAATTTGTACTCCAAAGCTCTTTCTCATTTTAATAAAGCTATTTTATTTAGCTCACTAGTGGTTATTTTATATCTGATTTTATGGTTGTAATTACTGTATTATACTTTAATCCACTTGTAAGTGCTATTCACTGGGCATTATAATTAATATATCTTTTAAATAATATTTTTATGTTTTACTGTGGAGATTATATTTGTATGCTATTACAGAGTTCAGAGACTTTAGCAAGAGTTGAGACTGTAAAATAATTTGTAAATTCCTGACTGCTTCTAAGCACTTTAACTTTTAAATAGTCAAACCTTACTATTTTCATGGCAAATTTTAAAAAGAGAAAAAAAGGAAGAAAAAAGATGTTTCACATGATGGGGAATCTAAAATGTGTCAGTCATAAACTCTTTTATGAATACACACAGTTGTAATTTAGAAGAACAAGCTAGAGAAGTCCATGATGGTACCTAGAAGTACAAGTGTCTCATCAAACATATGTTTTCCCTGTTGTTTGTTGCACTTGGAATATTAAGTTTGAGGTCCACCTGGAAACATGGGGTTTTTCTTAACTTCTAGCTAGAAGGGTAGATCTTTCTTGATTACTGCTAAAGGTTTTTCTAATATTTTTCTCCATTTGATGTTACATACCACAGAATTGCTTGTTCCATTTGATTCCATGAGGCAATGAGGCCTTCCCTTCCCTCCTCTAGTATTTTCTTCTTTTGCTTTGGTAGCAGTGTCTTGGGCTTTTCAGTATTAGCATATGGACAGTATCTTTTGTTATGATGAAGATACTTCTCAGTCCTAGCTACAAGCTGTACATTTAGTGAACTAAATTTAAATAGACTATTATCTTTAAATTGTAGGTCATGAGGAGAATGTAATTGGTAATACTGTTGTGTTTCTGCCAGTCAGATTTTCATTTTTAGGACTTTTCAGTGTAATTTTTAATGCTTTTGTTGTAATTTTCACAGTGGACAATTTTAACCAATTATAAAAAATAAACTAAGTCTGGAACAAGATATAATCAGCATGTAAATATTTGACTTGGATCTCTGCTATTAGTTGAAGTAGAACTATGTATCATGATCAGATCTTGTCTGGAAGTGCTCATTTATGATCTTTAGAATGTCTTCAGTCATCAGGAACTTAATTTGTAATTAATGTATATTAATAAAAGTTAATATGCATAACGACGAATAACTTATTCCTAAACTGTAGTCTTGACAGAATTATTTTTGTTCAGAATTTCACATTGGAGGTTGTAAGCCTTTTCTGCATCTGCATCTGGTAACATCTGGTGTCAAGATTTTACTCCAAACCCTTACCTTTGTGTGCCATAAACATTCTGGCTTTGGACAATGTAGAAATTATTCAGGAGAGACAATTAGATTTAAAATTAGTTTTCAACAAATAGAGTACTAAAAAAGAAAGCAATCATTGACTGGTGAAAAGATCTTTTCTTTTGGACAACAAGGTTCTATATGTGGGAACTGTAAAATAGGGATGGAGTGCACCCTCAGTCAGTTTGCACCAAGTCAGGTGGGAATGTTGATCTGCTGGAGGGTAGGAAGACTGGAGAGGGATCTGGAGAGGCTGGATCAATGGGTCAGGGCCAGTTTTGTGAGGTTCAACAAGTCCAAATGCCAGGTCCTGCTCTTCAGTCACAACAGCCTCCTGCAGCACTACAGGATGGGGCAGATTGGCTGGAAAGCTGCCTTGCAGAAAGGGGCCTGGGGGTGCTTGTTGACAGCTGGATGAACATCAGTCAGCATGTGCCCAGGTGGCCAAGAAGGCCAGTGTAATCCTGGCTTGTATCAGAAACGCGTGGCCAACAGGACCAGGGCAGTGATTGTCCCTGTCCTCAACACTGGTGAGGCCACACCTGAAATCCTGAGTTCAGTTTTGGGCCCCTCACAGCAAGAAAGACATTGAGGTGCTGAAACACTGGTGTCCAGAGAAGGGCAATGGAGTTGGGGAAGGCTCTGGAGCACAACTCTGATGAGGAGTGGCTGAGGGAGCTGGAAGTGTTTAGCCTGGGAAAGAGGATCAGGGAGACCTTATTGCTGTTTACAGTTGCCTGAAAGAAGGTTGTGGCCAGGTGGGGGTTGGTCAGTTCTCCTAAGTAACAAGTGACAGGACAGGAGAAATGATAAGAGGAGGAAGTTGTGGCAGGAGAGGTTTAGACTGGATGTAGTAGTGCACCCTGCACCTTAACAGGTGTTTCCATATTAGGAAAGAGTTTAAGTTTCACTGCTGAACTTAAAAGGAAAAAGAGCCAGAAACTTCAATGCTCTTCTCACCATGATTGGCCTGATGCCAGCACAAAGGCACCTTTTGGATCCTTGAAATGTACCTCAAGACTTAGAGCTATTTCTATTGGGCAGCATGCCAAAACCCCCTCCTCAGTCATTACATACTTAAAGGAGAGCACGGAGACTCTCAGTGCATTTTTGGGGTGTCTTAGCAGGTGTATGGATTCTCCCTGCACTGTGCATGGCTTACTCTTTTGTTTTGTATAGTTCGTTATTTTTGTCTTAATTAAAACCTTTTGCTTTTCAAACCATTTCTGAGAGGCTGCGGGCAGCCCTCAGGAGTTGATGCACCTTCATGGGGCTAATAACACTCTCACCTCACAAACACATCAGTTGGATATCTGGAAACACTTCTTCACCAGAAGGATTATCAAGGACTGGAACAGGCTTCCCAGGGAAGTGTTTGAGCCACCATCCCTGGAGGTATTTAAAAGATGTGTAGATGTGGCCCTTAGGGACATGGTTTATTGGTGGGCTTTGCAGTGCTAGGTTAATGGTTTAGTATCAAGATCTTACAGGTCTTTTCCAGCCTAAATGATTATATGATTCCATGGAAAACAGGAGTGCTAACGTGTTTTTATAGCATGTTTTTGTACATTAAGGATCAATGAAAAAAAATTACTGTGCATGCAAAGGGCAGTGCCAATAAGCTCCTGTGGCAAAGATTGGCTCATTGTTTTACTTTTTGCTTTGGTATCAGAGCAGTTGCTCTTGCACTTTTTTAGAAAAACTGTGTGGCTTTTCATGAGAAATAGTCACTTTTCTTCCTTGTGTTGAACTAAAAGGCCTCTTTATGAGAGATATTAGCTTACCTGCATTTCAGATAATTTTCAACGCTTAGTGCTTTTTATATTTACAATGAAATGTGTATAAAATATTGATAAAAGAGAGTTAAAACCAATTTGTTCAAGGTAGGAAATAAGACTGAAAAATAAACTTTAAATAATATTCAAAATTTCAGAACTAGGTCAAGCATTAGAAACTGTTGCTAGGATTGATGGGAATCTTTGAGTAAATGTGAGCACCTAAAGGCCAATGTTCTGAAATGTTGAATTGTACAGATGAATGTGGTGACACTGTGCTGTGCCACCGTAATTTGGCAGTTCAGGTATAATCTTACATTATTTTGTGGTTTTTCTTTGCTTATGTGTAAGCTTGCCTAGGGACTTGTTCTAACACCACCCTCCTGTCAGGGCAGCAGTCAAGTTGTTTTGACAGGTTGTTTCTGTCCTTAACCGTTTGGCTCATGATTCTGTAATCATACAAATCTTAATTTTCAGTTCAGTGAAACAGCATGAGATGCTGACATTGAACATGAAGAATAAATATTTCATGTTTATAGGCCCATCTGGTATGAGAAGCATCGGTTTAAGGTGGCTAAATGTGATAATTCAAAATAAGGTACCAATAAGTGTATTTAATAAAAATATGAATACTTATAAATGATTTTTGTCTACAGATTACCTATTTTTGACAGTATGCTACTTTGGCATGCATCTCTGTAAGGTATTTTATTCTTTAATCAGAAGACTTCCTTCACCCAAACTTTATATGTAGATTTATTGAAAGTGTTGGGAAACTTAATAAATGTAATTTTTATTTCTTTTGAATTTTGATTAAAGAATTATTTTTTTTAAATGTAAAATAATTTTGCTATCAGAAACTGCAGTAGAAGTAGTTTTTATAAAATACTTGAAGTCCTAAAGCTGACAATAATTATATATCTTCTTGTTCATTGCACATACATACTTATTTTCATTGAAATGGAAAATTTAGATTTAGATTATGCCGGTCCAAATTACCTTTATCAGCAAATTTGCTTCTGCTTACAATTACTTACAAAGTAGGAAGAATTATCTTCTTTATTCAATGCATCTTCTATTCCAGTCTTGCATCAATTAGGTATAAAGCACAGTTTAGTAATCCATTTTTCAACTTGTTTAGACTAGAAAGCAACTTTCAAGAAATTCATTATGCCAATTAACTACCATAGTTGAAATATCGCAACTGGCACAATTTACTGTTCTTCATTACTTACTTTTAATGGCTACAAACAACCAAATGAAAATTGTTTCTGCTCTGTGAAGAACAAAAATTTTGTGAGTTAGTAATTTTGCTTAGTAATAAACCTGCCTTTTTTTTGCATCCTGCTTGATGTACTAGATTATCGAATCATAGCAATCCGTAACATAGGTATTGAAATGTGACATTTAAATAATAAATTTAACCCAGTATCTCAATTCAGTATATTTAACTTGAAGATAATTTTTTCTAAAGCAAAGGCAGACACACAATAGTAATTCAGCATTTGGTGTAAATAAGTAATCTAATAATGGTGCAGTGGGTGGAGAACTGACAGAGGACAGGAGTCAAAGAGTTGTAGGGATTGAGGCTACCTTTGGCAGGTGAGCATTCATCAGTGATTTCCTTAAATGTTCAAGTCCAAGGCCAACTCTATTCAATATTTTTATCAGTGATCTGGATGCAGGAGTTGAATGCCCCATTACCAAGTCTGCAGATGATACTATACTGGGGGCACTGTTGACTCTTGAGGAACAAGATGCCTTGGAGAGGGATTGTTAGACTGGAGCATTGAGAGTCATCAACGAATTATTTAAGATTTGAAAATTTAACAAGAACAAGTTAAAAGTTCTGCACCCATGATGAAGTAATTCTGAGCACAGGTATAGACTGGGAGAGGAGGGGCTGGAGAACAGCCCTGAAGAAAGGGATCTGGTTTGTCCTGGCCAGGAGGGCAAATCCCATCCTGGGGTGCATCAAACACGGCATCAGCAGCTCGTCAAAAGAGTTGATTATCCTGCTGTATTCAGTGTTGGTGCAGCATCACCTTGAGCACGGTGTGCAATTCTGGGCCTCACCAGTTAAGAATTTGTCTCTGTTTGTTTATATTTATTTTGTGGAAGGGTATGACTTTAGGAGCATAGATACCAGGTCTACTGAAGACTGCTTTAGCTATAGGTAAGTGGGGGCTGACAAGTGCTATGGAGAAATACTAGGGCTTCATACATTTTCATTGATACTTGTTTTCAGTTATCTTTGGAGACAAGATGTGGTAAGTGGACCTTTGGAATAATGTCTCGTGATGTGTTATTTTTTAAGAAAAACCTCATTTTTGATTGTTTTTAAAATCTAAAAGATTTCTACTTCCAGTTTCCATATTGAAACAACTGTTTTATATTGGCTGATACTTTCATAAAGCAAAAAAATACATTTTCAGGGGAAAAAAAAATCAACAGCTTCAGACTTTATTATAATTTAGTATCACTTAACTTCTGTTACCTTAATCTCTAGATAATGTTTCCTGTAATAATGCTGCCATACTCTTGGGATTATTCTTTTAATTAATTTAGTACTATAGCACCTTTTTAGATGTTTCTTAGATTTGTAAAGTTTGGAAGATGAGCATTTACTCATTGTTTTAGCTGATAATACACCTCTGTGCATTTGGATGAAGGGATGATCTGGGCAGCAGAAATTTCCAAAGAATGTATATAGAAAGGCAGTAGGAAAGTCTTACTAAGGCTTTAACAAAGACTTCTTGACATAAATTTATCAAAAATAAGACATTAGCATTTCTGCAGCATTTGTCATCTACACCATGCTGACATATTTGAGCCTGTTAACTAAAGCCTATTAACAGAATGTCTGTGGTCCTTTTTGCAGAAAATTCTCTCAATATAGACAAGCCGTGGAGCAGATTAGTTCTATTAGCTCTAGCAATAACCCATGCAAGTGATTATCACAGCTTTCAAATAGTGTATGTTCTACAATAAACACAGTGTGTGAGAGTACTGGTTTAGGAACCATTGATTGATATTGGTTTTATTTCCATTTATTTATAGTACTAAGAAATTATTTAAGCTGCAAATTACTTCAAGTTTTCTCACTGCATTTCCTAATATTAATATCACTTTTTCTTGTCTCAAATGAATACAACCTTTACATGTCCTTTCCTTTTATTTTTTTACCTTCTTAATTTTATAATTTTCTTTTTTGATTGCCAAAATTTTATTTTTGGAGGCCATTATGTTATTTGAAAATGAAGTTTCTTGTAGTGTTGCCCCAAATAATTTGTAGCCTAAGAAATTAGTGAGGATATATGTACCTAATAATTTCACATTACAACTTTTTATATTTTTGTGTATTTTGTAAAACTCTTATCTTACTGTTTTGTTAAGATATTGCAACTCAGACTAGTTATTTAATCCATCTAGTGGCAGAAAAATCAGTCCAGTGTTATGTTTAACTTATTTATATTTTGGGTGTTCTCATTTGGTTGTGAGAATTTGCATGCACTACCACAAGTTATTTCTTTGAGATTGGAGGAGTATTTTATTGTCTTAGACACTGCACTTGATACTTCAAGATTTCAGAAAAGTTGCAGTAAAATACCTGTTTATTCTGTCTTCAGAACAAGTTCATAGGCACTTGGATCAGCATGAGGTGAAATACTTGCAATTTGCTTTCCGTTGGATGAATAACTTGCTGATGAGAGAAGTCCCTTTACGCTGTACCATCAGGTTATGGGACACATACCAAGTAAGTACTTTTTTAAACCTCCATAACTCTGGTAATGTGTTTTGGACATGCCAGTATCTTTGTGAGTGGTTTTTCTTGAACCCTTTGCTTTAGTGTCATCTAAGAATCACCATAAGAGAAAAAAACCTTCAGTGATCACCACTACTTAGAAACATTTAATGTCTTCAGGCTTCTTGCCCTTCAAAGCCAAGCACTTGATGTTGTGATAGTTTATAGTACTAAAATGAACACTCACACAAAGTTAATATCAATATTCCCTTCTGTCTCTTCAGAGAAGCGAAACATTGAATTGTGTCTAGTCAATGCCCTCCATCAATTCTGAGTTCCAGGCTTCTTATTGTCCATCTGCTTAACTATATCCAATATCAGCTTTCCATCTTCAGTTCTCAGCCTTCGTCCTTTGCCATGTCTTTTGTCTTAGTGTTTGTCCAGACAAAACTCTCTATGTTGCTGACCTCTTGTTGCAGTAATTATTTTTCCTCAATAATTTCTTTTCTTATTGTCAAGAGAAAGAATTGATATTTGAGGGAAGTTGTTTACCCATTCTTAGTTCTATTACTTGATGTTCCAGTAGCTTCTGGTTGCAATTTTTGACTATATGTTTAAACTATATATCCTTATCTACTAACTTTGTTGTTGCAGTTAGAGGGTGATGGAAAAGTAATAATATTTTAAATTCCATAAGAATTTTCACCTGTATTAGTTAGTAAATATGAGATTAGCTCATAATTTATGCCTTGTGAAGAAGTGTAATACCTTTAAAATATCAGTGTCTTTATATCTACTCATTATGCAGAAATGCTCTGTTAGTTTCATACACTTGAATGCCAGAATGTGTACTTAGATCATCTATCCAGAGGGTGAAGAACTGCTTGCTCTTCATTTAATGAGTCCAGTAAGTCGTTTCAGTGAAGTCTGATGTTATCCAAATCTGATAAGAGCATGTTAAGAAATGAGGAATCTATCAGTTCTACTGTTAATCTGTTCTATGAGGTGGTATCCTTGCAGAGTTAATCTTCAACAAATATCTGAACTGAACGTGGCCATTGTTTCCATCTGAGCTTTGTCCACCTTTGTTTCATTATAGTATCTGTTACTCATTGTGATATCTGTTATTACCTGGCAGTTTATTCCAGTGTAAAATATTTATTCTTTGTAATACCTTTCTGATAATTTGAAAGATTGAGCTATATAAATGTTTTACTGTAACTAATTTATCTCCTTTTGAATAATTTTTGTTGCTGTTGCTGCAGTATTTCTAGCTCCTGAAGATTTTTTACTATGCTACCTCTAGCGCTGTACTTGGTACCTGATCATTAGCCTTATCTATATGATAAAATCATGTAAGAGAGCCTCCTTAATCCGGATATTTTTGACAGAATTTCAATTTGAGCTCATCTCTGAGCTATAATTTTATGATAATGTTGAGAATTTTTCTTGGAAAACGAAGTCTGGGATTAATTTCTCAAACTATTGCCATGCTGAAAGGAGCCCTTTCTCATTGCTAATCCATAGGCACCTCTCAAGTTGACTTCAATGGGATCTTTATCCATAAGTGCTTCTGATTATTTAATTATAATTTTTAAAATATCGGATGTATTTGAAGTAGTTCTTAAAAGCTTAATACTTACATCTTTGCATGAGATTTCCAAGGGTATCTTTTAAATCAAGGTTTCTTCAAGTATTCAGATATTTATATCTAAATACCTAAATGGAATTCTTACACACAGAGTGGAGACTACTTTTGTATATTAAACAAGCTTAAGGAGTAATTCTGTGTTTTGACTCAGCAGATGCAGCAGATCTGTGCTGTTTCCTAGGTTTCATTATTTAGTAGACTGTTCTGTATGCATGTCTTGTCTAATAGTGTATTTAAAACCGATAGCCAGTAAAGTTCATGCAAAGTTTTTGTTAAAGTGTTAAGCAATGACGTTACAGATTTTTACCCAAGTTGTCATTAAGCCATTCTCTTGCCTGCAATTTCTAACTTAATTGTTTACAACTGTATTAGCAGTGCTGCTTTACAGATGGAAAACACTTCAGAGACAGAATTTGTTCAGTTGGTTTTCTTGTGTTTCATATTTTTAACTGTAAACCCTGCTATAGGCCAAAATATATCTCTCACTTAGAGATATATTGTTAAAGAAGTTTTTCAGAGGATTTAGCTATGGATGGACCTGTGATGTTGGATTTGAAAGAGAGATGTAAAATGAGTAACGGAAAGAAATATAATTAGCTTTTCAGATACAGATGGGAGGAACAATCCTACTAATAATTGTGAGGGCTGGATAGATGTTTAACTACTTTTCTCCCTGAGCTCAAAGGCTGATGATCCTGTTATCAGGCTTGCTTTTTCTACCTCGTGTGTCCCAAAGCAATATATTAAGGACACATGGGAATTCTGCTTAGATTTACACAGTTTTACTGTCTCCTGTTTCAGAGGGTACTTAGGATGTGCCTGTACTGACTTTTATCCCCTGACAATCATGAACTACTGTAAATAGAAATAGCTTTTACCTGCACTTTAAGTTCAGAAAGGTGAGCTAATCATGTAAAACCAGCAGGGACATTTACAGGCATTCATCCCTACGCTGTTGATGTCAGGTTTTTGCTCAGACTCTGCCTACCGTGTGGCCGTTGGGAAGGGGTGGGGCATTTTGAAGGCCCTGTGTACAGTCATCTCTAGTCCCTATGTGTGTCAGGATGTGGGAATGGCACAGGAGCAGCATCAGAGGAGGGTTCAGGATGAGTGGGACAGTCAGATTCCTTCATGTGGAAGGAATAGGCACGTAGAACTATCAGATCCCTCGATGTCTGCACCAGGAGTACATTCTGGCTCTGTTTCCTGCAGAAATCCAATGAGAAGAGACTAGTGGCACCTTTTGAAAGAGAGGATCTGCTGCTGTTTTCATGGAAAATAAAATTTTTCTCTCTTTTGTCTTCCTCTCTCCCCATTAAAGCTGAAACCATGCCTTGTTTTGCCAAGCTGACTGTTTTCCTCTGTTTCAGTGGAAAAATAAATACTGTGCTGTTTCCAGCCTAAATTCTAGATTGGTGATTCTCACAGCAGGCCCCAGCTTCTCATGAACTGCAACAGAGGGTTTTCAGGGGAATAACAGCACACTTAAATAGTCTGCTCTTGTGTATTTCCTAGCGTGAGAGATAACTGCTGTTGGCTGGAGATGTTGGAGCTGTATTCTGTCTCTGTATTTGTTACTGTTCTTCCAGTGACTTTTGTGAGAATAGAATTGGACACTTTAATGATGTCCACCTCTGTGGTGGAATATATGGTACTAAGAGTACTCTGGTTGGAGTCATATTCTCTGTCTAGTTTAATTTAGGATTTATCAGTCAATTGTTAGGGCCTGTGGAGTAAATCATTGAACATATCCAAAATGCCTGTACTTGAGCTACTTAGAGTTGAGGGGAAGAGAAATTTGGAAAGGCTCCCAGATCCTCACTTCAGTAAATACTCTGTCATTCTGTAACTGCATATATGAAATCCACTAATATACATTGCTGTCTTCTGAAGAAGAACAGTGTAAAGTAGAAAAAATAAAGACATTATGCAATTTTGCTTACAAAAGATATGTTGAGAAAGCGTTTTAGCTGTAAGCATTTAGTTTGATTTATTCTTTAACCTGAATTGCATTTTAATGAGTGAATTATCCCACTTCTTAACTTGTTTCAGGCCTTGGATTTGTTGGGGTTTTTTTATGCAGTAAATATCTTGTAAATTATTTCAAAATAGAAGTTGCTTGTTAAGTTATACCCAAGACATTTAAAATTTAAATCCATAGAACTGAAACTGATTAATATGAATGTTCATGTCCACAAACCAAAATAACGTAACATAAGACCTGAGTTTTATCTTTTATTATATCTTCCCTTTTTTATCTTATATGTTATCATCTTTTTTGGATTGGTAAAATGAAGTAGCACGATGGCTGAATTATTCAGTATATGTAAGTGTTTAACATATTTCTATGGACTTAGAAAATGCAAGTTAGTTTTGTATTTGGTCCTTGACAGAAGGATGCTTTGACATTATTTTAAAGATGGCTTTGCTGTTTGAAACTGACTTTAACTCAAGAGTCAACATACTGTATTAGAAAAGGTGGAGATGCCTCAATGCTCAGCATCTGTGCTGTCTTACTTTAGATAAAGTATTTTATATGCTTACCATCAAATCTCAGAAAGTATCCTTCCTTCAGACTAAGACGTTTTGTAGCAGTTTCCATTGAAATTTTTATTTTCATTTATTTAAGTTCCTAAAATGTGTGTTGTCCTTCAGGCACTTCTAAGATATACTGTGTTTATGGAGCTGTGTACTGCTGTGTTGAGGGATAGGAAGGAATGCTGTTTCAGTGGTGGCAGCCATTCCCAATTCTTCATCCTTGACTAGAAATGGCAATACAGGACTTGAATGTCAGTGCTTGTATACCAATACTTACAGCAGAACAGTGTTTAGTTTTGAGTATCAGTATTTTTAACTGCTTAAATATGGAGTTCAAAGCTACATTTAATTTGTAGGCAGTTTGTAGCTGGAAGGAAGTCTCTAACAATGCTATCAAATTATCCAGATGCACCATAACAGAGTGTTATACTGACTGGTGTTTTAAATAGGATAGGAATTTTCATAGACATAAAAGTACTTAATTTTATTTATTTTCCATGAGGATGGAGTGGATTTATTTTTCATTAAAGTGTTTACCTTCTGATCTGATATTTTCACATAAATCACCTTTCTGTGCTGTCTTCTGTGCAATGATTTCTCTGTAATTCACCATAGTAGTACATAATTTGCAGAAGAGACACCAACACAGGTTTCATAGCTAAAAACTTGCTCAGAAGAAGGAAAACGGAAAAGGAAAATAAAGTAGCAGCTATGCATATTAGTTTTCAGCTCTAAATACATGCTGTCATATGCTGCGGGAGTGTTTAGAGTTGAAGTGTACAGCCTTATATTTTCACCTGCCAGGAGGCATTTTTGTTACGTACCATTTAGCTGACTGCTGTATTGCCAGCTCACCAGTCAGTAGCTGATGCAGTTGACATGAATAATGCACTCAGACTCATTGGAAACACAAAACCAGGGAGGTGAGGTAGGTACTGTTTACAGTGCCCTGCTGTCCTACTTTGCAGCATTGCCCTGTTCTTGTGTGAGGAAAACTTTACTGTTACCAAGGTACCTTAAAGCTTATGGTGTAAATGAAAGAATTTATAAAATCCTACCATGTAAAATGCAAAACAGTTACAAAGTTTAACAAAAGACACAGAAAAAGGCAAATAATAACACTGATAGAATTTGACAGTACTGGTGAGTTGATTTACTGTCTCACTGCTGAAATAGGTTTTTCTTCTGGTTTCTGTTCCCCTCAGCTCGTTGGTAGCATCTGTTAGTTTTCTTCACATTAGGGAATTGAGGAGGCTGCTGACTGCCACAGCCAGTGCAAAGGAGAGAGAATGAGAGGAAGATCTGTGATTTCAGCCCTAGTGTTAGATCCAAATGATTGCTTGTCCTTATTTGCCATCTTTCCGAAGAAGTTTTCTTCCTTGGTAGGTAGTACATTTCTAAGTTGCATCCCTTAGACAAACTTCAATAGGGAGCACTGTTGCTGGTGGAGCCTGCTGGCTTCTATCTTCCTGAAATTTGTCAGGTGGGTCTAGAAAAATACATTTTTTTCCTTCTTGAAATTTATTATTTTTTCTTAATCGAGGAGACCGATGCTTTCGTTGCCCACAATAAACACTGTTTTTTTTTCTGCAAAATGTAAATGTATTGACCACCATTTGTATCTTGCCTTCTTCAAGAAGGCTGAAGTGTATTTTTTATTTCTTTGACTTACTGTTCATTTTTATTTTCATGTATCTCATATTGGACCTCATGCTTTATTGACCAACGGTAACAGACATATTTGTTTCCATTTATTTGTTGGTATTATTTATGTAGCTCATTACTAGGTTTTGATTAAGGGGATTTTGTTTAAAAGTAGGCATCTAATGTTATGTTTTAAGAACTAATATTGGTACAAAATAATATTTGTACAATTTTCCAGAAGTGCTGAGAATCCAGACATCTTATTAAACTCATGAAAAACTGCAGAAGCACATTTTCTCTCTTTCCAAATGGAAAGTAGATGTCTAAGCCTATTAAAATAAAATTTTGGTTACATAAATTGTAACACCACCGCCTCGTGCTCCTCCTTCTCCCTGCCCACCCCCCACCAAAAACCAAAACCAACCAAACAAAAACAACAACAAAAAAAGAGAGAGATAAAGAGCAGGAAAAAGGTTACACATAATAATGAATTTTGTCTGGCCATAAGTCATTGGAATTTAGGAAGTGTTCAAAACTGCAGTTACAGTTTTTTCCTATTTTTCTATTTTTCACATAGACCCAATCAGTGAATTATTCTCTGAACATGAGAATGATTTAAGTGTTTTCAAGTAGAGTTGTCTTGTGTTTAGTGCTTATTAAAAAAAAAAAAATCAATTGAAGTTGAAACTGGAGTACATTTCTCTATAGACACTGTGGAATCTATAAAAGAAAGATATTGCTGCTGTGATCTCAATCAAAGCTTTAAGTCACCTGAGACAAGAGACTCAAAATAAGAGTACTGAAATCAAATTTAATTTTTAATGGCCAGGAATTTACAGAGTGTGAGACCTCTCACTGTTCCTGTCTGGTCTTTTTGGACCACAAAGATCCTTGAACCAGGTTAGGTTAAGTGAACAAAGACACATTTAGATGACAACAAAACAGTGGGGAAGGTATATACCCTCCCATCTTCTTCTATTAGCAAGCTTCATTGTATGTTTATCGCTTATACTGATTTTTTTTAATGCCTATTGAGTATTATTAAATATTTATCTAATTGTTTTAAAGTATATTGCTTAAAACATCCTGTGGCAGTGATTTTTTTTGTAATTTCTTTATGCAGTGTGAAATTTTCCTTTCTTGATTTAACAAAAGATTCTTTTGCATTCACTTCTGCTTATTTCTTTGATGATGAAAAATTGAGTCAAATCATTCTTCATTCACTTTTCCCCATCAACTCTCTCAAAACTGTTTTCTATCTCTGTATACGATCACTTTTTACAAGCTGAAAATACCTGTACTTACAAAAGCCATTTCATGTGCTTTTTGTGCTTTCTTCTGTTGTGTAGTAAATGGAAACTTCTTTAAGAGTTGAGAACACCATGGATTCATAAATTAGATTTGTTTCCTGGTTTTTTATATTTCTTTATTTATACCTTTTTATGCTGTTTCTCCTATCAAAGGTGAGTACTTCAGGTAATTGTTCATATTTAGTCCAGCTTAACTCTCTTAGTTGTTCATGTCATGGATGACATGAGATGTTTATTCTTTCCAGTGTTTTTACCTCTGTGTCTATATCCAGACTGAATTTCATTTGTCATTTTATTATTCAGTGGCACAACAGCTTTCTGAAACTTTTTGAAGGCAACTTTATTTTCTACCAGTAAAAGATATTCTGAATAATTTTGCATCTCTACCAAACTAGTATTTTTCAAGATCAAGACCACTTAGTATTTTAGTGAACAACACAGATTCTGTTTTGTTATTCTTGTCCTTTTCATTCATGAACACTTTCTCTCTCATTTGACAGTAACTTAACTTTAAAATCTGACTTAGTTACCTTGTAAGAAGTGTCTGGAATATGAATATTTAATATCCAATTACCAACATACAGGTAGGATCACGTCTTTCAGATTTCTAGGCATTTGTCAGTTTGAAACTGGACAGTAGGTTAAATGTTCTGGAGTAGGTGAGACAGGCATAGTGTGATATAACCTTTCCTGCCAGATGTAAAATACAAACATGAAAGTTTAATTTTCTTAGGAAATACAGGTAAAAATACTGTGCGTCTTGGTAGTGACTCTTCTTGTCACTAACTGCCATAGTGTCTGTAAGAGAAAACAGCTCCTGGGTTAAAAAGCTTCAGTGTCCTCAGGTGGCTGCACTCAGGTCATGCCTGTGCTTTTGATTCTGCCACCTCTTGTTTTCACTTGGGAATTTTTTTAGCTCCCTACCTCAGAGCTGGAATTCACTGTCCTGCTCTCTACTGAGCCCACCCTTGATCTTGCCAACTTCCGTTATAATTCAGGAAAACCTTTTCACACTGTTCTCCTTAAAAGTAAATGTAAAAATATGGTTTAAATCATATTTAGTTATTTGGAACAGTAGGAAGACATGAACAAGTGAGAGAAAGAATAACTTTTTATTGCAAGACTGGCAATCCAAATATGTATCTGTTTTAACTTAATGTCTTTGTTCTAACTCTGCATTCATCTGGAATTTTCTCAATCCCTTTGTATTCAGCAAATCAGTATTTTCTTGTGTCAAGAGAGTCCTAGTATGTCAAGCTTCCGTTGAACTTGAGCAGTTGAAAAGTTTTCATAGTTTTCGAATCTTCATCAGAAACTGAGTGCCATCACCTTCTACCAAATGGATAGTTACATTCTGGAATAACTTTGTTACCAGGGCAACCTTCTGCTGGCAAGAGTTGTGCTCATTAGGAATTTATTGTGGCAGGCAATTATATTTCAGTGGTACAGCACGACTGAAGTCACTAACCTCTTGTTAGTCTTGTGTTAAGTGCAATCTGAAATAATAGAAAACTCAAAGAAAAAAGGGTAAGAGTGTTAGTTAAAAAAAGAACCACACTGCTTTAACCATCTATAGATATGTGTAACTTTATGTACAGTCTTTAATGCACCTAAGGATTATGTGCAAAAGGGAGAAAAAACAAATTTCTTAAACAATAATTCAGCTTTTCAGCGAGAATTAGAGTACTCTCATTCATATATGAGAGTATTTTATATATGAATATAGCTCACAGGTTTTCTTCTAAAATAGAAGAAAGCCAGACGGTATTTGTAGAATTACAATGGTGTGTATATATATCTTTTGCTGCTCATTCAAGTCTAGTTTGTTTGTTTGTCTAGTTTTCTATTTATTTTATAGTTTCTTGTGGAGAGACAGGGTTCCCAAATTCTCAGTGAAAGCAGTGTAAGTGGGTCCTGATTTTCTGCTGGACCACATTCTAGCCCAGAGCAGTGTGCACATTCAGTTTCCCAACTATGATCTGCAGTTTCACTGGCACTGGCAGATATAAAACTGACAGTAGCAGCCTCTATGAGATGCTTAAATATGACTCCCCATTACAGTTGAAGTTGTTAACTGGCACAAATGCATGCCTTTGAATGGGTTTGCATATTACTTGCAAATACATGGGAATGTCTGTGTTTAGAGGTCTGTCAGATCCAGAACTCCAAAGTTCCTGATCTGTCCTTCCTACCAGTGGGCTTGCTGTGAACTGCAGAGGTGTGGTTCAGTTTGAGATTAAATGCAAGAAGACGGGTTTCTTTCTATAACTTTGTGTTGGGTATCTAAGCTTCACCCAGTAAATAAACTCAGGAGAGTAGAGAGAGATTTAGAGTGATTTATGAGATTTATGGTTTAGAGTGGCTTATCAGCTGAATGCCTTTATAGGCTCCATTGAACATATTGACTCCATCTTCATTAGCATTGTAGCATAAGTACAGAGCATGCTGGTAGGCATTCAAATATAAAAGTCTTCATCTCAAAATGGAAGCTGTCTTCATTTTTGCAAAAAGTGACTTAAAATTCTTTTCGTAATATTTAAAAGGACTTCTTATGATGTGAAATTCTTGACCACTAGATCAACTGTGTATGTCTAATTTTTGTCCCTTTTTCTTTGGTAGTATTCATTGAAATCAGGGAAGATTCAGCGTAGAAAATAAAAGGAAAATTATGAGAACCCATGCTTTTTTATGAGGAATGTATTTAGACATGCAAAAAACAGAAAATCAAAACTCAGTGATATGCATGGGGAAGCCTGTAGGTTTTTCTAGGTTCAGGTTCTTTAGGCAGCTTCCAGTACTGTTGAAAGAGATGTTAATTTTTCTGTGGCTAAATGCAAGTTGATTGTGAGTGCAGAGATAAAATACTTTTTTATGCTTAGCTTAGCTTGAAGAATGTGAATAATCCCATTGACTTCAATAGAACAACTCAGGAATTTTTTTTTATTTAAGCATGAGCTCTCAAGTGCTTTATTGATAAGGATCTTGATGAATGCATATAGAATACTTGTAGAATGTTGGATATGGTCTAGAAAACAGTTTGTTTTGCTCCTTGGCTACTTTGAAGTAGTCAGTGTTTCTAGAAGAAGGCTTTATTAAAATTAATTGTTCTCAAAGACCAAAGTCTGGAGGAGAATTGCATTGCTGTACAAGAAGACAAAAAGGAAAGTTGCCTTTCTTACCTCCAAATGCTCTTTAATTATATGCTCCTTCTTCCCATAGAGCCCTTCCTCACTGAGATTCACTAATGTGTTTTAAGATTGCATAATATTTAAGACTACACTACAATTTCAAGTTGTTTAGTGTAGTATTTTAAATCCACTTAGTTTTCTTTTCTGAAGCTCCAGTTCATTGTGTCACTTACTGTTGTTCATAGAAGTGAGAACTAACAACTAAACCATGACTGCTATTTGACTTTTCCCTTTTTCTTCTGATGTCTTGTTAAAACCTGAACAAATGTACAGAGGTCCTAACATGTGGTACAGTTCTCTGGTTCCTCGTTTCAAATTTAGTAAGACATCCATAGCTAACACTGCCTGCACAGAAAATCTATTAAAAGTTAAAGATAATTTTAAATTGTTGCCACTGTATAAGACATAATATCTAAATTCAAACACATCTTTGGTGGGGTACTGGGGAGAAAGGGCAAACTAATATTTGACAAATCCAGTAAAATTCAGTAAAACTAGCTTCTTTGTAGCAGTGTAGATCCTTGTGAAGGGTGTATGAAATTGGTGTAATTACTGTTTGTTTCTGGAATGCACAACCTTATTAGAGCTACATGAAATAATAAAAATCCTATCTTCTTTTGTTTTTCGAGTCCTTTAGCTCCTAGTAGTGATCACTACTTCTTTAATACTCTGGCCTTTCTTGTATTCCTGATACATTACAGTCTTATGCTTTGCCACTTCCATTATCCTTGGCTGTCTATTTTGAGAGCTATTCTGCCCTTTCTTCCAGTCTCACAGGGGTTCTTGGTTCTTTTTCACTCTTCCTTCTCCATCCTACTCATGGGTGATCTGAGGCCTTTTTACAACTTCACTGTCAGCTTATGCTGATGATTTGCATATCTACTTTTTTTTCCCTGACCTGTCTTCCTTAGTTAAGATCTGTGTTTCAGAACGTCTGTATGACAGTTCTCCTGAGATAGCTGACGACAGTTACTGATACCAAGAATTCCTCTTTTCCTCTATACAGCTCATGCTTCTCTTATTTCATAACTTTTTCGAGTAGATTCTGCATAGGATTTTTTTTGTTCAACATGTTTTTCTCTTACATTTTCCAGACAATCTGTGCTATACTTTCCCCTCACAAAATTTCAAAAAAGCCCGATTCCTATTCTTTTTTTCTCAATTTCATCTAATAAAAATAATATAAATCCCTTTAAAATCAGATAGAATATGTAATTCTGTTCTTCTGTCATTACTCAGATGTTCCATCATTCATTTCCTTCATTTTCTTGACATTTTTCTCTGTAAGTATTCATATGGTTATCCCAATTTAGTTTGTATTCTCCCAGCAGTAGTTCAGAAACTACTGATCAAACATCTCCAACTATTTCTAAGTGTATATAAATCTGTTAAATTTTGGCTGTCTGTGCTTAGTTGTAATTACTCTTTTTGTAGTATGGAATTGAAATAATGCTACTAATGCTGCAGTGTGTAGGTGAATATGAAAAAGTTCTAAAGTGATGCCTAACATGGCATCAGAAACGGACAATGGTTTTTGAGTTAAATCTGATTTCAGCAGTCCTCTGGGCTGTCTTTAGTAAGCATTATTCTACTAAACCTTTGCCACTTTCAGCTGTTAAGATATATTTCTGCACAACAAAAAAACTTCAGCATAGAAATCTTCAGTTGGGCACTACTTCAGAAATAAAGTTGTCCTGATTATTCAGATCTCTGAACAGAGTATATACTGTGAAAGTACAAATTGTGAATTATGTAGTTAATATACTGGTTCTTCTGATTAACTATACAAGTCAGTTATTACTAATAATTACTGTATATTTTAAATTAGTGAATTAATTTTATGCTTCCATCTTTTGTTTTAAATTTTGCCTAGTCTAGTTACCTTTTTGAAAACATGTCTCTGAGTGAACATTAATTTCTATATTCAACTTTTTTGGCCACACCCTAATCCATTTTCACTACGTGTGCAATAAACCATTTAACAAACTTGTACATGGGAGTCAGTGGGGAAGATTCACTTCACGTAACTCACTTGTCTTCAATAATGTTCCATAGGGTAATGATATCTTTCAATGAAGCTAAAATTCAAATTTCTTTCAAACACTCACTGAAGACTAAATATAATATCTGAATCACAACTTGAGCATCATTACTGTGTTGCAGTATTGTCATGACTTTGCAAACAATGAATGAGTTTACAAACTGAAAATAGCTGTTTTGGGAAACATCTTTCAGAGATGGTGACTCCACATCTGCTGTTGTAGTTTTTGAAAACTGTGACTGGTGGTACTTGAAGGAAGATAAGTTTTGATTCAAGCCAGAGATATGTGGGTTAAATTGTGGAACTCTATTTTTCCACAGTAGGGAGGGAAAACTAGGACTTGATTTTTATTTAATGAAGAAGTTAATTGTAAGAAAGAACAGTGCACTTGATATGGCTTTCTTGGTTTGTATTAACCCTGATGTTTGAGAAATACTGAGTTCATGCAATCACATAGAAGTTGAATTGTGTGTTGCAAATGGCACAAGTTTCTCAGTCATGTTTTGCTGACAGAGGTTGCAAAAAATGGCTTTGGAATCTTCATTTGAAGATAACTTATGAAATGAATTTAAAAAGTGATACTCTTTTTTTTTAAAGTGCCTCTGGTCGAACTGGTAATTTGTGAAGTTTAAGAATAGCCTTTTCTCTAATGTTTATAGTGGGCTATATACTGAACTTAGCTACTATTATTTTGAAATGTTGAATATTATTACACTAACGATACTTCAACCTACTTTAGCACACTTGTATTTAGTTGATTACTGCGATTTCTTTTCATTCCATTTGCAGGGGTTCACAATGCTTTAATTTCACACAGGCTAGCTTTTATTTCTCCACTTTTTAAAGCAGCACTGACAATTCACCAACCTCTCTCCCTTTGTTTCCAAGTCCTTCAATTGCAGCTTTTGTATTTTCCTTGGTTTTTTGAAATTAAAAATGTTTTCACTCTCCAGTACCACTTTGTTGTTTTAAAGATGTGTTTTTTACAGCCATG
Source organism: Phylloscopus whistleri (assembly GCA_017589585.1). NCBI lineage: Eukaryota > Metazoa > Chordata > Aves > Passeriformes > Phylloscopidae > Phylloscopus > Phylloscopus whistleri. Next base: position 335,619 of record JADMLD010000722.1, read on the forward strand.
GAAATGAAAGCTTCTAGCTTTTTTGAAGAGTGTGGTGCCAATAGCCATGCTGCTCATTATGAAGTTTGTACTTGTAGGTGTTTATAGGCAATATCCTATTGAGGATACTCAATAGGTTGGAACCTTAGCCCAGACTGCTCTGACCTTCCCATCATCTCTCATTGCCTTCAGTTAACCTGCTAATGTGAATGCTGAAGATAACCCTATTCAATCCATTTTACATAATCCTGGATTAATTAGACATAATGTCAAGGCCAGTAGTGCACTTTGTTATTGTATGGAGATCAGTGCAGTCTATCAAATGATTCTTAGTATTTAGTGTTACTTACTCAGTGCATCTTCAACATCTGAAAAAACTGGAAAATCTGTGCACATTTTGCAGTAGTCATTTCAGACTATTTGTGCTTGGTTAACAAAAAATCACATATATATAGATTTGATGACATTACTGTATCATGATAACATGATAAAATACATGATAAAATGAATAATTTATTTTTGCAACCATAAATCAGAACCTAGCACAGCAGGTCACCTTGTAATAGAAAGAGCTCTGGTTAGTCAATCAAGACCTGTTTTTCATAAACCCATGCTGAATATTTTGCAAAATTTTGAATTTCTGTTTTAGTAATTTTTTTTTCCTGTGTAGCTCAACAATTCCAGAAATTGTCACGTAGTTTTTCATATATGTAAAATAATTAAAAATTCCATGTACATTTTTAAAAATATAGTTACATCTTCAGGAGAAAATATACAGGTTGTTGTGCTTCATTTCTTTTTAACTCATTCTTTTGTGAGAGGACTGTTTATAAATGCCATCATCAGATGCCATTCAGTGTATTTCAATTTATTTTCCATGGAAATTTGCATTGGGAAGATGTGATACCAGTGCTTTTCAATTTAAATGCATTAGCATCCACTAAGGAAATTGCAATAGCTGCATTTTGTAGAGCAATGTATGGTGTGCAAACTGTTAGATTTTGTTAATCTAATCAAACTGTCAAAGCAATCCTTCTTACACTATTCTTCTTCATAAACCCAGTAAGAATTTGAACTTGTGTTCTATGCCTTTTTCCTAGCAGAAAGTAAGCACTAATCACACTCAAAGAATTTAGAAATAAGAATATTAACAAAGGTTTAACTCGCAAGCTGGTATGCAAACATGAGTAATGAAGAGGAAAACCTGTATCATTCTCATCAACAGCAATTAAAATATAGTTTATAAACCTACAGCTGATACTTTAAAAAGAACTAAGGTACATATTTTCTATACTTTTTAATATAGCATTTCAATCAAAGATACTTTCCTTTTTGAGGATGGCTGATTAGTAGTGATTCATACAAAGCTCATGTTATCTTCCTTGTGATAATCTTTCAACCTGCAGATTAAGGTTGATTTTACCCTGAAATTAATATTAATTTCATATTTTAAAGCAGAGATTCATTATAAGAGGTTTATTTCTAAATTTAATGTGATTTTTTTCCTACTGACTAAAAAGATATGTCTAAATGTCATTTTATCTAGTATACTTTAGATATACTTAGTTATTTTAACTCTGTTATTACTTTCTGTTTTATCACATTACTTCAGAGACTGAAGACAGAAGAAATATTAATAGCTGTGGTGATTTATTATTAAAATGTCAAATTGAAGAAAAATGTGCACAGAAATACTTCTGTTGGGGAGCAGATCAAAAAAACCCTACTGAGCATGTTTCAGGATAGTTTGCAGTTAAAGTATCTTTGGTGAACCTTTTCTTGTTATCAATTTTGACATAATAAATTTGCTGAGTAGTTATCAATTCAGAGAAGACAGTGCAAGCCTCTGGGAAGTGTAATGGAATGGTATTTTGATGTACCACTATTTCTCCTTTATTCACTGCGAAGGAACTTACTTTGTTGATTAGAAATGTTAAAAAAAGGTCAATTTCAATTACTTTGAAATGCACAGTAGATGAAGTTGAAACAAACCAGATATTCCTTTGTTTCATACCTAAACAAAAGAGTAGTATCTGGTAACATAACAGGCTGAAAGTTTTCAGATCAAAATAGTTTTAAGTTGTTGAACAGAAAGTACTGCAGATGTCTGTCCTTTTCCTATGTGTGCTAGTTGTACACGTGATATGTAGTATCATCACAAGTGATCAGGAAAGGAAAGTGAATAATAGAATAGGAAACCCTGCAGCTGGTAAAAACTCGTTCAGAATAAGCATAGAACTGAACCTGCAAACCAAGAAAAGCAGAAAGACCATCTGAGACAGAGTGACAAAAATACAATGGCACTTGAAATTCCCATTCATGCAAATGTAAAGGGACGTGGAAAGATTTGGGTAGGAAAAGGAAATTATATTCTGGTACATAACTTTAACCATGAGCTGTGTGTTGCCAATTAGGAACAAGAACTGGGGGTCATAATACTTTTAGGAAAATGTTAGAACGAAGAATGAAAGAGACACTAATTTTGCCTCTATATAAATCTATGGTGTTCCTATGGAATGGGTTGGAGGGAGTCAAGAATAAGTCAAAGTGAAGAATTGCAATTTCAATATTCCTTAGCCAGGGGTGGTGTGTGGAAATGATCAAGAGTAGAATGTAGCATAGGTGTACAAAGTACATGTGACATAGGGAAAAGTTTAGTCACATTTAAAAACTGGTGTGAGGTCCAAGCCTAAGGTAGTTCTTCACACAGCACACAATGTAATTGTTGAACACTTTACCACAACACTCTGTGGGTCCAGAATGTTTTGTGGATTCAAAAAGGGACTGGGCAAATTTGTGAGAGAAAAATCTATCATTAGGAATTGAAGCAGATTCCAATATCTGGATCAAGATACCTCTGTGCTATGATGCTGGTGGATGGGAAGAAGTTTCTAAAGCTTGCACTTCTTGGATTTTCCCTTACTCAAAGACAAGATATTCAACCTAGATTCATTTAGAGTAGCCATACTGGGGCTCTGAAACTCTGTTCATAACATTTGCATATATTCCACATGGAAAAAGATCTTTATGTTAGGTTAAAGAAGATGCTATATTTTTTTTACAATTTCTTACAAACTCCATGTGATGCAAGACCGACTTGTTCTACAAGGCACTGTGTTTTTTCATAACCACATAATGGCTGGAATGTTTTACGTTACCTCTAGGGTCTAAGGAGTGCAAAGTTGACACACAGAATTAGGCAGCATTTCTTTGCCCACAGAGGTTTTTAGCTTACAATATTGATATTGAATTTTTCTACTAATTAAAATATTTAAATAGAAGTGCAACATTTTGCTCTGCAAGATATTGAAATCTGTGTTTTCTATGTAAATTTGTTTTGTTTAAAAGCAGTATTCTTAAATGTGTCCTCTTTTACTTTTCAAATACATTTTCTGCTCTTCCACCTACATTTTATTTGAGAATTTGGCAATATAACACAGTAGGAAAAATTAACTTTCTTGTTTGGTCTTCAGATATATGAAGAGAGCTATGAGGAGTGCTGGCTTCTTCATTCAGTCCAGGTCACCAGGTTGCTTGATTTGCTGACAAATAAATAAGCAGAGGAAAGTGTCAAGAAAAAAATCGATACAAATATTTTACATAAAATATGCTTTGTATTATAGGAAAATTATATCTTTGCTTCTAATTAAGAAAGCCTATAAATAATTTTTCATCAAAGTTCTTTTTTTTTTAATGGGATTATGATAGATAGACCTTTTTTGTGTTAATAAACTTACTCAAACTACAAAATGGTTTCCTTTAGGTGTTAATACTGCTCATAGAGGAAAGACCTGCTTTTTGTTTGTCTCCTGTCTTTACTGCTTCCTTTTCCTGGTCTCAAGCAAACATCCATTTTGACCTCCAATATTTCCAGTAATCTCCTTTTTAATAATTTATGTCTTACTTAGTTCCATATTATTCATATCAGATGCATTTTGCTCTTATATGTGTTTAAATGCTAGAAGTGCATATATTTGGAAATAAATATTTAATTTTAGTCATGATAGTTTTCCACTACAGATGACATTTATATTGTTTAACAGCACTAACAAAACCTAATGTTATGCTTTTAGCAAGTGTGCAGGGATGAAGTGGGGAGAACAAAGTGTAGGAGAGACGAGTTATCTTGTTTTTAATATTTCTAAATAAAACAGTTGTGTTAACAAGTTTTGATCCCCCAAATAAATGCTTGGAAAATGAAGGGAGGATAAAAATTTCTTTCATCTTTTGTGTAATTTAAAACCATTCAGAATTTGGTTTTCTTCCAGGTTGTCCCTTTATATAAGTACCACATTATTAGATTTTCCATCATATTGCTAAGTCTAAGTAATTAACAGAAAATTATGCAAAGTCAGAGTAATGTTGCAGGTACTTTTATTGTAGTAAATAAGTCTTGCAAAGTACTTTTTAATTGGGAATTTAACAATTACTAATTTTGGTATTAAAATGTAATGACTATCTGTTTTCTTTTAGATGAATTTGAATTTATGATTTAAGTTACTCTGTGCATTTTATCCCCTTAGCTTTTATTCAGATTTATCAGCCTGTTGTTATAAATATTTTTTCCTAGTGTCATTTCCAAAAATTCTACTAGTATCAGTAGAAAAGTAGACTTTGTAGAGTTATATCTTCATTAAATGTTTTTATTCACCAAAGCAGTTTTCATTTTCTTCTTGCCCTTATTCTGCTTCATTGCTTTTAGAAGTACGAATAAATCCTGAATCAGAAAACTCTTCATATTTAGAAGGAGTTCTTGGAAGTGTGAAGATGCGCACATGTGGAATCATGCATACCTGTGCTAAAACAGGCTTAATCTCACACATAATCCTCACACATAATCTCACACATAATCATGATGCCCATGAGTTCATTAATGTTGTGTAAAAACAGTGTGTTAACAACCTTGAGAAGTCTTTCTCTCATCGAGCATGAATCTTCTTGCAATCTACCTTTGATACAACCTAGTTCTTTTGCACAATGCAATTTACTGAAACCAAGTGTGAGGTGTGAGTGCTTTCTTGTTCTCCTGTCAGAGAGCGGGTTGAACTTGTTAAATAGTTAAATTTAATAGTTGAACTTGTTAAATCTCAGCTGCCATTAAGTTCGTGTCCACAAGCAGGATTCTTTTCTAGTTTAACTTTATTGTTTATTAGACATGATTAAATTTAGGCAAGGCAGAGCTGGGCAGTTCTGTATCACGCTGTTGTGAGAGGAGGCAGGGAATGGCTGGCTGACCATGTTAGCAGCAGTCATTTCTGGCCCATTTCTACATGAGATGTGAGTCAATTTTACTGACTGCATGTGCTAATAACTTTTTTTATGATATAATTAGTAGAACTGAATAGAATAGTTCATTTGAAAGGGACCTACAGTGATCATCTAGTCCAGCTGCCTGACCATGTTATGATAAATTTTTGTTGCTCTCCTACACACACACACAAAAAGAGAAGTATCAATCCTTGCCTGATTTCTGCTGATGCCTTCTCTTCCTTACATTGCTAGGAAAGGGGGACACCAGAATACTATATACTAAAGTCTACCACCACTGCAGATACAATTTTAGGTATATACTTTCACTAGGGAAGGTGTTTTGTAGAGCTTCATCTTGATTTTTGATCTTTTTAGAAGCATGATTGAGAGGTGCGGGAAACTATTTAACACATTCCTACTGGAAAAGTTGCTGTTTATGTCACTGGAGCAGTGTAGTTTCTCAAGAAAATGTGATCAGTTGAGTCACTCATTAAGTTTTATTGCATCTCTGGTGTGCTGAGATGTCAGTTTATGTTCTGAAAACAGTGTTCAGAAGACTCATTCACTTGCCACATCAATGCCTTATTCCTGAGAAGAGGCACAAAAGTCATTCTCTGTTTCTCCAAGCTGGAGTTGATGCTGGCATACTTCACAGCAGAGAGATTTCACTGTGTTCCTGTTCACTATAAAATGGACTGTAGAGTGTAGTGCACTATTGAAATAATCTGCTTCTGGTCAAACAAAGACATTTCACAGTCTACAGCACCATCCTTCATCATTTATGGAGCAGCATAGGAATTTAAATAAGCTCTCATGCAAGGAAGATTATTTCTTTTTAATATAAACATCTGAGATGAAGGGAGAAAGTCAGAATATCTTAATGACTGTCAGGAAATAGAAGCATAAACCCATTGGATTTGTGATTATGAAGTATAAGATTTAGACAATTAATGGACTTCAACTTAGTATAGATTTAAAAGATAATGTCCTACAAAAAGAATTCCATTTTCTTAGCTTAGTTGATTAATTTTCTTTGCCAGCTTTCTGATGTCTTTCCTCCTTTCAGCTGTTCTATCTTATCTACAAGAGTGTGTGGATTTTTCCATATCCTTGTGCAAATAAATTTTGATTTAAATATTAAAAAAAAATATTTAGTAGAAATAAGCTTTCTTGAGGAAAGACACTGCCTTATATCTAAACAGTTAGCTATGATAAATTCCACTTTCTGACCAGCTATAAGTTTTTGGAAAGCACTTTATAATGTATTTATTACTGAATATCCATTAATGTACGTGAGCTAGAAAAATGCACTTTTTATTTATCCCACCAAAGCATAGGTTACTTTAATGGTGGAATTTTGGTGATGTATTTCAAATTGCATACATTAAAAAAAAAAACAACCCTCTGAGTTTGTCCTAAAAGCAATATTAACTTATAAACGGCAATTCAGTTTCTTTCCTGAGTTGTCTGATAGCTTTGTCGATATGGCAGTCTAGATTCTGGGGGCATATTTGCAGAGATTGCACATCAGGCTTATCCCCTTCTTTTGGCTAAAGCCGTGTACACAACACTGAACAGTGCAGGGAGGAGACAGGCTGAGCTACCAAAAGATTCTACTTAGAATATCAACAATCATCCATTTTTTGATCTGAGCTCTAGTTTTCATCACTTTATTAAAATGATTAAGAACAAGTTCGTGCTTATGTCCTTGCATCAGCAAAAATAAAAAATGCTTAAGAAGAATTGAACATTAATAGATGAGACATTCTGTGTAGAAATTCTGAGTCTTTCTCACTAGTAGCATAATTATTCCAGTCATCCTTTTTCTCTGACAAATGGAACACAACTGCTGCCAGTCGTCTGTTAATTGCATCCTTTTTATCAACTTCCAACTCTTTCTATTAAACTGTGATATGCTCTATTTAGTATATTATTCTGTAGAATTGTTTCTTAGTATTCCCACTGAACAGACATTTATTTTTGTCATGCATGTGTTTCTCTGTGAGAGTGAGGGAGTGTGAAAGAAGGTGTTGAGCAGTGTCAGATGAAGCTCATTGCTATTCTAACAGCATGACTGAGCTCCTTTAGGAGGGCATTCAATCCTTGGCATTCATTCCCTCACACTGATGTGATAACAGAATAAAAGAGCTTTACAGCTGATTGAAGTCAAGTAGTAGAGCCATTGTAAAGGCTCACGAGAAGATTACTGATGAATACCATTACTGCTGGAGGTTGGAGTAGCAATTGTGCATGCCTGTGCTTTCTTAAAGAGATTGAATAATGAAAGAAAGCATGTGGTAATAATTCTGAATTAGTTATGCTTTCCTTTCCTAGAGGGAAGATGGAAGTGTCCATCTGACTTCTGAGTACTAAGAATTATGTCATAAATGTTTATCAAGTTCTGAGAAATCTTCATTTTTAAGTGATAATTGGAGTTGTGGCTGTATTAGTTCTCTTTTTTGAATATCAGAATAAAGGAAATTGGGCATGATATTCTGCTTTAGTCTGGAGTGAAAAGGTGTTTGGCCACTTCGGGTATTAATGGAAATTCATAGTTTTTCCCATCTTTCACACTGCAACATTCTCGTTTTTCTTATGACAGGAGACAGATTGAAGGCTTTGAATTTATTGCAGTACATGGAACAGTCTTTGCTTATAAATGAAACAGATGACGGAGATAAAATCAAAGGCTCTTCTGTGGTTTAGTTTGGGAATATTTTTGAAACTAAAATAGTTTGTGTCTGATTGTTTTTTCCTGCAGAGAGGGAGTCTATGGGAAAACATTACATGAAATTCCCAGTCTGACTTACTTTTTTCTGTTATGCTTTTAACTAATGAAGGAATAGGAGATAAATAAAACTTTGCAAGAAGACTTTCATATGCAAGGGAGTAGTTCATAAATACATGTACTAGCTCTGACAAGACCCTGGATGCTCTATAAAACCTCAGGTTGGCCTTAGCCGTGGTTCAGTACATGACTGTATGTGAGAATGTATTTCAAAAGAATGTTTGCAGTCCAAACCAAACCATAGTAGCTGTGTCATTCAAAAATGCCTTTCTGAATCCTAGAAGGCTTCTCTGGCCTCTACAAGATTCTTTTAATCAAACTCTCTTTACCTCCTGATCTTCTCATCAGACTTTCTGGCTCTGGTTGGTGTTCTTTGCTGTAATTTTTCTCCTGGTGTTCACTGTGATCCCTGGAGGTTTCAGTTTGCCTGAAGGGAAGCTCCTAAGGGATCTCACTTTTCCTCTGGAGACATCATCCTGAGCTCCTGTGCCTGTTTTTGAAAAGAAATACAATCCCCACAAACTGAAAGCATATAATAATCTTTTACAATAATCTTCAATTGGATCATGGTAAATATCCATAGGATTACTGTACATTGTATTGCATAACATTTCATATATATTCCATTGAATTTGGTAGATTAGAACAATTGAATGCTGTGTTTATTTTTTTGTCCTTTATCTGTCTTTGAGAACAATGGCAGAAATTCCGTAGATTGTGTTGATATGTCTGAATGAAAAAGATATTATGAAAAGTAATAAATGGAAATTATGCCTCCAACTCCTATTTGCACTGAATTTGTTCCTAATGAAGCTTTTATGAAACACAATAAATAGTATTGAAAATGCAAGTTTTATGAAGTGACTTGGGAAATAGTAATAGTACCTTGAATAAGCTAAATAGATACAAATAGCTGTACAGCAGGTTCTTTGCATTCTAGGCAGAAATTAATATTTTGGAGAGGAAACGTGGTCTAGTAGATAGGACAATAGAGATAACAGTTGAAGTACCTATGCTTTCATGCTTTTTCATTTCAATAGAGTCAGTTTTTCTTTCTTTCTTGCAAAAATTTATGGATGAAAATTTCCAGATAACATCTCCTACTGTTTCCTTTCTGTAAAAGGAGAACAGACTTTGTGAAAGTTTTATATTTTTACATACAAATCAGCTCAACAAAGACTGTATCTTCTGATTATTCTTTAATTAATTCTCATGTTGCTGAAAAACAATCTCATACATTGTGCTCAAAAAGTTCCACAAAACTACTAGTAGCATTTTCATGCTTTAGCCTTTAAGTTTTAATAATCTTCCTGTTTGGTAATAAACAGGTTTTCTTCTTTCTAATGAGATTCTTTCCTTGTTAAGCGTAATTTATCAAAACTGTGGAAAATCGGTGTCTTAATGAGAAAACAAATCAATCTCTCCATTCTGAGAAGTATAAACAACTTTCATTGGTGATAATTTTTTAAAGCTTAGGTAGCAGACAGAAAAGTTGTCTCCTAAGTACATTTTAACTTCATTTTAATATTTCAGAAAAAGATCTTTTTGTGGTGGTTATGTGCTCTTGGTTTGTCTTAAAACAAGCCAACACACCTGCTTTCTAGTAAAGCATTTTCGTAATTAAAAATACCAATTTTGTTCAGTTTTCCATAAGACACAATTTGAAACATTTTGTTTCATGATACTGTATGACTTTTGCTGTTAAATATTTAAGTGCAGAGTAAATGTATGATTGCAGTATATACTTTTTTCATGTTTTAAGTGTGATTATTAATATGATCTCTGAATATCTGCTATGTAAATTAGGTATGTGGTAAAGAGATTTTTGGTTTTCTGACTTATAAATTCTCTTCCTCTTTGGTATTGAGTCCCATTTCATTACACATACACTCTTCATGGCTTTTATTTTATCTGGGCTATGACTTCTCTTTTTCTTATTTTTCCTTTTGTTTTGGTTTGGTACCTGTTACACTGCTCCCGCTGAGCAGTGCTGACAACCTTTGCTTCCCACCTGTTTCCATAGTAGCAGGGCCTTGTTGTTTTTGAGAAGTGATTATTTATTTGGTTTATTGTTTAAGTGCCCAGGGATGCAGTGAATTTTCACAGCCTTCAAAGGCTAGCCAAGTTTTAGTGGGATAACATGGAAAATAAACAGCCCTTGGAATGTTCCTGATACATCCTTGCTGTCTGAAAGTTATGTGGCAAATCAGATTCTTGAAAGGTGGCCAGGATCCATCTTCAGTAGCTCATCACTAGTCCTAAGAATGGTAAAACTTCTGGAATCAGTTAGTAGTTTGTCTCCACTGTTTCTGTCACTGTGCCTGGGTTCGTGGCTCTGGGAGTCTCTTCAGTGTACAAATTCTCAGTGTAACTTTGTGTGAGCTGATCACTTTGTTTTGCAGCTCGTTTTGCACATTGCTTGTTTCAAACATGTTTCTTCCAACTATGCACACTGTGCTGCCTTTGTTTTGGCTGGAATGAGCTACAGATGTTGTCAGTGTGTGGTAAGCTTCATCTTTCCACAGAGCCATTCTGTAATAGGAGAGATTTTATACCAGTAAGGTTTTAATGCTACCCTGAAAAATAAGGTGTACGGAAAACAGCTTTCCAAAATGGTATTGGATGATTGGTATTGATTATCATAAAATATCTGTGCATTTTTTTTGTAAGATACCTAATTGCATTAAATATAGTTTCTTTTTATTTATTTTTTCTATATCCTTTGCTATATTGATATAGATTTAGGGCGTTTGGGAATCAAGGAATCACTGTTTACACAAAGTAACAGAGTAAGCTGTGTTAAAATCTTGTAGCTATGTACCAAATGAAGTTATATTTGCAATTTACATTATTTGTGAGATATGAAAACATTGGCATTAACTTAAATTTATGCTTGAACATACAGCTTTACTTCCTTCTTTCCAGCATTTTAGGATATTTTAGTCAGATTTTAAAGTCTAAAAGTTCAGAGTCTTCAGTCTTCATTGCTATAAGCAAAATCATGTGGGAAAAATCAGTTTGATTAATTTGAAAAATATTCTAAAGCTGAAGGACAGATACAGTTAACAATTACATTTTGATGCTGCATCCTTTAATAAGTAAATATTTTAGTTCACACCTTTGGTAGATAATATTTTTTTGTTTCTGTTTTAATTTTCTAGAGGCTGAGTTGTTACTGTGGAGCATATTTGTTTTTTTCACATTCATTTTGTTGATAAAATTAATCTTGAAGCCTGGCAGCTTACTTTTTTTATGATTTTTTTTGTCACCTGTTACAACTTAATGAGAGAGATTTAAAGGAAATTGTTTGCAATTTTTTTCTTTTATAATAGTAGAAAATAAATCCAGAAAGAATAGTTTGTAACCTCACTAGGTACTCTTTTAAAGTCTTAAAAAAGTAAATAAGTAAAATTATTCTGAAAATTTGGAGAGATGCTTGGGAATCTAATGCAGTGTCCAGGTTGTTTCAGTGGGACTAGTATTGTCCTCTTAAAGTATTTGGTCAATAGTTTTTGATAAAGGAATTTGCAGAAGTACTATACTAGATGATTTACTGTGAATTTCAGCTGAAGATTCTGTGTTCAATCAAAAAAATCAGCCAAAAAGCTTTCCTTTGATCAAAGCTGTCCTGTTCTGAGCTGCTTAAGGGTAGGGGTAGTGTTTAGGGCACTCTTGTTTGCTTTGTCATCTGTTGGAAGTGTCTCAAGCTCCCGGTACTGAAGAACTCAGTCCTTTAAATGTCAGCATGGATTAGTGGAGTGTTGCTCACAAAAGCTGATGGAAAGAAAACAGCAAGTCATGTTTATTGACAGCAGTAAGAGATTTGAGTAACTTAAACTTCACAGTCTGCTGATGTCATGTCAAACAAGAAAAACATGAAGCTATGCAAGGTACCTCAGGCTGTCAGGATGGGAAAAGCTATTGAGGAGCAAGAGCTTTTTAAGAAGCCCTTGTGCTGTATTTGTGATGGAGTAAGGTTTTCAAGAAAAAAACCCCAATGCATTATTGGTAATATTAGAATTAATAAAGTTGCATGTAGGTGGTAGCACCTTAAAATTTGCCTCACTTTCTGCCACTTTTTTTTCATTTACACTGTTACTGGATATTCTTGTAGGAGTTTTTCTAAGTAAGTGGCTGCTAGGAAAGCATTGATGGTTAGTGTCTAATACACTTGAGATAGAGAAAAGTATAAATGTGTTACTGTTGTAATAATCTTATAATTGCTCAGGGCTCATCAGGGTCAACATAGAAATTTCGTTTTTCAGAGACAAGAGTAGTAGCATCAGAGATAACCTCAAGAGAACCTTGATAAAGCAGATTGCAACAACTCTACATGTGTTGCCATTCCCACATGAGTCTTTTGCTTTATGCTGTTGTCTTCAATCAGTGGTCTGGTGTGAAGAATTATTATTAAAGCAGACTTTATCTCAATTGTTCTGCAGTTGATTGTCAGCATCTTAAGAAGATTTAAATCGAAGATTTTACCTTGATTCAGTGTCCTGAAAGATATTTATGTTCTCAGCAGGCTGTGGCATCTATGGAGTCGTTTAGCATCTTCAGAACTGTCATGTTATTCACAGGAAATATTTTTGCTAAATTTAATAAAGGCAGTCATATTTAGTAGATGTAGTCTCTCATTCTGATCAGAGTTCAGCAAAGCCGCACCTGATCATCACTATTAATTCTTTGTGGGCTAAGGAGTTGGTGGATGGGAATAGAAGTGGTCTGAAGAGTAGTTTTTGGATTAGCTCAGTGAGTCTTTTGTATTAACAAAAGAAGCAGCTAGTCTTATTCTTCCCAACAAGATCAAGCTCCTGGTGATAGCTATCAAGTATTTAATGAATTTAATTAAAAATTGTGCATTATTAACATTTCCAGCTGTGATATTGAGTGACTAGCAATTTTCAGATACTTTTAATGAGTAATGGTGTTGGCTTTTCAGTTGCTTTTGACATAAGCCCTTTTATAAACCTGCAGTTTAGCACAATCATGACTATAGAGCCTCTGTGCTGGACATAGCTGAGGAGCAGCTGAGTAATGTTTTCAGATGTTGTGCTTTTTCTTTTCTTTAATCAGACAAGATGTTGCTGCATTCAGCAACTGCCTACTTTAGTTTCCGTGGCATTATTAGTTTGTTTTAATGGAAGTTGAATGAAATGTAGAGCATGCAGACCAAGGAATGTTGTAAGCAGTCATGTGGTCACAAAAAGCTTGGTATAATTAAGTCATCATCACAAAGCAGGATTGAACAGTCAGGCAAATTGCCATCCCTAAGTAGAGACTGATTCAAATAGTGTTGTTCTGCAATAAAGCAGTGTTTTCATGAATAAGATGTTTGCAGGACAGCAAATGCAGGAAAATACCAGTCCCAGCTATTTCCTAGCCTCTAACAGGATGATGATCAGAAATTAAAGATTTTGTTGCATGTTTTTTGTTTTGTAGAATGTGGTTTAATGTGATTTAATGATGGGAGAAGGGGAAGCAGCCAGTGATGTGTCTTGAGTATCTTGATAATGGTTGTACTAGAAAGTTGGATGATGTTCTTGACTCTGTCTTAAGACTTAACTCTGTCATGCATAAACTTGCTAGCTTGGAAAACAGGGAAAAAAGGTAATATCTCATGCTTGTTACTAAATATCTTTTTGGTATTTCTACTTATCATCTTAGTCAACAACACCACCTGTTAGAAAACATGTGACTGAACATATGACATATTTATTCATTCTCAGCTCTTATGGTGTGTTCCTTGACAGAAAGAAAATTTTTGGAAATAGTTTGGTTGAAAATTTATTTGTTGTTATTATTAAGAAGAAAATAGGTTTTTCTTAGAACAAACAAGGTTCTGGTATAAATGTCAATCTATTAAGAAATCTTCACAAAACTTTTACATTACATTGATGTAATCATCCCCTGATTTACAGAAGTAGGAATTTGGGGATTGTAGAGTTTTAATTTACTGAACAAGAATTCAGGAATATTTTTGTTGGATTGTTTCAAATGATCTATAATATTTTACTTAAGACTTCATTGTAATCCAACCACCAACTTTGTCCAGAAAGCCACACGAGAACCTCGCTATCTGGAAGTGATATGTGTAGCCTAAAACATACTCCATGAGAGGATTTCTTTGAATTATGTGTTGGCAGTGTGTCAGTAAGCACTTTCTTCTTTGATGAGAAGTTGGAATAAGCAACCATTATTTTTTAATACTGTTACTTAATTTTTGCTTTGATCTTTCAGTAAGTGATATATATGCGTAGGTATTCTCATTACTTTTTTCAGTTGTGAAATGGTAGACTAGCACTTACTATTTTCTGTAGGTCTGCCTTGAAGTATTAATTTGATAACTTTTATGAAAGCTAATAATATGATAAAGCTAAAGCTAATTAATTAAACAATTATACAGCTATTATACAACTATTTCAGTGTCTTTGAAATCCTTGACTAAAAGCTCTAGTGATTGTCTCGAGCATGTATTTCAGTAGATTTGATAACCCATGAATATCTGCAGAAAAGGATATCATTGTGCTCTTTTTAATGAACTAACAATTCCATACAAAAACTTCAGCAGTACCACTGTTTAGAATAAAGGGATACATGTAAATGAGGCTAGTGCAGAAATTATATTTAAACAATGCTGACAGTTCTTCTATTGTGCCCATTAATTAATTTTCCAGTATCGAGGTTCTCTGGGAATAAACTGTAAAAATAATTAAAATGATACATGAGGTAAATAATTTTGAATTTCAAAAGGTGAAATAGGGAATTAGTTTAGTAAATATTAGCCATACTGCTTATTTGTGTTCATTTGCCTTTTAAAAGGAGGTTAGTGACAAAGTGTGGTCTCATTTTAGCTCACGTGATCTGCTAAGTTCTCACAGGTGGAAAAGTTGCCATATTCCTTTTTAATCAATTGTGCTTGTCCCTATACCACATCAGTAGTTTGCTTAAAGCAAGTTGGCATTTATGTAAAGATATTTTGCTTTGCAGCAAAGTAGTTCAGAATTAAATCAGTTGAGCGCATATTTACCGATGATCTGGATTTAGTTTGTACTTTTTAAGTTAAATCATACTTTTAAATGGAATTCTGTGACTAAAAGCAGTGTTGATTTTAGTGTGACACAGCTTTGCTTTTTCTCCCACCACATTTTTGGCCAGATAATTGGTGTCAAGTCACGACTTGATACAGAATTTGAATGTTTAAGTACAAATTAAATTAGTGATTTCAGATAGAATGACTCAGGTTTTAATTAGAAGGAAACTTCAAAACAAATTTCTTTCCAGACGGACAGTCGTGTCTGAATAATTGAAGCCCAGTTTTAAGCCTAGCTTAAAATATAAAAAGTTTTGCAAATGCATATTCTTTCTATCATTGAATGGTGAAACAAAAATGAAATCTAAATTTTGGTATCCCAAATGTGCATGCCTTTGAAAATACTTTGTCTGGATGTTTTTAGTCAGATCTACCACATAACCTATTAAAAACAAACAAACAAACAAAACAGCCTGCAGGTTTTAGAAATTTTTTTCTGCAACTTCACCTGTGCTGGGGAGGCAGCTAGTTGGTCACTTCTGGGTTTATCCTGTCTTATTGCTCCTCAGACTTTCCATAACAACTCAGTACTTCAATACCTTCACAACTGCAAGAGGGATTTTAAGTTCAGGTGGGGTAATCTCAGCAAATTAAAGATACAAAGTGAATTTTCTGGGAAATAGCTAGAGAGTTAGACTTTTCAAGCATGTGGAAGTTTTTGAAAAGGCTGTTGGTAGTGTTGTCTTCTCATATGCTCTTACAGCTTGTGTGGCCTGTCTGCCTAAGCCTTTTCTGAGGAAAATACTCAGGACTAAGGTGTATAGGGAAGTATATGCTTCACCTTTACATACGTGAGAAACAGAATTAATTGTATGCTTGTATTTCATGCTGTTAGAGGAAGTAAATGATGTAGTGGTGTTCAGTGTTAGCTATACAGAGATTCGCTCCTTTGAGTCATTACACTGGGTCATGGTTTGGTAAGATAATTAGAAACCATATTAATGGCTCTAACCTGAATAGTTTGTTCTTTAATACATCAACTATGGTGAACAAAGAAAATATAGTTGTAAGTAATCAACTGCTCTCTAAAACCTAAACACTGTAAATTACCTTTTGTTATTGATGTGGGCTTATAATGTTATGTGGCTCCTACTTGTTAATGCACTGAAACCAACCTGAAAGAGTTTCATTAGTTCTTGCTGCTGGTTATTCTGTTCTCACCACCAAACAAATAACTTGCAAAAGTAATTTTTTGTTCCTACTAGAGAGCCCACAAATATGTATATTAGATTGGAGTTTTATATACAGCCCTTGCTATTGTTATCTAAAATCACAGTGATTGATCTCTCACTGGCAGAATTCATGCTCACATTTCCACATCCGTGTTTTGCTATGTTCTGTGTAGTTATAACTACACAGAGGTAAAATGGAAGTTGTTTGCCTTTTCAAGTTATAGAAATTCAAAGCAATAGATTACATGATTGTTTCTCCAGCAAGCACAAAGAACAGCTCATGGTCACTCTTCACTACAGATAACAAGAGGCTTATTAACATGGGAAATTAGAGAAAAGAAATTACGTTTTCTGATAGTCTCACTGTCCATAATGCTTCTGTGTCTATCTAAGTTCTTTTCAAAATAATGTTAGAAATAAGTGGTGCAAAATGTTCTCCTTGTGTAGAGTTCAGCATCTTATTGCATTAGTATCCAAGCCATTTTTCAAGAAAACTGCTTTACTCCACTTGCTTTTGTCAATACCCAATTCAGCAAGAAAAGGCTTTAAGGGAGTTGCATAAGAAGCTCCATTCCTTTGCTAAGATCTAACAACACTCCTGTGTGCAAAGGTAACAAACCACCACACAAGAGAAGGAAAAATAGTTGTGAAAGATAACAGTTCAGTGTTGGATGTGAAAGCATTTCATTGAGTAGAATCCACTTGACATCCTAGTCATGACTGAACCCTTTAAAAACTTCATGGCAAATTCTTTAAAAGAACCAAATGAGAAACATTGATTTTTGTTTTCCACCACATTTTATTCTGGAAAAGCTAGGGCAAAAACGTCAAATACGCACTTTGTTAGTTATTTTTTAAATCTACTTGAATTGAGCATATTAGCAAGCGAAGAGGGCAGTAATTTAAACTCCATTCTGAAAATACAAGGTCATGTGGAAATTTATATGAAAGATGCTTCATAAAACTAAATTATTAGTTGAAGAGTGGACAAATCAAGTAAATAGTAATTATGACTAGTATCCATTTATATTTGACACTGATTCCTAGTCTTAACATGACTCTTGCATGCCATATGGAGGATTCCAACAGGGCAAGGTATTAATCCAAAAAAATTCCAGCAGTGGTATGTGTTTTTCATGGCTAGGATATCACAGCAGAGGTTTATATTACAAGTCATATCTAAGAATCGTTGCCAAGTTGTTGTTGACTAGATCAGAGAGGCCAATAACTAAATTGTTGTGAAAACTGATCTTTACCTCATTTTCAGCATAAATTTGCCGAATCTAATGGAAGATTGTATGATAAGTAATTTTTTTGAGCATGCCTAGCAGAAATAGGGAATGTGAACACAGTTCTTGTAAGGCTTTTTTAAAAATAGCTCTTCTATAAGGGTTTTAGTGAACTCTAAGGGTTGAGACATTTACATAGCTTTTTGGCTGTGGCAGATATTTCTAGCTTGATATTATGACCTGGAAATGTTACTTTCCATTAAAGATTTTGAAATGATACGAAGTATGTTTGGATCAGATGTTTTTTATGCAAAGATCAAACCTGCCCATAAATTTTCATGTTATTTGTTGGATGTTCGCATTAGAAACAGCTGCTTGCAGGCCTTATCTATAGGTTATGGTTTTTGTTTGTTTGTATGTTTTGTTTTTTTTAAAGCATAAAAGATCCAGTTTGGTTGCTTGTTTATGTTGAGACTGGATTCAGCTAAGACAACTGCTCTTGGTCACTTACTGCTTTTACGATCATCTTCTTGGGAATAGTCGTAGTGAAGCAAAAACAGTGATACAAGACAATCCAAAATGTGCAAACTCAACAAAAGTGTTGTTAATAGGTATTTTTGCATATAACTGTAAAAAACTTTTAAACATGCATAATGAATAAAAGTAAAAATTTTAGCACTTTTTGAATAATTGAAATTTTGTTATATAACTGACTGGAAAATTGACAAGCAGGAGAAAGTTGTGATCCCACATGAGCTGGTAGGCAGCTGTGTACAATAAAAATATTTGCAGCCTGCAAAGTATTCCAGTATCTTTTAGAATGACAAGATTAAGGTGACTTCAATTCAGTGTTCTCTAAACTTGATTGTAATATTCTTTCACCATGACTACATATGTCATTTTAAGAAAGTGTTAACATGATTTTGTAGGGAAAAATCACACCTCACAAAACTTTAGAGCCAGTGAACAATGTACCAGGTTGATGTAAAATATTGACAACACTGAAGAAGGTTCTTCACTAAAGGTTATCAAAGAAGAAACACAGGTAGGGAATTCGAGGGAATGCCCTTCTATGAATAATAACTCCCTGAAATATAGAAAACAAATGTTAAGAACAAGCAGGCAAGTTTCAAAATTAAAGGAAATAACATGTAATTGTTTTGCAATTTGTCATGAGGCTTAAGCTCTTTCTGCTGAAGAGATAAAAAAGGGATACTGGAGGAACGGAGACAGCAAAGTTTGCTGACAGCACCATGTTACTAAGGGTAGTAAAGGTGAGAGATGGACAGCAAAGAGTTGCAGGGCTTCGTGTTTCTGTTAACAGCCTGGCATAAATAACAGGTAAAATTTGGTGTGGACAGATATAAAGTGATACTGTGTGTTTGGACCAACATATTCCACTTTTCATGATGTTCATGTGTTTGCTTCGTTCTCTTTTTCTGCCATAGATTGTTTGGAGATTTTGTCAAAAATTATTTAAATCTCTTTTCACCTAAATTATCTGCTGTTTGTTATATGGTAGAAATGGAGTTGCTTAAGGTTGCTTTATTCATGTGTAATTATTGTTTGAAAGTCCTTGTGTCTGAGCTCTTACTTGAGTGTGAAAATGTAGTTTAATACCTAACCCTGACAAAATTTCATAGCTTTAATTTTTTCTGAGTACTTAAACAATAATCTTGCACTGTATATAAATACAGATATACAATAACATTTCTATATAAATACAAATATGATAGCATGAAGTATTACACTCTCTAAGTGTTGAAGTATCCAGGGTGGAAGGCTGCTTAGACTAATTGTTGACAAGACAATAATGAGCCTTGTCATACAACAAGATTTGCATTCTTTTGGTGGTTGTCTAATTCAAGAAGTTTGGGGAGTGCAGTCCAAAGAATGCCTTTCATTTCAGCTGCAGAGGAGATCCAGCATTTGCAGGGCAATGAGATATTTGTGATGTTAACAATCTAAATGATTTTTATTGACAGTGACAGATGGTTCTTAGATAATGCGCTCAGAGTCGTCTGTAATATGTTCAGAATAAGTCTTCTGGAAGGTTGTACATCTGCCTTGAGATTTTTTTCTAAAATATTTAAATCAAGGTCATTGTTTATACTTGATTTTAAATAGCTTTTAGCTGGTAGTCTGCATTTCTGTACATTTAGAGATCAAACTGCTTGTAACTTCAAAAGCTGCAAATGGAAAAGTATAATAGGTATCAGGTGTTAGAAAAGGCAATTATGCGTTAGCTGTTTTACTCAATTTCTAAAACTGTCTAAAACTATCCATTGGAAATGCTTTGTACCTAGACTTATCTCTGAAGCATGATGAATTTTTAAATCTGTAGGGGATATGCATTTTTTTCTCTAATGAATTGCATTTTTAAACCTATTTTGTTTCATTTAAAAGAACTTCATTTTGAAGAAACTTTTATTGGTGAAAAAACCCCAGAAAAATCACAAGACAAAGTACAGGTTCTTATACACATCTAGATAATTTTTCTACAATTCCTTAAAAGTATTTCCAAAATTAGCTAATTCTTATTTTCAGTTCCAAGTACACTTTTAAACTTCAAAGCTCCTCTCCATATAATTGGCATTATCTCTTTTCTGGAACCTTACTGATTTGGTGGACCAGATGGTCTGTAGTTTCTGTAGCTGTTAACAAGGTGTTTTACAAATCTCTTGTAGCACACTCTGCTCTTTTATCAGTCATGGATAGAGGAGAAGGAAAAGTAGTAGTAGGAAATATTTTTCCTTTGTCACTTGTTATAGCTGGGAAGTTTATTTATTGCACGAATTTTAAATACCATGTTGTTCTAGGTTAAATAGCAATAAAGTAGGTATTTTATCATGTTATGCTTTATGTCAGAAGTTGTTTCAATTAACTATACCTGAGTAGAGCACTGTATTTTTCTAAAGAGTAAACTTCAGTTTTGAAATGACCAGCAGAGACTATGAAAGCACTATACTTAAATCTTGTAAATTACATAGATATCAGAATTTAAATATACCTCCATTTGCTAGATTATGTACTTTAATTTTATAATTATTATTTTCAAATTTTACTTTAATGAGATTTTACATAGCATTAGTTCAGAGTCATAACACTGATAATTTAATATCACATTTATTTTTTTGGCTCTTAGTGGTATAGAAAATAAAATCTAAGATTAATTTGATAATATGAGATAACTTAATGATGTCTTTTAAAGACCTCATCACAAAATTTGCTAAACTCTTATGTGAAATTAAAAAATACTAATTTCTAGGGGGAGTCTTATAAAGTAATGGAATATACTGACTTGAACCAGAACAGAAAGCTGCAGATCTGGATACAAAACTGAACTGTAAATATTTAATCTTACAGGAAGGTTTTCTTCCTATAGTGAAAACATCTAATTCCATTCAATATAATAACAAGTTATTTTTATTATTACAATGCTTAATAATTTCGTATATCAAAATTTATACTTCAAAAGCTACTGCTAGTTGTAGAGTTGACTTAATAATGGAGGTGAAGCATATGTTCAAGCCACAGTGTTGAGCTGGACAGTACAGTATTTCATACCAGATATAAGCTAATGGGTAACACCAGAAATGGAAAACACATCAGTAAAAAATGAATTTAAGTATGAGAAATGGAAGCTGCCTCACCTCTGTCCCTGTTACAGATAATAGCAATGAATAGGTTTGGCATAGATTAAATGCAAGCATGTTTGTAATACAAAGAGAGACAGATGTAGCTGACATTTGTAGTTTAGAAGTAAATGTCATAAAAATACACTTGGGGCATATGGTGATCAAAAGTATTATTATTTGTGTATTGAAAGGATGTTCTATTTTTATTTTTTCTAGTCTGAACCAGAGGGTTTTTCTCACTTCCACTTGTACGTCTGTGCTGCCTTCCTTGTCAGGTGGAGGAAAGAGATCCTGGAGGAGAAAGATTTTCAAGTAAGTGAAGGGGATATTTTTCATGCACAGGGGGGCCTTTCTTAGATTTACCTTCCTAACATTACTTGGCAATGAATTTAAGACAAAATAGCAGCAGCAAGACTGACGATATCTTACTGTTAGTTAGAGTTGCTCCAAAACTGTTAGAGCTGAAGTGATGGACTATAAGCAGTAGGAGATGTGTTTTCTTTGTCCACTCTGGAAAAAAAAAAGTTGTTTTAACTGAGGCAGGCTTTGAGATGATGATCTCTGGGGATGCTGTTACCTTGGTATTTCACAGAGATTTTCTGAAAAGGTAACTGGATTTTTTTTTAATCTTAAATGCATCACTGAAAGTATTTATTTATAATTTCTCATCTGTATAATATAACATTCTCTAACAAGGTCATGTTTGTTCTTTCAAAAAAGCTGGACAAGCAGTCTTTTAAAATAAGGAGCCTGCTTTTCATTAGGAGGTAAAAGGACTTCAGGCCCCTACATTTCAAAACCTTTCATTTTTCCAGCAAAAAGCATATCAGGAAGTTGTTTGTAAGAAGATTTGAAAATGGTAGATAGGCAGATCATTTGCATACATCCATAGAAGTCCAATTATTTTTGTGAACTGGTGACAGTTCACTTTCATAGAAATATTTATATTGAATTTTACCCTACCATACACACTGAATGCCTAAAAGGCTTTAAAGTCTTGTTTGAAGGCTGAATGTGAATAGCCTGTGCTGCAAAGCCTCCACCATTGCCTACCCTGGGGAAATAGCCCATTACCAGCTTATTTTCTCTCCAGCTGACTGAACTCTGTGGCCCTCTACAAATGAACCATTGTGCAAATTTGTGTATCATTTCAATCTATTTTATCTTCATGAAAGGATTTATTCAGAGCTGTCGTAGCCTGTCTTTGAAATGAATAAATCCCTAAGGGCACAACATAACAGCTTTAATTTCTACTACCTGCTAACACTGTCAGATTTTCTCAATTTATGGTACTTTGTCAAAATCATCTCTAATGTTGGTATCCATACCTCTCAATTACAATTGTTCACTGTTAATCCTCCCTAGTAATTTTTTCATGTTGATTTCCCACACCAAAGAGCCTAATTTTCCTCTCTCTACCAAATCTATTACAATTATGCTTCAAGTAAATAATGCCATGGTATAGTACTATCAAGGCTGGTTTTGTTCTCCTTACACACATTCAGATTTGTGTACTTATTTAATAATTAAGGTATTTCTGTATGGTTTAATTTCTTTATGGGCCATGTAAACTAGAATACAAAATACAAAAATCAGGAATACACTGAAATGCATTTATCACACTGCTTTAGGTTGCTTACAACATAGAAATGCAGTTGGTAATTTTGAGGATCTGTAGATCCATGCTAGTTTTATCACCATCATATGTTATCACTAAAAGCCTTGGCCTTCTTTATTGTGTAACATGACCTTTTAAAATGGCTAAACTAAAGTGTTATCAATTCTCTAAATAATACTTCTGTCCCACAGGCAAGAATAATATCCATTATTCTTCCACTTTGTTAATAATAGCTGTAGATCTTGGCCTAGTCTTCAAAGTAATAAGCACTTAAACTACATTGGAAAATTGGGAAATTCAGTAAATGCTGTTTGGAGCACTCTGATTGCATTGAATTCACATTATTGAGGAGTCATAGCTATAGTACATGTTATACAGAAGCTTTTTGTTCCATAAACTGTTTCAAGAATCACATGCATTCAGTAATTTCTCTTGCACATAGTGTGTGTTGTGTTTGTTTTTCTGCATATGACAGGAATAAGGGGAGTCTCTCCTAACTGTCAGTCAGAGGGCCTGGTTCTTTTCTACTAGCTATGAAAATTCCTGCTCTTCTTTTACATGCCTGTTTGACCTCTTTCAGTAGGAACACAAACCTCACAGGAATTTTAAGTCGGAATAATTTCCCAAGTACATCAAGTGTGGCACTGTGCCAGAAAAGACACTGGACAGATTTTGAATGAAAGACCCATTTTAAAGGAATTGGTTATACAATACTTTAATTATTTGATGACCTATATTATCAGTAATATTACAGACAAGATGATGATAGAAAATAGTCTTTGCTCTTAAGATATTTGTTTTCATTCTTTTAAGTATGTCTGCAACCAAGCAATCAGTAAAAGTATGATATTTATTCTTCCTGATGTGAACAGATTGACTTAGATACCAAATGTTCCTCCCTCAATATTTCCTTATTACAGACATACAGTATTTGTAGTTTTGGGGACTTTTTTGGAGACTTTTTTGTGTATTGTCATGTAGCAGAGAAATAAATTTTGAAATGAAGTTAGGCTGGACTCATACTATAGGGTGATACAACCTAAAAATTGCTTGGTATTTGGTTTATATCTGTAGAATTAAATATTACGATATGAAAGGAAGTAAGTTTTGGTAAGGGAAGGGTAGAAGAAATAAATGTTTCAACTCAGGCCTCCAAATGTTCAAAGATTCATGTGTATGTATTATATGTATATATTATAGATGTACCTGTATATACCTAAACAGGTGTATATATAGACTTGGAACACAGGCATGTAGCAGCACTGTGTTGATGCTCTGCCATATTTTTCATGTTTCAAATAACATAATGAAATAATTTTTTCATTGTGAGATGATAATCAAGTCATGATGATAGTTGCCCTCTTCTGGATAATTTGAACAAGTTATTGCTCTCACTGCCATTTATTTGGTTAAGTACAAAATATCAGATGGTTTTATTTTCCTAGGAGTTTAAAGCTGCTTACATTTTGTCCTACTTATTCAGTAATTTTAGTAAGCTATAATCCCATTTTGAAATTTGCTATTTAATGCAGTGAGCTGTGTGATGCAATGCTATGTAACGAGGGCAAAAATTATTACATTCAGCAATTTTCAAATTCCCCAGAGTCACCTTTTGATAGCAGTGAAATTAAACTGACGTTTTCAGGGAGATGTTTTAAATATTTCATGCCCATGTATAATACAAAGATTAATATTATGGAAAAGAGTGAGGGTTTTTTTAGTTTTTATTAGAGCTTATTATTCTCTCTTGGTTCTCACTTCTAGAGAGTCCTCTTTAGATAGGGTGCCCCACAAACACAGGTACAGAGAGGCAGTTCGGATAGCTCTGTTACTCTATTCATAGTTTGGATTAACAGTTTTTATGTCACGTATGGGGGAGCAGGGAACACAATAGCTAGGCAGTAAATGGCAGAAATTTTAATCCTGCCTTAGATTTTGCCTTGTAACCAGTGTGATGTTTTATAGACTCAAACGGGTCATCCTTGGTTTCTGATGTTTCTGTTGATGATATGAATATTCTATGTTAATTTACTCATTCCATACTAGTGTCAGACAAAAAAAAAAGGCAGTAAGATTAATATAATTTTTTTTTAATGTGATAAAGTATGCCTTTTGAATTCAAAATGTGAAAGTCATTTAGCTTCTACTATCTAAGCTTAACTAATTGAATGTGCAAGTAATGAAAACCTTTCTGCTCATCAGCATGCCTCAGACTTTGGCTTACTGTTATTCATTTTCCTAACTACAGCCGTAATTCCAAAGTTCTCCTGAATTCTTGAGAGGTGTGGATAGCTGATGCTGTTAAGTGGTAAAATATTCGTGTATGATTTTAAGCATAATGTTGGAATGTACAAGATATCTGAAAGATTTTACAGAAACAAGACTTCAGGGACTCGATTCAAATGTTGAACTGAATATAAGCTAATGGTAATTATAATTAAGTTAGTAATAGTTGAATTCATACTGGCTTATCTGTTAGGTTTGTACTTAAAGGAAGTTATCATTTTGTTGACATAGCTGAGCTACAAAAAATATAGTCAGTATATTGTGCTAGGGAATCTGTCTTGCCAATCTTTTTTTATTCATGATTTTAAGATATAGGCTTAACTAAAAGACATTTTCACCCATGCTGTCACCAACTCACATCTTTATTACTGCATTGTCCTTTTCTTAGTCTTTGACAAATGCATTTTGCTGCAATTATATTCATCCAGACTGCAAAGAAGCTGTAAAGATTATTTTTCAGTCCATCATTTTTTCTTGCTTTCTTGCTCTGCATCTCCCTTAGCTCCCTTTCTTTTAGAGCACCAAGGAAAACTTAGACACTTTCTCTTTTGAGGCCCTTAATGGACCAATACTGACACCTCTACATGGCATCTCAGATTCAGCATTGAGATGCTGACTCCAGTCTATCAGCCCATGATGACAGCTTCATCACCCACTTGCATTCACAAGAAAGTAGTGGTGCAATCTCCCACTTTGTCACCTTACTTAAATGGAGCACCTAATGCAGATATTCAGCTACTTTGCCCTAAGTCATGTCAAGTTCTGGTTTTTGCTATGCCCAGAATAGATTTGACAGGTTGGCTTGAGTCTGTTAGTAGCACTTACAGTCACATTGATGAGTTTTGTGTTGCTTCTTTTTACTTTTGTGTGAATTTGTTGTCTCTTGCTTTATCCTTGAGCCATAAAACTTCAGGATAGAGCTTTATTCTTGTTTATATAAATAATTATTTTATTTATAGGAAGTAAGTATTATTGACTTGTTTACCAAAATGAGCGCATGCACAATATTATGTCTTATTACAATTTAGATAAATGCTGAATAACAACATGCTTAGAAGACAAATTCATTTCATTTCATTTCTGATGTCTATATAAGTAGTGATCTTCAGTTTAAAAAGTTTGATATTAATATCTTTCCTAGAAATTATCTACTATAGAAACAATTTCATACTATCTTTTTACACTCAACCACAGTAATATAGATTTCATTAATCTTTTGTGATCTTTACATAATTTATGATGTAAAATTTTAAGTTTTACTTTTTCTGCTTACTTCATATTATATGAGATGTAACTAACAAATCTATTTTAACTTAGCTTCTTGGTATGTACTGTACTAAAAAATTAGCTTCCATTGCTCCTGCAGTAAAAATAAATATTTTTCAATGAAAGAAAAAATTAAGAAATTATGTTTCTGAAAGGATTCATTTTTTGAACAGAGGAATGTTTGCCCTCCTTCTCTCTAAGCTCTATGATTAGATGATTTTGTGGTTATGGACCCTGTGCCCTCATTCTTCTGTGTATGGAAGCTAATTGGGTCTTTTCTGTGGATGTGCCAAAACCTGTAAAGAATTAAGCACTGTGAGCATGGAAGTCTTTCTAACTGTAAAGAGCCTGACTACTAACACTGCTGTGATTTTATTCCCTGCTGAGAGCACTTTTGGAAGATGTTCCAAATATTGTCACGTGTTTCAAGAAACTGGAGGCTCTGCTGTTTTAGACTTTGAAAGTCATAGGTGGTGATCTAACGTGAGATCACTTCTAAATCTCTGAGTACGGATAGCAGACAGCTGGGATTCAACACTCTGGAATCATTTATGTTCAGAAGAGTCAATTTGCAATAATAAAATTGCTGACTTTATTTTTGCACGCAGAGCTAAATGAACAGAGAATGATGTGAGTGGTAATATTTTAACTGCTCTTTTATCAACCCTACTCAACTTTGTCAAAAGCTTCAGCGTATTTTGATTGCCATGAATATCTTGATTTGGTCTCCACATGTGAGTGTATTGTAAATTAAACACAACAGTGCAAAGATGTTTTACATACAGTCTTAGAAGTACAGACATTGTCCCACAGAAATTATTATTGCAAAATTTTAATATTGCACCGAAATGTAACAAAATGTAGATCATCCTTCTTTTAATACTGGTACTTGTCTAGTACTAGGAGGAGAACTTGCCCTCTGTCTGGAAAGCTGCTGCAGGATTCTGACCAGCTTATATGGTACACTGAAAATGGCTTAAGAAGCATGAAAAAGGAAATAAAAATTGAAATGCTACTCTTACTTATCTCTTTCTGTATGGCTTTCCATTTTCTTTTGATTATAGTGTAGGCCTATTTTTCTTGTGTTATACACTGTTTTCCCCCAAAGTTTGCCTTCAAATGTGCCAAGCTGAGAATGAAAATATTTTTAATAAAACAACAAACAAGCCAACCCCACTTTTGATTTATATCTTACATAGCTAGCATTCCTAAATTCACATCTTTTTCTTTTTTTTGCTTGAGTTTCTGGGCCAAGAGACTATGGGAATTATATAGTAATCATGCCTAGCATGTTAAAAATAATATTTAATATACTTACAGTAATACAGGTAAATTTTGTAATACCTGAATTTGAAATCTGCCCCTGTTTCTGTTGCCCTCCTTCCATCTAGCTCTCTCCCAGAAGTCCTCTTTCCTCCTCAAGATATTTGGAACAGTGGCATATAGTAAAATTATTAGCTATAGTACAATGATTTTGAATTACAAGTAGCTTAGATATATGTATTTGCTACTGAAACTCAGAAGTTATTCTGTGATATGATCTAGTCTAATATTATCAGATAAATCACAGCAGTCAGTGAGACTAAGCCCTGGTCTCTCCTAAGCACTTGAGGAAGTAACAGTCTTTGAACACCTAATCACTGCAGCCATGACTTATCTTGGGAAATCTGTCCTTTTTTTTTTTTTTTTTTTTTTTTTGTGCTGAAATAGCTTGGTAAGAACAGGAAGAAGTTTCCAAAATCCCTGCTGAAGGAGACTAGTTCCACAGGGCTAGCATACTCTATCAGTAGAAATTTTATTTGGAATGCAGCATGAAAAGTGCAAAACTGAAACCTTGCTGATAAGAAACAGGACAAGGATATTCAGCTTTTGATATCGATATAAGTAGAATAAATTTTTTTAAAGATCTTAATATTTTATAAATATTTCTAACTGTAATCTTTGTTACGAATGTTAGGATTTAGTAACTTCATTTTTACCCTCACTGTTTTAAGTGTAATTCCAAGGCACGTGGCTTTTATGAAGTCATTTATTTTTCAGGAGTTTAACAAATCTGAAAATCAAGGTACAGGGATATAGTAGTAAGTGCCTTCTTCCCTAGCACATCAGTTGAGAACATCTGAGAGGGAATGAGGTGCTTCATTGTAAAAGCTGCAGTGGCTCTTTCTAGAAGAAATATGTAAGATGAAAGGAGACCTACAGAGAATTGTTTTGCTATGATGGCCAGCTACTTTTTCTTGAAAGTAGATGAGAAGCATGCTTGAAGAGCAAAGATCTTAAGAACTTATGTCTCTCACCAGAATGGTTTGGGGATATATTTTGACTCATTGCACACAAGTGTCAGTTTGTAATACTTTCAATTTGCTTACTATTTAAAAAAAAAAACAAAAAACCCCCCTCCCAAAAAAACCCCACAAACAAAACAAAACAAAACCACAAAAAAAGAGAGATACAGTAATTTATAGTCCTGAATAGTCTGTATTTTCTTCCATGTAAATGTTCAAGCCATTTGAAAATTTGCATTTAATCAGGTTTTTTTTCTGCAGTTAGTTTAATTAAGTTGTTTCTTGAACAGTTTGCTTTTCTGGTAGCCAGGGGATGTGTTGCAATTTTAGATGATGCATCAAATTAAAAAGTTCAAATGTAAGCACTGAAAGTGCAGATTTGTACTTGGAGTTTTCATGTGTGACATATTCATTAACTTCTAACCCTTCTTTCATACAGAAAAAATCTTTAACAACAGATGTAGTGTATTTGACAGCTGAGTTCATTATACCATATATTCATATGACAGAGTTCTTACTTTAGTGTTTCTCTGTGTTCTTCAAAAAAACCCTAAGCAACTATATCACAAAGTGAGCAGTTATTTCTATTTTCTAAATCACTTACGTGTGATATTAGCTAATGTCTTCCTTATTTTTCAAATATTAATCCTTTAAGTAACAAAGATGTTAACCAGATGCATAGTTCAGTACAAATATTGTATGAAGACATGATTCATGTTTCAGAGACCAGTTAGATTGAAAATGTATTATATTATGTACTTTGGCTTAAAGTTTAGTGAAATACAGTGAATCTTGTAACTCAGGTCTAAATTAGAAATAAAGTCACTTTAAATTACAATTGTAGTCAGTGGAAAGACGCCTATGAATTAGTCACTTGTGATCTCACCCTATCCTGTGTAAATATTTATGTCACTGTATTATTTATGAAGGAATCTGGCATTGACAGAAATTAGAATTCATCTGTTAAATCCTACATTTAATGGTCTGAATATTAAATACTCTGTGAAAACTTCCTCAAGGATGTGAATGTCTCTGCAAGCCCAAATGTTGTTTCCTGTAGTGATTGTTACCAGAGGTGTTGCCAGTAAAGAGGAGGGATGGAAGCTCTGAAGCATCCAGGAGCAAATCCAGTGGAGACTGCTCGATAGAGGGAAAGAGATATTGAACATAATTCCTCTAAAACTTGCTGCTGTGTGGAGAAAAACTGTAGGACATAGTGTTTATACAATTCATGTTGCTTGGAAGATCCCTTTACATTCTGAATGTTTTCATGGAAAAGGAATCTGTTTAGCATGCATTCCTTCTTCAGACAGAGTTACCTGACTTCAGAGACTCCTGAGCCCTTGCCTTTGTGTGCACCCCTATTTTTATCATTTAAATATAAGGAATTTAGTGTTACAGGTTTGAATACAATTTGGGCTTTTTTTTTTTTTTCTTTTTGTGGGAAAGACATCCTTGTGATTATAATAGGAAAATAACTTTAACTCTTTTTTAGTAATGAATCTTATCTTTTACTGTCACTGAGTGAGCTCTAGAATTAATTTTTATTTTACTTTGTAGTTATTCTTTAAAATCATACTATGTATTCTGTATATTCTTGCCAATAATTGATTTGATGTATTTTATTGATTGGGTTAAAACCTTTCCATTAATACTCATTTTGAATAGTGACTAATTAGCACAGCGACCTAAAAAAGAGTATTACCAACATATCACTTGGTCCCTGCCAGTCTCTTCAGAGTCAGAGCTTCTTGAAGAAGGAAATATAAAGGATTAAAACAAATACAGAATGTGGACATTTTCCTGCATGTAGACTGTCAGAGATCATTGCAGTAACGATGGCATAGTAATAATTTGTCTCAAGCTCTGGGTACCATAAATGCTACAGGATCTCAGCTCTTTAATCTTGTGAAGCTGACTGCATAGTGTCTGCAAAGTTCTGCAGTTTACCAAAATCTTTATTTCATTTTGCTCCCTGAAAATTGCATATTTTGAATGTGATTAGATTATTCCCATTAACCTTATAATGTAATTGGTCAGCTTTTCCTGTTCTCCCCAGGAATTAATTCTCAATTTTTTAATGGAAATTGCTTAGTGAAATTCGGGCTAGATTAAGTGCTTTTTTCTTTATTGTGTTCGTTAATGCTGGTTTTAATTGCAGGAAACTCTTTAATATGGTTTTATGTCCCTTATGTGATTCTTTTTCTTGAAGGTTGTCCTTGCAGAATGAACTGCCACCTAATAAATAGGCCCAGATGTAGCAACAAAAAAGAACAGCAAATGCAACTTCTAGAGTGAAAGAGATTGGCCTGGACCGAATGTGGCATAATCATTGCTATTTTAAAGGAGGTTTCTTTATGAACAGTGCTACAGAAACTGGTGTTTGCATCCAAATATTCTGATGGGGTCATAAAGCATTCATGCATAAGATATTTAATGATGGATAACTTTTTCCTGAGCTGAAGAGCAGTACTTGGAATTTCACACTTGCTTGCCTGTAATAAAATACATGAAGAAAATAAATATCAGGTGAAATTAATTCTAGTGATAAGGAACCATTAACAGTTTCAGATACAGTCATATGGAACCCTATTTTAATGATTATACAAATAACAGCCATGTTTTGCCAAATGAAAGATTGAGCTGTTCATTACATGAGAACAGTTTAGGTACATTGAGACCTCAACATGAGTTTTTATTTTTCTTTGATCCAAAGTATCTTTGTATCTTTAGGAATACTGTGGTTTGGCTTTTTCTACTGTGGATTTTACTGTGCAAGTACTTCAAAAGTACTTGGACATTGCAAGATCAAAAAATGATTTTACAATGCTCTTTATAATATGGATTGTATATTTTGTTGTTAGTTGGCTTTTTTTTTTTTTTTTTTAAACAGACCTGTAATGTAATCTTACAACTGATGGTACCCATATGGTTTTTATGTTTCTTCACATTATCAGAATACTGCACAGGGTGAAGATAGGTTTTTTAGAAAAAAAAAAAAAAAACAAACCCTAACAAACTACCCAAAACCCTACTACCATTTTTTTTTCTATGATACAGGGGAACCACAGTTTTGTTATATTCAACTGCAGAAGATAGAGGTTGAAAAGCTGTAGCAAATCTGTACTGTTAAGAAAGACATATATCATTAATGCTACTAATGTGCAAAGAGCACAATGAATTCCAATTTATGAAAATGTAATATTATCCTAGAATTCATAAATCTATAGGTTAAAATGAAGCTGGCAGGAAACCTTTTTTCTCCTCCAACTCTTTAAAAGACAGGTAGTTATGAAGAGGGAAAATACCTGTTTAGGGAAAGAGGACTCTTGACAGTCTCTTAACTGATTTGGTCTTTATTTCAGTAAGTTTATATAAATAACTTTTTCTAAATCTTTATGGCTTTGGCACAATTTTTTAATAACTTTTAAGTTAAGTAGTTGTGGTTACATCTAAAAATCACATTGTGAATGTCATAATTTAAATATTTTGCTTATTCTAGAATAAAGAATAAGGTTAAAAGTATTCACACAGAATGCTATGGGTGGTGAATATTGCTGGGCTAATAACCCTTTGGAAAGGATGCAAGAATACAGATTGATTTTTGTTCTTATCCATAAAGTGGTTTCTTGATAACCCTCTAGGTCTTCGGATGGCTTTAAGTGAACCAGAATAATAATTTGATTTTGGCTTCAGTTGAATTATTTGACAAATTGAATTCACCATTTTCAGTAAATGCTGCTGTTGAAGAGTTAAATTGATCACAGAGCCAAAAAAAAAGGCATAGCATTTTGAATATTTTGAGTAGACTCTCAGGGATCCAGAGGCATGCTGCTGCTACATTTAATACAAACATACCTCTTTTCAAAGCATATTCAATTGAGCATATTGAGAATCAATAGAATATAAGTTCATTGAATAGGCTTCAAAACAAAAAATGTTTTACAAATATGCACAGCAATTCAAATGTAATTTGCAGAGCATTTTACCAAGATGCAAAGGTTTTAGTCTTTCTGTTTTATAGTTAAGACTTACACATATCATTGTTAATACTGAATAAAATCCTGACAGAAAACCATATTCTGGTGTTTTTTAAAAGGTGTTTCATTCTGGACGTGCTGTTCTTAGCTGATTTTAAGTAAGTAGCAAAACCAGAGAATGCCTTCTACCAATAGAAAATAAAATTGGCACCAGAAATTTTCAGTCTGGCAAAACCTCAAAGGTATTGAATCTCCCTTTATGTTAAAAAACCAAGCAAAGAAAGAAAGAAGCCCCAACAAATCCAGCCAAAACCATCCAAACCACAAGAGGCTGTCTATGCTATCTGATAAAAAACCCACATGTGTGCATTTTAATGTTCCAACTATGATTTGTGCATTGGAATAGCACATAGTGTGTAACTTTCCATGATGTTTGAATTTTCACCTGACAGTGGTACACTCTAGGCACTAGAGGGGATTTTTGATGCTTCTAAATTCCATTGGATGTTCTTGTCAGTCCAGATTTCATTTTTGCTACCTTACAGTCATCCTGTATCTTGAATGGTTTCATCAAAATTACTTCTTTTTCAGAGGAAACATTGGGTTCATCTTAATAGCAGAATTATCATACTTCAACCTCAGTAAATTTGCCTGTCTTAACAATTTGAACCTTAGGATAAAAAGATCTACATAATGGTGGATATTTGCTGTAGAAAAGCAATGCTAGACTGTCAAGTGTGTCAACAAATTATCCTGGAACTAATTCAGCTAAAATTGCTGTGGTTAAGATCAACAATTGGGAAAGTTGATCAAAACAAAATGACTAATGCTGGAAACATAAAATTGGAAGGTGGTTTAACATTTATTTTATATAATGCCCATTTCTACAATCTTAATGGGGAGAGAATTAGAAACAGAATAAATATAGATTTTACTTACAGAAGATGAAAATATCTAAAAATATTTTAAGTAATTAAATGAATAGCACAAACTTGAAAAAATATTCCAGTTTGTTTCAGAGCAACCAAAGTCCAGGTATTCAGCAAAAGAAACTCAGTACCCAAAATTATACTCCAGTGGAATGATTGAACTTATTTGAAGATTTGATCAAAGAAATTAGAAATTAAAAGGTGAATTTTTCATTGGAGGTTTCAGGTGATCAATAGACAGTATTTCTGTAGTGCTTTCTAAATCTGGCTTTTCAGATAAAATCTTGTCAGTAAGCCAAGGGGTTTTCTTGCTGTTTGGGTTCCCAGGAATTTTGTTGAAATTATTTGGTTATAGTTGTCAAATAGAATTGCTGAAGATGCACTAGAAATTGCTGAAGAAACCCTAGAAAAATCCAAACCACAATATTCCTGAAGATACAAAGAACACACTCAGCTAAAGAAGGACTCTTTGCATCAAAGAAAAATAAAAACTCATGTTAAAGTCTCAATGTAAATGAACTGTTCTCATGTAATTATCAGCTAAATTTCATTTGGCAAAACATGGCTGTATGTTTGTATAATCATTGAAATAGGGTTTGGTGTGACTATATCTGAAACTAGAATCACTAGAATTAATTGCACCTGATATTTAGACAATATATTGTAATGCACACAAGCAACTGTTGTTTCCTCTTGACATGTAGTTCATCATCTGCTCTGGCTCTGACCATAATGAAGTCTCCCATCATAAAGTAGCATGGTAACAGCATAAATATAATGTAGTAACAGCATGATTTAACTGCATGAATCAGCAGTGGACTCTTGTGGCTTTCCAAATCCGTGCTGCAACTTTGCTATCTCAACACGGTGTTAGAAAATAAATGAGATAGCTTTAGGCTTGGAATGGTTCCAGTCACCATAAGTAGTCTGACTTTGTGCTTTGCTTGGGCTGCAAGGATGCTATTTCATGCTTCAGTCCTATTTCAGTCTTGCTGAGTGTGTTATCATTTCCCTTGTGGCAACTTGATCACTCACCAATAAGCACCAATAAGCAATAGGTCATGAATGTGGAACTGCAATGAAATAATTTGCCATTTTATTACCTTTATTTATGTTTACTTTTCAGAAAGAAATTAAAATTATTTTGGATATTTTTAGCTATTTGGATAGTTTTGGATATTTATTTTTGCCTCTATGTAGATTTCGAATACTCAATCAATTTTTGTTAATATATCTACATGGGTATCAGAACTCTTCCTATTGATGGGCTTGTTCACTTTACCAGTAGGCTATCAAAACTTTTCCTAATTTTCAGGAAGACTGTAAATAAGGAAACTCCAACATATCAGGGGATAATACTGTAATGAGACTGGTTTTCCAGTGACCACAGTGTGTCCAGCTAACAATAATAATGAGTTATTAATATTGTCTGCAAAAAGAGCTTTATGTTTGTTTTCCTTTATGGATTTTAATGGAAATCTTGTAACATGTAAGTGCTTCCTGTATGTGTGGCACTTTTTGTTTATCTATCTCAGAAGGCATCGTGGGAAGAAAATACTAAGTTTAGGAAGATAAGAAAGATACAGTTTTGATTATAAGAATTAAATTCTATTATCTTTATTTATTATCTGTCTAATAGTAATTATTTATTACTATTTACTTAGCCAGTTTTCTTACTATCAGTTAAACAAATGAAACATTTTCCCCCCATGTCATTCTTAGCAGCTTTATTTCTGTCTTTAACTCTGAAAAATGAATCTACATTGGTGGATGCAAATGTGCAATATAATAATTTCATACTGTGGTCTATTTTATTCTGTACACTTTAACAGCATTTAACAGTATCAACAAAAATATAATACAATGTCCTACTAGGAAGACTAAAAAAACCCTTTTTTTGTTAATCATCTTCAAGAGGAGGCTAGTGAGTGTCTGTGGGAGTCAATGTGAGGCTATTCAGCATTCCCACTAACAAAATAGCTGATAAAAGAAATCTGCAGATGACATAGATTTACTATTCTGAGGAAGTGAGGAGAGCAGAGCAGTTGCATAAACAAATCTTGAATCACTTGTTTAGTTGAACTCTTCAGGTGAGCTGTATTTTGATACAGTCAAATGAAAAAAAATTGCAAATGAAGGAAAATTAGAATAGGTCACACCTCCGGAGTGTGAGACTGTACCCTGTGACGTGTGGCTCCAAAAGAGATCTGTGGGGTGGGCAATGCCTATATCTCTCCTAATGAGCTCCCAGAATGATGCTGTGACACATGGCAGTGATTGCATCCTTGAATTAATGAACCGAAGAGCTTGTTTTGCTTTTTGTGGTTATCTTTCTTTTTCAATATTGCATCCAGTCCTGATGTCTTAGGTCAAAGACAGAGAGGGCTCAGAGAGCATGACTGAAGTATTTGACATACTTAATTTGTCAAAAAGAAAACCAATAGGTGAATTGATTCATATATGAGAAATTAGATATGGAAAAAAACCCCAAGATATTAACTAATAATGAATTTCTGTAGCTCTTAAAGATTTCATATTGGTGTTTTTCCTGAAATTTTAAAAACACCAATAAACCTATGTTTAGGTTTAGTTCCTATTATCCACTCAGGAGGTCAGACCAGGATAAGTAATGATCTTCTCTGGCAGTATCATCTATGATGCCAGGAACCAGCCCCAAATTTATATTGTGTGCCTGTCAAGTAATACTCCCACTGACATACATGGTTGTTATCAAGTGTAGGTACAAAAAGCTCTCACAGCTCTCTGAAGCTCTCACAGTTGTTGAAACAGTTAGATAATGAACTGGCCTTAGAGTATAATTTTGAAATGTCAGTCACCATTTCTAAAACACGTATAATGTTTTTGTCCTCAAACAAATGCCTTCTAAACATTTTGGAATCTAGTAATTTTTAGTTATCTTTACCAACTGAGAGCACACAGTGTTAGAACCAAATTGCAGTGGTAAATAAGTCTAAAATTGTGATTCTCTGTAAAGCCTAGTTGCAGAGGAAAGGCACTATTTTGGTTAAAAAAGGGTTCAATAGTTGTCAAGTAATCACTGTTTTTTTCTTATTGTTTTTAATTTTTGTCACCATATCCAGTACATTATTGAACTCTAGAAGCAAGCTGATTTTGTTCTGCCTCTAAGTTGTGTCCCTCCTTGTTCTGGAATGCTACATGAAATAAAAAAGAAGGATATGTATATTTTCTGTTCAGACCTCTACGCCTCTAAGGATGCTGGGACTAAATTCCTTAGGGGTTGAGCAGTGTGGTTTGGAGGCTGGGATACAGAACTGGGATCCCCTTCATATGCACATGTTGGCAAGAGTTATGTTTGGTCTGATTCCTGCTATAGGAAAGGAAAGATGTGATGTTAGGTGTGTATAATCTCAAGAGATTTCCAGTAAGCCTTGTTTTATGGCTTCTACTTCACGGTGCTGCTGTTGCTGTCCAAGTTTTAAATCAAATCTTCCACACAATGAAAATCTGATTTTACTGTCCTCTAAGTTTCTAGAAAAAGCACTTTCTGATTCCTGTAAAAGATATTTCTCTCACCAACCAAGGTTTTTATTTATTTTCAGTAAATACCACAAAGGGATTTGTGCATTTTCTCCATTTCAATATAAAAAGGATTTTTCTTGAACAAAGGAAGAACGCCTGTTCATCCTGAGCAACTAAGTGACCTGCTAAACTAAATGCACTGGCAGGACTTCCATTTAGTTAGTAATTCACAGCTGTCACTGGAGACATCTCTCTACAAAGAAAACTGTTTTCTTTCCATGTTTATTTGTTCAGCAGAACCTGCTGCATAACAATGTCAATTATTGGCCTTATCAGTGTGTAACCCTGGAGGAGACTAAAATCACAGGAGCCTGTACACTTGATAACCAAACTCAATCAAAACTACTGATAAGAGAACAAAGAGAAACCAGGAGCTTTTGGAGTATGAGCTGAGTAATAGGATGAAGTGACATATGCCTTTCTTTGAGACAAGAAGATGGAAGAGGATTAATTTTCTTTCTTTCTTTCAATTTTCTGTTCTCTCCTATGGTTTCCTACATGCTAGTGCATGTAGATTTTGCTGTCTTACAACAAAATTGTCTCTTTGCAACTGCAAGACAGTAAAAATAACAAGAACTGAATTGCCTATTGTTTTGTCATCCTTGTGAAGAAATCAGAATTAGATTTTTTCCAGAAATGTCATTATGGCAGATTTACTATTACTATCATAGCCTCCTGGTTAGATCTTTCAGCTGCCATAAAGAGGAAAGTCTTTGCACAACTTGTTTGCACTCTGTAGTGGTTTTTTTTGCATTAGATATCCCTTTTCAAATATACTAAGAGCTCTCATTTATCCCATCTTAATTAGTTTTCCTCACAGTAGCATTTGCTTGCTGTTAGCTGAATGAATAGCAATGGTTCCATCCAGTCCTTGGGAGATAATTCAGTAAAGCTTTGTGTTAATTCTTTTTCCTCACAATTCTCACACATTTTGCTTAGTTTCAGATGCTATCCCCATAGGTTAGCAGGTTAAAAGGGGGCATCTGAAATCCTTGATAGCTGTTGTTCTCTACCACCTCCTTTCTTAAATATTGCTACCTCTGAGAAAAGATGACAGAGCATGGCACGGAACTGCTATGGCAGTGCCAGCTTGCAGGCAAGCCTATTAAAGCAACCCGAAATTGCCAGCAGCAATATACCTCTGAAAATTATATTTCATGTAGCCGACGTCTTTATTCTCTTCTGTGAGAAAAGGTCACATCTTCCAAGCTGTGCTATAGTTTCCTTTCTAGGAGATTATTGTGATAAATACAGGAATTCCTCCTCTCATCTGCCTGCTAAAGAAGCAGAAGTAGATGAGAGATACGTCGCTGTTGGTGACCAGCCCATCAAACCTGTTATACCACACAATGCATCACTGAAATGTTTATCCATTAGAGCTGTTAGTATCTTTTTTGCCAGAATCTGAAACACTTTTTGGTCATGTTTATTTATTTAAACAAAATGACATTTTTTTTTTTTCACAAGATATGGTTTTGTAAAAGAAATAATGGTTTCACAAGTCCAGTTATCCAAAGAAAATGAATTTATATATAATGTTGTCCTTGAAACCCATTTGGTTTATTTGTGGTTTTGACCCTTTTGGATCTTTCAGATAGATTTTTTTGAGGCTTTTCTTTGAATCTCTGAAGGCCACAACCTTCTTATTAATGTAATTGGAATTTTTACAAAACCAAGTGGGTGTAAGAATGCAACACCTGGGAGAAATACAGCAAAATATTACTCATATTCAGTGTATGTAATACTGGTTGTCACAGGTTAAAATAATGATTATAAAAACAGTGTTTGTCTCTCCATATTTATTCTCTGTAGTTTTAATAATATTTCTCCTTACATAGTAGGAAATTGAGGACTTTGACCTATTTGATGACCATTCTGGAGCTGCTGTGCAATTGTCAGAGTGTTCCTTGGCCAAACTACTCTTTGGGTATTGATACAATGACAGAAGCCACTGCTTTCAATGTGCAGATTCTTTTAAAGTTTGGGTATAAACTTCTTTATTTCCTTACGTGTGTGGACCAGGATTGCCAAGAAGAGGTAGTCATGGCCTAAGAGCTTTCAGGATGTTCATCTTGGAAATCTTAAAAAATGAGCAATCAGAAAAGATTTACCTAGCTCATTGTCACCCACTGTACTGAAAAGACATTCAGTTCTCTCATGTTTGTGTCTGGAGGCTGTTCTTCTGTACTTAAGTAAAGAATAAACCCTGCATTCAGCTGTTGGTTTACAAACACATATTTTTCATGAAAGTTGAGGCATTTATCGTCTTATATAGAACTTTGATCTCGAATTCTGACTGGCCAAAGTTGAGTTGTAGATACCTATTTTTATCAGTATAGTGATGTGTAAGAATGGCAATTAAATATTATATTGAAATTGTGATAGTATTTTAATTGTCTGAGAAGTTCAGGGCCTTAGGATATTTGTACGTACCTTAGGGCTTCCAAGTACTCCATTTAGATTTATTATTTTTCCCTGGTTCCAGTAATATATTCTTTGTTTTGAAAAACTGCATTTCTCTGGGACTTGCATGAGAATTATGTATTTGGGTTTTATGTAATTTCTTTAAAATTGTGTTTAACAAGAGTAGACTGGGAAATGAAGAACTGACCTTAGCAGAGAGTACTAGAAGAATGTTGCTTGTTTAACCTGGTGAAGCACAGCTTGATAGAGAATATGATCATCTTCTAGAATGCCTTTGGATTGCTTTATAAAAGGGTAAAGATTTAAGTCATAATGTAATTTTGGTGAAAGATCAAAAATATATAAATTATTTCACTTTGATTTATAAACCATTAGATAAAGTGAAGCATCTTATATGTGAACTATCAGGGGATAAAGAGCAGCATATATTTTCTAACAAAGCTTGATAAATTTATGTCAGTGTGGTACAGGAAGATTAATCCTGGTTCGGGATTTTTCTTGTCCCCAAACAAACTGGAGGTGTCTTGAGCACAGTTTCAGTTGTTACTCATGTTTCTCATGTAGTATTTATTGGTTTAGGATATTTTAATTCTTTAGCTTATAGTGTACAATTGGATTACATTATGTTAATTTGAATTGATGCTTTAGTCTACTGTCTATGGATGCACTTTCGGAATTTCTCTCATATATTTTTTTCTTAAGGCATCAAGGAATGGGATTGTTGTTTTTGTACATCAGGAAAACTTATGCAGCTTGGGTGATCCTCTGTCTTGTGTTCTTGTGCCTGCGTGCTGTGCTCACCAAGGGAGCTTAATTGATTTCTTAATTTGAACAGTGGCATTTTCCTCAGAGATGAAGGGATTTTCAGATTACTTCTTATTGATTTTTGTGAGGCTTCTCAAGTTAACTGGGAAATTTTCAGTTATCAGATGGGGCAGGTTGTTTCCTTTAACTGTGATATCTTCATGAAGGTTTCTTCCACTGCCAAGTCATTGGTTCTCTGTACTGCTGTCTTTAAGTCTCTTTGCACAAATGCTTTATGGGCTTTGACATGGCAAGTGGGGAATGATTGTTTGTTATTCAGAACAGAACACCAAAATGTGGCTTCATTTGGCAGTGATTGAGCAATGTAATGGAAATGGCCTTTCAGTCCTATATCACCAAGGATACTGAAAATATTCCACTTGAACTGTATTTAGGACTACTTGTTTTACTTCTAAAAATACACTAGTTTAAGTAGGCTCTGCACTGTGACATATTTATTGGATGTAAAAGTTACATATCTCAGGCAGTGCTTCTTAAGTTATAGAAAACAGGTAATTTTGCATCAGCCATCCTTAATATATGTTTTCTCTAAAGCAAGATGAGATTTTACTCAGAACAATTTACAGCATTTTGTCAAAGCATAATAAT
Source organism: Phylloscopus whistleri (assembly GCA_017589585.1). Taxonomy (NCBI): domain Eukaryota; kingdom Metazoa; phylum Chordata; class Aves; order Passeriformes; family Phylloscopidae; genus Phylloscopus; species Phylloscopus whistleri. The sequence goes on from JADMLD010000722.1 coordinate 376,530, forward strand.
TAGTTTAGGTTAGAAATACACACAATTCTGATACACTTTTTTCCTGTGCTTCATTATATTCAGTTGGTATTTTATGATTTTCTTTCTTCTTTTTTTTTTTTTTTTTTTTTGGCTGAGCTTTCAGCTATTCATACTACAGTGTTAAAATCTAAGTTGTTGTAGATAAGGAAATGAAATGTGTGTGAATTTCTAGCTGTAGAATTGTCCCTCTTAAAATGCATTGCCAAATTATGGTCAGGAAAACCAAACCAAGAAGAGTGGTTAGCATATGGGCTTCATAGAGAGGCAGAATTGTAAATTTTCTCTTGGAATCATATATAGAAATATTTAGATCTTGCTTGATTACAGAAAAAATAGATAGAGTGTAGTAACTTACTGGTAAGTCATTTCAGAAATTAAATTTTGCCATAATTGCTGCAGCCTTAATTGGTACAGTACATTCTATATTTGGATGGATTTTGTTTGCATTTTCTTTTTATAGAATGACAACTGATCTTCATGCCTTTTTATACTCTGGATATTTGCATCTGTTCTCCTTTATTTGTTGTGTTTGGGATGGAACCAGTGGTAAATTATATACTTGGGCTTTTTATTATTTACTTGTTATGATTTGTATTTTGGTACATAAGAAGTACACATATCTCCAAATACCATCCATGTAACAATATTTCATAAAACAATATGGCAAAAATTATAATCAGAGTGGTTCAGGGCTGTTGTGTTCTGAGCTCTAGCAATTGGAACTGTCAGCAGTTGGAACTGCTCTATCAATTGTGAAACTTTCCTGGATAAAGTGTGAAGCTTCCTGAAATGCTCAGTTTCCATGTGAGATATGTAAAAGGGAAGTTCTGTTTTCTCTAATTTAAATGTGAGAAAGAACCTAGGACTGTTTTTGTTTGACTGTCAAATCTAAGTTTGAATTTAAATCAGTGTTTGAGTATCATAGAATCATAGAAAGTTTTGGGATGGTAGGCACCTTAAATTGTTTAGGTTCTGTGGCAATGCTTACTTTGATTCCTTAACCTTGTCTTACAAACTTGAGATAATAACGTGGGTAGTAAGTTTAGCTGAGAAAAAGATCTAGCATGCAAATTGGATTCTTGTTTTAGGCTTGGTGATTACTTGTGAGTTTGGTTTTTATTTGAGACCAAGGTAACAAGACTACCTGTAATACCACCTGAGATGTGGTCCTTTAATGTACTTTTTAAACAATACTCTTGGAAATGAAGATATAAATCTTCTCTTCAGCTAAGTGAGCTGAAGCTAAGTACAGCTTCTCTGACATAGTCCTTTAGAACCACATATTTTATGATTAGCAATTAAGGTTGCTAATGACTTGTGTAAGAGATCCATACTGGATGAAACAGGACTTTAATTGCTTGTTTAGTATGCTGAGTCCTGGAATCTTTTTCAGTAGTCATGAAAAGGAAAACATGAAAGGGAAATGATAAAACCATCAACTTTCCACAAGCTTTCATTTTCAGGATGTTAAGGTGTGTTTCTATGAAGTTCTTATTAGGAATATGAAATTAATTATAAGAATAGCCTACTTCTTTATGTTTTCATAAGATTAATGACAGATTGATCAGTTGAAATGAAGAATTAAAATGTATATTTGAATCAAAGAATATATATATTTATGTATATATATATATACTATATTTGAATAAAAGGATAAAAAAATATATACTTGTTGAGAACCACTGTGTCCTTGAGGTGCTGAATGTAAACTGGTAGCAGAAGAAATTAACCTTTAAAATATTTAGATTTTTAAAAAAATATTCACTTTAAGATGCAACAAGTCTAGTTGGAATTCTGAATAACATTTTTTCTCTGTAGTTAGATTCCTACTGTTCTGAGTTCTGTGTGCTATAGTCTGTTGATTGAGATGTCGTGGTGTGTGAAAAAAGGGTAAAATTAAGATGTATAAAACTGATTGAAAGAATTAATGTTCCTTTCAAGGAATTCTAGGAGCACAATGTAAGTAATGCACAATAAAGGAATGTACAAGAAAAGATCAAATGTAGCACTGAATTTAGGAAGTTCAATGTTACAGTATTTCAGCAAATATTTGAGTCAGGGTTTTTTGACTCTTCTTTCTTTCCTCTAAACTTTCACATTCCAGGTGGAAGTTTTTGAGTGACACTGATTTATGACCAGCCAAGAATATGTCTTAAATCTTTCAGACTGTGTTGAGTGCAGACTTCAATGCTCCTACCATTTAGATAAACCACTGTTGCCCCATCTTGTGCTTACCAAAATTTTGGTTTGTCCATAGTCTTTGAAGTTACAGGAACAAGGAAGGTATTTTTGCATCCAGGATCCAAAAGGGACTATTTTGTGCTACCTCAGGCATTACTGCCACGTGCTTTCCATGCCTAGGAAGCAGGACAGGCACTCAGCTGTACCACTGAAGGATCTGGATCCACTTACGCCTCTTAACCCGCATCTGCAGCAAATATTTCTTAAGCTGCACTAGGTGACCTACTATTCCTACTATCTCTTTAATACTAAATTTTGAAAGCTTAGTATTCTCAATTCCAGCTGGGCCCAACAGGAAAGAAATGTTTTCTCTGACTCCAAGACATAGGTAATTAATAAGATGCACAGCACTCCAGAAACAGAGCTCATTATTTGCAACTCTGTGTAGCAGGTTAGGACATCTGGAGAAGTAAGAAGTGGCAGCAGCATAGGGAATATTGCTGAGCATTTTTCAAGAAACTACCCAGGAAAGAAAAGAGAACTTGTCTCAGAGCTAGATCTGTATTCATTTGGTGCACTATCATATCAACAGCAAGGGGCAGAGAGAAGGGAGAGGGAGCAGCACTAAGGCAGCTGAACAAGGTCACCCAGGCTCTGCAGTGTGTGCTGGACCTGTGCTTTCATGTCACCAGCCAGTGCAGTTACTGCTTTGATAGCAGGCTGGAGGGGGAGGATTTGTAGTGAGCTTGGCTGAGTCCCAAAGCAGCAGGTATCCTTCATCCTAAATATCTGGGCAGAGGATTAGAGGTTAACATGGCACAGCACCGTGCCAGCCTGGTCACTGCAGCTCTTAGTGGGTGTGAGGCACCTGTCTGTCTGCTCCACAGTGCAGGGAAAGGAACCAAGGCCACGGAGGGGATGCCCACTTGGCACTAGCCATCCTTTCCTTTCACACTTGACGGTCCCAAATGCAATCAAGTGAAAAGGAATGTTGTAAAGGAAATGGGAATTAAACAATCCCTATATTAAGGATTTTTTTCGCCTGTAAAGTGGTTACATCTGGTTGCAAACAAGTACATGAATCATTGTCCAGCTCTATCTCTGGTCCAACATTATGCAATTTCCCATAAAACCATAAAACCATTTAGATTTCTTTTAATACATGCATAGGGTTTATTTCTCTTTTCTATTATTTAAAAAGATAAATGAGAATTTTTTTCCCCTGGCAATAATTTCCTCCTTAGGTTGTCTCAATAATTACTCTAAATAAATTTTAGTAGAATTTCTCTTCATTAGTTCTTTAAAAGTAGGTGCTATGTTCTGGGATTTCAAGCACAACTTTGGAAAGTACAAATAACTCTCATAAAGGGGCCATTTAATCAAATTGCCAGCATAAATTTTGCAGTGTTTTATATGTGTTCGCAATGTGTAATCCATACAGCTCTTACTAAAATTATAGTTGTTAGCATTTTCTTACCAAATCATTGAAGATTATATATAAATTTAATTTACCTTTAAGTTGCTTATATACAGTCCTTAAGTATAATATTGTAAAGTTTATGATCATAAAATTTAGTAAGATTGTAGGTTCTGTCTATCAGTGTAAAATAGAGCTGTGGTAGACCAGGAGTGCTCAGACAGTAATTACATTGCAGTTAACAGCAGGAAGGATTAACAACTCTCATAGAACAGTACTGCATTTTAGGAGTGCCTTTATTTGTTAAATTAATAGCTCGGTTCTCAGTTTTGACACTAAAAACTAACTCTGGTAATGTCCTCAGTACATTCAAGTTTGCTTTTAACTTTAGTTACTGCCATTTTATATTATCTAAAGTGGAAACACTATTGCTGGTTTTTATATCATGTTAAGTTTCTTCTATTAAAAAAAAAAATCCCTTGCAATTGAACTTTGTCAATAATTCACACAGACAAAAACTCTGGATTTTCAAAGTAAATATATTGCTTTGATTAGGACAGAAGAGACCTTAGTGTTCTACTCATTAGAATAACATTTTTATGTTTTATAAACTATCAACATGTTATTTTTTCTGTAATTGGTTTGGATGTTCCTTCCTTCAAGATCTACATATGGAGTCAGAGTAGGGGTGATAATAAATAGCATAACAACTACAGGTAGCCATTGCCAAATAACCAGTATTATTGGCCAATCTTAAGATAAAAATTGTATTTCTAACAGGATTATAGCAGATGTTGACTGTAAGGAGATTTGGTAATGAACCAAATTCCAAAATATGATAAAATTTGCTTTCTTTGCTCTGGGTTTGGGATTTTTAAAGATTGTTTTAATATGCTGAGGTTTCACTGGGTTAAAAGAGAGAGGCTGATAACTTTGTAATAATTATTACAAATATATTATATGAAGCTTTATTAATATTCAGTTTTGATTTAGTCTGCAAGGAGCAGACCTTGACCTTTTTGATTTTAGAGGAAAGTGAGGAATAAAGGCTTTGGAAATTACCTTTTTGAGCTATTTGGTAGCCTGGTATTTTATTTTAGATATGTGTATTGGATCTTCTGGGATAACATTTTTTTTCCCTCAAGAATAATTTTGTGTCTGACAACAGGCATTGCTTAACCTGCAGTATTACTCTTACCTTTGTGGTGTGTAAAACATAGACCTCATACTTTTACTCTTCATACATCAGAGGTGCTTTTATACCACACTTCCAGCATGTTTACCACTCTCGTCTTGACTAAAAGGTGAAGAGAATAGTTCTAGCATACATGTTAATTAACTGAGAAAAATTACATTTTGAAAGTACATTTGCTTTAAAATTGCACTCTATCTAGCTGCTTTTAAGTGTTTAAAAAGACTTCATATTATAGTAGCATAGTTGGACATGCTATATATAAAGTGTTTTAGCATATTTTACAAACACACATATGTAAAGTATCATGTAAATCCAAATGTAGTTAAAGTTGTGGAAATACGATGAGTGGAATTCCATAAAAGATCAGGTTTTCGTTTGGTAACAAAAATGTTGAATTTCAAATGTACTGAAGAATTATTTCAGAATTGTGGGTTAAATACGTCAGTGTAAAACAGAAATCTCTTTAATAAGAGGCTAATATATAGTTTATATTCAGATCTTTTGCCATACTTAAAAGTCAGTTTGATTTATTGATTTGTAATTAATTCATAGTCTGACCCTGCTGCACCAGTCCCCTATATCCTTTAATTACAAATGAAAAATACATACTTGTCAGGAAACATACCTTTATTGTATCTTGAAATAGTCCAAAGGGGTAAATGCTTATCTTTTTTTGTTGTTGCACTTTAGGATTTCTTTTCTATTTAAGCCCATATCCTTTAAAATATAAAACACTGGAAAATTTCACTGTGGAAGGGAAGTCCACAGTGCAAATTGCTGCTGCAAGCCAGGCTAGCATCGGGGCTTGAGCAGCCTGTTCAGGGTGTGCCAGGCGAGCTGTGAAAATCCCAGAGGACAGATTTATAGTTTCCCTGGCAAGCTGCTCAAGCACCCTCATTGCAAAGGATTGTTTTCTTATGACAAGTTAGCTTCATATGACAAGTTAGCTTCAGCTTGTTACTATTGCCTCTTGGTGCTTCTTTTCTTCTTTCCAGCCCTCTCTCTGTAGAACTGCTCTCAGATCCTGCCTCAGCCTTCTCTTCTCCCTGCTAAAAAATGCCAGTTTTCTCACATTGCCCCGGCTAACATCAGCTGCAGCCCCCTAACTATGGTAGTAACACTGTAACTAAAATCTCTTCACTTTTTCTGCTAGATGAAGGGCAGGAGCAAATACAAGTGGTGCCTTGATCTTCCTCTGCTTGGCTGGCCAGGAGGGAGGGAAGATGGAGATGCCTTTCGTGGTGTGGCATGAGAGGGCAGGCACCACAAATAGACAGAGCTGAAGCTGTGCTGGCAGGCTGGGCCCTGCAGATGGGCCCCAGTTCAAGGCATTAATATAACTGCTCCTCTCACTAAGAGCCCAGGAAACCAGGGCACTTTATTGGCCAAATTCAAAGGACATAATTTTGAGCATATTTTTTGTTGATACAGCCAAAATACAAACAAACATTGGACTGGGATTTTAGAAACCCCAGCTCTGATGATGATCTACTGGCTGCCCTGATTCTTCAGCCAGGTGTCATCACAATACCATTTAAATTAAGCAGAAAGCAAAACTCTTCCGGGAATATTTTACAAATATTGATTTTTAGACTCAGTTTTCTTCTGAAATAGACCAGGCAGTTTATCACCTACAAGTTTTTAATGGGAAATATTAATTCACATTATGATTCATCATATTTCAAAAAGTTCCTCATATTTTAATACTGTTGTGGATAGAAAAATGAATCTAAGAAGTTAGTATGCATGGCTTATTTGTACATGCTGCTTAGTAGTTCCTGTTTATCTGCTGGCAAAAAAAAAAAAAAAGAATGATAATTAAAAATAAATTAGTAAGCTTGAGTCACTTGTAGTAATTCTTGCTCTTTTTCTTTTTTACTTGTCATGTGGTCTTGTAAATACTAAGTAGTGTGTTTGTACAATTCTTCAAATACAAAGACTTTATTTGGGGGTTTTTGATTGTTTCTTTATAGTAGTTTCCTTATTTCCAAAGAATTCTCAATATGCAGCAATAAAGGCAGCATGATTTTCTTCAGCAGTTAAAGAAAAATAAAATTTTCTTATTTAAAGAAAATAACGTTTTCCTTAGTAAGGTTTTTGGCAACTTTTGCTTTATTTTTAAAAAGATGTAAGCTTTATTTCTATCTGAGCAAGTTTTGAAGCTCTGTAATTGATCACAGGAAGATAAGCCTTATCTTTGGACAGTCACACAAGTAGTATGTCTTTGGCCAGTTACTTTACTTGGATTTATAAACATATTCACTAGTCAGTATCAGTCTTAGACTTTGGTCTTTTCCCTTGGTAACAGTGGCAAAATGCCCACTCAGACAGCAGTGGACTTGGACAGTCAATGCATTACTCTGTCATTTATTTATATATTTAATTCAGGTGAAAATTATTATCAAATTTGAAATTAATGGTAGAAATATTAAACTAGTTCATCACTAACAGTCCTATTTCAGGTTTGAGCTATATGTTAAATTTCATATAGCATGGATATCGAAGCTGTAGTCTTTGGATGTTCCAAAGACCAAAAGAAAACCAAAACACTGCTCCAGCAATATAAATCATTTGCACCAGTTTGCACCAGAAGTCTGACCTAGAAAAGTATTGAGACTACAAATGGTAAAGGAGGTAATTTCACAAAGCTCACTGAATTAATTGCTGTGTCTTAGGGCTGCTTGAAAGTTACTTTTGTAAAAGGAGAAAAGAACTTTCATGGAGTTAGGCATTTATGATCCCTCCACACAACCCTCCTACACTCTACTGCTAATTTATTAATTACAGTTATCAGCATAACTGTCAAATAAGTACCTAGAAAATTTTTAAAAAGAGTGGGATTTTGACAATTGTACAATACTTTATTAAAAATGTGTTCTTTCAAGTGTAATAGAGATATTCTCATGCTAACTCTGTTGCATTACTACTTATTATTCATAATTAAATATACAGTACTGCTCAACTTCTATCCTTTCTCTTTTCATATTACAAGAACCACTATAGCAAGACCATGAAATAGATGAAGTCAAAATAATTTTCTCACAAACACAAAGAAATTATTTAATGTTCGTTTCTGCTCCTGGCTGTTTCCTAAAATCACTGAATCCTTGCTAAAGGCTTCTACAGACATCTTCTATGAAAGCAGGTGGAGAGGAGGGAGAAGGGGGAACAAGGAAAAAAAGAGTCTTATGAAGAAGAATAATTTCCCTGGGTACTTATACATGATACTGCAGGATTCTGATTTATAATAAGATAATGGCTGTGGTTTTAACTGCATTCCTGTTCATTTATTTCTGATCTTTAGAATAAACCTTAACAGACATACACAAAAATATACACATCCTCACAATACATATGCATGTATACAAATGTGCACAAATTGTCTGCATTTTTTCTGCAAAAATAGAGCACCTAGAAGATACAAGCAGGCTTAACAACTTTGCTTAATCCTAAGATTGCCTTATACCTCCCATCATAAAAATCCACATTTCATTTTGTTGTGATTCATCCAAAACTTCCCTTTTGCTGTTTTGCCACAGTTTATCAAAACAATTAAAAGCATGAGGCAAGTGATCTGCTCTATCAAAATTTTTAAACATGAACTTCAAATTTGGCTTCATTTGAGGGTTTCTGACCTTATGGGTCACCAGTTTTCTTTCTTTAAAGAGCAAACTAACTTCCTGAGTTTAGTCAAATTATGAGCCTTATAAAAATTGTCATTTGCATGAAGTCAGGAGACAATTTGTGGTAGCTGATCTTCCTGGAGTCCTCTCAGAGCTGGCAGGTTTCAGCCTACAGATGAGGATTTGAGGCTTTGTGCTGCTGAGGGTCGTGGTGGATTTTGATGCATGTTCATCAGAAGTGAACATAGAGGCACTGTGTCCCAGTGAGCTCCTTGTTACCTCTGTTTCTGGGCTTGAGCTTCTTGGAAGTGAATTTTGCCTAAACCTAATATGAGAGACAGGAAAAGCTGACCCAAAGGAAAATGTTTTGGGATCAGAAACCAGCAGGGAGTGGGAAACCTGGGCTCAGAATCAAGGTGGGAGTTGACTGCAACTGACTGAAATAATAATTTATTTCATAATTCTTCATGTATAAATAGAGAAGTGGCTTATCTTTGCATTGGTGTGGGAGAATCCCAGACTTAGGGATTCTCTCTAATAATCCATAATTTTGAAAATGTATCTAATTGTATAACTTCATTCCCTGGAGCATAAAAATAATTTGGATAGGCAACAACACAGATTATTTTTCTCAAAAAATTATCTAGCAAATAACCATATTTCAGCTACAATTAATAGCAGGTTTCTGAAGTGAAAGGTTGAATAGCAAATATCTATGTAAAAATCTCTAAAACTAATTGTATCTCAGGTTTGTTTGAGATACAGAGGTGCTACATGAGTGGTTGCTTATAAATGATCATTGTATAAGTAATACATAGTTATTACACTGCTATTTGAAAAAAAATATATTTACTTTTTTTTTTTTTTTTCTTTTCAATTAGGAGTTACTGATATTTTTACAGAATTTGCCCACAGTACACTGGGGAAATGAAGACATCAGTGTACTCCTAGCAGAGGCCTACAGACTGAAGTTTGCATTTGCAGATGCCCCCAATCACTACAAGAAGTGAATATAAGAAGACAGAAATCATCAGAACCAATGTGTTCTGCAGTATTATGGCATCTGTTGTTCTGGTTATGCTTTCAGCTCATTGCTTGTTCATTTGAAGTAAGATGACCATTAAAATTCTGTTAGAATTTGCAGAATGAGAACAGAATACCAAAGAAGTGGACAAAGCAGGATATCAAGCACTGAATGAACTTAAAAGTGAATTTTTTTGCTCAGCATGAAAAATGAGTTCAGAAGTCTTATAATACAATTTTATTCTTTTTTCCCCTTCTCTAAATAGGAGAATTGTAGTCTGTCTTATTTATGTTGAGCAATTTTTCTGTGTACTTTAGACTTAAAACTACTTATGGAATGATTTTGTCATTACTTCAGTGTCACCTGCCATGACTTTCTCAGCCAGTTTTCAGTGAAATTATCTACTTTGAGTGGCAAAAAAGAACTTTTCCATGATCATGCAGACCATGTGAGACAGCAAGGCCTGTGCTTTGAGGTCTGGTTATAACTCAAAAGACACTGATATTAGCACACCGTCTGTTGTATTTCCATGGAATTTGGTTAGAATACTCCCATAATATAAAAATATAGAAGGTCGTAATGGAAATTGGTGGCATTTTTCTAAACATTATTCAGTCTTGAAGGATGCTATAGAAGCTTTTTAGCCATAAAAAGGAGTTACTTAATGCTGAAGGCTCATCTATTACACTGAAATAAATCCCTCTCAATACATTTTGGAATGCTTTAAAATAGTGAATTAAACAGGAGGCATGGTCTTGTCAAAGTAATTAAAGTTTCTCTTTTAAGGCCTTGCAATTTTTCAGCATGAAAGTTCACTTTTAAGAAATGTATTAAAAAGCTTGGTTTACAAAGCAAGATATATTTTTGTCTCAGTTGTTGCCTTATTCTCCATTTCTAGCGAGTTAGAAAAGGAAAATTAATATATCTTTCCAAAGCTTTTTTGTTAAATAATTTAATATCTTTTTTTCCTGATTATTCAGAGGAAGAGAGCTAGCTCCCAATAACAATAACAGTAACTATATATTCAGATTGCTCATGGGTCATTGGCAGAACAAAAGTCCTCTGTGAGCTTATAAACTAAAATTAATATTTCTTCATATAACCATGTGATACTGAATAATTTCTTAAAACTTACATCATTTAAGTGCACTATTTTTTTTTAATAAATATTTTCTGATAAGAATTCTAATTTGCTCTTTTGGATGTAAATCACTCATATTAATTTGTGCCTACCATACCCATAAAGGTTATGAAGTGTGGGAGTTGCAATAAGCAATACACATAAAAGTTCAGATTTACTGTTCCTCAGTTTGGTTCTTGAGTTGCAGTGTTGCACAAAAAGTGTAGTGCACTTTTAAGTTTAGGAAATGAAAAACCTTCAAGAGATTTTCTCTTATGACTTGTTATTGGAAGATTATTTTCAACTTCTTAAAAATATGTAGATACATATTGAAGAGAGCTTTCTAAATGTGTCAGTTACATTACTTGCTTTAGGGGCCTTAGTTCTTCACACAGACTTTGTAATAATTAGGTGTTTCAGGGTAAATAAAGTAAAATACATTTTTACCAACGCGTGATTATGAGACCTTGTGTATTTTAAAAGTATATGAAATCTTTGGTAGAAGATAAAAAAGAGAATTATTTCAGAAGCCAGAGTGTTTGGCAACTAGGATGCATTTCTTTTCCCCTGGTGTCAGCCGGGTGTTTCAGTTGTGATGGATACAGGGTCAGGCCTCCCCGATGGCTGCATTTGTGCCTGGAATGTGTAGTGGATCTGTGCTTCTTACATGTCTGTGTACTGCTTTCTGTAACTTCAGTTCGTGGTCTAATGTATCAAAATTTATGTTTACAGAGAATGTCATATTGTGCCTAACAGTGTCTACCAATAACAGAATAAAAGAAACATGAAATCTATGACCATTTGCTTTAAACTTGGTAACTGCAATCATTTGTTAATAGAAATGCATATTATTGTAATGAGAGAAGATAAAACAGCATTAACTGTTGTAAGGGTTTTCTATAATTAACTTTTTTCTATTAAGACATTATTTAGGTAGTTACATGTAACATGGAAAGTTGACCCAAAGTTGTCTGCTGTGTCAGATGCTCCTGCATAACATTTCTGGGACTGGATATATGAAATTTCCTTCATTGGGTCCACATAACTTGTCTACCATGTCTTCCAAATTCAACAGGTACCTCTTACTTCCCTTGGAAGGAAGTATTACCATTAGAGGTCACATTTACTATTGTGTCTGTGTCAGAAGTTGAATATTGTACTTGAGCACATTGCTTTTTAAGGCTAGTGGGAAGTTTCCTAATACAATACCCATGTTTATTTATGTAGCTATAGACTTTTCTGGAAAATATGATATAGATATATAAATTACATTTATATATCTATACAGGTAGGAGTAGTTCTCAGTAAATAGAAGGCCAACATTTATGTAAAATTTCAAATTTTTATCAAAAGCCCACACATTTAACAATTTTACATCTCAGGTAAAATGTCATTCCAAAAAAAAAAAAAAATTGCATAGAAAAGGAAATAGCATTATCATTATTACATCCCTTGTACTTACTTTTCAAAATTCAAGATTAGTATAAAATTCCTTTGTAATATGTATTTTCTTATGAAGGAGGCATCTTGACACATCACTAGTGAAACCAGGCAGTAATTTCCTAGAACTCATGTGAAATATTGAAATTGCAGTGTCTGAAATGCGTGTTAAATAATTTCTGTAATAAAAGTTTAAACTAGAATGTACAATATAAAAAGATTTATGACTACAGAATTTGAAAAATGTAAATAATTAGTTAACTGTGTAAATACAGTACATGGACTAAGATAGAAATGTAAGTTGAAATCTTATGTAACTCTGTAATATGTTATAAAAAAATAGTTTCATTATTTTTCGGCGCAGTTCCATATGGAAAGGCCTGTTAATTTGTTTTTAATTTCATAACTACAGAATAGAACTACCTGAAGTTCCACTGTATGGTTCTGACAAACATTACCACTGAGGCACTGGTTAAAACTGTAAAACTGGTGAAAGATGAGGAAATAAACACATATTTATGAAGTGCTATTGTGATGGTTTCATCGCATTCTATATTTCATTTGACTGGGAGAATATAAAGCGAAACAGGCTCATCTTTAAATTACAAAGATAGTTTATTTACACACACTGAAAGGATGAAAATAGGAAGGAAAAAAACAAATGGAACCTTCAAAACATCTTTCCCTCCCTCTCCAAGTTTTCACTTTTCTACACTCAACATAAAAAGACATAACCTGCAACCTTAGCCAGTTTACCATTTTAAGATAATCTTTCATCAATTCTTCAGGAAAGGAGTCTTTCTGTTTCAATAGAGACTTTTTTCTACAAGGAGTTCAAAGAACTCAATCCTACCCACTTACAGTATTCTCAATACTGAACACGTGGGCCCTGTACTCAAATATACTGCAACATTGGGGTGTCGCCTTTTAAAGGTGTTTTATCCAAGGCAAAGGGTTTTTCTTCATTAAATCAATTTTCTTCAGTCTATCACACAATACCTTTGCTCAAAAATCTACACATAAAACAATCACCTCCCCAAATTACACATCTTTCCATGGTTTAAAGGAATAACTCAGTTCAGTCTCTATATTCTAGAGAAGTCCAGCTAGAATTTTCAGCCACTCCTCCTCCTGCACTTTAAAAGCTTCTTAACTCTCTTTCTACTGACTTTAGCTCTATGCTGTGTTTCTTTATGGTCTAATCACTGTATTTGTCCTTCGTTCAGGGAAAGGTTGGTGCTCAGAAGAAATCCATTTGCTAGCAGAGAAAGAGTTAAACTTGTCAGGCTTGTCGGGCTGCTCACGTGATCTTGTTGCAGCGAGAACTAAAAAAGTCTGAAGGCCGCGCTGTTCTTTTCGGCCTGAGGGGGGGGGGGGGGGGAAGCATTCTGCAGCTTTCAGGGCTTTTCCTCCCCTTCCCCGCTGCTGCTGCTGTTCCCGGGGGCCACGCCTGGGGGGGGGGGGGAGGGCAATGGTGGAACACTCCTCAGTCCCGGCCCCGGTGACAGAAGCTGCCGCCGGGGCTTCTCTTCCCTTCCCCCGCTGCTGCTGTTCCCGGGGGGCAGGCACAGCCGAACTGCGCTCTCAGGGGGCCCAGGCCGGGCCCGGCCAGGGGCCGCAGCCTGGGCCGAGCCCGGCCAGGCTCTGTGCTGCTCGATGTTACCTGTGATCCAGCCGGAAGCAAAGAGAGAGCTCCTCCCCACACTCTCAGCTTATATAAGTATTACCCAAAAGTCGTAACCTACTTTTGAATGGTCAAACTATCTGCCAATTAAATAAAAATAATTTTTGATTGGACCATTCTTAACCCATGACAGCTATGCAGAGTGGAAAGCTTGCATTTATTGTTTTCTTCCAACACATTGTACCCTGTGCCAGAGCATGGATTGGGAGTGTTTCTGTTTTACAGCCTCAAAAGCCTTTATCACAAGAGGAAATGAGTTAACCTCAGTTCTCAGTTACATTGCTGCCACTCTCTGCCTGTGATCTTGTAGGTCTTACAAGTCAGTAATACAAGCAGGTTCCAAGGGTGTGTCTGTGCATGGACCATGTACATAGAGGGTGCTGAGCATTTTCTGGAAAAAGCAGATGAAGATACATTTGACACCACAGCAGAATTAAACTGAAGAGAAGGTGGAGCAAACCAGGCAAGGTGCACAGAGGAGGCACAGAATTGTGCATGGCTCTGAGGGTGCAGAAGGGGAAACTTCAGCTCATTGTGAGGAAACAGTAAACAGGTAATAGGGTCAATAAGACCTGGAAACTAAGGTGATTTAAGCAGATTATCAGGGAGAGATGTCATATATATATATGTACGTGTATATGTAGCTCAAGTACCTTATGTCAAGAAAGCTGCTGGGAGACTTCCAATAATCCAGTGTGTCTGATGAGAAAATATACAAGGAAGGCAAGGACAATAACTCCTCTCTTAGAACTCCACACCACATTCAGGAGAAAAGACAGGGATGCAGAGGCAGTCTGTTATGTGCTTGAATGACACTGAATTGTAATCATGCTGGCTTCTCATCTTGAATAAAACTTGTGTTTCTTTGCTATAATCCTCTAAAGATCCTGCATAAAATCAGCAATGGGAGATCTTTCAAACTGTTTTTTCAAAAGCAGAACAGATCAAGAAGGTGGAGTAAAAGCCCAAGGGGTCACAAGGTATGTGCGGGTATTTGTTGATTTTCTTGTGCAAAAGGAGCCCTGGAAAACGGATATTCTGGGCAGATGGAGGACTTTCCATAGATATAAATGTGAAGTACAACAAAAAGGACTTTCTGAAAATCTGATCTGTGCTTCAGGTCACTTCCTCCTTGAAAACAGAGTGGAGTGGAAGATAAGTACTTTGTAGGGCATTAAATTCTTTGGAGATCGGAAGAGGAGGTGAGGTGGAAAAGCTCCCAGTCCAGTGATCACTCAGGCAGAATTCTGTGCCACGGGAAAGAACTGCAGCTCAAGTGCTTCTTATCACTATATGATGGAGAGTCAAGTTCCTGAGCAATTTAATTCCAGATCATTTGCATTTTTATAAGTTAAAGCTAAAATCTTGCATCCCATCTAATTCCTTAAGCTTAGTGTAGCTGAGGCAGCACAGGAGAAAATAATTAAATTGCTGTGGCACTATATCAAAGACTCTTAACACTTCAAAGTCTTCTGTGTGGAGCCCATAGGAGGGTCAATGCATGTGCCCGAAATGAGAGGCTGAGAGATGTGGTGCTAGAGAAAGCCTCCCAGAGACAGGTGCTCTGAAAATTGGGCTTTTTCTGGCCACAAGAATTTCCTACAAGCTTCCAAAGGAGAATTAATGTGCATACTACATAGTTGTTTGAACTGGGCTTCCACATGTGTTCTTGTAATCAAGCTTCCACATCAGAGAAAATTAAAGTCTGATACTGCAACCAGTATGGACAGAGGTGCTTGGGAACTCATGCTCCAGGCACAAGCTTAAAAGTCTGAATTACAGTACAGTTATTCATTTTGTTCTTAGTATAGAATCATCTAGAAAGGTAAGTCAGAAATGGCCACAATTTCTAGCAGAAGTGTATTGCAATGTCTGTTGGTCAGACTTTGTTATCAAATCAATCAAGATTTAGTATACAGATTTCTCTGATTTTCCTGTTATGTGTCCTTCAGAACTGAGATCTCGTTTCTCTGAGATCTGGATTTGGGGCTCCAATCCACTTTATTCCAGAAATCTTTTATCCAACCATCATTTACTTGTGCCTTCTCAGAGATCCTCCTCATGGGAAGAAGAGCATTCTGAAATTTAGAGCAATAGAAGAAAAAAAACCCAAACACAACAAAATCAAACAGGGAGAATAGAGGAGTTTTATTCCCATTAATTTCTGAGTTCCAGAAAGGAGAAAACATGCCTCTTGGGATATTTAAACAACTCATCCTTAAAAACAGGATGCAATCTCTCACATAGAGCTTTTTTGAAATTCAGTTTATGTATTTTCATATATTTCCATCTTCCTCCAGAAAGATCTGAGATTTCCAGTGAAAGTTCCTGCTACCAGCCCATTTGATCAATTCTGTTCACTCTTTTAGCAGCAGCAGAAATACAAAATACATAACTGTCATGACAACTCACAGGAGGTAATGAGATAGCCAGGCTTATCAATAGTTAGGTGGTTATCTTGCTCATAAAATCTCATTCAAACAGCAAACAGCCTTGGTAGTTTTTCATCTCTTGTGGTCAAAAAAGAAGTCTGTAATTCCAGCTCAAAGCTGTGCTTGTAGAAGCACTTTCAGACTGTAGCTAACTATAAACTATATATCTGGATAAAGAAATTTATTCCTATACTTATCTCAAGTAAGTAAGATCAAGTAAAAACTTAGTTCCTAAGACATCAACATGTATTTGCTGCAACTGTATAGAATAAATTGCCTCATGCAAATAAATAATTCAGCTTTTGCATGCAGAAATGAATAAAGTTGGCATATCAGTAAAGAAAATTTTCAGTTATATTTTTCCTCAGATATTTTACTATTATTGCATCAGTGAAAAATTCTGTATAAATTTTAAAAAGGAGTACTTTTCTCTCCATCACTGTCATCAAATCCAGGGCATCAGACTTGTTCACTTTCAGGTGAAGCAGCCATCACATTCTCAGTAAAGAAACTTTATGTGAATGTTTTGATGGTAAGGGCCAGCCTGTTGTTGCATGTGCAGTCATCCTCTGGGTTGTAATAGCTATTCCAAATAATTCAAATCATACTGGATAATATTGTCTCTGTTAACTATAAAAGAATAATAATAATAAGTCCATCTGTCCTCATCCAAGGACATCTGTTCGATTTTGAAAACTTGTATTCAGTATGAAAATGCTCTGAAAAGAATATATTTTATATATAATATGCACATATAATATTATTCAATTTTCATATCAATTTAAATTGATACTTGTAGCCAGCAAAGGATTCCCAGCTCCAACAAGCATTCTCCATGTATGTGTAATGTAGTAAGCACAAAATATTTGTCTTGACAGGGAGATATCAATGGACAAAATATTTAGTGTTGTACAAGTAGTAACTTTGCTTATTTATGCAAGTTACTGTCTCCCCAGTCTTACAGTATGTCAGAAATGGAGAGATATCTACATCTGAGCTTTTGTCACACCCCTTTCATAGCCAGGGGAGAGAATCAAGTCTTTATTTCCAGACCACAGAATGTTCTGACTTGGAAGGGACCCACAAGGATCTTGAAGTCCAGCTCTTACATGAATGACCTGTTCAGGACTGAACCCACAACCTTGGTGTTATTTGCACCAGGCTCCAGCCAGCTGACCTCAGGCCCTTCAAGGTGCCATGGCCCTGCCTCTGAGTACAGCCCTGGACTGTGCCAAGTGCCAGAGCCAGGTCCTGGTACCCCCAGCTTGTGAAGAACTTTTGGAGCAAGTCCAGAGGAGGAACATGAAATTTATAAGGGGACTAGAACACCTGCACTATGAAGACAGACTGGGGCTGTTCAGTGTGGAGAAGGTTGTGTGGAAACCTCATAGCAACCTTCCAGTATCTGAAGGGGGAATCTGGAGAGGGACTCTTCTTCAGGAACTGTAGTGACAAGGAGTAATGGGTTCAAACTGAAAGAGGGGAAATTTAAGTTAGATACATGGAAGAAATTCTTCACTGTGAGGGTGGTGAGGCACTGGAACAGTTTGGTCAGAGAAGCTCTGAAGGCCTCCTCCTTGGGAGTGCTCAAGGCCAGGTTGAATGGGGCATTGAGCAACCTGGTCTAGTAGAAGGTGTTCCTGCCTGTGGCAGAGGGCTAGGAACCAGATGATCTTTAATGTCCCTTCCATCCCAAACCATTCTATGATTCTGTGATTCTAAGTGAGTGACACCCAAAAGGTTTTGTCTCTCCACTGGCTCTAAAGGAGCTCAGAGGGCGAATAGCAGACATCTATAGAGAGATGTCAACATTGCCACTTTGGTATTTTGAAGTGGCTGCTACAACTGCAGTTTGAAACAGCATTCCTGTACATAAATTAGAAAGAATCACAAGCTGTCTCAGATACATTCTTAAAATGCACACTTGAATTTCAAATCATATATTCATTCTCATGGCCCAAATAAGTTATAATCTGCAGCTCACATTGACTTATTTGCTGCAGCTACTGTACTGTGACATCAACCTAAGGTAAGCTTCAGCTCCAGCTAGATGTTGGCTCAGTCCATTAGCTTGCTGTTTATATTTGCTCTCTCTCCTGCTGTGAATAAACTATAGCCCTGTAGCACAGCCAGAGATAAAACTTAGTATCCTTGCATGCAAATTGAAATGAGTGGAAAAACAAATGTTGACAAATTACTTCATTTGAAAATGGAATCTTTGCACTGTGATCTTCCTCCTACCGCTCGTTATGTAAATAAACGTTATAGGCTGCTAAGTAAAATGTATAGGACACAAATTCCCATTCTGTCTAACCAAAAGTAATAGTAATGGTCGGGTTTACTCTTCCTATTTAAAGTAGCATGCAAACTATAATCTGTTTTCCAGACAGTAAGGAAGATAAAGATCCTACCTCACAGAATGGAATGTGTGGAGCACTGCAGGGAATGTTGGCTGGGATGGTGATATCTGACAGGGACCAAGGAGTTGACAAATGTCCAGAGGAGGCCCTGCTTAGCTGACCAGATTTCCAATTCACAAATGAGTGTGAAATACATTCACTTCATATACCTGCACGTTTCTTGGGAACACAGCATGTTAGCAACAAAATGGCCTGATTGTGTCCTGACTGACTGTGTTCTTTATTAGAACAAAAATAAACAACCCCCCAAATTAGTAGCCCACCAGTAGCATATTATCAATCCATAAACAGATAAACAGAGTAACTTCATTGTTGTGAAACCATTGATGAAGTACATTGATTTCAAGCAATTGGAGGCTACTGCTGAAGTTTAGAATGAACCCAACAGGTATCTGAGAAGTACCTGCATGTGATAGGATGTGACACGTGGTGTCTGCAAATTAGAGGTTACTCTAGTCCTCAGCTCTTGTCAACCTTGGAGTCATTTTTATGAATGATGTATTTTTTTACCCTGTCAGGAGAAAAGGCAAACTTTGATACAGAGGGCTTCAGAAATGGCAAGTTTCCATGTCGTCCCCTCTTTAGGTTAGAAATCCATCTCTGTACCAGAGCCCAACTTTAAATTGTTGTTCCTCTACTAAATTAATAACATTAATCTTTTGTCTTGCTACTTGCATACACTGATTGTATTTTATACGACGTTCTTGTAAAGTATTGATGTAGAAATTTTCTGTAAGAAAGCACAGGTACTCTCTTAATTTCAAATTATCAAGTAGAGCTAGGGGAAAATACATCAAGTTTTATTGAACAGGAACATTGTGAAGATGCCTCTTTTCATTCTGAATTATTGCTTCAGTTCCTTAAACTGCTCTGGGCTCTTTATGTAGATTTTGTTAGACTTCTTTCTAACTGGCAGAACAAACCCAACTTTCCTCCAACTTCAGACATACCAGAAATGGTTGGAGGAAAATGGTGGTTAGAGGGCATAGATGCTATAATTGTTAACACATCGTGGAACTCATGCAAGCTACCTGTAAATGATATCTGTGGATTAATACAGCCCCAACAAATAGAAATTGGTTTCAAACAGTACAGTTTTGGGATCCTGAGGGCCAGCATGTATCTTGGACAACCTCTTGGAGACTAGTAAATACTACCAGCTAGGTTTTAAACTCAGTTCAAAAAACAACTCTGCAAAACACTTGTATGTATTCTTGAATTTTTTGTCAAATCCAATTTTGGGCCCTAGGTGTTAGAACTGTAAAAGGTTCTTCCTAATATGTCATATTATGTGGTAACTTTATATTGTACGCATCAAATATATTTGAGAATTTAGTAATGACAAAAAAATCAACCTCCACTTTTTTTATAATCATCTTTATAAGCAGCTTTTTTTTTTTTTTTTTTTTTTTTTTTTTTTTTTTTTTTTTTATCCACTGGCTTTTAAGGCACACTGACAGGAGCTAGAGAATGAGAAAATGATTCAGCATCAGCTTATGGCTTATTAAAAAGGGAAGTGATTTAAACTTCAGAAATGGTGTGTTTCTTTTTTAGCTTGGACTGAGTGAAAGAAAGTGTCATTTCAGGACCTGAAATCAGGTTCCAGTTACAAGATTCTTTTTAATTGAAGGAAATAAACAAATTCAGGCAAAAAAAACCAACAACAAACTTGATAGATCTGAGGCAGCCCACAGCGTAAGGGCAGCCTGAATGGGGACTAAGTGTTGCTTATGTTTAAAGTGCAAATTAATTTTCTCTCTAGAGAAATGAAGTAGCTCAAAGCTATGAAAATCTCACACATGAACAAGGACTATTTAAAAAACTGCCAGTTAAGGCAACTGATGGAACAAATGCAGCAGAGGAAGAACACTGAAATTTATGGTGACTAAGCAATATAGATCAAAAGAAACAAAATACATCTGGAATTTCCCCACCTACAATAGGAGATGAAGAGAAATAGCCTGAAAACTATCCAGACAGAAATACCACTCCATTCTGTAAAAGAAAAAAGGAAAAAAGGATAGACAAGATTTAATCTGACTGGATACTGTGTTGAAAGAAAAGCAGCCCAATACATCTCTAACCAAATAAAGATACTGACTATTTGATTGTCTTGGATAGCAGGATAAAGAAAGAAGGAAGACAAAGCATATTTTTGAAGCAGCTTTGTTGCCACCCAACAGGTATTATTCACAGTACCACCTTTAAACAGCCAGTTTACTGCCTGTATTGCTCAGAGGACCTGAGGATCTTTAAGTTGCTTCCAGGGACCATGAAGAGACAAAGATACAGAGACAGCCTCCAACCTCTCTCCTGCTCCCAGGCACTGAGGGTACATGCCAAGAACTGAGATGGATTAGTCAGCTACATGAAAATGGGCAATAGGAATACCTCCCTTTCCTACTCCATGCCATTGCTGAGGGAAAAGATAAAGAATAGCTGATATAATTCTTCTACTACTTGAAATAGAATTATCTTGGGACCTTTTCTATGCCAGTGAAGAACATCACTTGGGGCAGTTTGGAGATTCTTGTATTACAGCTCTGTAATGTGGATACCTTACAATTTAATATTATGCTCTGGTACTTTAGGAGGGAACACAGACTCTTGAAAATCACAGTAATTTCCTCTGTTGTTCATGGATACTGATGGCCACTATTTTGATTTGATGTTTTGTCATGGATCGATGCATCAATGATGGTGTCAAAATCACAGTAAGTAAAAAGTAAAAGATGTTTTTTCTCAGTGGTTCTACCTAAACTCTGCTGGTTCCCTGAAATTAAAATGTACAACTGGTGCTACACTCCTTCAAAGAAGTTCATGGAAAGGGCCTGTCACCTTGAAATATTTCTTTCTTTACCCTGCTCTATTTGACAGAAATTTTAATGATTTTATGAAAGGTGGATGTATAAAGTCATATTAGATCCTTTTTGGGAGCAGCAAAATCGCTTGGTGGACGTATTCTTGTTTCCTCTGACTTGGGTTCCCTGCATAAGCAAAAAAAGCCATGTGAGGAGGAGTCAACCCCACTATTCTAATTGCTGTTTAGCAAGTCTAAGCTTCTCCATTTTTTTCCAAATTATATTTTTATCGATAAATTCTGGCAGATTGAATGACAGTTTTTGCAGAGTTGCTATTTGAAAAAAAAAAGTTAAAAAGATAAAACGACACAATTCCAAAGGTCCCGATCTGCAGAGTTGCCTCGATGTCCGAACGCCGCGGCTCTGCAGACACTTCAGAGCCGGTACACGGGAGGGCGCATCCAGCCCGCGATTGCAGCGCCTGAGCCGCCCTCGGCAGCCGCTCCGCAGCACCAACCTTCACTTCTGAGCTACAAAACCCGGCTGTGGCAATCGAGTCTCCAGCTAGAACACAGGAACAGTAAAAATAGCCGCGGCTCCGGAGCTTCTGCCAGACAGGGATAGTTACATTACAAGCCGGGCTTCAGAAATTACTCGCTCCCCTTCAGTCAGGGCAGTCAAAAGAAATTTGCTTAACCAGCCATGATGCTGCCTTCAGAACCAGGAAAATCATGTGCATGATTTTCTGTGGCTTTTTGGGGGCTGGTCAGATCTGACAGGACACATCTTTGGGGGAATAAATCTATCAAAATGTGGCCTTTAGTGTACATCTTGCTATGCTTTGGTATATGAGCTGAAACTACAGGAAAATAGCATACTGAAGACATGGACCATATGGTAAAATTAGTGAAATACCAGCAGCAGTAAGATTGGAATGACACATTTTTCCATCCTGGTACTGTGTCTCATTAAAGTTTTATATTACAGGCTGTCCCAGTCAGAATTAGGGGTCTCTGTGTGAGGTATTCGACAACCACTTTGCCTTGAGCAAACAAAGCTGGGAAAACAACAAAGACTGGGATTTAAAAATCCCAGCCTAAAGCAGCAAACAGCACAAAGCAGAGTCTCATAGCTCGTTGTAAATGCCTCTGATCACGGGATTTATCACTCTCTCACCTGTATTCTTTTAATCTAGCTACTTAGCCTCTGCAAGCTGATTCAGAAAATGACTATCTGAATGCTTCAGCTGTTCACCTTGAGTAATACCATGGGGCCAGAGTTTGTCTCTGCAACTTGGTTCAATATTGAAAGGGAAGGAGACAGAATGAGCACGTGCACTGTGTAGGGATGAATCCCAGTTAAAGTGTCTGTAGTTTCTTCATTACAAGGACAGATGGCCCATGATATCATGAAGGAGAAAAGCAGAGTCATGCTTCTGTCTCATTTTTTGCACAAGGCAACCCTGTCCTCCTGCTCCAATGGGGAGACCATGCCAAAGTCCTTGAGACAAGAACGACCTCTCAAAGTTCAGCTATGGTGCTTATTTCACCTTTTCCAGTTTTAACTCATTTGTCCTTAGGCAAGGCAATTATCCCCTGTGGCAAAAATCTCCAAGCAGTTCTTTCCCTGCCTGTGAAATCTGGGAAGCTCTGGAGCTGCTGCATTTCATATCAGCACAGTGTGGTCTAGTACTTGGGCATTGGTGTTTGCATCTGGGGTAGTGCTTCTCCTAATAAACCAAAGCAATCCACTAAAACGGTAGCAAAGGCATGTAAAATCTCCTGAAGCAAGCTAACAGGTGAAGAAATGCAACCAGATACCAGTAAGGCCCCAGTAAGGCCCCAGATAAATTAAAATCTACAAACTAATTGTTTCCCTAATGGGGTAGCTCTTCTGAGGACTGCTCTTTGGAAATGCAATGATCTGGAAAATGGGGTCAATAAAGCAACAAAGGACAGCTAACATAGCTGAAAGGGGGAGCATTTGATGGAAATAATTTAATCACCAAACTAATTCCTTATCTGTTAAGTAGGGAATGCTGGGTTGGGAATGCAGTGGAGCATGCTAAGTCTTAACAGCTGAAATCCTAACAATGTAGTTAGATGCTCTTTGATGTAGCAACACAGACCCTTTGGGATGGAGCAATTCCTCCTGTGGTGCTTTCCCCCAAAAAGTATTAAAATGGCTAGAGCCAGTAAAAAGAATTGTTTTGTCATTGTTGAGACTGGCGTTATTCTATATGTAACTATCTTCATACTATCTTCATATTTTCTTTCTTACTGTATTTTTCTTTCTTACCAAGTCACCCTGGATGCTGTGTACTTGATACCAGGTCTACCACAGTGACTCTGATCTGACAGCTGATGGCAGGCCCTTTGTGAAGTCCTGCACCATTACCACTGAACTCCATTGCCCAACACAGGATATGCTGTAAGGTGAAATTCAGGACACTCAGATGAAATGTCATCCCTTGCAAAAATTCCTCCAGTGTAACTTGAGTCCTCTTCTATTGCAGTTTATCCTGGCCAAAAAGCAGTATCAGAATCTGCTGCCTCTTACCATCATCATTATGTGACATAATGCCATGTAATTCAGACCTGTTCTTCCAGAAAATCAGGAACCATTGCTGTGTAAAGCGTTCATAGTCTGCCTTAAGAGAAGACTCAAGGAAATAATATTGCATCTAGCACAATAAAAGGCAGTAGTACAATAAAACAGCAGAAATCTGTGTTGTTCATTGACAGTATGTAGGCAGACAATCTAATGTTACCTGAGATTTTTTTGAGCCACAGCCCTTTCTAGTGTTAGTTCTGTGCTTTTACATGTTTTCCATAGATATGCTTTCAAAAGATTCACTTTGAATTTCTATATAGCACTTAATCTTTCAGAAATATGCAGTTAAAATTGAGCTAGGAAGTACAGCTGCGTCTGTCCCTCCCAGATAAGGGATAGGAGTATTCATCTTTTTGTTTGTGGCAGAGAAAGGCTGGACACCAGCCAGTGTTAAGCTATATCAACATTGTAAGGTAGACTCTGAGGGTACCAAGAAGTATCACAAGACTGAAAAAAGTGGGTTAGCAAAATGACCTGCATGGATTAATCCAAGGAATTTCAGAGAGAGAAAACGAAACCATCAAATATGTAGCTAATCAGGCTCATGAGATATAAGGAGACCAAAGAGTCAAGAATAAATAGTCCATAAATAATAAGATGCCATGCTTCAGGGATAAGAATGTTGCTGATTTAATATGATGTGATTTAACTGCCTGTGTTTTCTGTTAACAGACCCTTTCCAGCACAGTCTGATCATCATTTAGGTTTTCATGCTCTCTGCCAAATGATGCAAGTACTATGCATATGGAGAAATGCACTGGAATGTGTAATGCAAGAAGAAAGAAGATCTATACCATAAGGTAAGATCAATAATAAAAAAGCAAGATATAATCAGAGTTCCATAGTTTTTCCCCTTTGCCTTATTAATATATTTTCTCAGCTTTGATGTAGCAAATCACCTTCAAACACAGGATGAATCTTGAAAGCTGTGCCTCTGTCAGAGCTGATGCTGTTCACTAATGATTTGCTGCTACTGTCTACTGGAGAGTACCCTCATTAAGCCTACAAGCCTTTTTCAATCAGGAAAGCAACCTGGGGTAGAGGAACCACAAAACATCTTAGTTTATAAGAAAAGGTGTCTCTCTGTATTAGCCAAAGAGCCAAAATTTTATCTGTGGAGTTGCAAAGAAACTTGTGATATTTTCTGAGAGGCATCAGGGTATGCTTCCACAGCGGCTCAAGGTAATCTGGGACTAGGGAACTGCAATCTGCACATTCCCTGTGGACCAAGGCTGCACACCTCTGTCCCCACTCTTGCATTTGCCCTGGCATCTCTCTGATTGCACGTGGATCCCATCCTGGGGACTTACCTTGCTGAAAGCTAATTATTTTATTTCGTAAGCTTTCAGTTTTTCCAGCTCTGTGAACCACTTCACTATGCAATCAAATAAGTGCTTGTGCTAAAGTCACAGAGTCATAAAAAGCTGGAAATGGGCAGGATAGTGGGACCAGAGCTTAATCTAGATTACCTTAAAGCACATGATGAGACAGTTTTCCTGAGGGCTCTAAGTGGGGCAGCCCACAGAAGTCTGATCTTCTGCCAGCTGCTAGCTAACCTATGCTCACATTTTGATACTGTGTTCAGGCCTTTCCTTTTCCCTCTACTGCTTTGTCTACACAGCTTAAAGAAAAGAATTATTTCTTCTAGTCAGGCTTTCTCTATCTGCTTGGTGTTTGCCACTGGTCAGAAGAGAAGAAAAGCAATGCTGCTGTTCTGTTGGACTCAGGGAAAAAGCACATCTGGTATGTGAGCAATGATGGGCTGCCCTCTCCACCAACAAAGATGGTCAATATTCCCAGCATTTATTGTTCAAACTCTAATTTACAGAGAGTAATCTTCTCTTCAAGAAAATCATCAGTTTTGCACAAGAGTACAGCAGAGAATATGTACAGGGTACTTTAAGGATGCTCATTTCCCTTCAGCCCTGCTCTTCCTGGTCATTGGAGTCATCTTCCTCTGACAGCAGCCTGCCCTCTTCCTCCCCCCCCCTCCACCCCATTCCTTTACTGTGCTTCCCTCTATTTCCTGTTTGCTGGCACTTTGCTTTTCCAACTAGGCCAACGTTTGCATACTTTTTATTTTTACTTATATGTAAACGTTTTTGTCTTTAGACCTTCCAGAGTGTTCTAAAACAAAACATTTTTTTTTTAAAGCCCTGGCTTGTGTGCCCATTTAATCAGACTCTTACATAAAAAGTTCCCCAGAAAGCAGTCATCTCTCTTTGGTTTGCATATCTTGTATTAAAAATCTTGCTTAAAAATTCACACTGTAATTCTTACTCCTTGCTTTCAAACTCAGTGGATAAATCTTGACACAGAGATGGACTCTGTTCTGTGACAGGACATTCATTATGTATCATTACAAAGCACACGAGCTGTTATTCAGTGTTGTTAGCTTGGCTTCCCTGGAATTCTGGAACACATCTGTACACAATTTATAGTTGCTTATAACATATGCTAGCACACAGTGTGTGAACAGCTAGAATTTAAACTCAGATCCTGCATGAGGCTCTTCACGAATCACAGCTGCTGCCAGTATTGCTCAGTCTTGGAAAACAGGAACAGTGGAATTCTACTCAAGGCAAAATGAAGATGAGGCATGAATACCAAAGCTCGAGGAAGGGGGCAGAGATTTGGCTGACTCTATGGAGAACTGTGGGTAGATTTTAGTAATGATTGCCTGACAAAACAGGAAACAAACTTTCAAAGTGCAAGAGAAGGTAGTAATTGTACTGAAAGTTAAAATTGCAGTGCCTATATTGGACTGACATGGAGCCTCTCAGAATGTGTTTAGGGGTCTTGTATTAACATTAAACAGCTGTTGAGATCTTGTCTTTAATAATGCACAGTGTTATTACTCAGAAGAGTACTAGCACTGACATCTCCAAGCTCATATCAGAAGGAAAGCAGACTACTTTAATTGTATTATTCACTATTTCGTATGTCAGCACTGCCACTTTAGCTTTCAGGCTCTGGAGAGGGACTACATTTACTGCTGTGTCTTATAGTCTGCAGTAAAAACTTCCAGGCAGCAGAGAATTTAAAAAGTAACCCTTCAGCTTTTCTAAATTTCATGGATTTTAAAGTACATTATTTCATCTCAACAGACTATAAATATATTTTTTCAGTGGCAAACAATGTAGGTGCTGCTGTACCTTGTGAAAACCAAACACTGTAAATTCCCAGCCTGGATGACTGAAAGTTTTTCTTCTCTCAACTGCTTCAGACAGCTTGGCTACAGATTTGCTGTCCTCTGAGCCTTGAGTCAGCTTCATCTCTTACAGCCATGTGTGGTCTGACAGGTGCTTCCTAGGAAAACCAGCCCATGAGTGTCTGCTTTCAGAGTCCAGAGAATTTAACTGCCATCCTGCTATCTAGCTGATTGTCTTCAAAATGAACCTTTAAGTCAAGTTTGTAGGAGCAAGGATGATGTGAGGATCCCAAATTCATTCCCTTCCCAGAGCTAGTTGCCATTCTATCTAAACTGACCATTGGTAATACAATGCATGGTTGTGATGTCCTATTAAACATGATTAACAAAGTGGATGTCTATGCAAAACTGAAGGTTTACATGTGAAAAAGTTTATTTTTATTATTATGCATAACATCCCTGGAAAAGTCATTATGATAAGCTAATATTCTACTAAGGTTTATTCTGGGCATGGTTGCTTCTGGTCAGCAATGACCAGTTGAGAGGCTTTGGCTGTGCAAAGTAGTTGTAACAGGCAATGACTTTGTGTGAGGGAAGTAGATATGTTTCTGCCTGAGGTAATAAAAAAGCAGGGAGATTTCAGAATTTGACATACACCCAGGTGTGGAGCTGGGTTGTGAAAGAAACTAGGATGCCCTCCAACCCCATCCTCTTCTAAGAGTACAAATGGAGGACACAAGGTTGGATAAAAGTGTCCTCAGCAGAAAGGCTGACAGTGGCTGGCAACTTCTCAGCTGGACCACGCCATGGAGCAGTGACAGGTGAGGCTTGCTTCGTTTCCCTTCATTTCTGTCCAACTGTTTCCACAGACAGCAGAGCTGCTCTCCTTGAATTTGGTATGCAGATTTGCTTTTGGCTTTTCCTACCCTTTCCTAAGGGCAGTTTCAGAGTAACTGGCAAAACTGCAAGGCTCCATCCTGAGGACAAGAGAATGGCCTTCCACTTAGCGAACTCAAACTAGAGAAAGAATGGTCCTCAGTGGCCAACAGGAGTCAGGAAGTGTCTGACATGCAGCTGGAAATGGGAAAGATGAAGGAACAGGCAGTGTCAGTGCCACTAGGAACTGTATTGCACTGAGCTGGCAGACTGTCCTGCTGGCCCAGGTGGGCCCTGACACCAAGGCTGCTCAGCCAGGGCATCCCCATCATTCCCACTTCCCCAGGCTGCAAGGCTCAAACGGAGTGTGGGGACTGATGGCTGGGTACAGCCTCAAGGAGTCTGTCCTGCTGGGGGCTGAGGATAAGCCATCTGAAAAACCACAAATATTCCAGTTGAATCCAATCTAATGAGAGTCTGTGGGGTCCTTCCTTCTCAATGGAAAGAATCATTGATATTGACTTTTTTCCACAAGGAATTTTGCTTTCATTTTCAGACTGCTTTCTGACACAAACTTTGTGAAACAAAATATTATCAACAGGCTATATAGAGTGCCAAGGTTATGCTCAGCCATTGATCTACTGTCCAATGTCATTATGGTCAGAGTGGATTGGTATGACTATCTGATTTAAACAGCTGCTTCTAGCCTTGCCTCAAAGGTTCTACAACTTCCCTCTAGCTTCTGTTCCAGTCAGAAGTTGAAATTCAAATACATCAAGGCATGGAATGTGATATTTTTCTTTACGTCTTTTCCAAGGCTCTAACAATCAGAAATATGATTTAAATATCTTTATGGCCCCGTTTGTCATGCACCAAGAAGAACATAGCCCATGGATCTCAGCACTGTGAAGTGAATTAAGTTTTATACCTGGTGTGTCTGAGAAAGAGCAATTTGGGTCATTTTGTTGGTACTTATAGAAATCACTGAAATAAGAAACTCTTTTGTTAATGCACTGACCATTGCAAAATGCAATTATGTATTTTTATTCCCTACACTTTAGGAAGTAGAACCACTGCTTAGTGATGGCTGTCAGCAATGAGTGCCCCAGAATTCATGTGTTAAACAAAGTGCCACTCACAGAAGGACAAAAGTAGAAACCTCCAGCTTCACAAAATCTCTCCCGTCACAAAATTTTTCCAGCTGTGCTGAAAACCCTTTTCCAATTTAAGCTAGCACTTGAGCAATTGTTCACCACCAGCAGAGAAGGACTTACTTGGAGGTAACACAACTCTTTCTAAAAAATTTTCTAGCTTAATTTTGAGAAGCACCATGCTTTTCTGGTTTCTCCTGATGGTAATGTGGCTGCATTTTTTTTTTTTTATGACACTGAGAGAACCAAAATGTCCTGAATAAAAGCACCTGTGTTGAATGACAGAATTACATCCAAATCCCATCAAAATCAGTGGCAGCCTTTCCACAGAGCTCCAAGAGATTTGGACTAGATGTGTTAGTGATCATATTTTATCTTCGCTCCATGGGTCCTTAGAGTACATATGTTTATTCATAGCCAAATTGATTACAGGTCAAGATGACTCCACATTAAACTTGACCCCACATCTGAAAGGAATTAGTTTCTCCTTGGATAGTACTTAAGGTGAATTACAGGCTTTCTTCCTTTAGAGTGGACTTGCTTATCTTTAAAAAAAAGTTTCTTTTTTTTCTTATCTGATTGTAGGACTTGCTTGTATCTCTTTCTTGAACCATTGCAATAAATCTTAGCAGGATTATCAGAGTTTTACAGGCTTTTGGAAGCTTTGGATTTGCCATCATGCTGTTAGGCAGCGCAGGCATGAGAGGATGAATCTGCATCACAACTAAACACCTGCCACTTCAAATCCTGCAGTGACAATCAGAGTGTCCCAGTAGGATCACCCAATTACTGCAGCCTACAGCACACACGATTTTTCCTGCAGCCACAAAAAATTAATTCATGTTTTGTCATAGGCTTACTGCACCATGCTATGATCCAGACAAATATGGGAAGGCTGGAGCCTATGACAGAATAAAAATGCATTTTCTCTGAAATTAGGTAGTACTATGATTGGAGGGATAAAGATAACTTGTTGTCCTAGAAAGTAGGAGAAATTTGAGTAGAAATCCCTCTGACAGAGGATATATAGGGCTGTGGAGAAGAGAAGGGCTGTATTATTGCAGACATAAACACCTTTAATGGTAAAGACCAAGTAAAACAATAGTTTAGTAGGAAGATATTATCAATGAGCTGCAAATAGCTGTCATGCTCGAAAGGAACTACTGATTTTGCTGTCCTGAAGGAGAATAGGTGGAGGAGTGCTGGGAGTCTGTAGTGACATCAGTGAAGAAGAATGGAATGTCATCTGCACCTCTGCATTACTTTCCAGATCTATAACTAGGTGACAAGGAAACACAGATGCAACAATTCAGTGACAATTTGGGCTGTTACCTGTTTTGATGAATTTGTGCTCTTTTTTGCAAAGAGCTGTTATACATTTTAATTGAGGGATTTGCAAAAAGGTTCAATTATGTCAAAAAAACCCGACAGCAAGGCTCCAATTTCACACAAATGTTCACAAGAAAAAAAAGGCCAAATATGTCTTTTAATTGTAAAGCTATTTGATTTCTAATTGCAGCTTGATACATGTTATAAAAATAGTCTTAGAGGAATAGTTATACCAGGAACTAAGAATATCCTAATACTTAGTACCAGCAGCAAAACAAAAAGAGCTTGTTTTTCAGGAGTGTGTCTAATTATTGCCAAGCAGTAGAAAATTCCAGATTCTTGAAATCAAGGCTCAAAGAATCTGACCACAATTGAGTCATTCAGAATGACTACTGACTGCAGCATCATATCCCGATGAAAATAGCTTGAGAACATCACCAGAAAACCCCCTGAGTTTAGGTACCCAGTGAATGGCTTCACACAGCATCATGGTTTAAATGTGATGATACCCACCACCCGTTCTGTGGTTCCTAGAAATGCACAGTTTACTTTATGCAGGATCTAGCATTCAGAGACAAACCTCTGACCCAATGAAATGCTTCTGGGAAAAGACTGAACTGCAAAAATTACTAGATTAGTGAATTTAAAAGATCTCAAATAAAAGCAGAATTAAGGGAACAGATAAAAAGTGACAAGGATGAGGGAGAAAGGAGGGAAGCAAGATTGATGAGTGAAAAGAAAAAAATCTCTCTTTAGGAAAGCTGTGTTCAACCCCACAGCTTCAGATATTGACTGGAAGGCAGATATGGAGCCCAAGAGCTTTAGCCTTTTACATGGCTGTTTACTCTCAGTTCTTTTCACAGGGGCAGTTAGTGATAGGACAAGGGGGAATGGCCTTAAACTGAAAGAAAGCAGGTTTAGATTAGATATTAGGACGAAATTCTTTACTGTGAGGGCAGTGAGGCACCGGAACAGGTTGCCCAGAGAGGTTGAGGATGCCCCATCCCTGTGGGTATTCAAGACCAGATTGGATGGGGCTGAGTAACTTGGTTTAGTGGCAGGGGGGTTGGAACTAGATGATCTTTATGTTCCTTTCAACCCAAACCATTTTATAATTCTATGACTCTTGAGATAAAAAGCATGAAGTAATAACAGCAAGCTGCATCTACCTTTTTGACTGACTCCCTAATTGTTTTTTTTAAATAACATTTCTTTTCTCTCTGCAGTCTCAAATTCCTGTGTACAAATGCTACATCATAGAAAAAACTTTGGAGCAACAGTTTCTATAAGTCAGGAAACTTAATAAAAATTCCTTTATGTGAACCAAAGGTTTCCCAAGTCCATCAGTATAGTGCTGGCATCTTAATTTGTACCATAGGGGCATACTCCAGCAGCTTGTTATAGCAGCTGAACAGGGTGGAAGAGAGGACAGATTTATGAGCTCTCCAGAAGCAAGGTCTCTGGGACTAAGACAACAATCATAAAGTGGTTTTTCAGGTTTCATGGTTCCATGCCGATTTTCTCTTGTGAGGCTAAGCTTTCCACACTTTCCACACTTTCCAGCACTTTTCCAAGTGCTGCCTGCACTTGGTTTCACAAATGCAATTGCCTGTTCCCCATGAATCAAACCACTTGTGCAGTAGGATCAAGGTAAAATATTTTTGAGGTAGTTCTTGTCCTTTTTAAAAAATAATTTTTGTTTTTAAAAAACATAGTCATGTGACTGGTCCAGTTTAGAACATTTTTCCAACAGATGCTTGCACAACTGGGTGCAGAAAATTGCAGTGAGGGAGGATGGACAGAATGGGCACTTCTTATGTTGCCTTTGTTGTAGAGGACTGGCATCTAGTCACTGTCTAAGACTGGATGAACAAGGTGACTGATTACAGCAATATAATTTCAGTTCTCTTGTCCCTTTTCTGCTTTGGGATCAAGAAGCTGCACTTGATCACACGTTTCCATGCAAAGAGAGAATTTCCCCCCAGTGTTGCTGCCATGGTAGCTGCTGTGTGCACCAGATGTTAAGAAGGGGCAGTTCACTGGCCTGCATTAAGTTAGAAGTGGCCTTTGAGGTATATTCTATATAGGTCACTCTAGAGGAGTTTAATTGGCTGCAGCTGAAGAGGTTGCTCTGAGCATTGCTTTTTTCTCTCTGCTACATCTCCTGGCAGTGTACTAGAACAGTGCCACTGGGTGCTGGGCGTGGGTATTGAGCTGCCTTGAGGAGCACTGCTGGAAAGGACTGGGCTTGTGCGGGGCAGGTTCAAGCACAGCAGCTTTACTACAGCACCACGTCAGCTGCAGAGCGGGGCAGGCTGGGGATGGGCTGCTGTTTAGGATGCCAGGCACACAGCAAACTGCTATTTATCCTTTCTTCAAAAATACACAGTAATTGAAAGTGCTTCTGCAAAAATCTGTCGCAGGTATGTTGTGGCTGGCTCACTATCTTGGTCTCAACGGAGTTACATTAGCACCTTGTTAAATACTCCATTGATTTTAGAATTGCTGTAATGGCCTATAAGTATTGCAGGGTTCTGAGTGCCTGTATTGATCTCAGTGGCTGGTCTTGCACCGAGCCTAGATGTTACACAGCAGGGTTCTTTCCAAGTTGTACTGCAGGATATCTGAAAACACAGGTGCAGAACTGTGCCCTTTTGCTTGCTGAGCATGACTCTTTAGGCATCAATTTGCAACAGAAGTCTGAGACTCTGAGTCACATAAGATGCCATTTTTCTATTTCTTTAATAAGATTCCTATTATTCTGATAGCTTTTAGAACATTTTGTCGACTGCTAATGCCTAGAGAGGTGTTCACTTGAAGAACTGTTTTATTTTATTAATTACAATTTAATATTTTTCCTTAGAAGACAAAAGTCAACAAAATGATAAAACAAGATCTTGTCTCTCCCCTTTCTTTATCAGGACTTTGAATTTCACTTCAATGAAATGCAGCTGAATGCAGCAATCATTTGATGGCTGATGCTCTTATTGTTTGGGGAAGTAGCTACCAGTGAGTTAAATACAGGGAGCCCAAAAGCTAAACTGATTCCTTTATGTGTGCACTCTGTGAAGACACTCTAAATGATCTCAGCTTTGCACAACGGGAGCCTTAGTGTGCCTCAATTGGAAACACACATTTCAAAATGACCTTGGCTATCCAACAGCCACATCCCACAGCACTGATTCCCTGAAAAACAAGTTGACTGCCTTCAAATGCAGAGGGATGGAAAAAAGATATTGCAAGGAATAAATTTCCTATATATATTTTTTCCATAATTTTTTCCACGGTTTTGGCTATTAGGTGAGAAAGAGGAGTTTTGTCTGAGAGGAGCACTGGGCTCAGATCTTTAGGCTTCTGAGGTGACTTGGGGTTTTCAGTCCTTGAGTAAATGATCCCTCTTTCAGTGAATTACCAGAGTTAAACAGCAAAAATTAGTTTATGGTTTCTGAGAGAGAGAGAATAAATATGAGGCATTCTTTTGAAGGTATGGATGTGTCTCTATTTAGGTTCAAATGACAGCTGAAGAGGGGTTTCTCAGGTCCCTGAAGATCCCTGTTCTGTCCCAGACATTCTCAAGCACATCTGTCTGAAGCACCAGCAGGGCTTGCTGGCACAGGCAGCACACTTGGACTGCTGGTTATCACTGTATACCAGGTAGCAGATATGGACAACAAGGGAATGACTGAAAAAGACATTCCTTGAATATTCCAGAACTTAATTACTGCCAAAGACAGAGGGAACACTGTAAAGTTCAGACTGGGAAATAATTATGTGGCACAGAGGCACGAATATTAGTATTTAGCAGCTCCTGAGAAAAAAAAACAAACCAAAAACACCCACAAAAAGCTACAGAGACTTCTGTAAGGAAAACCACTGACATGGGGGTAAGATGATGAATAAAGTGTGTGTGTGTATTTCTGGTCACTCCTGGTTAAGAAAGGGGATTTCTATGTTGACTAGCTCCAGGAAAATGTTGGTAGGGCAGAGGAGTGGCAGGTCTGCTTTAGAAGGTGGAAGTTCAGGTTCTTCAATCCAGGAGAAAGGGAAGCTGAGAAGGGGCTTTCTCTCTATAAATTCATCAAATACATGTGAATTGTCCTAGAGCAAACACTGAACAAACAACAAAGACTGAAAAAATTCAACTGACTGTCAAAAAACCCCCTTCAAATATGATTAGAGGCTGGAAAATAAGCCAAACAATATCAAGATGAAAGAGATTGCTATGGTTAGGTTTATCAAAAAGGAAAGAGAAATGATTTACTCCAATGTGTAAATACCTCCCAGGAAAAATACATTTGATATCTAGGAATCATTAAGGTTGGAAAAGACCTCTGAGGTCATTGAGACCAACCTTTGAACCATCACCACCTTGTCAACCAGACCACAGCACTGCATGCCACATCCAGTCATTCCATGAACACCTCCAGGGACAGTGACTTCATCACCTCCATGGGCAGCCCATTCCAATGCTTAATCACCCTTTCTGTGAAGAAATTCTTCCTGATGTCCAATATAAACCTCTTCAGGTGCAATTTGAGGCTGTGTCCTCTCTTCCTGTAACCAGCTGCCTGGGAGAAGACTGACCCCCACCTGGCTACAACATCCTTTCAGACAGCTGTAGGGTGATAAGGCCCCCAGATCTCCTCTTCTCCACACTAACTCAGCAGCTCCTCATTGGACTTGTGCTCCAGACCCTTCACCAGCTTTGTTTCCCTTCTCCAGTCCTACTCCAGCACCTCAATGTCTTTCTTTAGTAGTGAGGAGCCCAAAACTGAGCCCAGGGTTTGAGGTAGAGTCTCACCATTGCCAAGTACCAAGGGGCAATCGCTTTCTGCTGCTCACACTGGTTCTGATAAAAGCCAGGGTTCCTTCTTGGCCACCAGAGCACACACAGGCTTAGCACCCCCAAGTCCAGCATCCCCAGGTCCTGCTCTGCCAAGCAGCTTTCCAGCCACTTTGCCCCCAGCCTACAGCACTGCATGGAATTATTGTGAGAGCTCTCTCAAACAGAACAGGAACATGCTGAGCAACCACTGCCATGAACAAAGCTCTTTTCCTGTTTCAGAGAGGAAACAGAGCTCAGGTCCTCCACATAAGGATTATCTGTCACAGCAAACTGTGAGAGAGAGTGCTGAATGCTTCAGCTCCTAGTGCTCATCTAGGAGACACAGTTTTAGTCAAAAGCAGCTATTGCTCCGTGCAAGTGCGTGTTGGTGAACTTTCACAGACTGAAAGTGGTAAGGCCTGACGTGACTTTGAGTTCTCAGAACATATCCTACAACAGAACACGTAGCTCTGCAGGAAATAGAACTCTGCTAAAACCCAAAAAATGAACAAGCAAACACATGGACTTTCTCTTCCCTTTCTGAGTAAGTTTGATTCATTGATTCTGGCTTTTTGCTTCACTTACAGAGACTCTCCTGTTCTGAGCTAAGTCTTTGTCAGTCTCTTGCTGCTCTTCTGCTTACAGAATTGCCTATGCCCAGCCTCTCTCTGGAAGCCATTTGGTTCAGTCCATCTGGTGGCACCAATGACATTTACAGCTTTAAGTCACCTTTGGTTCCTTCACCACTTTGTGCTACTGGAGTTTATAATCCCCTTTCCTCCTCACCTGCATAAACCAGCCTTGTGATAAACCTGGCTGTGTCCACAATGGACAGACCTGCAGGCAGGTAATTTTGATTTTGGAAATCAGACGTGCCAAACCTTACAGCTCACTGCATGCAAAATCCTTCCAGATAGCAGGGGACAGTGTTTACACTTCATATCTACTCCCACTTTCTAGCCCCAAAGTCAATTACTAACAGCATTTCCTGATAACCTTTTAATTTCAGAAATGTAGCAACCATACATAGACAAATGCATAGAAAATATTTTACAGTAAACAGAAAAAGAGAGACCAGATCATTATTGCAGAACTTTGATGCAGCTGACTTGTTATTTGAAAATTGATCAACCTCCCAGCTAATAACTGATAACTGTGACATGGCACAAGGAGTATTTGCCAGGCTGGTTTTCATGTGGAAGAAATGTAATTAGGAGACAGTTTTGCTCAGAATTCCTGTGCAGCTATCCCTTTGTGCTGTGTGGAAAAGAAAAACGGATGCCGCCTTGTTACTCTGACTAAGCTCAGGATTTGACATCTTTGTGAGGTGATGTCAGGTTTGCAGGGAACTCTGCTTGTAAGCCCTGTGAGCACAGGATGCAGCCAGGCAGCACGGCTTTAGGTGACAAAAGGCAGCTTAGTGGGCTCGGGCACTGTTCCTGCCAGGGTTCCACTAGCTCGCTCCTGGGAAGGCTCTAATAAGCTCAGGGCACGATGAGAAACATAACTGGTTCCTATATATCATATTTCTCCCCACTCTTCCTAATTTTCCTGTGGCATGTAAACATTTATCTGTCAGCTTCAGAAGCTGAAAATTGAGTGAGATCTCAGTAAATTCTCTCTGCAGCTTCATGAAGCATAGCTACAGAAATGGGCACTTTTATTCCTTCATTATGAACCTACCTCCATGAGATCACCACAGGCTCTGATTCACAATTTAATATGTCTTCTGTTAACAGTGAGATGAACTGAAGTAGCTACAAAGAAACTCAATTAGTATTGTAGCTAATAAAAATGATAGTTGTGATAGAAAAATGATTCATAACTGCAGAATGTGCTTCTGCATGTTTTTCATTATTTAGCCTGCACTAACTCTTGTAATATATTTCCCTGCACTTTCTGAACCACTTGTCTTCCCACTGAGTAGCATCTAAAATCTGTGTTTACTCCAGAGTGGTTTTTACTGATACTTCCTTTTGCCAGTATCATCTTCTTCCACCTAAGGCTGTAGTGTAAAACATGAACTAATATTTTAGACCTTGCTATCTGCTTCCACACATAAAGAAACTCTCAGAAGGGACCACATAATTGTCAAATAAAATTTGTCTACAGACATGCTTCCTTCACTGCTCACCTGGCAACAGCAGGAGTGAGCTTTTCAGTCATTAGGCTTTCACAGACCTCTGGATGTCAGCTATGGCATATGTAGATTTGCCAGTGTTTTTCTAGTGTTTTATTTTGTAAATAGGTTATAACCTATTTTAGTGCTAACAAGAGATGCTGAAATTCATTAACAGGGGATTTTTCACAGAAGCATTGACAGCATTCAGTGACCATGGAGATTCCTGGAGAGGTTAGTGTATAATTGCCACTTGTGACTGTGAAAAGCTGTTCCTCTCCTAATGTCTTTTACAAATAATACTTTACTCTGGTGGTAATTATCTTCCACCTCTGGTGGCAGAAAGAATCATTCTGTGTTTTAAATTGCTTTTCATATTTTTATTTCTGTAATTAAAAAGTCCAATTTATTATACAAGCTTAATAAAAGATAATTGGAAACAAACTCAGTATTTTTAACTATAGAGATGGAAAGGAAAAGGAGCTGTGTAATATCAAAAAGACAGATCCTTTTTCACTTGAATTTTCCAGAAATTTTGTTACTGGGCCTGAGTTAAGTCCTACTGAGTTCAGTAAGTTGAGATCTACAGTTTGGCCTTTCAGAGTGGGTTTTTATCTCCAAAATATGTTTCCCCAATAATCATGGTAATACTTTTACTGGCACAAATTGAAGGTCTGATTATTTAAGAGCAATAACATATGCCAGCATTAAAAGGTAACATTTGATGACGCAAAATCTCTACTGTGAATACATGAACATTATTCTTTTCCTTTATGTTGTTTGCCACTTTCAGAATGGCAAAAAAGGAAAGAATCTGAAAGCTGATTCTGCCCTGGAATTAATGAGTTAGAACAATCACTGAACACTAGGATGCAACTTCTAAAATAATTTGATTAAGAAGTTGCTTATGCATTTTGATTAGTACAAAGTAGACTGTAAAAAGACCTGCCTGTGGTACAGTTCATTTCTGGTGTGACTCTACTGATCAGGGCCCAGTGGGAGTGATAAAAAAGAAAAAAAAAGAGATCCATTCTTCCATTAATAATTTATATTCTGCTCTTTGTAAGTGCCCTACTAAATGGAAATATAAGAATCATCTGGAAATGTTTCAAATATAAAACTAGGTGCACAATGTCTTTCTATATTTCACTCCCAAGATTTTCAGTTGCTCAACAAGAGAAGCTTTTTCTAGTTTGGGGGTTCCTGGCCAGGCATTAGAGGAAAACAGACATAAGGCAACAGCTGTAGAAACAGCATGATCTTTTCCTTAGTCCTTTGTGATAAATCTCAGCCCATGTGAAGCAAGTTATG
Organism: Phylloscopus whistleri; assembly: GCA_017589585.1. Taxonomy (NCBI): domain Eukaryota; kingdom Metazoa; phylum Chordata; class Aves; order Passeriformes; family Phylloscopidae; genus Phylloscopus; species Phylloscopus whistleri. The sequence goes on from JADMLD010000722.1 coordinate 415,263, forward strand.
ATTATGGTGTGGAAATATGAAGATATTCTTAGAAGGTACATATTTTTACTGATCAGATGAATACCAGTAAAATTTAAATACCCACCAAATTGTAGTTTCCATAGTAAATCTCATTTCAGCACAACGTGGAGATACTAACATAAATTTTTAAATGCTAGGATTAAAAGACCATCTCCATGCACATGTGAAGAACACAGGGGCACAAGGGAGGGCAAGAGGGTAGCCCAGCAGCCCAGTCAGGCAGACAGCCCCCACTCTGGGATGGGCACTGGAGGGTCCAGAGACCCTGAGAGTTGGCTGCTGCAGGGACTGGAAGCCTGGTGTAAATGGTCCCTGAAGCCCCATAGATTCCCAGTAGGCAGCATGGACCTTCAGGTCCCTTTGGGATGGCCCTGGGCACAGGGAGCAGTGCCAGCCTCTCCTCTGCCAGGCTACTGGATTTGGCAACACTTAACAAAGTTTAACCTTCCTTCCTGGCAGTTTCACAAAGGAAATCATCTGAGGAGAGGAAGTTCAACATCAGTACAATCCAAATCCACTAGAATGCTGAGCAGCAGTAAAACTCCTCCTGTGGCGGGCAGTACTCAGCAGAACTCAGAGCTGCTTTGCCAGGGGAGAAGCACCACCCAGCCACTGGAGAAGGTTTCCAAGACTGAGAACCCTTCCTTTGGATATAAGCAGATGGGCTGACAGAGCCAGGTCTGGGGTGTCCCAGTCCTGCAGCAGCACCGCCTGCTCACAGGGGGAGGCCCACAGCATCCTCCTCTCCTGAGTTTCCAGAGGGACAGCAAGGAGGAGTTGGAGCTAACACAGTGTTTCAAAGACACCATAAACTCCAAAGCCTGGCTCCCTCCAGAGGACCCCATCTGTTTGTAAGTCCTGCTGCTCCCTGAACTGAGGAATGAAAGTGGCTGTAAGGGAAGAAGGAATTTGTTGTAGTGGCTGGCTGATCTGCGTTTACATAATCGTTTTGTTTTCAAAGAAACTTGGCAAAACATTTCCTAAATGGGTCTCTATCATGGACAACTGAGTTCTCTTTTTTGTTTCTGAAGTTGGTGCTGCTGAGGAAGGCACCTGGGGCCTGGGAGATGTGCCAGGCAGGTGCTGCCAGGCAAGTGCCCACACACTGTGCCTTGCTGTGCTGTGGGAACTGCCAGCCCTGGGAAACCTGGGCATGAGGGCAAGGGAATGCCTGGAGGAGACTGAGTGCCCTTCTCTCCACAGCTGGCCCCCGTGAGGATGAGCTGTCCCCTTGGGCACAGAGGAAGGCTTTTTGGGGATGTCATGGGGGAAGTGAACCGGGGAGCAGATTTCTCACATGCTGTGCTGTGCTCCTCTGATGTGTGACCCCAAAGGTTCTCTCCTCTTGCTCTACAAGTTAAAGCATACATTGTTCTCCTCCACAGCTGGCTTCATGCTAACAGGTATTTTTACTGATATCGAAGGCAGCACTTATTTGCAGAATAATCATTTTAAGCTGTGTTTGAAGTGTTCTCTTTTTTCCCCTTACAATGATATTTTCTGTGTAGTTTTGCTGGAAGCATTTCTTAACAAGCTTCTTCAGCTTGCCTTGCAATCTCTGCAGCCGGGCAGGTGCTGGGCCACCATGGCTGTTTCATCCAACATCACAGCTCTTTCCAAAGGATTGTTGCAGTCCTCAGGCCCGTGGATGTCTCAGTACCTGTTTGGCTTTAAACTTGTGAGCCTGCTCACACCACCTGTTTGGAGCATGTCCAAAAAGTCCACAAAAGAGATTTTCAGGTCCTTATCTCCCCTAACTCAGTTGTGAGCTCTGTGCCCAAGCTCTCAGTTGAATTTTAAGAAACTTTTAAAGCATCTCACAGTCACTCTAGTTGCTGCTTGGGACTTGGCCCTGGAGGGAGCCAATGCAGGCTCTTGCAATACTGAAGTTCCTCCTTATTTTTTCTGGAATCAGACGCTCAAGTCAAGCTTGTAACTTCCGGATGTAGAAAATCTCCAGATGTTGGGGTATTTCACTGGTGGAAACCTGAGTAACTTCAGTAGCTCCAGGGTAACACAGGGCAACTGTGCATGGCTGTAGTGGTCATATCACTTGGGGGTTTCAGGCACCAGTGCTGCCTGGTAATCCAGTCCCCTTAGCCAATCTGTGTCTTCATTATTTAAATCTTCAAAACATGTCTCACCTTCCATTCCTTTCAGAAGTTTATAAAGCATTAAAAAAAATGCCAGCCAAAACTTGCTCTAAAGCAATCAGTTTCCAAAATATTTTTTTTAATCTAAATGTCTTTTTCAATATCCTGTTGTTCTGAAGCTGCTATAAAACTGAACACATACTTCTGAAGATTAGGCTCAGTATTTGGTACTTATTCTCTGCAAGACAATGGCTTTTTTAAAACAGAGAGAGAATAAGCGTTGGTTTTTTTTTTTTTGTATGGTTTGCTTTTATATTTTGCATTTTCAGTAGGGGAACATACTTTAGAAAGTAAATTAATATCTTAACCCAGAGTGAAAATATTAATTCCACATGAAATTTGCAGAAATGATCTACATAGGAAAAGCAACTAGGTAACATAAATTTGCAAGAAAGCCTGGGTTATGGCTTTCCTACTGAAACTCAATCACTCCTTGTCAAGTTTGCATGGGAAAAAGTTGATATTCAAGGGACACTGATTCAAGGGACACTAATCATCTGCTTTTGTAAGCAGAAAATGAGAGAGCTTTGTAGGAGAGACACAATTATTTTGTGTTAAAATTCTCTTAACCGTTTAGCATGTGCTACCACTTTTGAGTTTGCTCAGATATTCATGAGTAAATTTGATCCCTGCACTGTACTGTTCTTTTAATATCCTCTCTCCTATAAGTTTTCAATTTATTCCAATTTCTCTGGTATGCCTTTCATAACTAGAATATATTCCAGTATCAGGCTTTATAATTAGTTGGACTCTATTCATTTCCAAATTTATATTTCAGGCTGTATTTCCTCCTGTGCTACAAGGAACAGATCATTGTACTGAAAAGCAATCTAGGATGTATGTTAAAGTTATTGCAACTCTAGTGTAGGAAATCTAGTTTAATTTGGGGAGTGTCTGGGGTGGTGGTTGAAGAGCATGAGGGAATTATTCACCAGAGAACTGTTAAAAGGATTTGATACATCAATAGACAGCTACTTGGTAATGTGGTGATTGGCAGGTGGGTGTGTCTGCCAGCATTATATTTGGGTTTACTGAAATTAAATGTCAGCACTGGAGGACACAGAGAATTCCATCACATTAGTATTACAAAAGATGTAGTGTTTTAGGTCTGACTCTGGAGAATTCAGTGCTGCGTGGATGTGGTTCAGCACTGAGCAGCACCCCAGGATGTCAGAGGAAAACATAAGGCTCAGCTCTGCAGCTGAACCCATGAACTCTGATCCCCTGAGAACTTAATTTCATACTTAAATTTAAATATGTGAGCAGGTGCTTACAGCTGGGGCAGATTGCACGTGTACTGAACAGTAAGTCAATGTTTAGGTGCTCCAATGCACTGTTAGGCTTAGTATACTCAAAAGCTGAGCTCTAAGTGGCTTGGGACAATGGTACAACAATAAGTTATGGGTCAGAAAGATGCTGATTCTTCAGTCTGGAGAGTAAATACATCACAAATATGAGGAAAATCACAACATGGACATTTTTTAGACAGGGAAAACTGTAAACTGTATTCAAAGATTAGTGGAGGGTGAATATAACTACTTGCAGGATCACTTGCTTCTGCAGAGCAGAAAATGATGACTTTTACGAATTGGAATGGCAGGCATGAAACAAAATGCAGTGTACTAATGTTCAGAAGGTAAATATGCAGTTTGTCCAAAATATATGAAGGATTACAGTAACTGTGCTGTTTGTAACATGGGAACCTATGTGAAATGAGCACTAAGAAGAAGAGAGGTAATAAAAATACAACAACTCTTCAGGGATCATACTGAGGGAAATGGAGATTGAAAATGTGGTGGGAGTTGACAAAAGATACCAGCACTGATAAAAGAGTTCTCAAAAGGCACTGAAGTAGTGATTTTTGAATCAAAAAAAGGCATATACTTTCAAAAAAAAAGGGCTTAACAATGACTTTTGTAGAAGAAATGGAATAAGAGGTAGTACAATGAGCACTGGAAGTGGATCAAAAGAAAAGGTGATCTTTTTTTTCCTAAACAGAACAGTTATATTCTTTGAGTTCATAAACCAAATAGCATAAAGAGGAAGGAGCACAGGAAGGTGGGGAGGAGTGGCACAAAATGAGCCAGAGGGAGGAAGGGAGTGCTGAGAGCAGAGTCCTGAGTTCAGCGTGTCACCAGTGGCATCAAAAGGAAAAGAAAAAAAAACAGAAATGAAGGAAAAATGCAAATTTTTTCTTAGCTACCATTCTGAAAAGAACAAAGTTTTGTTGGGAAATAGGTCATAAAAGATGTGAAGAGATGAGGAAAGAAGGCAGGACCTTTGTTTGCAAGTGCAGCATAAAAGTAGGGTTGTTCTGACAGAAACATTGTGATCAGAGAGAAGGCTTCTGAGGCTACAATGGACAGTCTGCTGCTTTTCAAAGTCTCATTGTATCTAAGATCAAAGGATGGCCAGAGCATCGTAGCATCATTGCTTACAGATAAAAGTCAGACAGGTTTTGAGAGAGGCATTTTCATTATGAAATGGGGAATTAACAGCTTTATTAACATTTGCAGTGATTACCATGCTTAGGAGTGAAGGAAGTGTAACTGTTTGTTTGCTTTAAACAGTTTTCCATCCCTGGGGTATCTGAGTGACTTTCATGTAAAACTGATAGCTGAAACTGAAATCCAGAGGGCAGTAGAAGGTAGCCAGAAGTCCTGCTAGTCTGAGAGTACAAAGGGAAGTTTTATATCTGGCACCATCTGTATGGCTCTTGCACCCATCTGACTTTGAGGACCAGAGCCTGATTTGCACCCCACTATGTCCCCCAGTCCCTGGGCTGCTCAGCCCAGTTACATGCTCTCCCTCTGCAGCTGCAGGGCAGTGCCTGGCCCTCCCAGGCCCCACAGCTGGCCCAGGAGACCCAGCAGGAGCAGCAGTGTCACCCCTCTGACACCTGTCTGGGCTGGCAGCCCCTGCTCCTCCTTGCCAGGCTCTGGAAGCCATCAGGTGTCCCTGCATCCATCCACAACTGTGGACCAGTCTTTGCAAGTGCTGAGTGTTTCCTGCAGCCCAATACTCTTGGGATACCAGAGTGTCCATGCTGGCAGGCTTCAGGAGCATCCCACCATTGTGCCTGAGCTGTTTGCCACCACTCAGCTTCTGCTGGTTTGAGCTGCACTCAGAGAAGGATATTGAGATCTCAGGGGCTGCTTGGTAACTATGGGGACACTGAAACATCTGCCTCCAGGAGGTTCTAGATCAGGCTTCAGAGCTTAGACTAGATACTTAAAAAGCCTGCCTGACTATGGCTTTCCTACAATAAGTAAGAGCTCTCTCAGCTATGGTAAAATAGATCTTAGAACAAATATTTTCTGGATTTCTTTTTTTTCTAATTCTTGCTTGTCCCTCCATTTCTATGACAAATACCCCTCCTGCAACTGAGGTGCTGTGCACAGAAACAATTTACATGGAGTAGTTTGGTCAGTAGGCTGGTTTATGAATTTATAATTAGGGTTACACTGATTAAAAATAGGAGAAATTTTAATTACATAGTCTTGCAGGTCCAGGAAGTCAACATTTCCTACTTCTTTATCTGATAGCTGACTAATGATCACTGCCTTGCTCTAACTAATTTCCTCACATTCATAGAAGAGTAAATGTACAAAAAAAATCAGCTGAATTTTAGGCATTTCAGGTATGTGTATGTGGCATTAATTTACAATTCTGTCCTGTACAATATTTCACCTAAACATTTGCAATTCTATGCAGTAAGTTTTTCTGTCTTCCCTGAAAGTATTATTACTGAATCATCTTCTCTAGAAAGAAAACAATCATTAATCTGCTGAAAGTGAATCTATAAGAGTAAACAGAATCATTATGAATCTTACATGGAATCAGAATATCCTTATCATCTTAGTAGTGCTCCACTTAGGCCAAGAGAGACTATGGCCCTCCATTGTTCAGGAAAACAGAGAAAAATTTCATAAAAGCTACTTGGTAAAGGCTTTGATTTTTCTCAGATGATGATGTGATTTCATTACCTTCACATACCACTATACACTGAGCTTAATTTTCATGTGAGAAAATCACAGTCAGTGGCAGGAACATTTCTATTTGGCTGCAGCTTCAAAAAGAGAATGAAAAATTTAGAAGGTTAGATCAATAACTGGAAAATGAAGTTCATCTTAACAAGGAAACTTAAGGCTTACAGCCATGCAAAACAGCTGGAGAAGCTGGGACTTTCAAAATCACTCTGGATGAGAAATTATAAAGTTCAACTGAATGAAGCAGCTGTTAACTAAAACAAAGAAGTGCAAAAGGAAAAAAACCTCACTTTTCTTCCCCCTTTCCCAAATAACGTGAGATAAAAATTTGAATCAGTGGCTCAAATCCACCTTCCACGCCCAGCTGTACGGGCCAGGTGTATACCTGCAGAGCACACACCTTCCCATCCTAGCACACCAGGTACCTAAAGCCTTTAAGGAGCTCAGAGAAGTGGCTTGGAAGCTTACTCCACAAAGGGAAGAAAGCACTGAAGAGGATTTTTCTATTTCCTAAGTATTTGTATGATCTGGTGGAAGTGTTGTAGAAAAGAGAGGAAAAGGTTTTTTGTCCCCAGCCCCAGGCAGAGACTCACAACCATGAATGAGTTCAGCTGAAGGTCACCATCACCACCATGATGGTGGGGAGCTGGAGCACTTGCCCTGTGAGGAGAGGCAGAGGGAGCTGGGGTTGTCTGGCCTGGAGCAGGGATAGCTTCTGGTGGGCCAAAGAGCACCCCAGGTACCTGCAGAAAGTCATTGAGGAGGTGGAGCCAGGCCCTGCACAGCAGAAATGGAAGGAGGAGGAGACAACAGGCATGAGCTGAAACAGGGATATTCAGATGGGAAAGGAAAGGAATATGTGCAGTCTTTATCCTTTTAGGCTCATCTAGATAAAGCCCTGAATAACCTGGTCTAATCTAAGAGCTGACACTGCTCTGAGGAACAGGTTTGCCTAGAGACATGCTGAGGTCCCTCCCACCTGAATTTATTGTAATAAATACAAACGTGCACACGAAAAACTCCCCCATAGATGAAAGATCTGTATATCAAGACTGAGTACCTCACCCTAAGAAATGTTTTCAGATCCCTTTTGCACAAAATATTTCAGATACAGGTTTCAGTTTAGCTTTTCTTTTTTGTTGACCTCCTGCCACACTCCTGTGCTGCTGTAACAGTTCCAGAACAATGTACCCATTTCCTCCTGTGCAGAAAAGGGAATCCACGTCTGGGATATAAAATATGGCAGTACTGTGTGAGAGAAGATACAAATGCATTTGGGACTTTGGTCTGGAGAGCATAATAAGCCAGATAATAAGATAATAGCTACTAATTCATTTCCCTATATTGCAATTAGTTCGCAGACTTATCTGCTGCTTTGGAAGCTGTACCACACCTACCTATTCCTCACAAAACACAGTCCTGTAGACTGATTTCTAATCCTGCAAATTAAATGAGCTTAATTCTTTTCCGGTGACAGATTCCACATGTTGGAAGTGGTTTGTCCCAGAGGAAGCTATAATGGCAAGCTCCAGATGGGCCAGTGACAAAGTATCAAACAATAATCCCACTCACGGGTTTGAAGATCAAATCCTATATTGCTCTGAAAGACGTAAGTACTGTTTGATGAGTAAATCCCAAAGCATTTTGCTCAGCTGCTGGATAACCCTATGTACCATAGAAACATGGAACTTCGCCTCTGTGCATGCTCACAGATGCCTTATATTTGACAATATCGTGCATTTTGGCATCTGTGTTACACCTGAGTGCATTCACGTTTCACAAAGTGAATTCTGTGCCATCTGTCTCAGCATGGATATTTGGTGTATTAGACATGCTCTCAGCCTAGCTCCTGGATCAGAAACTGGGATTTTCACTTGAAAGAAGGGAAAGGAAAATCCTGAGCTGCAGTCCTTTTCTGGGTACTGTTGATATATTATGCAGTATCTCAGTAAAATGCTAGGTAGGTTGTAAAATGCTTATATTGGGAGCTGAAATGCCAGAGATCCCCTCCCTAACATGTTCCCTAGTGGTGTAGGTAGCAGTCCAGTTTCATTGCTGTGAGCTTTCTTTGTGCCTTGGTTGGTTTTTCAGCCAGGACTGTGCTGTGACTTTGACAAGGACAAGAGCCGGTGCTATGATTTGGTTAGTGAGAGGTACTTCTGCCCAAAGTATGGTGCAAATGAGACCATATGCCAAAGCCAGTAATATGGATTTTATTAAATATTTAATAGGTAGAGAGATGGAAAGAAAGAGAGAAGGGTGGCAGCAGGGGGAGAGAGAGATTAAGCAGAAGATAGGCCATGGATCCAGTAGCATCCTGTTGGTCCTTCTTCACCCTGGGCTTCTCAGTGGTGGGGACCCTGGAGTCATTCCTCTGTGGGTACCACCTTTATTCAGCCCAAGTTCAGCATATCCACAGGGTGGTTGCTGTCCCTAAAACTTGGGTGATATGTATATGAGCAGTTGCCTCCCTCCTCACAGTCTGCCACAGTGGGAATTTTTCTCTGGATACATTAACCAGGATGTGTGATTTAGATCTCACCAGACTGGGAATTAGCACCTTCCTATTGCAAATCCCTCCCCTCCCTGTGCTTTTCTCAAGTCACTGCTGTGGCAGCTTTTCTTATGGCAAGATCCTTCTGTGGATCAGTGTTTTGAGACAGGCTACTTTGCCCTTTAAGTCCTTACAGCTTGTCCTCAGCCTGGCCAGCAGTTCAGTCTCCTCCAGGGAGGTAGTTCTGAAATTCCAGCTTCAAAATATGCAGAGATGAAGGGAATGAAACAGCCTGCATCTTAGGTGGGTTAAATGCCATGCAACTGCATGAAAGCCTGCTACTTTCAAGGAAGAAAGATTTACCCTTGGGCAGTGAATCTTTCAGACAGATTCCTCCAGATGGGAGGAGATGGAAAGGAAGGAGAACAAGAAAAAAAGGAAAAACCTGTTCTGTCTCCTCTGGGCTAGATAAGCAGCTTCCCCTTCAGCAGGTTTATTTTGTGATCCTTTCTTGAGGCATCTCTTCAGATAGGGAGCCAAATTCCTAAAATGGGGCTGTGAGACTGAGCACCTTGTCTCTTTGTAATCTGGGCTGAGGTGTTTGTAATTCAGAAGCAGCACATAGCTCCTTCCTCAGGAGTATTTCCCTTCACTTCAGGGTAGGCATAGATTACATACAGTGTTTGATCAGGTTTTATTTTAAATTGAGCCTCGGAGTCTCTGATGTTCTATAAAGGGCCAAGCAGGCTGACGAGTCTGTCTGAAGGACAGCCCTTATGCAAACACAAGTGTGCTGCCTGCAGCCAGCTCCCTTAATAGCTTTCCACCGCTATTTTATTTTCCTCACTTTTACCTCTTGGGCACTTTAAAGTAATCTTTACTTTATCCCACACCTTTCTGTTACTCAGTCAATCAAGAAAGGATGGACAAAAGGATGCTCAGTCCTTTACACCACTTCTAAGTTAGTTGTGCTTTTTCAAGTACTTACTCCTCCACGAGTTCTTTTTACTAAGGGTTACTTTTATGAAAGGATTTAATCAGTGTAACGTCTATTATGGCTAATTTATAAAATATAGAGCAGTTACCTTATAGGAGGCAAAAGCTGAAAATAAGAGAATACCTAAAATTTGGAACAAAGACAGCTTTTTAATTGACTCTTTATAGTGTATAAACCACTGGGATCGTGTTTCCAGGCAACAAGTTACCTAACTATATGTGACCAGCAAAGACAACTGCCGTCTTTAACTGTCCTTTAAAGGATCCATGATGCCTGCAGTCTTTTTTAATAAGCCTGGAAGGGTGAGTAACCTCCTCCTTTGCATGTTTAGCCAGAAGATTTGCTGGTACTAACTGTCCTAGTCCATCAAACCGGATCACTGACCCGACATAATGAAATCATCATGCAGGTTTTCTATTTCACTGAATATTTCTCCCTTTTCCTCCTAGAGAAACAAAAGCTTTTCTCCTTAGGTAATACCCACTCCAAACCAGGCATGTCATGACCTATCAGCTTTTGATGAGTATTTGCTCCCACTCCTATTTTACCTCATAGAAAAATGAGATGCTCTTTTTTGAACTCATATCCATTAAAAAAGAAAATCATGTAAAATAGAACACTTATTAAAATAGTTATTAGAAATTCTGCTTTACCTCCTTAGACATGCAATTCCTTAGCACAGCTGTTCCCCTGGTGTGCTGGAATGGGAGACAAAATGTGGAATATTGCCCACAGAAAATTCACATGATGCTTTTTCTGAACAAATTGTGATTCAGGATGTTTAATTACTTTCCATTTGGAAGCATAGGGTACAACACACCTCATGCTTACCCTGCACACATCTCTTAGATTGGAGCAAACTTGTATTATAATGTCACAATTACTCTTGCAGAAAAGCAGAAAAGAAAGTTCTAGGACAGAGTTAACATGAATCTAATACCAAATAACTGACATGAATCTAACATCAAATAGCTGAAATTTTGCTTTGACCACTCTAAAGCAAATAGACTTGTTTTCAGTGTGCAAGTAAAAACTATTTAGGATGTAAATTACAGATTTCCTGTAATTTTAGAGGTATCATAACTGATTTAAGAAATGCTTGAGGCACACATTTACATGGTTAGGGCTATGTCTAGCCTGCTCCTCTCAGCATTTGAAGATATCTCAGTGAAGGGAAGGAGAAGGGTGCTGAGTGTCACTGGCAAGAGCAGGATAATCACACACTGTAATTTCAGGAGCTGGCACTGGAAGCACCAACCTTGCTGAACACCCTTCTCCAGCAGCTTCTGCCTGATCTTGTTAGTTCATTGCCCTCATCCTTGTGCTTAAATTTCTTATGCAATAATGTAATGTAAGCATTTTGTCCCCTCTCCCACTTCAGATTGAGCTTGCTTCAGCTCCCTGCCCCAGTCTGCCACTCAGCTGCATGTATCTTTGTGCCAGGGTGGAGAAATGCAACAGCAGGCAGGAGAAGTGGAGGAAGTCAGCAGCAGTGGAGGAAGTCAGCAGGGCAATTTTCTTAGGGTCAATGCTGGCAAATTCCAGCTTAAAGCACTCGTGAACTTCTGGCCTGAAATGGATCATGTAAAAGAATGCTTTTGAATTCAGCAATAATACACATTTTTGTAACAGAAGGACAAGTCATGAACAAAGCTTTTCTCTATGTTTAAAGATGGTATCTTACATAATTAAAAAGTAAGGCATTGGCTGCAGCTGCTTGAAAGATTCTTAGCCCTTAATAGAGTAACACAATTTATTATAGCTTCTTTATTCCATTCTCCAGTTGCACAGGTCTTGGGTTCAAAGTATGGTATTTCCCTGCAAATTCAGACTGCAATAAAGGATTGAAACTATCCTTCATCCAGCCAGCTCTGGCTGGATCGACCCAAACTCCATTTCAGGAAACACATTTCTTTAATTTTACCTTGAAATCATAAAATGGGTTGAATATGGCTTTCAAGAGGGAAAGATTATTATTATAAATAGATAACATGGCTTCAGGCTGCACCATTTGTCACTTCAATCTCAGTTAAGTCCATAATAATATTTGTGCTCAGAAAATCCTCAAGAGCATGAGAGTGCATTTGTATGGCCTGTTAGGCACAAAATTGCCTGTTTTATTGGTGCAATACAGGTGCACCTTTTAAAAATTTTACTTCCTTTGTTTATAACTGATCAACCAAAAAAAAAATCTCAAAGCGGGCGTGACACATTGCCTGGTGATATGGAGATAGTGTCAGCTAATGCAGTGTACACATAATTCAATCTTAGCATACTAATATGCCACATTTCTTCAGCCTGCTTATCAGAGTTCTTTCCTAAACAACATCCACACCAAAACAGAGCCAGATGCATTGAAGCAGTGGTATTGCACTATGATCTCATGAAATAAATATCAGCTTTCTTTCCTTAAATAGTTTTGTTACTGAACAGGTTGAACTCTACTACAAGGTTAAGAAATGCCTGCACTGTGTTTCAGTACACAAAAATACCTCCAGTTGTTTCACTTATATGGTTGGCTAAATCACCCCACAATATTTCAGCATCCTGTGTTTTTGCTCGCCTCAGTAGCAGTTATCAGCTTAATTGTATGAACCACCATTGTGATGATGAGGTCATGAGTTTATATCCTGGGTTTTGAGAAAGTGCATTACTTTGTTGGAGTCTCACAAATGCAGTTCAGGTTTCAAAGTGCAGTCTATAATAGTGCAACTAAATCATGGTTCATGTACCTTTTTCATCTGACCAGAGAGGCATTCTCACTGACAAGGTGTCTTCCATTGCTGCAGGTCCATAAGCCAGGATGTGCATGCTGCCAGTAGCTCTGATTAGGATAAGGAATTAAACTTTTTTTATCTCTTTCTGCTAAAGAGAATGAATTCCTCAGATAACTTAGAGCTCAGAGACAAGCTCAGTGGTCTTATGCAGGAGCTTGAAGAAGGCAGCGGGTCTTCCTTTGGATTTTCAGAATGGAAGGATGCAAGGTCTGGGTAAGCTCATGAGAGATCCTGTTTTCTCCCTGTTTTCATTGCTGACAGTGTTGTGTGCCTGCAGGAATCATCACTTCCAGCTGGCAGAAGCAACAAAGCTACAGCCACTCCATCTCCAGTGCTCCCTCTTCCTTCTTAAAATTTAACCTCTTCTCTGGGGCACTTAATTTTCCCATATATTCCTATTTTGTACATATCACCACTAGCACTAATATTGTATTATACCACACCTAAAACCTAGGGTATTTTTGTTAGTGGAAAAGCTTTTGCAGAAGTATCAATCAAGAGAAACTGGACAAATTCTTAAAGGACACACAAAGAAAGTTTCTTTTACTTATATGGATACGTGCAATTTCCAGAATGAAGCAAGGGTTTATGGCCATACACTGACTATATATTGTCTATATATCAGAAACTTTGGACTGAAGCAGAAACAAAAAGGATATCACACAAGATCCCCTAAATGTCTGTGCTGGGACTAGAAACTGAGCTGAATATATCCTCATCCTGAAGTGAAACCACAGTCTGCTTCTGTTTCTTAAAGTGGCTACTGCAAGACATATCAGAGTACATTGAATGTCTAACACTATTTTTTATTAGAACAGAACAGTAAGTATTTTTTTCAAGTGAGAAACTCATAATGGGCTGAAAACAAAAGACTACAAACCTTCATCTCCTGTACTGGGCTGGGCAGGACTTTCTTTCCTGCCCTGTTTTTAGTCTAGAACATTTAAACAGCCTGATGCCTTGGATCAGCTTCCACCATCCCACCAAGTACCTCAGAAAATTCCCTTTTCTTTAGCCCTGGACTACATGTGTGTTTTCTGCTCCTCTCCACCTGTTTCTCAACCTTAGCAGTTCCCTGTCTGCCAAGTCTGTCCCTTCCCAGATGCCAAGCTCTGCTCTACTTCACCTTTTCCCTGCTGAGCAAGTTCAGTTGCTGTCAGAAAAGAACCAACTGCCCCGTCTGTAAAACGTTCCTCTATTGCCAAAGCCCAGTGGCAAGGTAGTCAAGGCAATGCAGACAAGCAGTTTTCTTACCTGCTACCAGCCACTGATTTTTAAAAGGAACATAAAAAACACTAACTGCAAACCAGAAAATTAAACAGATGCTATTCATCTCAGTCCCACCTGCAGCATCTGGACTGCAACACCATCCTCTTTCTACTTGATCTCTTCTGTCTCCTCTACACTGTCTCCCTGTGTGCCCATTGCTCACTGTCACCCCAAATCCTTTCATATTTCCTGTAATTTATATCAAAATAATTTATTTTTTATAGAACTTTTCCTCTCTTGTTCCAAAGACCTGATGTTCCTCAGATCATCTTTTTTTTTCTTCTGCTCACTTGTAAATTGCTTTTCATTCAAGACTTTCTTTTCTTTGTTTACCTGAAACCTGATATGCTGTTTCTGATTATTTTTCTTCATTCTGAATCTACTCATCTCAGTTTTTCATTTCCTGACAAACTCTGTGTCCTTGGCTTGCACACATTTTTGAACACCAATTGCACTGTATCCAGACCACATTCTCACAGGGAGCATGCCATGTAGGTGGGCTGACATCAATTTTGATTTATTTGCAATTATGCTAGCTCAGAATTTGATTTTTTTCTTCTTCTTTTTTTTTTTTTTTTTTTTTTTTTTTAATCCTCTTCCATTTAAATTTGGTCTAGTTAAAAAAAAATCCTAACAATGATTGTATACCTTACCAGTCCAGGTTTTGACTGCTGTGCCTTTCCAGGACTGAAGCTGTCTTTTTTTTGCTTGTATTCCTACTATGCTCACTAATGTCTATTCTCAAACTCCTTATTTACTTTTTTTCCTTTATACCCTAGAAGTTTTATCTGATCTGTCAAGCTTCCTTTATAATTGTGTTCATAATCTTGACCTTGTCATACGTTATTTTCTTTATAAGAACATGGGAATTGCTACATCAAAAAACAAACAATGATTCATCAAGCCTACTAGCTTGTCAAAGAGGGCAGAAAAGGCTCACAGGATATCTAGACAGGAATAAAATATTATATAAGAGGATGTAAATCCTCTTTGGCTTCCAGCATTGATCAGTTTGAGCCCTCAGGCTTTAGTTTATATAGTCTACTGTTCTTATTTCAGCTTGTGAACTACTTATGGCCTTTTTTTGTGCAGTTCTATTTTATGCTGGTAAAATTTTATCATTTTAACACTTTGGCTAAAAAATACTGTGTTGGTTATTTGCATATCATATGAGAAGCCTTTTTCAATGCTAAAAAAATCTGCTTACAAAAAACTTTCCTGGTCTACCTACATATAAACAAAACAACTGAAAAAAAAAAGGTGTTTCACTTTATGCACCTTTTCTGGAGCAGGATCCTTCCTCTCTCAGTTTTTATGTTTATATATGACTTATAAATTTTTCTTAAGAACATTAAATTGAGTCTTTCACCCACTCTGTCTGGTCTTGTGATCCAAGATAAAAGAACAAAAAGAACAGCTTTCCAAATGGAAAGGAAGATTATTTCTGTAGATCTACAGCAGGAGAAGACACAGGACAGCATTGCAGGGTTATTCAAAGCTCAGTGGTGAGGCAGGGAACTGAGACAGTGACTTTACAAAGATAGACTTGAAAAGACAGGTTTATATAGAAAGTTTTGGATAGCCTTTAGCTAGACAATAATTTTGTTTCCTTAAAACCTCTGCCTTTGGGATGAGAGAATCACCAAGATGCCACTTGCTCAGGAACTTTTCTTAAATAAATACCGTGGATACAGTGTCGCTTATGGTTTTTTGGATACTTTACAGTCTTTACAGATTTTTCTTTCCCTCAGTTATGAAAAAATGCTTGAGAATGGGATATGTAGGTGCCTTTTGTGGGTAAAACGTGTGATGTGTTCTTTTCAAAAAGATGAGTAAAACTCCAGCAGGAAATCAGCTGTGTGCTGCAGTGCTGCTCAAGTTCAGAAGTGGTTGTCCTGTTTGGAGCCAGTGCTCTGATACTGTCCTCCATTCCACTTTGAAACTTCACTCACGAGTTGAAACGGAACATTATCTGCCTCTGCTGCAGAGAGAAGGCTCCCCAGTGCCACAGTTTCCAGCCAGCAGAGCCATCCCCCAGCCAAGGACAGCCCAGTTGGCACAGCAGGGTCCCACGAAACCAGCCATCACAGCATGTCAAAGGCCAGCTGGGAAACTTTGGAGAATTCATCTCAAAGCCCCTTGAAATACTCTTTCCCAGATGCCTGAGGGACCATAGTGAGTTCATGACTGTTAATGAGGATGTGCTTTGAGCAGTTCATGGAACATTATAAGTTAAGTCAGTCGAGTCATTATTAGTTTTGAGTCTCATTAGTTGTAAGATGAAAATAGAAAAGTTCAGATTAATGTACTGCATCCTGTACAATACTTCAGGTAAATAAGAGCAGGTGGGATAGAAATTATAGAGCAGAAATTAGGCTTTTACCTCTTTAGCTTGTAAGTGGAGGTAGATATCTCATATTTTATCTCCACTACTAGTACTAAGACTCAAAGAATGTATCTACTTTGTCATATAAATGAACTTTACCAGAGCTAGTAAAATTTTCCAGTGTCTCAGTTCCCTCTGGTATTTTCAGCCCAAATAGCTGATGAATAAAGTATTTCCCTGGTTTAGTATCATAGGGTGATCTGTGGTCTTCCTTTAAGCATCCTGAATTATTTTCCCTGTTTTCCACTGAAACGAGTGACCAGCTGTCTCGGTTTGAAAGACAGGTGTCTGTTAGGGAGGGGCAGGGCCTCCCTTGGAATCGAGAATTCAAACCCCCTCCCTCCAAATTATTACAATTTAGAAAATTAAAGGCCTCTCAGGCAGAGGTAGGGGGATAGGAATAACAGCTCTTTACTAGTATGTATAACAAGGCAAACAAACAACAACTCCAGCATTAACAATAAACAGACCCTGGGACCAAGTAACAGCTTCCCTGAGTGCAGCACGTTCCCCTTTGGTGCAGTTCTGGTCACGGCCTGCAGGGGCGCTGCTGGCTCCTGGCGGGCAGGGCAGGTGCAAAGATCCCTCCGCCGCTGCAGGGGGCGCTGTGGTGCGGGCTCAGGGAACATGTGGTAATGGCGGCTTGGCGCAGGCGGGAAGAGACGGACCAGGAACTCTGGAGCTGAGGCTGAAGGCGTGGGAGGTGTCCACAGGCAGGGGGTGTAGGCTACAGAGCAGCAAAAACTGGAGCGGGGCTGAAGAAGCAGCAGGGGGGACGGACAACACCTGCTCCCAGCACGGTTACAGTCCCCTCCTCCAGCAAGGCAGGTAATAACAAGGTCCCAGGTCAGGGGCTGCTCCCAGGAGCAGAGGCTCACCCCACACCAGAAGAAGCAGGACCAAGCTGGACTTCTGTAGCAGGAGTGAGTTCTTTTCCCCAAGCAAGCAGCCACACCTCTCTCCTCCGAAGGCTCAGATGGAGTGAGAGAGTTGCCCCTCTCCTCCTGGTCTGAAGCACCAGCCATCAGTACCTCTTAGCAACACAATGGGAAAAAAAATTCCACTGGTAACAAGAAAAAAAGGAAAGAAAAAAACCCCTCAACCCCCAACACCATCACATCCTCTTTCTATAATTTATTGATGTGACATTTGACATCCTTTAAGTATAAAAGATGGTGTCTAAATGTTGCCTGTGATTTCCTCTTGTTTCCTATGTATCACAGCCGTGGAAGACGTTTATTTCCAGTTCACTGATTGCAGATGAGCAGGAACTTCAGCTGCTATGTGTTGTTTCCTTGTTAATCAGAGAGGCACCCAGAGAGACCAGCTGTGTGCAACTCAACCTCAGCCATCTAGCTGAGATATAGCTGCTGGGTTCCAGCTTGCCTGGGTTCCTTCTCAGGCCCCTCTCTCTCCCAGCAGAAATTCAGGTAGGGCAGTACTTGACCTCCCCAGTTGGTGAAGAGGAGGGTTCCAGTGTGCATGTCTCTGACTTTCTAGATCAGAAGGGTAAATTCTTTGTTTGAAGTGTGTTTTCTGTATCTAACTGAAAAACGTTTGGTCATCATTTGGTATCATTATACTCTTGATGTATAAGGATTTAAAAATGAAAGGAGAGCTGGATCTTAAGCAGAACAATAACACATTTGGTCTGAAGGATAGCTCCCACCGACTTGTAATGGTTATGAGGCAGAAGAAATCATTTGCTCTTGAATAGTTAGCAGCTGATTCAACACAGGCTGATTAGATAAAGAAAAGAGAGTGGAAGGATAATAAATAAAAGAGTGCTGTGATGAGAGTTCCAAGGAAATGAAAAACACTTTATTGATAATCAATCTGTGCTAGATTTTGATAATGAACTCCTGTATAATAAGCAGCCCACGTGCTCACTCTGCCACTGGAATTCTAATGAGGAAGATAATAGATCCAAATTAGAAGTTTGCCAGTGAGCCTGTTATTAAAACAATCAAACATTTTAAATGCAAGTAAACAGAAGTTGGAATCCCTATTTTGCTATTAGGTTATATACTATCTTCCTTTTATTTCCTTACTAATGAATGGACAAAGTTATCCTTTGGATATATCCCTTTAAGAGTTTTATAATTACCTTCTTGCAGCAGGTGAGACTATTGTGGATGAAATGGGATTAAACATTGACGATATCATGTAACTAGGTTGTATCGGGCAGGTGAAAATAAGTTTTCATGTCAAGACACAGAAATACGGATAGGAAAGTCCTTCTGCTGTTAAAGATTATAAGCCCTATTGAGCTATGTTCTATTGCAAGGCAGCAGGTCTGTACATGGCACAGTAGTTAAAAAATATATCTATCCACCCAGGGGTTAATCAGACTCTTTCTTGCATCCTGACAGCTCCAATCATCCTCTTGCTGAGCTCTGCTGGAATAAGCATTGACCAGAGCCACTCCCACATTTGAACACCAGTGTTTTCCCAGCTCAAACCCACCTTCTGACAATGCCCTTATGCTTAATTACTTGCCATAATTCTGCCTCAGTGGCTGCAATATCCTCCATCAACTGCTTCTCATCAGCCTGTTGAGAATCTGCCTTTCCACCTTATTGAGCTACTGTTTAGCTTGTCCCTTGTTATTCTCATTTTCTTTTTCCAATGAACTTACTGCATGATTGATTCTTGTTAATTCTGCCAGACAGTCACTAACTGTTGCCAAAGAGGCTTGTCACACCACTTCAGCAATTTTATCCTTTGCTCTTCCCCTCCTCTTGTTCCCACTACTGCCAGCAATGAATCCAGGGCCCAAGAGGTTGCCCAAAAGCTGAAATGTGGCTCCATGCACCATTTTGTGTCTCAGCACTGTCTCCTCTTCCCTTTTGCAAATGCGGGTTAAGCAGTTAAGCAATTGATCTGGAGGTGGAAGTGGGTTTAATTTTTCCTGTTTCTTTGAATAATTCAAAGTGAATTTAATATTTCAGCTTCTACCATGTTTGGCAGAATACTCCATGTTTGAGAGTTGTGTGTTGGGAGGAAAACAAGAGGAAGGACATGAGAAAGGAAAAGAGAAGGACCAAACTGTTCACAGAATTCCTTAGCTTCATGAATTTCAGTTATCCCAGGGAGTGACCCTTTTAGGGTAAAAGATGACTCAGCACAGAACAAGTTTCACATATACACTTGTGGTAGATAATATGCTACTCCTGAGTGGAGAAAAGCCTTTGAAATTATTAGTATTGGGGATCCTTAAGGAACCCCTGACCACCCTCACTTCAGACCCTATTCTGAGTGCCCTGTCCAGGGCTCCAGGATCTCAGCTCACCTCAGGACTGAGCACCTGGCCCATACTACTCCTACAGTTACCCAGAAGGATATCTTGATATATATAAAAAAATTAAAATTAAGGGGACACCATTCTGTTGGATCTATAATTTTCCAAATAACGGGACGGGACTGTCACAAGACATTCCTTGAGCTTTATTGCAACATCATTACAGGGTGAGACAAGAAAGATGGCAACAGCTCACATCTTGCCAACAGCAGCCAAAATTCTCTGTGCTACAAGGCCTTTTAAAAGTTTTTTAACCAATAGCAAATTATTAAGAGCTTACAAGCATCTGCATAAACCAATCATTAAAACTAATATAAATCATTATGTAAGGTATATGCTTATACCTTATATCTAACAATAAATGCTTGTTTCATATTTCTTATTACTCAGGAACTTTTTATACTCTTCTATAAACAAAGCACAAAGCTTCATTATTAAACTTTTCTGTTATCTTGCTCAACATATTTTTCTACTTGCTAAGGCCTAACTCTACACAGCACAAAAACAGTCTTATTGTTCTAGGTCCTCATTCTTGTACCTTTTTAACTTTAGGCCTACATCCACACTGCTATGAGAGTTTTCTGCTTTTTTTATTTCCCACACCTCAGGACTGAGCATCTGGCCCATACTACTCCTACAATTACCCAGAAGGATATCTTGATATATATAAAAAATTATTTGCAGTTCAGAAGACTGCAGTATGACCACAGTGTATGGACAATTTAATTTCCTCTGGAATTATGAAAAATATCTGTGCAACTGGTAAGTGAATTTTTCGCAAATCATGATCAAGGGAAAAGATTTAGCAACTTTTAGTGCAGAAAAGATTTAAGTATTGAAATAAAATATAAAACAGTAGCTGCTTCAGCCTTTTTTTAATGCATCAGTCTTCCATTTTACTGCTACGTCTTTTTGACATGGACTCTTAAATTCATCTTGCAAGTTCTGTTGTTCAGACAAGACAGCTCACTTTTAAAGGAGACATGAAAGGTCTAAATATGTGTGGTTGAATTACTAGCAGTTTAATCTCAGACAGAGATTTCTATGTAGTGATTAAATCATTTAATAAAACTCTCACTTACGTAGGAAAAGAGGGGGGAAAACTATATTACTGAAAACAAATGGAGTATGATATTTGTGGGGGAACGTGAATCTTCCTGAGCCCTCTGCAAAAGCAAAGAGATTCCATGACACTAATTTCTTACAAAATATTTACAAATTTTACCTACAAAACCTAGAAATTTTGTGGTTTTGTACTTTTTTACAGAAGATGGTCATGTCAATATCAGACTGAACCTTAAACTGCAGTCAACGTACATCACAGGTTCTTGTCCTGTAGGGGTTTCACAGCTTTTCCTTCGTAATTTTTCTTGTGCATGCACCCCATTTTTGACAACAGCACCGATTTCCACTAGTCCAATCACTTCTACAGACAATGTGCTCTTTGCTCCATATCATTAATTCCATAAAGAAGTTCCCAGAGCAAGGTCATTTATTCACGGTCCTTTCCTCATCCCTTGTGTACATATAACAAATTCTTTAATGTTAATAGTCTAACAAAATAACCATGGGATTTTTCGCAGCCTTCTTTCTCCATTCCTTCTCACTCATTTTGTTCCAATTGAGCTGTAGTCCATGGGGGCCTCTATCAATCAACAGTATTTAACACAATGAGTGCTTAATAGGGTAAGACATGGTTAAGGGGAAGGGAAAATTCTAGGTGTTATAATATAATTGGCAATGCAAATTAAAATCTGTCTTCTTTAGAGTCTATTTTTTTCTGTGTAAGGAAGGCTGAAAAATGCCTTGTATTTAGTGTTCTATACTCTGACTTACATTTCAATATGCCTGAGGTAAAATTCAGAGATAGAGCATTTCCATTCTTGGGTCACTGCATTAAGATACTCTGCCATCAGGAAGGATACTGTTAATGGCACTCATGTAGGATGGCTTTCCATTTAAGTGAACAATCATGACCAGTCTGCCTTTTTTACCCAACTCATACAGTTGACCTTCATCAAAACAATTTGCTTTCTACAGAAGATGAAACCAACAAGTGACACTGGCATTGTGAAATGAAAAAATAATGATAAATCATACATGACAAATGAAGTTCTAAAAAAGTTTAGGGTTCTGTTTACCACTGTTCCCTGTTCTGAAGTAGACTCAATTTACTGTTCCCCTAGGAACAGATACAGTAGGTCACGCAGTAAGGTATTGATTTTGCCAATTACTGAGGGTAATATAGTGTATTTTTGAGTTGTTACATTATTCTTGAAACTTGTTTCTTGGTTACTAAACAAAAAAGTTTTTCGTGCATGTGTTCTTCAGACCTGTCCATTTAAAAACCAAATGTGTTTTATATAATTCTCTAAATATAGAATCATGATTTCTGTATAAAATTCTTTCTCATATTATTGGTGGAATTTAGTTTATATTCATATATATATTCTTAAGGTCTTCTTTCAGGACTGCATTGTAACTAATTGGTCCTTAACAATTGTCTAAGTTAATAGTTTGACTACAAAGAACAGAACCAATCATTTTTCTTGAGCTGAAATAACAAGTTCAGAATGGGTTGTTTACTCCTTAATTGAAGATACTTCTTAAAACAACATTAAAGAAGACAGAATCACTGGAAAATCAGAGGAAGACTGTACTAAGAAGGAATTATTTATTCCTAGATGAAAAGATTAATTTACACCTATTCCTAGCCAGAAGAGAGCTGATTTCAGAAAGTCTGAGGTAAACCATTATAGGAACCCTAAACCATTCATAACATTGCAGCACCATTTTTATGCTTACTGGCTAAATATTACTAACTGAAGGAGACAGTTGTGACTTTGAATACGTCTTCTGCAGATGTACCATAAGGTAAATTTGCACCATAAGGTAAATTTGTAAATTAAGTACCATATGGTAAATTTGCACCCAAGCTTATGGTTAAGCAGTATGGACATATGGGTCAACTCATGATTTTGAACTGCTTTACTCTTCATATCATCTTTTCCAGAATTTTGTTGAACTGTCCTTAGGGAACAGACCTTGAAAATAACTCATGTGCTAATTTTTAAATTTTCAGTAGAGTTGATCACGATTAGATTTGGACTTGGAGAAAATGCTGAGCTCCTAGTAAACAACTTGTGGACTCACTTTATATTAAAACCTGGTCACTTCCTTTGGTGTCTTAATGAGATCTGATTTTTTTTTTTAATCTTTTGTCCCAGCTATTGAGTTTTAGTTATTCTGAAAACTGTAGCACGAATTGCTGTCTTGATACTCTCCCTGAATTGCAAACAGGCATATTTTGTCACTCGAGTGTTTTTATAGTTGCCTATAACTTGCAATGTTCTGTCGTTGCAGAGTTTGCCTCCTAAACTTTCAGAGGAAGTTGGACTTGCTTGTACCAAATCTATATGTGAAATTTTGACACAGAGAGAAGTACAGCAGTAAAAAAGATTTATACTCAGAGTTTATTACTCATGAATAGAATCATGCTAGAGTAAGGCTTGAAAAGACATGTTTACTGATAGTAAGTCTTCTGTTTAAAGTGGCAAGTCCCAAGTTTGATGGGATATGTGATATGCAAGCAGAAGACAAAATTTTACTGAGGTGATGAAGTGAATATAGTTTTCAGAAGGATTTTTGAAGGAGTGCAGAAAAGTTAGTCATTTACCTCCAGCTGATGTTCATCAAAAACTGAGTGCCAAAGTTTCTTAAGCTCTCCTTTACACTTCGTGCAGCAACTCTACTGGAACTTTCTTAGACTTATTTATCACCATGAGGAGAGGTTGAGCCTTTTTTCTTCCAATTTCCTTTACACTAGATGGGAAAATTTGTCAGCTTGCTTAGTTAAAGAGGTGGGTTTTGTTCATGTTAATGAGATGCTTTGTTTTGTTCACATTAAGAAAACAAAAATCTCCCTGTTCTACTGTCTGTGGGCTCCTTACTGAAAGTGTGCAGGGTCAGACTATCTTTCAGCATAAGAGAAGATTATTTGCTTGGCGATCATCCTTATGTTAGGAACACTATTTATAGGTAGTTTGGGAACTATAATTTTTTTTTCTCAACTTCAGAATATTTGTTATGTTAAGATTTGCAGATCCAATTGACTTGCCACCCCCTTCAAGCTCTAACTCCATGCAGGTTTGCCTCTGTAGCCATTACACCTGCAAGCACTTCTGGGGCTCTTTTAGGATGCAGACTGGGATGGTTCAGTGATGTAGGGAGGCATGTGGGTGAAGAGCTGTGCAACAGGGCTTTGGTGCATCTAAACAGTGCTTCTAAAAATATCCATAAAATACTGCTCCAATGAATATATCAGACTCTCTGTCCTGGAGTATCTTCAGGGCTGTGGTGGAGTCAACCTGCTAGAGTTCTTGGGGAGCATCAAATGGGTCTTCTGCTTCCCACGGGGACCCCAGCCTGATTTACCTGCAAGATGTCTGGCTCTGACTCTGCAGTCACTGGCTGCCCCATCAGATCCTACCATGTGATAAGGGGTGTACACTTGCAGAGCAGGGGGAATAACCTATTATTTTTCCTATTAAGACCTAAGACAGGTCTGAGGGTATCCATACCGTGGTGGTGGGGAGTTGTAGGGAATCTAAACACAGGCTGAATGCTGGTTGCCTTAAAGGAAAAAACTGGATGATCTGCTGTATCCCAGGAGTGCTCAGGGCTCCATGGTGAGCAGTGTCCAGCTCACACTACAGCTTCCTTGGCCAGCATGGACATGTGTGCACGTCTTCACAGGAACCAAGGTCCCTGGGACAAAGAACCATGAAAAGCTGGGAAGCAATAGCATTTTTTGAAATAGCATTGCAGTCTTTGGTTATGTGCAATAGCACTGCAGACTTTGGTTATGTGCTCACTGTTGTGTGATGGAGCAGATGAATGGGTGTTATGTTGCTCTCGTTAGGGAAGATCCCATTTCTGTCCCTGCAAAACTTCATCCTATACACAGGTTCAGATTTGATTCTCTCTGCAGTTCTTAACAAAATATCCCCTGTACAGTCTTTTTCTTTTTTCTTCCCTTTACCATCAAGCTCTTCTAAGGTTCACTGCACATGTTTTAAGTAATTTCAGTATATGTTAAAAGAGAACCCTATGAGCAGGGCAGGAAATCAGTGTATTATGGAGGATTTTAGTTGATTTTTCAAATTAATGTTTCAGATCACCATGCAGCAGTAGTTATAATTAAGTGTCAGAGAGTGAGGGCTAAATGCATGAATAAAATATCTTATTGTATCATTACACCTTTATAATAAGATTTACTTGTCAACTTATAATATAATAATGTAACTAACAAGATAATTTATTTCTCAATGTAATGAAGATGTACAGAAGGCAGAGGCAGAACTTGTGAGATGCCAGCTTCACTCTGTGGCTGAGCCTGCTGGGTAGCATGTACATATAATGAAGGAAAAACCCTACTGAACTGAAGGAGGGGGCGTAGGATGGATAGCGGATGAGGAAAGAGCAGGAGTAGGCATGAAGTTTGCATTTTGTACAAGAGTGAAAGATGAGAAAAAAACTGTGATAACAGAAGGCATAAGAGTCTGCTGGGGAAGACGATACTAAGTGTAGTTCTCCAATTGGTAGAGCAAGACATTTCCATACTGTAAACTTTCAGAGAAAGAAGGTTAAAATAGCTAATTGCCTTGGTGTGGGCTGAGAAGATATGTATGGAAAGCTATCCCAGACTGGATGACACATGCTAAGTTGTCTGGCTGTGTAAGTTTAATAATGATGCCTTCCTTAGGAAAAAAGAGGTCTACTGGATGTCAACCAGGAAGACAAAAATCTTCATGAATGTTCCCCCAGTTTAGCTACATCTGATAGAGACTGTGATTTATAAAAATGTGAGAGCTGCTGAAAGTGCTTGTGAGGAAAAATTTGCTACCATCTAATTTCTAAGATTATATATGCACCAAGTCCTGGAAAGATCCTTCTTGTCACAATTTCTAGGCCATGAGCAATGCCCCTTACCTGCCCTCTCTAAATTCCTGATTTTGCATGTATTTGCAAAGAAGCAGAGGGCTGTGTTGCCATACTGGCTGGCTTCAAAAATAACCTAGGGAGCTGCAAACATGAGACCTTGCAAAGTCTGTGGTTGCATCCTTCCTGGCTCATTCCACCAGATACTGGTGCTTCCAGTGACCACCATAATCAAACAAGGCAAATGGAGAAACACGTCTCCCCATGTCTGAATGGAGAAAAATATAGGTGCAGGTATCCTGGGGCTATGTTCAGCATCACTGAAGCAGGTGAATAGATGCAGGGTTCTCTCAGAGAGAGAATGGCACATCCTAAATTAATCTGTCTCTTATTAGACCCAGGGTTTGGCCAAGTGGTGAGGGAGCTGGGTGTTTATGTCTGTGCAGTTCTTCAGGGATGCAGTGGGAACTGTTGCAGGATATGCTTCAGTCTGTGGGAGGGCTGGAGCAGGCTATGAGGTGGTGACAGAGTCCCTGTATCAGCATGGTGGAAGAAGGAGTTGCTGTGACTCTGATCCGTGGTGCAGTGCAAGGCTGTGCTGTGGAAAGTATATCATTTCTGTGCAATGCACTCCCTCATACATCCCATGCAATCTACGCAGCCAGGCAACACACGGAATAGCACTGGCACACCATGTAAGTGCATTCCTGAGCTATGCAGCATAAATATGAATGAGAGGGAACATACTGCACTTTAAATATTTTGTACATTGTGCTGTGTGTTATGACAATGAGTACACTGTGGTACATTATTAAAAATGTGAGAAGTACAGTAACCTGCAAATGATGGTTTGTTTTTCCCTTTATAGCTGCCAGATGGTGTGGAACCATTTACACAACATTTAAGTGTTGTGTATTTTAACCAGGGAAAGAAGGATCCTGCTCAGTGTTTTGCGTGGGTTTTTTTTTTTTTTTTGTTTTTTTTTTTTTGGTTTTTTTTTTTTTTTTTTTTTTGTTCTTATCTACCTAGCCAGCATATTTGTGCTGGAGAAAATGAAGCCTATGTAGTGTTACCTTAGTCTGTATTTCCAAGCCACTTCAGAAACTTTGGTTTAAGAAGAGAAAGAACAGTTTCTTATTGCTTTTATGACAGTGGAAAAATAGTGAAAGCTTTATTTACTATGATTATTTTGTTTCTTCACAGAGTATGATAAGATAGTGCTTGGAGATCCAACCAGACCACTTGTTTCAGGACTGTTTTAAGGGATCTCCTAGGCATGAAGGAGCATATGTACCACGTAGACCCAATGACATAAGGCATTGTATTGCCCTTCCGTTTAAAACAGAGGACTTACAAAAGAGATCTTCTACTTGTAAGCAATTTGATAAGCATACTAATAAGCATTTGATAAGCATTCCTAAACTAAGATAGTAGGTTATTAGTCTTAGCTGATTTGTATTTTCTTGGCTGAGACGGTGCCACAAAGCACCTCTCCCTCTTAAATGAAAAGAATCAATACACTTTGATGATCAACGTAGAGAAATTACCATTTTTTCTTACTTTTTGTGGAAAAATGAAAAAAGGAAAAAGTTTTGGTAGATTTCTGGAGCTAGCACAGTCTTCTTCCTTTGAAAGTGTGGATTAAAGTACTGACCTTTGCTGAATAGAAGGGAAGGAGAACTGTTGCTCACCTTTGGTTTCCAGCATTCTCCCACCTGTTCACGCTGTAGGAAGTCACCAACATTCAAAGTCAAATTCCTAAAGCATTTGAGCATTTGAAGTCAGCATTATAATATTGGCCAGTGTAAGTGACTTCCATCCAGTCTTGGAGAAGAGGAGGACGGGAGGAAAGGAGGATATGCTGCATTACATTGGTAGTCCATTACGGTCATACAACCTTACAGAATACATGTATTTTGACATAAACTGATACAGTACACCTTCCAGAAATACAGTTTTCACAGTGGGTAGAAGCTTGTGGGCAGGTATTAAAATCCCTGCACTGACCAGAAACTGTTGTGAACATCTGTTCCCTGACTACTTAAATTATACTTGGACAGTTTGATGCATCTCTGGCATCCATCCCATGTGCTAGCAGAATGAAAGTAGAAGAGAAGAAGAATGTAAAATCAGGAATCCCATTGAGTTGTAATATTTCTGCTCTTTCTACTTTCTTCTCTGTCCAGCAAATATCACATCTTTGTTTTGTAACATATGATATATTTTCTTGCCCTCTATTGTATTTGCAGCTGCCTGCTTACTTATTTTGTGTACATTACTTTGAGCCATGCGAGACTTTAAACTTAATTAAAAGGCATGACAATAGAAAGAGAGAGATTTCTATAGAAATACCTTCTTGTGGAATGTCCTGTTGAGTTAAATCCACCCTACCAAACAATATTTCTGAAATAAATGATTCTTCTATGAATCTCATCTTTCATTACCATCTTCACTTGAATTCTGCTGCATGACCTGTGCCATGCTCAGGGGTTTTATACAGCCTTGGAAATTATGGTAGAAGGATGATTAGTTTGGTTGAAACTATTGTGATGGCACTCAGAAAGGTGAATTGCTTTCAGCTTCCCCAGATATTATAGCAAAAAGAACAATTAATTCCCATCCTCATGTTAAAGCTACACTTGCTCAATTTTTAGACTGTACTTAGGCACTTTAAGTGTTATTGCAATGTGACAGATTTTCCATTCTGGCAAAAAACAGTGTTTGATTTAAAAAAAAAGTGAAGATCAAAGCCACTGCACAAATTCTAAACTCCATTTTAAAGAGCAATAATATTGATTAAGTGTAGGAAAGCGTCCCCCAGCCCCGAGTGGGCATTTCTGTAGAAGGAAAGAGTTTCAGTTTACCTCTAGACATTTTAGGAAGTTTAGCTAGAAAGGTCTGTGCCCTTCTCATTGTTACAGGCTCAGTGCCAGCACAGAGCCATTGATTGGGCTTGGAAAGTGTAGCTCAAAGCCTGTTGTTGATTTCATTGGGCCAGGGGCCAAACAGCCACCTGAACTATCGAGCACTAAAGAGAGAGAACAAAGGTGCTCGGGGCATTCTCGAGGTGTTTTAGCAGGTATATGGGACCTGTCCCTATACTGTGCTTGGCTTTGTTCTTTGTTTTGCATTATTTTCTTTCTTTTATTAAACCTTTTTGGTTTTTCAAGACATAGTCGACCATGATGTCTTGCTAATTATTTTAAGCCATTTCTCTGCAAAGGCAGAGAATACCTCAGAGGTATTGGGAACCCCAATAATTAAGTCAAAATTATTAGTGTTTTAAAGGGCCTTTTTAATCGCTGTTTGGCTCAAAGATATAATCTCATTTTGGCATGCTTGCATGAAAATGGGTTGGTGCCTGAGGGTTGGCTTTCCACAAGAGTAATTTGGAATATGACTCATCTATCATTAGTTTAAGCACACGTGAAAATACAGACCTTGTGTTTTATAGCAGTGGAGAAAGACTATAGCATGTAATAACAGGTGTACCTCAACTCTGTGGCTTTAGGAGATGCTCCAGATGATATTCTTCACTGCCAATGGCAGAGAAAGCCTTTTCTGTATACCCTGGCATAAATCTGCTCCATACATAAAAAGGAACACATTGTGATTTCAGTAATCATACTGGGCACAAAACACAACTACTAGCTTGTATTCAAATAAAATTCTGTAATCCTTTCCACAAGCTCAGAGCTGCATTCAGCTGGGAAATCTGAGAATAGATTATGTGCCTTATGAGAAATGGAGAACAGTGAAAGACAGAATTATGTGCCTCATTCAACAAATATGTTAATACTGATGATTTTTTTTCCCCTGTGGGTAAAGGAGGAGATAACTGGCAAAAATCCTGGCCACGAAAGGCAACCAAAGTTTCTATGCTGAGATACACATGCTAATTCTGTCAGGTATGCTATCTGTCTTCCCAAGCATTTAGAGCCTGCCAAAATCCTTTTTTGCCATTCCTCTCCCTGCTTCCTCTGAATCTCTTCAATGCAATTCCTTGGTCTAATCTGCCATCAACTCATATATTGGTATAGGTGTGAAAATTGAGTTTAAATGCAAAATTCTTCCACATTAATCCTTCACAGAATCATTAATTTATAAAGCCAAAGCTTGCTTCAATAAAAGAAAAAAAATGCAATATATATAAAAGATTTAAATACTGTATTAAAAAACCTAGAATCCTTTCCCCTCTTCTTCTAATCTGGATTTTTCTCCTTCTTGTCTTGTATATCTGAGTGCCACACTTCCATCAATTAAGCACGTCATATAGAAATATATGGAAATAATAGCAAAAGTCATTCCTTTCCTCAGTATTTACGACCAGCAACTAGGACCAACAAATGTAGGAAGATGTGTGTGAAGCTATTTTTCTTAGAGAAACTGAAGTTAAGCAGTTATATTTTGGACTTTGTCTCTTCTGGGTGAAAGAAAACAGCTCCTTGCCTCTTCTGGAATGAGTTCTGTACCTGAGAATGGCTAAACAAGTTCCCCTTACAGATCAGTACCCTCCAGCGGAAGCTAATGATCCTGGTCTAAAAAGGAAAAAAAATAGCACAAATAAGGAGAAGAAATACGTAAGAGAAATCAAAGTAAAAGGGCAAAGCGAAAAGCAAAGTATAAGAGATTTACTGTGATCATTGAAATCAGTATGTGTTCCTTTTTTTTGTCCATTGAAAACATATAGGTAAAT
This sequence comes from Phylloscopus whistleri, assembly GCA_017589585.1. Taxonomy (NCBI): domain Eukaryota; kingdom Metazoa; phylum Chordata; class Aves; order Passeriformes; family Phylloscopidae; genus Phylloscopus; species Phylloscopus whistleri. Next base: position 445,286 of record JADMLD010000722.1, read on the forward strand.
ACTAAAAAGATCTCAGAATAACATTAACAGGGTATGTAATATGAAGCACATAGAAAAAAAAATCCTCAAAACTCCTCAGAAAAAACCCCAACAAAACAGAGGCAGGGAATGATTTCTGTGTAAGAAGAGACAAGTAATCTAGCACTTTTGACATTGGAAAAGAGACACCAGAGAAGTGATATAATAAATGATGTTATGTGTAGATTATTAGGCTGGCAGTGTTCATTATAAACTTGTGTAAAGTTAGTCACATCTCTGACCACCTCTAAGCATTTTGTTTCTCTGGAGGATTGAGACAGAAGCCAAGTGCCTGTTCATCTACATACAACTTCCCAATTAGGTAACAGACACTCGTTTCTGTTACAAAGGCACTTCTGAGCATGCACAACTGATACCTAATAGAGAAGGATCTAACAAGAGTGAAGGACTGGGTGGGGTTAGGACTTTGGTAATTAGGTTTGCTGTCTGGGACTTGGCAAGATAGAGGATGCCTGGTAGGACTGAGGCAGGCTGCAGAGCACCACAGGTTTATGTACAAAACACTGATGTACAGTCTCCTATGTGCAGGATGGAAAGACATTTTTACAGCTGTTGCAGTCCACGGCTCTGTGTGTGATGAATACATTTTCTGGAGGCGAATGCCCTTCACATTTGGTATTGCTATCAAGGAAGCAACTTCTTTAGTGTATTTTCTCAGTTCTTTTGACTTCTGCATCTTTACTCAGGCACTGCTAGCAGTCTGCTTCTGGGAGAGCCCAATGAAGGAGCTGCACATGGTACTCACTCTCACATGTGTAGTGCTATCAATTCTGTGTACATTGCCCTATCATCTCTCCCTAAAACTTCTGCAGGTATGGAGTAAAATGGAGAAAGGGGCAGAGCTGATGTGGAAAACAGGTCATTGTAATCAACCCTTGAATTCAGTTAGAGAGGAGAAACTTGAGCTACCTCAGGGCATTTCCATTTGATGTATTTTTAAGTTGCTCCAGACAGTTTACACATGAAATATATTTATTAAATGTGCTGTAAAAATTGTTCTTCAATTTTTTATTAGCCTAATTAAGTATTAATATCTAATTTACTTTATATCTCAAACTTCAAAATCAAAGTTTTTGCTCACTACAATTTATTACAAAGAGTATTGTCATAATTATTTTGTTATGTTGAATGAGTATGCATCATTTAAAATGTAAATAGTTTTACCCAGAATAACAATCAAAGGTAAGATTGGTGCATATGTAAGTTATGATCCTATCTCCAGAAGAATCCACAAACTTCCCATTATATATGTCAGGTGCACATAAAATATAAAACCTGCAGTGGCTCTTCACAGCTGCACTTGGGGTACCTCTACATTGTAGTGTGTGTAGTTACTGCTCAAATGCAGTCTGAAAGCCTCTGCTAGCTTTGGTACAGGTCTCATGCCTCTGTACCAGGTATGGCAGCAGAGGATGCAAACTGTGTCTTTTAAATGCTAAGGTAATTATTTTGCAATTAGCTCCCTGTTACTGCTGCTACACAGCCAATGTTGCCCATGGTAGTTTGCTTAGAAATAGCTGAAGAAATTCCATGAGCTGAAATCATCGTTGACAGCACTTTATAAATCAATAGAAATAAGAAGGTGATATTGCTGTTATTTTTCTGAAGGGAAGAAAAAAGGAACACTGGAATTAACTAACTAGGGAGAAACTGGGAGGCTGATGGACTGCACAAAGAATGGCTACTCAATAAATCTAAGATCTAATATAGGTTCTAGTGCACTCTTGCATGATGATTGTGTCACTTAACTCCTCTGAATCTGAGTTTTCGTGTTCTAAGATGGAAGTAATTATATGCAGCTACCATATAATATCCACAGAGAGATGTGCAATTGAAAAGTATTACTGAACCTATCAACAGAAAAAATGGGAGGTACTTAATAAATTTTAAGGCCAGAAGGGAACATCATGATCATTTAACCTGTCCTACTGTGTTACTGAGGCCATAAAATTTCCTCTGTGTGATGTTTGAATTACTTCTGAAACTTGTAGTTTCAGAAAGGCATTTAGACATTTTCTGCTCTTGATGAGACTACTTTTAGAATCTGTACCAGTAAGTTTTTCTAAAGGCAATAAATAGAAGTGTATCTTTAGTATCCTAGGGAATACTGTGCTTCAAAACAGGAGGAAAAACCCATTTAAAACAGTGTAAAGATATTCTTTAAAGCAAAAATCCACAGTTGTTGGAGTCAGTTGAAAGATCTTCCTTGAATTAAATTAAAAATGTTAATTCTATTCCCTCATCCTACTTCCCTCTCTGTCTGAGCAGGGTGGAGGGCTGCTGGTGGAGATGGATGTCTCCATATGTACAGTGTGGGTCTCTCCAACAGCTGGGCTCTTACACCCAGTAGCTGTCCCTGGGTCCCAGGCTCCCCTGTTTCTGGCACTTGGACATATTCCAGCTGCTGGGACACCTGCACTGGCACACACACAGCACACCCACTGGGCCTCCCTCCTGGAACTGGGCTTAGCCACACAGTTCATGCAGAAGCTGCTCTGGGTTACCACTGTCCCCTTCCTTCCACCTCACTCCTAGAGACACACACACCAATGCCCACCCATCCCAGAGAGTCCCTCACCCAGGAAAAGAGTTAGATAGAGGTTTAGCAAGAGGACAGGACACATTTCACTAATGGGGTGCAGGGCACAGCCAGGTGAGTGTGCTGACCAGCCCCTGTTCATACACAACTGATCCCTTTAATCCCCTCACTCTTCCATCTTTCTGTGTGTATTCATTCCCAAATCACCTCGATCCTTCCCTTTCTCTGGTTCCTGCCCTAAACATCCCATAATCAGTCCTATGCAATCTTGAAATGCTCTTCCTCTGCATCTCACAGTGCAGAGAAATGCCCTAGGCAGTGGCCCCCTCAGTGTGGTGGGTGAGCAGGAGAGCAGCTCCCACTGCCTCACGGGGATGGATGTCCCCAGCCCATGATGCTGAGGCACTCCTGTGGCAGCCTTGGAGCAGCTGGTGGGGACTTTTTACACCTGCCTTGAGCCCTTATGCTCCTTCATAGATGTGGACATGTTGATGGGTTGATGGCTGAGATGGGGCTGGCATGAGGAGGGGCAGGGTGTAATTTGAACTCCCCCTCCTACCTTTGTGACTCTGTGTTCTTCTCTATGTGTGCAGTCAAGCTTTTTATCCCATTACTTAACAATTGTATTATTGGAATGCATGGCAAAATCACTTTTTTCCCTCCTCGTGTTTCTTTTCCAACAAGCAGTTTTCAAATTACTTAAGTGACGGTGAAACATTTCCTCTTGGGGAAATCCATATTAAAATATTAAACGGGAATGTTTCCAGCTGGCCTCTTTTAATAGTTTTTGTGGTGAAGATTTGTACCTTATGAAAATACTTAAACAGCATATAAATCCTCCTACCTCCCACTTGTGCTCCTAATAGGGAAAATCACCTCACTCTGCACTAGTCATCTTTGCAAATTATTTTAGCATGGAGAATCTCTGTCTGGAGGTTCTCCAGTCTTTCTGTAGTTTATAGGGTGAATCTATACCTTAAGTAAAGTAAATGCCTAGATTTGAGATGGCTAAAACCAGGTAAGATGGTTCCCATTCTGCATATCATTTTGGAGGAAAAAAGTCAATATTTTTTCCTAACATCACTGGTATGTGAAAATGTAGAATGCTTTCCCACATAATTTCCAGAAATGTTAAGACTAAAAATGTCTGATCAAGCAGCTGCATTTCAGGAGGTCCAATAGCCCATAAAAATAAACACTGGAAAATTATGCACTGATTTCTGTACATTTTATGATTTACAGCTGTAAAAGTCTATTTTTTTCTTTTGTCCTGCCCTTTGTCCTGCAAGGTATTTACCAATAAGCAGGCATTGACACTGCTATGGATTGCACTGCAAATATGGCATGAGAGACAAAAAATCCTGGTAAACCTCATACCACGAGTTTAGAATTTCTGCATGACCCATTTGTCAGCCATTGCTCCTGAGCACAGCTGATTGGGACCAAAAGTGCTTCTTCTCCAGGCAACGTCCTTTCATAGTCCTGCATCTCCAGGTACACTCTTCTCCACAGACAGCTGATCTTAGGTTGAGTGCCTGTGCCACGGGGATGTATTTTATTATGTGGAATGGTAGATGGGAAATAGTGCAGTGATGGTAACCAGAGACTTTTCTGTCTGCCATAACTAATATTTTCTTTCTTAGATACCCTACCCCATTCCTTATAGTTGCCACCTTCATGAGGTTCATAATGATTAGGCAAACAAAAACGTTCTCAATTCTCTCTGCATCTTCCTGTCCAAGATTGACAGATATAATAACATCAAATAAAACTAGAGTGGGTGAGAAACACTGTTGTAAAGTTTAACTGTGGTTTAAAGCCAGCTGATTAAATAGCAGTGAAGAGAATTTTGCCAATTATCTCAGTCCCTAGCTGATTGAAAGATTTAATGGGAGTATCATCTTTGCTATAAATACAGCATTACTCTTCTGACATATAGAGAGAAGTTGCAGGAAGTATACTGTATTTTTAGCAAGTTTAATTTAATGTTGAAAAATGTTACTTCTTGAAACATTAGGTATTTTATATACAGTTGTATAATTGAGAACTGTGATTATCACAGCAAATGTAATCTGATTATGAATTTTTTTTAATCTATTATAGATACAAGTCTAATGTATGAGCATGGCTATATATGAGACATTTGACTTCTGCCAGGAAAAACAAACTAGAGGAGTAGAAAGATAAGTGACGTTGGTTACAGGTTCTGTGCCCTGTAGAAAATCATAACCTCTTCTTACTGCAGTGCTTCCTCTGGCATATATAAAGCCTGGTCCTGGCACACCCTGCCTGTTCCCCTGCCAGAGTTTGGAGTGGCTGGAGTCCACCACAGCTGCCAGATGAGTGCATTGCACTGAGACAGGGAAGGCATTTCCTCCACCAGCTCCATTTTCTGCCAGCACAATGCAGAGGGAGGCATGAGTCACCCTGCACACACTTCCTGTATGAGTTTGATTAGCTAAGATCTTTTTTTTTTTTGTGTAATTAAATTTTTAGAGAAGATGTATAATGGCCTGCGTTTTCCAGAGTAATAGGTTACTTTGCCTATTCTCAGCTTCTTGGCTGAAGTTAGTGAAACTGAGTCTTCAGATCCCTTCTAAAAACAGACTCACTTTAAGGATGAAGTCAGGCATATGTCTTGGTTTAAAAAATGCTGGTTGTTCTGTCTTTTGGAGGGTATGATAAGTATGCATATATTTATAGCAAAATCCTCACCTTTTGTAGTCTTTACTGTTTTTTCTAATTTAAAAAAGTATGCTCTATTCAGAATGTTTCCCAAAATCATTATACCTCAACATTGCTGTTAAAATAAGTACATGCTTCTTTCTAAAATGTCCCCTACTTTTAAAATCCATATTCCTGATGGCTGAAATTCCTCTTGACTTGTAAAATAGCAAATGATCTTATGGGATGCAATGCAATGCAGACTGCAAGCAGCCCAGTCCCTTCAGAGTAATGAGGAAATGAGGAGTGTGGGCTGATGATGTTTGGCCCTGCTTGTGCTGGGTCCTGGTCTTTCAGCATAACGTGTACAGATGATTGAGGTATTTTAGTTTGGATTTTATTTGTGGGGTTTTTTGTTGTTGTTGTTTTATTTTTTTGGGTTTTTTTTTTCCCTCTTTAGAATATTTTGATGTTTTCTGGGTGAGATTGCTATATACCTCTGAAAACTAGCTACTGCACAGGTCATGCAGTTATTTTGATTTGCATTTTCATTGCAAATTCTACCCATTTTAGAAATATTTGGAGTACATATGCTTCCATGTAATTAAACCATGATGGTTCCAGTGGAAGTGTTGTGCTCTATCAAGCTCATAATATCAATTGAAAAGAATTTTTTGAAGAAGATGTACATAACACAGTATGGAGAATATTATATAGTTTCACGATTTATTGAACTTCATTTATATAACTCAGTTTTTTGAAGTCCCTACATACTTATTTATTTGCAAATGCTTGACATCATTATGTGACTCGTGAACTCGTTACAGTTCTCATGTAGCTTAATGAGAATAAAATAAATTAAAAATCAGGGCATTAACTCAAGAAAAGTCAAAAGAATCTTATAAAAATTCCCAAGAAAATATGATATGAGAAAAGAAAATTGGACACATTTAAAATTTAATCTGACATATTATTCTCAGTCCACCCCACTGTGTCTAGGAGCTATTGAGCAGTGGATGTTTTATGATTGGTTTTCCAGAGTGAATCTCATTCTCATGAAAGGTTCTGGGCTGACACAACCAGTATGCAAAAGGTATGTTCTTTTTTAAAATGTTCAACACATGAACTGTAGGAAAATCAAGAAAAGTATGAGGTGCTGAGCATCTTTTTCATCTGGGAACTGAGTGGAGAGAAGGACATTCAGCGTTCCACAGGACAGACTTTCTCTGTTTCATTTTAATTCCCTTCTAGCTTTTTGTCATTGGATCAAGTTCTAGATAAGAAAATTATGACGTTTCCTTCCCTCTCTTACCTATAATTGTTGGATTTGTGGGAATTTCTGCACCTGACATCTCCAACAGAGGAACAGAAAGGGTCCTTAACACTAAATCTCTCAAGCACACTTTTTGTGGGGTGAAATATTTTGTCTAAATAACATCTTGTTACAGGCCAAGGAAAATCAAACAAACCTGGGGCACTGCTCCCTCCCATGAAAAATTACAAGGAAGTCATCCTGGAAATGCATTTATTCACTTTTGTTTCCTAGTGCAAAAGAGCCAGTTCTCTAAAATAAAGAAGCAGAAGATTTAGCTAATATTCCTCTAAATGAGGTTTTTGTCTTTGCTAAAAGCACAAGGAAGTTTTTGCACTGATCTTTTTGCAAGACCAGGGTCTACTACTGAATGCGTCGTGATCAAAATCAATATTAAACCTTTGCCCACTGGGGTTTGTGAAGGAGTTCAAGAATTAAAAATCTATTTTCCTAGTAGAGAAAATAGAAAGCATGAAAAACAGTCCAAAATAAGATTGTAGAGTTTCTCATTTGAAATTTATCAGAAAAAACCATTAGATTACTCTAAGTTTAACTGCCCGATGTAGATGCTTACTTGAGATATGAAGGCAGTATTTTCTGCTAGCTGGATTTGGGATATCTTTCCAAAAAGGCTTTATCCTCTGCAGTAGACGTGAGCACAACAGCGTGAGCACAAGTACAGCATTGCATTCTACAGCTGGAAAAAGCAAACAAAAAGCCTCTCTGTAATTGGATGCATACATTATTGCAATGGAAGGAGACCCTCCTGGCAGTGTCTCTGTGGCAGTGCAACAATATAGGAGCAGCTTTCTTTTCTGTTCCACTCCATCTTATTGATACAAGCCCAGATAATCAAGTTGTATATGAAGTGGGTGCATCAGTTTAAGTTGCAAGCATCATTTAAAATACTCAGTTAGTTGCATATTTTACATGTCGCTGTACTGTAATTATGCAGCTGTATTCTGCTTCTCGTCCAGAAATTCCTGGAAACCTGAAATTGCTTGTTCCTTGTTGTGGCCACAGGCAATTGAAATTCAAATGAGCTTTTTGCTCAGCTGCAATTGTATTAAGTCTGCAGGCCAGCCTCTGATGCCTGGTTTGGAGGCAGGAGACAACTCTTGTTAGGGAATGCGTGTTTGAGTGTATTGGTACTACTGAATGATAGCTAATCATCTGAAAGGAAGGCTCTTTAAGAGAGTGATGCCTCACCAGGAGAACAGGAACAATTCTGGGCCACATCTTTAGAAGTAATGAATTCTCATTTCTTTTCAATCTAGCAAATGCCCTCTTTAAAGGTTAATTCTTAAATAGCCACTTGGGAACAGACATCTCCTTCAGTCTGATCTCTGTGAGTCAAGCAGACTGCTAAGAAACTTCAGTTTGCCTCTTTCATTGCCTGATGGCCCTTTGCTTCAGATTAAAACTCTGATAAAGGTGATTTCAGCTGCCTCATCTCCTGCATATACTGTAATTGCTGAGTAAAGGAATGAGCTGAAGGAACTAAACAATAACAAACTGATATCTAGGCAAGTTACACAGCTTTCCTAAATTCCTCACTGTTATGAGGTAGTGAGGCAAAAGGAAACTTTTTTTCTATATCACTCCGGTGGCACAAAGACTCTGAGGAGACGATTGCCTCGGCTGAGCAAAGGACCATAAAGGCTGTTGGGATGATACAGTAAATTATCATTGTCTCTTATTCAGAGTGATCTGGCTGAAGGCTGAATATCAACTAAAGTATGTCTGTGACAATCAGAAAGGATGCTGTCCTTGTTCCATGGCCCTCACGGACCTAGATAATTACCCCCATCTCACATCCGTAGCTCTAAAATTCTTGCAAAGATAAAATGGAATGAAATTATTTTGACACTGTTCATTCATCTGTATGAGCATGGAACAGGAAGGTTTTGACAGGAAAATACGTCAAGAGACATATGATAAACTAATACGATCCAGATGAATGCAAGTGCTGCCTGGAATATAGAGATGGTGGGTAAATTGCTTGAAATGAGCCTTATTGATTCCACTCTGTGTTGATGGGGCATATCTGGAAGAGGAAGTTTCATTTAAACACTTGGTCACTGCAGTGATTAATTGAGCCCTGGGACAGTTTATGTAAAGGACTGGCTCTGATTCTTTAGGAGCTGGTGAATATCTCTCTTAAATATGAAGCACGTTAATAGCAGAACAGCTAATTTATTATAATGGAATGGAAAAATACCATAGCACCCTTGTGGCCCAGGTAATGTAGCAGCAGGTTACTGCTCTGATGAATAGGGATGTTGATCAGTAGATGTAGCGCCTTCTAGTCTTAGAAGAGAATAGATCAATTTCTTCTTCTTTATGAAGAATGATTCCTTTGCTGAGAACTGTGGACATTTACTCCTGAGTTAATCACTCCCAGAACAATCCAAGCACTACAGTTATTCTTAGCTGTTATTTTTCTTGCTATATAAATAAGCAATTGATTTGTAAAACAGGAAATATAAGAGAAATTTGATTTCTGTTTCTATACCTTGGTGGTATTTCTATAGTCTTCTACTGCTCACATTGCTTTTAAGGAAGACCAGAGAGGGGAAAGGCTGTCTCCAGTGGGCTGGGAAGGCTGCAGGTGGGAACATGTGGGGCTTCTAGGCTGAGTGAGCTGTATTTGGGTGCATAGCCCAGAGAAAGGCTGGGGTTCAGTAGATGGCACTCTTCCCTCAAAGTCTGCTTCATCCATGCCTAGGTTGAGCTGGTCTGGAGCTGGGAAAGGGACATGAGCTCAGTGCCCTCCACATTATTGCAAACACAGTTTCCAAACTCTTTGCACAGCTCTGGGAGCTGCTGGTTGTAGGCCTAGTGCTCCATCAGCATTGTTTAGAGATTCCAGTTACAACCCCCTTTTTTTTCTGGCATTCTGGCCCCACAGCTCCCTGTTTGCCTTTATTTGATTTTTAGAGGTGACTTGTATCTGAGCACACAGAAGAGCACAGGAATGGAGCACACAGCTGATCCAGCTCTGATAGCAAATCTCTCCCAGTTCTCTCAACCAATATCTGAGATTTCTTACAGTCAGGTTTTATAGTAGACAAAAAAATTATACAGAGACAGTGTTGATGAATGCCCTGAACAACTTTTTTCCTGGCCATCACCAAGGAATAGCGTTATAATAGTATTACTGAATGAATGACATTTAAGATGATACATTATGCTTTGCATAAAGATGACTCCTAACATAAAAATCAATGTCCGGATTTTATTATGTCATTTAATTTAACTTTTGATTTTCATTAATTTGGGAAACGTTGCACTCCCAGCAGATACTCAAAAAGAAAAGGCAGCTTTGTCCTATATTGCAAGCACATAAATAGCAAATTTCCCCATGCCAAGATTCAGGACTATTTGCAGAGAGTTCCCTGCTGTTCTCACTGCCCCTACTTTTGCTATGGTAATAAGATCTTCATGATTTACGAATACTTCAGTAATTTTCTGTAACAGTCATTTCTTGTGGTCCCTCCTAATCTCACTTCCATGCTCAGCCTGTGTCATACTTAAGAGCTTACCCAAGGCTTTCTTCAACTGAAATAAAGGTCAAGCAGCACCCTATTTCCTCTCCTTGCATTTGCAGATGTGGACTGAGGTAGTCCTGCACATTTAATCGCGAAGAGAAAACACAGATCTGGAAATGAGGGTGACTATTCTACAGTAAATTGTGATTATCCCTTAATGTCACACTGACATCTGACTGTGATACGGCTTGTGAAAAACATCCTGAAAAATTGTTTAGGAAATAGAAAAATGATGGTTTTAATAAATGTCTTGTTTCTATAAGACCAAATGCTTTGATGACATTTTCTCTACAATAGTTTCAAAATTGTGAGGTAAATTTATATTAGATACTAGGAATAACTTCTTGACTGGTAAGCAGGATGAAACTCACAAAAAAGAAAAGCCTTGTGAGGCTAGATTAGACAAAACTCTGCCAGGGATGCTCTATTTAAGTTGATTGTACCTAAAAAGCCAAGGAATGGACAGTCAGTTGCTGTCTTCAGGCAACTCCCAGCCTGTCAGTTCTGAGATACTCTGCAATAAAACACATTATCACTAGCAGTGAAAGAAAATGCTCTGAATTTCTCAAAATGAAATGTTTCAGCTATATCGAAAAGGAATGAGTAGACTATTTTTGTAAAATCTACAGATAGAAACATTCCTGCAAAAGTGCTTTGATTTAAGTAGGACACAATCTTCCATCACGGATTTTTTTAACCAGTTTTCCTCTTCGTCTCTTTGGCGAGTGCTTTGTTACACCACTGTAACTTTCACCAGAAGTTCTTCCAATAGCCTGTTCCTTGGGTGTTTGCTAGAGAAATGGTTTCACAGTTCATGTGTTTCCTGGTCCAATGTGTTTGGATTGCAGCTCTGCAGGACCTCTTGTTGGTCTGGCTTGTCTGATTCACACCAGTGTGCAGCACACTGAGGGGAGAGGTCCTTGCAGCAGCACATACACTGCAAGAGAGAGGGAGGCTGTGCTGTTGGGTTTCAGGTCATTGACAGAATCCAACCCTGAGAAGGCTATGTCTGTTATTTGCAAAACATTGTTTGTGTCCTGAAAACTTCAGCCAAGAAACTGTCTGTGTGGATCTAATCGCAGGTCAAATTGACAAACAACAGCATGTGCTTGACTCTCACCATTAATCTAATTTTATATTGTCTGTAACCAGAAGCCATGGCCCTTCATCAGAGGGTTTTACAGGCTATGTCTACAATAGTAAATAAAACAGGCAGGGGCCCTGTCTTGAGGCCAGTTGGTGCTGCATGGTGTGTGTCCAGCCAGAAGGAACTCTGCTCGCCTTCTCCCATAAATCAGGACTGCCACGACCAAGCTACCACTGCAGAGAGGCCTCTGCCATTGCTATCCCTGAGCCTTTCCTAGGCAATGTTTGGGATAGCAAAGCCCAAACCAGTGTTAGGGACTGTGGTAATAGTTGGGGAATGTTACTGTTGAATGGAGACTTGCAGACCAGCGCTTGGCCTGTACCTTGACCTTCTTTAGTTGATTCCTATAGCTGTAACCATATGTGAAGCTGTACCGACTCTGTATTTTCTCCTCTCAGCATTTTCCTTAGGTAAGGAAGGGCTATACTGACTTGCCATGCCTCCCTACCCTCACAGATAACACAAAAAGAGGTGGTGTGGCTTGCCCAGGTTTATAGAAAGATCTTGTAGAAAAGCTGGAATGCCTGTGCCAGGCTCCATGTTGTACCAGACCACTATTGTTTAAAAATGTGCACTAACAGAACTCTGTTTTATGCAAGGATTTCCTTTGTCTGTTGTGGCAATGGGTAGGGACTTCAAAGCATGTGTACTTTAAAATGTTCTAAATCATATTTATAAAACCAAAAGTAACCTCACAATAGATGGGAAACAATGAATTTTTAAACACACGTCTCCCCTTAAAAATTTGATAAGATACAGTATTATTTTGCCTCCTGTTTGTTTAGAGTGGAAAATTTATTTCAATTAGGGTGGCAGCGCCTCACCCCCAAAATGTTCCATAATTATCAGCTAAAAGTGCAGAATCAACAGAAAAATCTGTTTTATTAATTGCTCACAAACATAAATCGTTCAGACAATACAACTCTACTTCCTGCTTGGGCACTTATCCAGGCAGAGTTCCAGCTGAGATTTATTTCCTTTTCTGTAATTTTAATTGAATGTGCTGCCACAGATACTGTGCACAAATACTAGGCACAGCAACTGACTTAATTACATATTTTTTTCCTTGGAAAGCGTGACTTTACACATCCCCTTAATACAACCACAGTTCCTGTGTAATCTCGCTCCCTTTCTCACTTTGGGTTTTGACAGATGGGCTGTGTCAGACTGAGCAGCCTGCTCCGAGGTGTCGCCGCTCTCGGCTGCCCCGTGCCCCGTGTGCCGGGAGCTGCTGCTCCGGGGCGGGCTGCCAGGAGCGGCTCCGCGCCGCGGAACACCGATGAGCCGAGAGCGGCAGCCGTGCTGAGCAGCAGGTACCTTTGTCTCTCGTGCCTCTGCTTCGGGAAGGCTGTCTTTGGAGAGAAAAGAGGGGTGGACAGATGGGGTGATAATGCCCTCAGCCACACTTACTGGTCTGTCAGAGCCCCCGGCTTCCTCTAACAGCATTCCAGCACTGCCTCCGCACTTACAAATTTTCTGTTTCAGTAATATCAGCACCGATTTCCCTGTGGCAAACTCCAAGCCACTGCCCTGTCGTCTACCACGTGCACACCCAAATGTTCAAAAACCCTAGCTGGACTCCCCAAACTATGTTAAAGCCTTTGAAAACTGAATTCCGCAGTTTTGCCTTAGGATATTCAAACTGTACAAGAATAAAAGCAAGTTTGGTTGTTTTTTTTTTTTTAATATTTGGTAGGGTGTTTTTTTTTTGCTATGATAAAGCTGAATTTTCATTTATCTGCATGAATTCTTAGAGACACAGTGAACTCCTTCTTCCAGGACTTCTCTGAGATACTGGGGTGGCCCGAGGCACTGCCAGACCAGTGCATGTTCAAGTTGTGGTCCCACATCAGTGCCACTGCTAGGCTCTGCATGGAGGACAAGAAGAGGGTTTTATCAGTAGATCTGTGATTGCCCCCTGGAGCAGAGGTGACATCACTTCTTCCCTGCAGGAAAGAGAAGGCAGAGAGGAACAGCATGGAGCTGTGGCAGAGCGACGTTGCTGTCAGGGAACTGTGTGGTCTCTGGTGGTGAGGGAGCTCATCATCCTGCTCCATGTTAGCCCGGTCCTGTGGAAGCAGAGTGACAGCCACTGTCATCTCAAGGGACTAGCCTGCCCAGAAATTCTGTTCTTTGGCACAGTCAGCGTCTACTCTTTATATATCAGACCCTACATGACTTGCTGCCTCTTCAGACTTGCAGCTCAGTGTGTTGGTTTTGATCATTAGAGCCTCTCACTGTCTTTGTGCATTACTCTGTTCAGCTGGGAATTGTTTTCATTGAGAGTCATCTGCTCTGGGGCTGATCCCAACCTCAGCCACAGATAACATCAGTGAAATGGAAGGTCTAGACACAGAATAATGATCAAGAAATAATGATTTATAGAACTCTTTGACAGATCAGTATATGTCAAGATATGTAAGAATATATTAATGCGACTGCAATAGACAGATTTGCTGAATGTTCATGGCAAATCATATTTTGTTCTTGGTAAAGATTTACTTTTTTAATGTGTGTTGTATTTACTTGTGCAATAAGTGTAAACTAACTAGCAGATATACTTATTCTATAGCAAGTGTCAAAGAGCTATTTATTCACAGTACAGTGATCATAAATTTGATTTCCTTAGTGATTTCCCCTGTGTGCATGAACTCTGGTTTATGTTCAAATTCTTTTCCCTGTTAGATCAAATTATTTGTCTTCAGGGAAGATGGGTGGACTGAAGTGACACACTAATATCTGTGATGGAAATCTGAAAAACGAGTGCTTTTGTGATTATTTACAAGGCAGATATTGGAGAACTCTGTGTTCATTATGTTGTGCTAAAATTATAGGCTCAAAAAATCTGGCTTTTATCCATAGATGTGGAATGGAGCATGTATTAATTCCAACACTTACAATTGCATATATCAGGAGGAATATAGATGGAGGAAGAAATTCACAAAAAACTCCTCAAAACGTAAGTTTTTTTCTAAGATTTCCCTTCTTCATGTGAATTTTCTGCTCCATAGTCTGGTGACTCTGGAGACATGCCTCAGATCACTTCATTGTAATATCTTGTGTTGAACTGAGCAGTGTTCATGTGAGCAAATGAGAGTAGGACCAGCCATGTGGGGTTTCAGTATCCAGTGTCAAGTTGTTTGAGGAGAAAAATCATCTGTTCTTACACATTTTACTCTTTCACATCCTTCATTTCTACTCTGAAGAAGGATTTTTGAAAGTATAGTAAGTGTCTGGGATTTTCAGACTAAGAAATATAGAAATGGGGGAAGAAAATTTTATGCCTTAAAGCATTAAAATCTTTCCTTGTTTTTTAAGAGCAAAGAAATTTGACTTATAAAGATGCAGGTTTATATGAGGTTGCAACCATATATGAGGCTGTACAAGCAGGATGTGAATGATTTTGTTAAAGATGTTGGCAAATCCACAGACCCAGTAAAGTGTAATGCTCCTTGCTCTGCAACTTGTTGGAGCTGTGCTGTGCTCTGACTCTCTTTGAGAAGGGATGGCTGACAGAGAAAGTATTGTGTTTTCTCTTTATCTGTAACTCTGTCATTATTTTTTTTAATACTGGAGTACAAATGTGAGATAAATTACAGTATTGGCTGTGTGTTTTTCCTGGGATGCAGTTCTTAGTCCACGGATGTGTTATGTTTGCTGTTATAATGGTGTTTGGGGGCTGTGATCAGTATCTGCTCAGCTGTCCTGGATGCTGTTGCACTTGCAGAGTTCATAATAGTTGTAGAAGTGAGTCTTGAGGAGGGACTTGCAGGATTGAAGCTAAAGCCTTGTTCCTTACTGAGCAAAGAAAGGGTGAAAATCTTCTGGAGGTAAAGTGGAGCATTAAGTAGCCCATAGCAACAGCAGTGCTAGTGCAGGACATGGGCAAGGGGGCTTGAGTTGAGGTTAGAAATAGAAGATACTCTTGTTCCTTTCCACACTTCTAGCAAAATGATGGTGTTCAGTTCCAAAACTGTGACTGCCTTAGAAAATTCAGCAACTAAAAGAGCAAAGCAGCATTTTCTACAATTTCACCTTCATTTTGTTGCTGTTCTCTGCATTCATCCTTTGATTGCTCATACACTGAGTGACTGCAAAAAACCAACCAAACAATCCCTAGCAGATCTAGTAATTTTTTTTTTCTTGCTTGCTTTTTTTTATCCTGCTTAACCAAGATACAAAAGTGAAAGGCATACAACAGGGGAACATGACAGCTCAGGAGGGGAACAGGAAAGGTTTTCATGTAAAACAGCTCATTCTGGATTGACACAAGAATTGATTGTTTTAACGACTGGAAAAGTAAAGTATGCTTAAAGGCAAATTATGTGGGGTTTTTTAATACATATAATTTCTGCAACTCATGTCCTGTAGAAGTGTTAGGATCTGATTCTGTGGGAAAACTCAAGATGGAGAGTCTCAGATTTTTAAAGCTATATTGACTGTTTTGCTCTAGTATTTTATGACAACATACTGACAATCATTTTGGCATCCATGTAGCCCCTAGACTTTTCTAAAATGGTCTAAGTGGTCAGCAGTTTATTAATGTTCCCATAATGGTGCCATTATGCAGCTTGTTTCTGTGCTGATTTCCTAAGTAGGACATAGCAAATTTCGTGGTGGCAACTCTTGTGGCAAGGTCTGAGTGAAGTGTGTCACACCATGTGAGTTAATTTGGTCTAACAGCAATTCATTCCCCAGACAAATAAGAAAAGGCACTGGTGTGTGTGAAAAAGTGTTTTGAGCTATGTTCCTTTAATGTTGTTATAACAGTGTAGTAGTGTTTTTAAAAGGAGGAAAGAAATTAAAATTCATAAACTTAGGACTTGCATGGCAAACCTGGCATAAGAATGATAACAGTTGCTTAATGCACCTGTTTTAAAATTACTAAGGAAAATTAAAGGATACTAGCTATTAGCAAATTATTTACTCAAGGTATCTCAAAATGCATGGTCATGATAGATTTTGCCTTTGCTGCTTCCTAATGACCAGCAAGATCTTTGTTTTCTTATTTAAAGTTTCTCTGAATAGTTCACCATAGTATCAAATAATTGTTGCTGAGGGGTAGTTAATGACCCAATATATAGCTATTGTAGCAAAATGATGTCCGTTAAGGAAGAAGTCTTTAAAAGAATAATTAACCAGTTTTCATGGAGCTCTGGCTCGTGGAAGTGCAGCTCCTTAGCATATTTATTTAAGCACATTTTAGGAGCAATTTAAGTCAGGCATTTGTTTGTCTCTAATGGACACTGGATGTTTTCCACCACTGAACAAACAGATTTTCACAGTTCTAGCTGTTGTGTTCCCGAGCAGTGTTTCTCTTGAAAGGGTTTCCTACCAGCTGTGGACTTACAATTTATTATATGATGCTGAAAGTCTAATGTCTTAGTTAACAGGCTGTTAATTATGTTAATGGTGCTTAGGAAAAGATTATTATGAAATTTAGTTAATAGTCCTTTGCAGTGCAAAAACATTGTAATGTAGAGATATGAAGATATCACCATGGTGTCTCTTAGTGAATGAAAATATGAAGAGATGAAAAGGATACATTTCTTACTGCAGAAACCTTACAAGAAGAAAAGTGAAATTCCAAAATAAATAATTTAATTAATGATACAGGTCTTGCTACAGCCCATCCAGCCTCTGGTGCTTTTATGTTTTGTCGCATTGTCACTGACAGTCTTTCAGAACATGATGGCATTCAAGGTGTAAAAACTGGGTAAGAATAGAAGTAATGAGAATGAAAATCCCTGAGGTAAAGCCATGTCATGATATATTTCACTACAAAGAACAACACAGGCAGATAATTCCATGATGAATAATGTGTTA
Organism: Phylloscopus whistleri; assembly: GCA_017589585.1. Classification (NCBI taxonomy): domain Eukaryota; kingdom Metazoa; phylum Chordata; class Aves; order Passeriformes; family Phylloscopidae; genus Phylloscopus; species Phylloscopus whistleri. The sequence continues at coordinate 462,364 of JADMLD010000722.1, forward strand.
ATAAAGTAATGTTTGTAAAACTAGATTGAATGGAGCAAATTAGAGAGGGCTTAATAAGACATATGATATTATTATGGAGCTCATTTGTGCTTATTTACAAGTCCTTGATAAATTTGCACTTGGAAAATTTGGTACATAATGGCAATTCTGGAGTCACTTGAAAGAAGTGAAAAACTTTTATGTAGGGTGGTTAGCCAGATGATTTTAATCCAGATTTATTAATCTTTTAAATTATTCAAACTTGGCACATATACCCTCTGTCAATGGTTTGGGTTGGAAGGATGTTTAAGGATCATCTTGTTCCAACCTCTTGTCATGGGCAGGGACACCTTCACAGGGACCAGATTGCTTAAAGTCTCTCATCCAACCTGTCCTTGAACACTTCCAGGGATGGGGCATCTACAGCTTCTCTGGGCATCATGTTCCAGTACCTCACCACCCACACAGAGCAGAATTTATCCCTAATAGTCTAAACCTACCCTCTTTCATCTTAAGAACATTTCCCCTTGTCCTGCCACTACATGCCCAGCCCTCTGACCATCTTTGTGGCATTCCCCGTGCTTACAATAGGATTAGCTCCAGAAGATTTCTCAGAGTCGTGATCAAACATCCTTTGAATATCTGCAAATGAGGAGAGTCCAAAACATCTCTGGGCAACCTGTTCTGATGTTTGACCAACTCATAACCAAAAGTCTCTTATGTTTAGATGGAATTTTCTATATTTTTATGGTCATTTCCTCTGGTCCACTGAACACAACTAAGAACAATGTGGCTTTGTCTTCTTTACACCCTCCTGTCAGATATATCATTGATAAGATTCCTTTGATGCTTCTCCAGGCTGAACAGTCCCCATTCTTTGAGCCTTGTCTTGTGTGAGAGGTGGTCCAACCCCAATCACCTTTGTATTCCTTTGCTGAATGCATTCCAGTGCATCCATAACTGTCTTGTACTGGGAGTCCAGCAGTGGGCACAATACTTGGCTGTGTCTCACCAGGGCAGAGTAGAGGGGAAGGATCACCTCCCTTGATCTGATGACAACACTCCTAGTACAGCTTGGGAGGCTGCTGACCTGATTCACTGCAAGTACCTAAAAGCAAGTATTTCAGGCTTTCTCTTCAAAACAATACTTCTGCCTTTTTTTTTTCTTTTTTTTTTTTTTTTCTCCTCCATTAGAGGGTCAGAACAGTAGCTGAGCTTCAGCAATGTGGTAAGTCACTACTGAGAATACCAAAGCAGCACTATGTATAACCTTACATATGCCATAAGGAAGCTTGGAATCAAAATATGTAGAAATATAGAAGGATTGTGATAAGCAGGTGAAACTTCTAATGAGAAAAAGACATGGATGATTGTATACTATATCCAGTTTAAGTTATATCTCTTACTTTTATGTGGGGTTTCTGTTGTAGATTTTGGGTTTTTAAGAATTACTCTAATAGCACAGCACAAGTTGCTCTGTTTTCAGTATTAGACATTGTCTTTCGGGTTCAGCTAAAGAAATGCAAAGGAATCAGTGATATATTCCGAAGGCCAGTTCTGGGATACTTGGAAGCAGAGATGAAGCTGCTCCTAGGAATTTTTGAAGGCCAAAATTGCAGTTGACAACAGTTGGAAATGCACTTACTACAGCCATTGTAATTGAGACTGTGAACAAGAAGTGAGGGAGGCATAATTTTCTTGTTTGGATTTGTCACTAACTTTGTCATGAGAAAACATGGACAACTAAAGGCACTACAGCCATGCACCAGACATTTCACATTTTGTTGCACACTGTTAGAGACCAAAAGGCTGTCTAGAATCTCAAGCAAGATAGCATTAATTATGAAAAACAATCTGATGAGAATCCATCATATCCCTGCTCAAACATTCCATCGCAAAGCGAAATATTGGAAGAGCTGAATTAATTAGTATACACTGCCAATGGCATACACCAATGAGGATATATAGTAGGAAATCAAATTTATGAACTGGTAAAACAGCAGGTACACTGATAGCTCATGCTAGGGACAGATTTAGTTGGTGAAAATCAACCATTTAAAGACCAAACTTCAAATCTTCAACAGAAACATTATTTCAGTTTTCCTATATGATGTGAAAGCTGAAGTGTTGGCTATAAAGGCAGAGCCATTATCTGTCAACAGTGTGCTTCTGGGCACCTGGAACAGTATGATAGAGAGCGTAACGAATAGGTACATTGAACAGAAACATCCCAGAACTAGCAAGACAAAAGGAAGATAAACATGCCCCACAGAGGATGGACTAGAGGCTCTTTTATTTGTTTAGGTTTTGCTCCTACAAGATTTGATGGCAAGCAAAGGATCTACAATCAGGATATTTTTTGTCCTTGGTGCCTTACTGTGACTTGAATATGTGTAGTTTAGAGTGAATATGTGCATCCAGAGTGTAGACAGTTTGTTTTATGATGTGTTTTCTCTTTTGGCCTCAAAAGCAATAAGAATATTTCCACTGTGCATTTTCAGAACTTGATGAGTTTTAAAAGCATTCTTCCCATGTGAGAGGATCATATGAAGAATGGAATTACCAAGCTACAACAAAAAAGGTTTTATTTGCTGGATAAAACAAAAGGAATATTAGGCTCTTCAACAACATACTTAAGAGTTTAATTTATATGCAACATAATTGATCTGAATCATAATAAAACAGAATAAATACCTTGGAGATTTCAAAGAAAATGTTAGTATTATTACTCAATTCAAATACTAAGTGATGGTAATATAAAAATATTTATTTTCACAACATGTTACAAACATGACAGCTTGATAATATTCTTGATGATTATAGCTGACATTTTCTTTGAAAAATAGTAAACAATATGGTCTCCTGGAGCAATTACACAAATGATTATTGGTAATGTGCCCTGAGATATTCATAGGGAATAGCTCTCAGGATGGGGCCAGAGTTCCTCCAAGGCTGGGGTCATGAGTTGACAACTGCCTCCCATCTCTCATCGAGCAAGTAAAAACCTGAGACTGAGAAGTGAGAAAAGAACTTTCAGAAAAGACATAATGATTATTGAAAATGGTTGAGAATCACTGTGCTTCAAGTAAAACACAGGAAGCCACAATGCCATTTTATGTTCAAATAAAGCTGATCCATTATGTTACACAGAACTCACAGAAATGTATTAAGCACTTAAGGACTCTGCAGGATAAAGAGCTATACTGCATATCTCATCAGTTAAATATTTATTTCTGAGGATGGCTAAGGACAGTACTTTTATGTGCAGAAGTGATAATGCTGTAAATGTAGACAAATGATGGTAAAATCCCTGTAGGATGGTAAAGCTTCAAGTACAACAGTGTTTCACAAGAAATCTTGGAAATCTTGAATGTTCCATGTCTTGAGCAATGAGGGGAAGGCAATATAGATAAATTTTAACACACTGTACAGTTCTTTGCACATTACCAAACGTAGATGAATGACTGCATGTGCACAGCAACTGTAATACATGACACAAATCTTAGGGCTGTGAGCTGATTGTTTGCTTGTTTGTAATAAAAAAGGCACGAGTAACTAAGTCACTATGCAACATATCTAAAGTTCAGAATGCTTACTCCTATGGGAGTTAGGGACTTAACAGCCTATTCACTAGAATTTTGTAGAAATTAATGGAGTAATTTTTATTAATTCACATAATTAATTTTATTAATTCATTTTTAATTAATCATTATTTAATCACATAATTTATTAATTCACATTCATTTCTATTTAAACGAATACTGATTTTTATAAAAAACAGTCTCTTTGTAAGTAGTCTCATTTATGAACAAAACCTGATTATTAAAATCACACATTTATGTTTGTGAAACTGCAGTTTGATGTTTAATAACTGTAGAATAGCTAATGGTGGCTAAAACTGTCTATTAAAAGTTTTGTTGGAAGTACAGTACTACATGGGCAATCCCTGTGCTGAAATGCATGTTAGGCACTCCTCTATTATTGAAAAGAAACTATTGCATGTATAAGCTGAAAACTCAGCTGATTCCAGAGCAATGTCCTGACCATTATGATGTTATTAACTAACCATTTCCCCACTTGGAGTAGGATATTGGTATTTTTTTCACTAGAGGATCACATGCGTTAAAGGGCTAATATTTTGTTGTTTATATTAAACTCTTCCATTTGAAAACACAAATTTTCCCCCCCTCCATGACTGTTTCTGGCACTAAAAGGTGGCAAGGCCCGATTTTTGTCTATGGTTTATGGTCTAGTAGTAGCTCTGCATAGGAAGAAATTGCCTGCTTGACACAATGAAAATAATTAAGTAGAGCCCAAGAAAACGCTGTCAGCAGCACTATGGGATAGTGCAGTGTCATATTCAGCCTCACACATGTAGCTTGGGGAAATACGCCGATGCAGAAAGTCAAAAACTTGCATATGGAGAAGAGCATGCCTTTCACCAGCAGTTGAAAGTGTCACAAGTCTCCTCCTCATACCTGCTACAGATCACAAGGCTGTAAAGCGGATGCTTTGGGCCAAGTTGATAGCAGGACAAGAAAAAACGGGCACAAACTGAAAGACAAGGAAACATTTTTTAATGTGAGTGATTAAAGACATTGTGGATTTTCCATCCTTAGAGATGTTAAAAAGCTGTCTGGATTTTGTCCTGGACAATTTGCATTTGATGGCCCTGCTTGAGCAGGGGTTGGACTAGATGACTGACAGAGGTCCTTTCCAACCTTGATCACACTGTGACTCTGCAAAGACATCCTAGAGGTCATCTGTGTTTATGAATGAATTTGTTGTCTTAATATACACATGGTTCTGCTCTCAGTACAAGGAACAATATTACAGTCAAAGGATGTGATGTGGCCAGAATTTCTTGGCAATGCATATTTCTGTTTTGACTCCAGACCAAACATTTGCCTTAAGGACATGATATTTTAAGAAAATCCTAAACCTTTTTTATCAGTTCATATTCTCAGAAAATCCAGGTTTTCCAATCTTCTGAGTCAGGGGAACATATCTTTTCATCAGACTGTTTTACTGGTATTATTCATATACACTATTATAGGCAAACTTGATAATACTTGCATACAAAAAGCACAGGTCAGATGCCTGCTGTACAGGTAATGCAAAATATTTCAGTGTAGGTTTAGTAACCACAGGAAAGCATAATGGAAAAGGTTAGTAGTTTGCTGCTGAATATTTATTCTACTGAACATAATAGCATTGACAGATTCGGGTGGACTTATTAATTGCCCAGTCCAGATTTCAATTTCTCTTCTGACTGGGTGCAAAATGTGTGTACCTTTAAGTAACTAATTTGTACAGACAACTGTAATAATTATTACCTGAAAGAGAGATTGCAGAAATAGCTGATCAGTTACCTAAGTTACTGAACTTTCTGAACATGTGTTTTCTCATCTTTTATTTGCAGACATAAATATGTAAATGAGTCTCTAAAAATCTAGGCTTACTATTAAAATTTCTTCATTTGTGAAACTGGACTGTGTAGAAAGAAAAGACAAAAAGAATATAAATGAGTCCAGATAGATTTGCATAATGTGGGACTATCACTACATTTTAATATCTATTATAATGTTTCTGATACTTAATAAAATCAGGTTAGTGCCAGATTTTAGTAAAGGTCATCATAGTGCATTTTCATTTTATAGCTACAACATTTCCTCATTTATAAGAATTATTTTAAACTGAATGAATTAAATGAATGAATGACATACTACAGAAGTAAATATTAAGGAAGAAGTAGGAGTATTATTATTTAAGTTAAAGGATGGTATTGGCAAAAGATCAAATGACTGTAAATTGGCCATGAATAAATTTAGAGGGGAAATTGGAAGAAGGCTCCTTATCCATCCAAGAAGTATGTTTCTGGAAGTGTCTGTCAAAGAGGGAATGGACTGAGTAATTTAAACTGTTTTTTAAGTAATGTCGTACACTTTGGAAAGCAATATATTTTGGAAATAAGAGAAGACATGAAGTGAGATTTATCATAGGATCCTGGAAAGTCATTTTGTCCCAGGGCACAAGTTTGCAAGTGACAGTTTTCACATACCTGGTGTGTCCCTTAGAAATGCTACTGCCAGAAAAAATAATCATGTCCATGTTGCTGAGTTTCTATTCAGCACTGGTTAGAAAAAAAGCCATGTTTCCTATTTTGACCTATATTTGGCTTTCTTTGGGTCTGCATTCACTGTCTTCTGAAGCCTTGGAGATGAGCAAGTGGACATAGATGGGGTGAAATTGTACCTTTAATGGCTTTACATCCTTAGGTGTCTGGTTGCTGTGCTCTGATCACACAGTGTGTGTAAAACTGGCAGTTGCCAGGTATGACCTTAAGAGAAAATTATTTTCTGAATTTAAATTAGCAGCAGTCCTAGAGTCTTTGTCTATCTCAGGACTCTCTCTGAGTTTTATTCAGCAACTAAAGCACAGGGACCTGTGTTATTAGCAAGATTCTCTCTGCTTTTACTCAGGGCATAGTTCAGGCTTGGCTTCTGAAGGAGTGTTGGGAAGATTCTTTATCCTTTGCTGCATGGTATACATGTGTAGTAGTTTCATGTTTCCCTGTCTTTGTTTGCCAAATTTAGTGTAGTGGTTTCAGCATCTTTTCTGCTGTGAGATAGGATTAGGAGAAAAGCAAGCAGGCCTGACTTAAAGATACAATGATAAACTTATTAGGACACAGTAAAAGGAGAAAAAAAGGAATCAAAATGAAACTTTCAAAACACTCTTCCTTGCCCCACAAGTGTTCACATTCTCACAAACAACATAAAGAGACAAAACTTGTGATTTTCAGTCAGTTTCACCATTTTAAAAATAATCTTTCATCAGTTCTTTGGGAGAGGAGCCTCTCTTAGAGTCCCATGGAGACACCTCCACAAGACAGTCCTCTGGTGGCTCCTGTGTCACAGATCTGCAGCCACCCTAAAGAAACCTCTGCAAACTGTGAAATCCCACCCATTAGCAGCCTTTCCCATACTGTTTAAGGATGCCTCCTCTAGTGTAAAACAAAGATTCTCTTCCTCTATCTCTAAAATCATCTTCATCTCTAAAACTAGGTTATCTCCTTTTTCCCTAGGAGCAAGGGGCTTCATGTCACTTTTTCTTCCTCTATTCAAAACTCTCTATTAAATCTCAATTATATCAGTCTACAACTTTTAACTAGAGCCATGCATCCCCCCCCTAAACAGCATTTATATGTTACAGGAAATAGTCCATTCTCCATGGGTTCACCAGAGAAGTCCAGCCAAATGAGGCCACTCCTCCTCCTTTGTCCCACTTAGGACTTTCACTCTCTCTTCACTGACTTCATGCTGTGTCTTCTCTACGTTCAACCACTTTGTCCTTTTCCTCTTACTCAAAAAGAGGATTAGAGTTTTAAAAAGTCGCATCTGTACCAGGAAAGAGTTAAACCTTGTCCAGGCCTACGATGATCATGTGATCTCTGCCAGGCAGCAGCCTCTAGGATTTTTCAAAAACCGCAGGGATGGGGAAGAGAAGTCAGGCTGAGGGATCGCAGAGCAGCCTGGCTGGTTTTCAAAAACCGCAGGGGTGGGGAACGGAACTCATGCTGAGGCTGAACAGAACGCAGCTCGGAGCAGCCTGGCTGGTGGACGCCTCCCTCCTGCCCCCACCCCTCGGGGTGGCCCGGCTGGGAGCTGCTATCAGAGGCTGCAGGCTCCCCTCCCCCTGCTGGGGGAAAGGGCCCAGGGCCACGGCCAGGCCTCAGATGGCTTCTCTCCCTGGCAAGGCGAAGTGGCAGGGTGTTTTACAGCTGCTGGAGACCTGATCCGGGCTGGGAAGGGGCATATTCTCCTCCCTTTCCCCAGGCTGGGAGTCACCTGGCCTGGGCAGGGGCCAGCCGGGCCCGGCCCCCTGGGAGCGGGGGGCCAAGTTACCTTTTCCAAGGCAGGGAGGGAAAAGGGAAGTTTCGCAGGATCTTCCTGATTTTAAGCCTGTGTGACCCGGAGGTGTATCCCTATACTTAATTGGCTAATCTGGTTGTCAATTTCAAAGACAATCACTAATTGGTTTTTACCATCCGTGCTAAACCAACACAACCTGGTTTCAGACTTCTTTCAAACCAGACAGCTGTGGCATGGCTGCCTGAAATTTGGAACTCTGGGAAATGGCTAATTTCTCCCATCCTTTGTTCTCAAATAATGTAATCATCCTACTTATTTTAAACAGGAAGTTTAAATTGCATTTCTAAACAAGTAATATGCATTCCCTAATTTTATAATTCTGTAGCCATTTTCTTACAGAATTCTTTTCTTCTGATCATCTTTCTTCACAGTGGTACTCCCTACTTCACTATATCATTACATAGGTGAAAGGAGACCCCTGGAATGGAAGCTTTGCCTTTGATTCTGATGCAAGAGGGAAGAAAAGAGGGTACACTGGAATCAGTATTTATCAGTGGTTAAGCCTGTACTCTTAAGAACAAGGATCCCATGGAAGCCAGCTTGTGAAGTCTAATGACAAAACTGAAGACAAAATTGCATAGTACTTGCTTATGACACCTGTCTTTAGCAGTGTTTTGAGCATCAAACCTAAAAAATAAACAAAATGCCCTCCTGAATAAAGTCAGTACCCACCCTTTTGTGAAATACTACAAGTGGTGTGTTGAATACCACTCGCCCACAGCTAGCCAGCAACTGCCAATACCAATACCACAATTTCCACAAGTTCTCATCTCTATGTGATCTGCATTGAGTGTGGTTATATCATGATTAAAGTATGATTTATAGTGTTCCTGTTGTTTTTCATAACATTCACCCATTACAACCCATGAAATTGTGAATACAATATGAAATAATTTTGACCTTTTTTTCTTCAAATTTGTGAAAGGATTCCAAAATGGCAGGCAAAGATTATCAATTTATGTATATTCTTGATTAAGAGAATTTGCTATGATGACCTCTGCTTTTCCCCCTCTATTTTCTTAAATCTGATCTTCTTCACTGTTCTGGCGTAAGACTTTTTTCTTCAGGGTGAGGGAAAACAACTCCTTCTATTCCCTGTTGCAGAAATGAACTTTACAGTGCAAAGGCTGTCTAAACCCACATTCCAGCTGTCACTGAAAATTTTAGCATATTACAGCAAATAAACCAGTCTGCTGCTGAAAAATAAATTGGAATTAGAAGTGGTCAAAAATGCTTTGCCTTGCTCAGTTTGCCTGTGATATATGTGATGAATTTCAGTAAAAGAGATTTTGATCACAATTTCCATCAAAACTTCACTTTCCAACAACAACATTTGAGTAGTTTGCCAGACCTATATAGCTTCTTGATTAGGAAACAATCTAGTTTGGACAGAGGATTGAGATATGTAGTTTTTAAAATTTGTTTTCAAGGACATGAACTATATTGTAAGGGATATAAGGGAGAAAAGTGAAAAAAGGCCTGAGGGCTCCAATACAGTAAAAAGAGTTTCAAATGGCAGAAATGAGAATTAAAGCATGCAGGAGAAAATAAACTGGAAAACATATACTAAGTGGGATGGAAAGAGCAGTAAAGCTAAAAGAGACCTTAGGGAAGAGAGAGGACAGCAAATTAGACATGAATTTGTAATCTGATATTGAAGCAAAACAGGGCAGTGAAATTTGAGCTATTTATACAAAATAAGTGCATCATAAAAATACTCCAAGCAAATGGAGTAAACATTTTTGCATCTACCTTTCCCTATAGAGGCTTTTAAATCCTATTTTATAAATAGATTAATAATTGCAAATACAGAGTGCAAAAAGGGTGAAGGACTGGATCTGGTAAAATACAAGCCATGTGAGTAGTATCCATCTTGCCTGATTTTAAATGTCTAGAAGTTAATTGACATCAAAAGAGCTGCCTGTCTTAAGAGGAGACACATCACCCTTTGGATATGCCTGTTTCTACAGATTGACTCAATGGTGACCAATTTAGACAGCTGAAATCTAGCCATAGCTAGATTTTAAAGAGGTGAATCATGTATTTTTGTTACTAAAAGACCTGGGAGAACTGAGATGATAATGACATGGAAAGTCTAGAGTGTCTAGAGATGCTTGCAAGGTTTGAAAAACTACTGAGATAAGACTGAAGATCTCATAACAGTTAGTAAGTATAGAAAAAAAAGGAAAGCTTTGAGAAAATCTTTTTGAGGTATAAACGTACATAACAAATAAAAGGGGATTGAGGGGGATTTGCAGGTTGTACATAAGACACACAGTCCAGTTCAGTTGAGGGAAATGAAGAAGCTGCAGGGAGAAAATTTGATCCTTCAGTAAGGTGCTTCTATTTTTTTTTCTACCTTCTCACAGCTGTGACAGCATTGCAGCACTGTCAAAGCATTTACATCAGTTTAACTGCAAAATGGAAGGACATCCAAGTTGTTCCAACTCCGAGAGCCCTTTAATAGGTGCCTTCCTTGGATTGACTTGCTATCTGAGTATGAGGCATCTGGGTGCTCTGGTCAAATTCAGATGAGCTGCAACACTTTGCACAGAACACCAAGTTTCTCAGAAAAACACTGCTTTTGTGGGTAACCATTTCCTATGCTAAAATTGTTGATTTCCTGCTCTTTTACCTTCTATTTATTGCAGATGCAAAGAAAGTATGTTAACCCTCAGGGTTTCATGATAACTAACATTTCATAGAAAAATCTGTGTGTTTTTTGTGTAAATCGTTAGTCCATTTGTAACAATTGGAAATCTATTATTTTCACAGTAGTTTTGAGAAGATGAGGTACTTTGTTTTGGCTTGGTTTTTATGTTGAAGTGTACATTTCCTACTGTAAATTATTTCATTGCTCTCAATTTCATTTATCCAGCGTCTTTTAAAGGAATTAATTGCTTTTGCTTACTGAAAGATCAGTTTTGTCAACTTTAAACATGTTGACTTACACTTATGATGATGGAAGTCAAATTAAGGCTGACATAATTAAGCTCTGAGGATGTCACCCCCTTGCCCTTCCATAACCCTGTGAAGCTGAACCATCCTGTCCTGTAACATGCAGCCTTTTATACTGAATGAACAAAGCTGAGGCTGACACAAAATATATCCTGGAGTCAGACTAGCAAAGCTCTTAAAATTACTCACCCAGACTCAAAATCTAGTTATCTTTCAGCTTGCTTCCTTTTACCGTGAGAATGGTCAATAAAGTGGGTGCAAAGCCAACTCACAAATGACATTTTAGATGCTGATGGGAGAAGAGGGAAAGGTGATTCTCCAAACCTGAAAATAACCCTTGTCTCCAAAGCCACAGGCAGGCTTAGGCACCATCAAGTTTAAACACAGCATGGTACAGTTCATGTTAGACTGTTTAGTATGCACTGAGTGCGCAGAGGGAAGAGCATGAGAGAAAAATAAATGGACTCAGTACAAAATAAATGGGTAACATAAGGCTTTTGAGACTAAGACAACATTTCTCTGCCTCTTACTGTTTATTTTATTTTAGGTTGAAGTACTTTATCCTTTATATTTCCAAGTTTCTATATTTATCTGTGGAGCAGCTGGTGCTATTTGTTCTGGGTGATTTAATTTATTTATTGCTATGTATTCTAAAGACATGTAGCTCTATCTTCTAATGGCTTTACTGTGGGCTCTTTAAATTGAAACAGTTGATCAGGATTTGGGGTTTTTTGCTACACTGTCTCTTGAATTCTTTTAAAGAACAGTTGTATTTCAATACATTTTTCTTGAAAAGGGAATTTAATCAAAGTGAAGGATATACTTGAATAACACTGTATATATTCATTAAACATGAATATCAGGATGCTCAGGATTGCATCATTAGATTTTGTTCTTTGGTTAAGATGTTCACAAAATCAGCAAATATAGTTGCAAAGTGATATATGATTCAGCAAGATCCCAAATAATGCTACCTTTCAATTGAATGCATTTGCTTTCAACAGTTTCTCTGTCTTAGTACTAGATAGCATTTCCTTTTTGCTCATGTTCTGTTGTGAGATGCAAACAAGGATGTAGGAGCCTTGAAAAATAAATTTTTGCATTGCTGGTATAAATGTGCCTGTCCAGAAGTATTTGTATTTTTAAATTGAAAATATCAGTAGATATAACCTATCCTGACATCCATTCTGATCTGATTGAACTGAAAACACAGATCTGTTGATTGGGAAAAATTAGTTTGGTAACCATGGTAGAAGGGAGATTTTACACTATCAAGCAGTTCAAGAAAGAAGAGAACAGTGGATCTATAATATTTTTTCTTTCTTTTTCTGTGCTGCTTCAGGAATGAACAGAGAGCTGTAAGAAAGTTGTTATTGCTTGCAGACTCTATCTTTGGTGACTCTTGAGAAATAAATCAGCAGTAGTTCCTTATGCAAGACTGCAAATAGCAGGAGCATTGCCACAGCTGACTCGCACTGGCACTGCTGATGCCATTGTTTAGCTCTTTGCCAGTGCCTAAACAATCACCAGAGGATACCATTTACATTCACTCCAGGGTGGATAAAAGAAACTGCCAGCTGAAAAGAAAATCATGTTAAGGTCTAAAAAAATAAAGATATATGAGCATTCAGTTGTAGACTGAATGTGTTTTACACATTCACTTTGAAATTTTTTTTGACATTAACTTTCAATTCATGTGGGGGATTTTTCATGTGCAAACCTAGGCGCCTTTTTTTTTTTTTCTAGTTTTGGTGATTATTTTTTCCTACACAAAATTTTTTAAATGCATGAAAATTAGGAGGAGAGTTATGCATTAGAAAACTCACAAGTTTAAGAATCTTTCTATCCTAATATAATCAGTGAAAATTTACATTCTACAGAAGTGAAGGCACCACCTTTTCAGAAGTGTAGAGAGTTTTGTTTGTTTATTTGTTTGTTTGTTTGTTTTGGTGGTTGACCTTTGACTTTCCTTTTTGTAAAAATCAATTTATCATTCATATCCAGGGCTGGGCTTTCAAAGCAGATCAGTTTGCTAAACAAGTCATCTGACAGTTTGATTGTAAGAGTCACATCAGGAGCAGCTGTACACTCTAATCACTTCTGAGAAATCTGGACTTTGTGTGCATCCAAGGGAGCACCATGTATCTTAAACCAACGCTCTGAGAGCAGACCTTGTGTTGCGTAGTCATTATCTGAAACCAGAAGCTGTTTTTACAATTTATTTTGAACAACTTTATGGCTTGTGCGTGTCGATGCATTGACAGATATCACTCCAGCTGTGTTACAGATATTTTATGTTTCTGAGCAGAGGTTGTCAGTGAGTAGCAATTCTCTGTTGAACAAACACAGAAAAATCTGAAGAAACACAAGGTATTGTGCTTTGAACTGTCATATCTGTAGGCAGAACAATACAGTAAATGATTCTCTTTGCTGTGTCAGAGCATCAACCCCTCTGAGACATCAAATATGGCTAGAGCAAATGTTTAATATTTGTTAGAGTGTATGGAAGGATGCCCGGCATTCAGTCCTGACTCTGGAGTTGATGATCTGAACTCCAAACTGGCCTGTAGAGAGGGGAAAATAGCTACGCAAGCAGAAAAGTTTTCCTTCTCTTCCAGCTGCAGTATGAAGTTTTCTTTGTTGTTGCCTTTTAATCATTTTACAGCCCTTAGAAAAAAAAGCACCCTATAGAAATTCAAAGTATAAACTGCCAAATTAAAACGAGTAACAGAGAAGCACAAGTGCTCATATATTTCTAAAAGCCAATAAAAGCATCTTTTTATGAGTCTACAAAAAAATTCCTTAAGATGCAGCCCCTGAATAACATGCTCATGCCTTATACACTGCCCTTTGAGGAGCAGCACAGCAGAGAGCAAGATGAATCCACCTGGCCAGCTTAGAAGAGGAACTGTTTCTGTAAGAAGTACACCAGGCTTCAGTGGTCTGGCTTCCACTGATGGGTGAAAACAGCCCAGTTGTTGGTCAGAGGCTGCTCCTCCCAGCAGCAGCACTGTACCTAGTACATGTACTCTCAGCCTGTTCTAAACATGCTGTGCTATGAGTCAATGCCATTCGCTTTTTATTGCTGCACTGACGACTCCCTAGAGGAAAGGGAGTTTAGGAATCCCTCATGAGATTTGTGTCTGATGGCCTCTTGATAGCTCTGGGCCTCATATCACTTTGATCCCTTCAACTCAAATAGAGTAGGATGTGTTTTCCCCTGCTCTAGGCCTGCCTATATTCCAGCTGAATAAATATATCCTTATTAATGTTCATTTGTGCATAGACTTGCATTTCTGCATGTGACTGGATCTTGACTGGCAGCCCACTGGTGTAATTTCAGCCCCACTCCAAGCTCCAACTAGGAGAGCTTGCTCACTGCCGGTATCTAAAGGTATCATGTCTTTAGGGGGAGGATATAGTTCATAATTCATTACTATTTAATTTTATCTTCTGTGTTGATACTGCTGTTGAGGGCACCAATTAGTTTCAATTGTGCAGGTGGTTTTAGCAGAGCAGACAGGCTAATGGGAAACGGACTGTGATCATCTACCTCATTTCACAGAGCTAAGGAGCAACAATTTAATATGAACTGAGTTCAATTATTCTTGACAGGAACTTGCTTTAAACAAGCAGCTTTGGTGCAAAAAGGCTGTCGGGGTCATTCAGCCTCCTGATTTCTGTTTTGCCCACATACGTCTCTTCAAAAGCACTTGACAGTAACTGGCTTTGAAGCAGTCAATGGAACATTCCTGTTTGGCAACATCTAATGAATGGTTCCTTCCCTGCACAGCCATTTTGACGTTTAATTCTTGAGAATTGTAGGGAAAACCCTTCCTGTAAAAATCCACACAGATAAATTGTTTAATAAGAGCAATAGCACTCAAAACATTATCAAATGAACTCTTACAAGATTTTAGTCAGCTCATGGATTTATGTTTTCTTTTGTGCCCCTAAGCCTGAATGGGCAATTAACACTGTTTATCACTGTTTTCTGTCTTCTATTCTGGTTCTGAAAATTTGAAGGTGAAAAAAGGCAGAGGAAATAAAAATGGAGTAGAAGGTAGAGAAAATTAAGATGTAAATGTAAAATGTAACTACACAGATACGTTGACTGATAGCTGGTCATTTCCCCAGGAAAAGCCAAAGAGCTTGTGAGGGCACTCAAGAAGTCAATGCCTTTTTGGTCTTAGGAGGCAGATCTTCTTGCCACACACAAGTACTTGGCTTAAAGGTCATGTAACTGCCAGCCTATCTGATTTTCTCTTTCTGAGGCCTTTTGAAATAAGGCTGGCTCAGCCTCACTGTCATCTTGTTTTTCTCTCTATTTCTCTGCAGGGCTCTGGTCCTGGATGTCCACAGCACAGATTTACTAGTTTGATCTCTGTTTATTCTTGAACAGTTCAAGTAGATCTGATGGCAGGAAATTGTGTTTAGGACACAGAGAATAACTCCTTCCACAGGGTGCACCATGTTTCACTCTTCCTACCTGAGAAAGTCCTCCAGCAATAACACCTCAACAGGCCATGAAAAGGAGCTCATGGCACTCCCCTAAAGGAGAGATCAATCAAGGGAACAGCCTTTAATGAACAGGAGATAAGCACTGCAAGACCACAGCACTAAGAGGCTGAGACAAGCTCTGGAGCCACTTTATCTCGATTCCACTACACCTCACCACCCATGCTCAAGGGACATAGAGCTGGGATGGTCTCTCACTGCTCAGCAACAGCCCTTCAGTCCCAGGACCCCATCCTGATATGTGGGATGCATCATTGCTGCAGACTCTGGATCCTGTGTGATCCCCAGTGATACTGTACTGCTCTCCTGACAGTTCTGAAATTAGTGGGACTCAAGTGGGTGGGAGCTGGTCCTTTGGCCTTCAGGAAA
The DNA here is from genome assembly GCA_017589585.1 of Phylloscopus whistleri. Taxonomy (NCBI): domain Eukaryota; kingdom Metazoa; phylum Chordata; class Aves; order Passeriformes; family Phylloscopidae; genus Phylloscopus; species Phylloscopus whistleri. The sequence goes on from JADMLD010000722.1 coordinate 478,122, forward strand.
AAAGAAAGGGGAACTACTCAGAGCTGTGGTGATGAGATGCTGGAAAACATCCCCAGCAAAGATGTCCTTCATTGTTTGCTGGTGATACAGAGTTGATTCCTCCAGAGTTTAACATGTTCTATATGAGTATGAACTAAGTGAACATAGACTCTTTTAGATGGAAAAGAAGTAAGTGAGGAAAACTAGTCAGGAGGCTGCATGATGAAAAGTGACATTGAGAAGGTGGTTACTTACTGACCAAAGTGTTTTTTGAAAAAAGGGCTTAGGAGAAAGAAATTAAGTTGGAAAATAGTTGGCCCAAAGTAAATAAAAGTGAAGCATTCTTCAAATAGCCAGTAAGTATTCTGTGAATTGCCTTGCTACAACATTTTGTGAAAGTTAATGTCTTTCAAGAGCAACTGGACACATTGGCAAAAAATCCTGTCAAAAGTTATTGGATACAATCACCTTTGCCTTGTGATGTTCATTTTGTAGGAGGTGAGAAAAACATTTTTTTGGGGGGAGGTTCTACTAGCTTTTAATTTCTCACATTCTCTGGTCATATCTATTTGTGGTCATTGTCAGAGGCCAGCATCCTGGAGTTTTGTTGTATGCTGACAAAGTCTTTCCATTTTGCTTGAACCCTTTTCTGAAGACTGAGCTACGACATGCCAAGGCTCTCTGAACCTCAGATACTGTACAAAGGCAGCAGGCAATATGCTCCAGTGCTACATGATAAGAATTGTCCATAGACCTGCGTGAGAGGGTGGTCATCTCACACGGCGTGTGTTAAACAGATGAGAAGCTATCTGAAGATATCAGAGGGGCATCTTTTGATGAGGTGTTAAAGATTCTGAGCTAAAAAACATCTGTACACCTGTGTGTGCCACGATGCATGTCATGGACATAGGTGGTCCATGCCAGCAGAACAGTATGTAGTCTGTACAATGTGAATATAAACTGATCCCTAGCAATTGACCATGGATAGATCTTTGTTCTCTTAAATTGATTTTGAGGCATGCATGGACAAAAATAAAAAAAAACAAGTGACCCAAAGAGTTTTCTGATGGACTAAATATCAAAATGGTATTGTTTCAGGATTATTTTTTCCTATAATAATAGAAACGTTATCCAAGTAGGTTTTTTTTTTTATTATTTTAAATTAGTTGTGTTTCTCTTTTGAGTTCAAAAGTAAACAAGGCATTGAGAAACACAGGGGACTGTGTTGAAATTACTGTTGTTGTTTTTAAAAACAACTCTTTTGAGCCTGTGGCTATATTGGAGTAATAAACATTTTAAAATCAAGAGCTGATTTGCAAATGTTGAGCAAGTGTGGTAAAAATTTCAAAGGAGCTCATGTCCTATTCAAACTATGATTTATCTATCTTTTGTTCTTAAATTTAAGTGCTATCAATTTTACTTTTGGGCAATGTTACTGTAGAAAGAACTATAGCCAAGAAAATATCATTTTCCCTGTACAATAGCTCTTCATGTGGTCAGGTTTGACATAGGGAAAGGGTGATTATGCTTTATTTATATAATATAGAATTTTAGGAAAATGCAAACACAGAACTTTTAAATATTCAGTAGTTTCCACTCTGAATAGAAAAATGTAAATATTCTGTCTGATTTATTAAAGATGTCAACAAAGCAATCATAATCTGACAATTTAAAGGATTTGTTCATGGTTAGCATTCATTTTGGTCTTTCCTTAATCCCAGATCATAATTGAATCTAACTAACTTTTATCTGACATTATGAAGATTGAAACTGTTCTAAACATGTTCACTCTGTCATTGACAGAAAGGGATGTCCTGAGCTCTGAAAGCCATTGTGAAGAGAAATAATCTTGAACCATGGCATTTGATAAACAGTATTTGTATCACCCCCAAAAGTAAGTGGATTTGGAGATTAACTGGTGATTGCTAGAACAAACTAGCTTAGAGGTTGTTCTTCAAATGTGGTTATTATCTCAAGCCATCTGTATTCAAGCTGTATCAGAATATAGAGAACGTGGGATAAAATTATCTTTACGCCAATGAAAAGAACTTGTTTACGTATGGCATATTCCTTAATTATGTGAAACAATCAGGGGAATATTAATTGTCTTCTTGATAAAGAGACCAGCAATTCACTTTTACTTTTAGAAAACAGTAAAAAAACTTACCTTCCTGATTCAGCACAGAGTTCATTCAAGCCTGTGAAAATTTGTATTAATTCGATATATCATTGTTATAAAAACTGTACTGTACATAGTTAGCTTATGCAATAAAGTGTAATTTAGCACTTTTAATTTCAAAGTCTGTTTGTGTGGAAATTCATTCTCATGTTGTAGTGCCTTCCCTTTTTTTATGGTCACAATTAACATAAACCAATGTTTTTCTCTCCAAGAAAAACACAATTTAATATTATGGACATGTCTGAATAGAGATAATTGTGAAAAATAATCCTGTTGCTATTTGAAGAGCTCTTGAACCATGTAGGTCCCAAAATGAATGTTTTTGGTGAATCTGTTTTTTCCCTGGAGAAATCATCACATGGAGAAGTTAATGGAGATAGACCTTAATCCCAGGCACTGGAGGCTGCTCATCTCAAAACAGAAACACTTACAGATATCAGGAGAGAGAGACCTCAGAGCAGTGAGACAAAATGAATATGGGCCATTGCCTGCCTTATGCTTGTGAAGGAGCTGCAAACCTGCATGCTGCATTAATCATGCCTTGATGCATAGGTAATCAAGATCCTAAATTCTTTCTAACTTGGCTTTTTCAGCTTTCTGGAAACACATGGAACTCCTCTTTCACATGTAGTCACACACTAATAAAAAATGCAGAATCATGAAGACAACAGTTTTCCAGCAGCAGCATTGAACTGGCCAGAATTTTGAAGAGTATCCACTTAGTTGTTTCCTTCTAGTGAGTTCCCAAACAAAAGCCTTTAAGCCACCAAAGCTTGGTTGTACTAGAAATGCAAGCTTAAGTACCTTTTTAAGTAGCACAATCTCAAAGTGACTAGCAATAAAAGTGTCATAAAAATTTTCCTTTGCTTGGTGCAAGTCTTTGCATTCACACTTACATTCAGCTGAACTCAGAAACTTTCTGTGTTGCCTCAAACTCTGCTCTGTGCCTTCTGATCCTGATGAGGACTCTTGCCATTGCCTCTGAGGGCTGATGACTTGCTTCTCTATGTGTTCTCCATCTGAACACCAGCACCACAACTCAGAAAAAGAGCAGTCTCCCATTCCTTTAAGAAGTATCATTTGACATCCTGTTTTATTGAAGAACATAACATGCAGCTGAGGACAAGCAAAACAAACATATGTAAACATTTATCTGCTAGGGGTTTGAAATTGTGCACAGGTCAATGCTCAATGCATGCTGGCATTACGGGGTGGGGAGGGCTCTGGTACTGTAACACAGAGTGTTCTATGCATACCCAAAACATATTTCTCCCACCTTAAATCACTGGAGGGTATGTGGATGAGAAGGATGTTTTCATGTTTCAAAAATGATCAAGGGTATGAGCAATTCTTCTGCTTCCCAATGGACTCCAGGCTGAAGATTTAAACTTTTTTGTTTTCACTATTCCCAAATTCATCCATATCTTTAAAATTCCAAATGAGAGAAACATTATTTTTATTTGTAGTCTTAGACAGTCCAAAAGAGATTTTGTCTTCATTTTTATATTTTAATTGGGTGGTTCTTCTCCTTTTTCATAGGCCTAACTTGCAAAAAGATGTGGTTGCTCATGCACCAAAAAGGAGACACAACATAATTGAGAATAGCTATAGGTAGATATAGGTATAGGTTATATAGATAAAGATTTTAGATATAGATATAGATATAGATGATACAGATAACGATGACATAGATACAGATATGACAGTGGAGAGAACATATTCCATGCACTGGAACATATTTTAACTTAGTTTGTGGATGGAAGGCCAAACTCATCTCTGAAAGATGCCTACAGATTTCAGATTACAGATTTCCAATGAAGATACTTGAAGTTACAAGTATTTCTCTGAGTTCAAAATATAGCCCTAAGATATAAACCTTTCTCAAAAAGCTGAGCATGATAAAAGTCTGGGACAACTGAAAGCAGTAAGTCAAAAGTCAGTGTGAATTCTCTGTGGCGGAAGCAGTGAGGGGAAAATAGAAATATGTTCTGCAATAATTTACAGGTTTGGAAGATTAATGGAGAAAAAGGTGCAGACGTACAACAGAGATAAAAAGCAGTATTATCCAGGCCAACCCACACACAGAGATCAAAGTTAATTTGAAAACATAAGTGTTTAAAGAAAAAGTAAAGAACAGCTGAAGTAAAGAGAGACTAACACTGAGGAAAAGAAACAACAAGTTAAAAGAGACTTCCAATTGCAGGAAAGAAGAACAGAAACGTAAAAGGGAGAAAACATTTCAGGAAGTTGCTGGTATAATTTGAAAGTATTTTGATGTGAGAGATATTTCAGAAAAACAGACTATTTCTTTGGATGAAATTATGCACCAGTAGAAGGGAAAGAAAATTACTAGTGGAAGCGTGAAATGTGATGCAGTTGCATGAAACTGTGGAAAAGGGAATGTTCCAAGTAATCCAGACACAGAAAGTATATGACCATGGGGGAGGAACACATACCCCTCTTGATCATGACACTGACTTACAGCCTTACATTAGAAAAGCTCCTGCCATTTTCCAAATTGCATGCACTTAGGACACTTTTCCAAATGTTTTAGAGATTATGGGGTTTGAAAAGGAAGGCTATGAAATGGGGAAAAGAAGGATATTAGCACACTGTATCAGAAAAAGCAACACATGCCAGTTCCTCCTACTCTTGACCTTGTGTCTTCTTATACAGCCTCCTGTAAAAATGCTGCTTTCTCTTAATAATGAATTCTCCGGATGCTACAGCTGTTAAAAATGCTCATGGTCTTTCGATTACAAAGCAGGGAAACATCTTGTAGAGATATAAGAAGATGTCATTTCTACCTTTCTGGCATTAACAAAACCCAAAAAAACACTGAAAGACTTCAAAGGGAATTTGAGATCTTGGACAGAATTAGGAAAAAAGCTGTAAGAATAGTATCAGTCTGAGAAATCCTGCTCTCAAGAAGAGCTTAGATGAATTTGATTTTATCTTTGCCAAGGTCAAGAAGTACTGGTACAAAGAGGAGAACTCAGACACAAAATTTTCTTAGATCCATTTAAAAAAAGTGTAGCAGGCTGCCATAGCTAATCAGAAACAGGAGAACAAGTATAAATAATACTAATTCTAAGGAATTTTGTTCCTGGTATTTTTATTTTTTATTAAATATGGCTTGAAGCCTCTCAGGTAGCTACACTGCATGCTGGGAAGTTGTAGACTTGATGACCGGGTCAGGTTTGATGGTTTTTGGTATATGAGAAGATGATCATAACAATGCATCTGATTTTATAATGCACATGTCTTTTCATAAAGACTTACTATTATTAAGAAACTTCTTCTCTGTCACACTGTATTATATCTGATGTATTTTCTTCTTTGACAAGGTAGATTATTCACTCTGAATACATACAGGTTCTTGTGTTATTTAATGGACTTTTTCTGGTACCTATTGTATTTTTGACTGCTTGAAGAACTATTGTGATCATCTTTGATTAACACAAGTTAGGGAAGGTAGTTATGCTTTCAGTGCTTTGTAGTTTGGTCATGATGACACAGTAAGAGACATTTAACTAACTGCCCAGAGGCTTTTGTGCTACTTAGAATTTAATCTGTGTCCAGCCAGGCTTGTATTTTCACCATGCTGAAAGAGGCTCTCTTCCAGCCTGTGTTCCTGTGCATAGACACACACACACACACACATATTTTATAAAGTTGCCATGCCAACATATTTACATGCATGGAATACTTGTGCAAACAATATCTGTGTCCATGAATGTTGAACCTAGTCATGCAAAGGTTTCTTCTTCATTGAGTGAGTAGAAAGAAATTCTGTAGAATCACAAAATATTCTGAGTTGGGAGGGTCTCATGAGGATCATCAAGTCCAACTCCTGGCCCTGCACAGGACAGCCCCAAGAATCCCGTCCATATGCCTTCTTGAACTCAGTCAGGCTTGGTGCTGTGCCCACTTCATATTAAGTCATTTGGCAAACTGTAAGAATCCAAGAGACTTTCTTGCACTTTAGAGATATTTCTCTGTGTTATTGCTGTTTATGCTTCCTCTAAGGCTGTGACTCTTTGTGCTCAGTGTGATGAAGTCTATATCTTTTTTAACAAGTATTCAGCAATCCAGTGTTTATACTGAACAGCAAGCAGCAATCCCTAAACCAGTTTATTCTTTTTTTTTTTTTTTCTCTGTGTTCAGAGTATTGTCAGGGTCTTCCTTTAGCCCACTGTTATTCTGTATGTTTATTCTGTCACTTACAGACATAATCTATTGAACATGGTACCAGTTTGGACAGGTAATATTTGCAGATGACTTGTGCATCTTTAGTTTTTCATTGAATTGCACTATATGCAGAGATTTAGGGGAGAAAGTTACATCTTCAGTTCCTATATCAGTTGACCTGTTAAATATGCAGTGGACTCTCAGGCATTTCTGGAAGCAGTTTACAGTCTTTACATGTATTTTAACCCAGCCTGACTGACAGCCTTAATGTAGGTCATTCAACCATATATAGCTTATCTTTCAGACTTCTAGCTATCTGACTGAAGGAACACAACATCCCAGTTCCCACTTGAGATTTCAGCCCACCCAGGTGTTTTTTGTTACATTGATCTGCGAAAGCCTCAGAGATTCTTACTGGTTTTAGCAATATTTCTCATTTAGCTGTGTAATGCATTTTTTATTGTAGGCTAAAATCACCCCCTTTTCATTCACTATCATTCACCTGGATGGCCCTGAATTGATGTCAGAAATACTCCTGCTTCATTTTTTTTTTTCCCCAGGAGATGCTCATATGCTGCTGATGAAATAATTTCAGAAAGTGTTGTACACTGAATGCCCTGGCCTCTGGGGTACAGATTGTCAGGGCTTAGGGCACAGCCCATGTTTAGGCTGAAAATGTACCTTTGCTTTTTTGAGTACCATTTCATGACATTTTGAGTTGACTCGGAAACCTGATGGTTATTGAAAGTGCTACTTGTCTCCTTCTGGGATTTATTGACTATCTGATCCAAGCCTTTAATCTCCCACAAATGTTTATTCTTTCATTTGTACTATCTCATGAGGAACTGAGAAGGGTACAGGCATAGTGTCATGCAGACCTTGTTCTCTGGAGCAAGCATACTGCTCTGCTCCAAGAACAGATCAATAAGGGTGCTCCAGTTGCTGATTTTTAGCTCTGAATTGGCAGTGAAGCTATGCAGGAAGAAATTTTCCTAAGGCTGAATGATAGAGAAGCAATTGTTTGGATCATAGGTAGTTTTGGGACCTCATTGTCCCACTTTGGCACCACTGCATTTGATTTGGTATGAGAACATTATTACAGTCTCCTGAACCTTAAGAGACTCTCAAATTCCTCCATCTCCTGTGTTTGTTGGTGTTTCTTATTTTCTGCTGCTATATCTGTTCAGTTTCATAGGAATAGTACTTTTAGGGAAGAGTCATTAGAACTGGAACTAGGCACTTGTCCCTGAAGAGGCAAAGTTGAGTGTTAGGTTTTATTCAGCCCTTTGGGGTTCTGAGATTTTGAAGCCATGTCTTGAGCCAATGGCTTCCTTACCAGGCTCTGGGATAGTCTATGCCTGTTCTACTGCAGGGGTATCTTCCAGATCATTCTCATCCTTTCATACTTCTCTTTTATGACTCTAACTTAATAATGGCTAAAGGCACTAAGCTGGGATAGAGCTTACTTTAGAGAACCCATCTTTAGGCCTCCTTTTTTCAGTGAAATGTCAACATCTTTATTAGGTATTAGCGTGAAGTGTCCAGGTAGGAATTGTGTTTCAACTGACTGCCAGCAAAGCTTAGCAGTCTGGTCAGCACACAGCACAAGGTGGAGTCTGCAACACCAACCAGATTCCATGACTTATAGAGGCTCGAGCTCTTTCACCATATGGTCCTTGGAAGGATTTTGGCCTTTGACACACACTGTTAAACAGTCTGCAGAACTTATGAACTGCAGAATTTATGACAGTGCTGAAGAGGTCTTCATTCTTACATGGATTCTGCCAGGGTGTGTTGTGAATGTTTTTGACAAACTAAGCAGAATTTCGACAAAGAAATGCAACTCACTGGCTGCTCTGCAGAAGTGATGAGAGGGGCCAGTACTGTATTCTCTCTTGTGCGTTTCTGAGTCTTGATCTGCTTTTATGAGTGTCAGGATTTAACCCCAGTCAGCAATTCAGCCTCATACAGCCACTCACTCACTCCCCTGTAGTGGGATGGGGGAGAGAATAGAAAGGGTAAAAATGAGGAAACTCATGGGCTGAGATAAAGACAGTTTAATAGCAAAAGCCATGCATGCAGGCATGCAGAACAAGGAATTCCTTCACCACTTCCCTTGGGTAGGCAGGTGTTCAGCCATCCCTGGGAAAGCAGGGTTTCCTCACATGTAATGGTGATTTGGGAAGACAAACACCATCACTGCAAACATCCCCTCCTTCCTCCTTCTTTCCCAAGTTTTATGTACTGAGAGGGATGTCTTAAGGTCTGGAATACCCCTTGAGTCAGTTGAGGTCGGCTGTTTCAGCTGTGTCCCTTCCCAACTTCTTGTCCAAAGGACAGCCTCATACTAGTTACTGTGAAGGAAATTAACTCTACCCCAGCCAAAATAAACACTTATAGCCCTAGGACTTGAATGCACAAGGCATTTGTGCAGCAGCTGTACTGTTGTTCAGAGAATGAAAAGAGAAAAGACTGAATCTGTCTTTGAGGTTAGAATCTGCAGAGCAGCTGTAAGAGCATGCATGGAGTGCAGTAAGAGATCATGGGGTGTATCATCTCCTTTTTCCTCATGTTTCTACTGTGTTCTTCATATAGATATATATGTGATAAAAGTCTGCTGGTACAGAGATCTTGTTAAATTATATATTTGCAGTAATTCATCTAAAACTGTGAAACACCACAAGACTTAAAAGCTTTTACTGAGAAGATAGCACAATATAAATAAGACTCCAGTGATTTTGTAGTATTCAGGCTTGGTGGTGTCTAATTTAGTCTCAAATTCAGAGTAAAAATCTTAGTGGTGGTATTTTAGAAGCCCTGATAACAAAAAAATAGGTCGAAAAGAAAGAAAAGCAGTGAATAGAAAAAGTCAGCAACTTGGAAGACAATTTGTAGATATCAGGGTGAGTCAGAAAGATACGTGTCTATTCTACAAAATAGGTTTCCTCCTTCAGGCAGGAAAGCAGCATCACTGCCTTTTATCCCTCCTTCACCTCTTCTTCCTTTGATACTATACTGCTGGACTGCACTCATTATTATAATTTTTCTGTTTTCCTACCTCTTTTATTGAACTTATTACAAAACATTTGATAATGAGGATAACTATCCTTGTCCTGGATGAAGCCTTATCCATCTGAAACATACAGTTGGACCTAAAATCTGAAACACTTTTTGAACCATTTCCTGCTGCCATTCAGGCTTTTTAGTTTTGTTTGTTTGGTTTTTTTCAGATGAGGCAAAATACAGAGCACATGTAAAGTGAAATAAATTACTTTTGATGTCCTGAGCTAATAAGTCCTCTAGCATTGTGGAAAGATATGAAATGCTATGCTTAGACTGTGAAGCATGAATTTAATATGTCCTTTTAGTTATTTTCCTGATGGCAACCTGCAGTATTTGAAACACTCTGACAACTCCCCCACCCCAAATGAAGCTGTCAGAATACATTACCACTGTTCCAGTTATTTCCACAACTCCTTGCAATGTATGTCCAATCCACTGTGTAGCATATGTATTATGCCTGTCATCAATTATAACTGGATCATGTGAGCATATTTTCACAGATACTGTGGGATCAACATGGCCTGCAGTTTTCTAGAGGACAAATCAATCCACAATCTTAGGGGTGCATCTTCTAGCACCAGGGACCAGGGACTGTATTCTGCATAGATCTTTTCTTTTCTAGCCCTATAAGATTTTCACTGGTGAAGACCACAGGGGCATTTGCACCATCCTGATTTGCAGCATTTTAACTGAGAAGGGATTTGAGGACCAGGAAATGAAGCAAGTATTTAGTAACCAACTGGGAATGCAATATCTTTGAACAAATGTGCCTACACTTTAGGCAGTTTCTGTTACATATATTGGCATTTCTAATCTACTAACAGAGAACATTTTAATTGTACTTGTCTTATCAAACCTGCATAAAACAGAAAATCTGCTGAGTTCTTCAAGATGCTCCTTTGTTTTAAGCACAGAGACATCTATTACAGTCTTCTCAGCTTTATTAATAATGTTATTAATATTCTTTCTGCACAGAGCAGTGGTGGAAAAGTGCCTGGTACTCATGGGTGTTTCATTATTTAAAATGTAAATAAGAAAGACTGCAAGAAATTAACCATCTCAGCAGGAAAAAAGGAACAAACCTTTAGTTTGACAGATACAGGCTTATCACTGTTTCCCTCATTACAGCATGTGAAATACTTTATAGTCCTACATTTGTAACATCAACGAGAATATTTTTTCTTTGTTCATCCACAGAATTATCCACCTGCCTGTTTCTTAAGGAAAGGAACCTAGATGCAAATTTTCTGAATAGCCTGTAAATTGATTTTATTTTCACAGAGTTATGAAAAAAACTTCCCTTGATTCATCCCTTTCTCCTCAGTTGAGCTGAGGCCAAAGAAAAGGCAAAGGTAAGTGTATTTCACTTGTCACCATTGAGGCCTTGGGGAACTCAGCATGTGGAGCTCTCTGTGGCATATATAAATATATAAAAAAGAGGGACATGAGCTTTCTTTTGAGCCTGTACACCTCAGAGGTTTTGTGCTCTTGGTGGATAGGTCCATGTCAAACTGAGCTGAGAAGGATTTGAACTGGCAGCTTTCATATCCTGGTTGCAGCCCTGCACTCCATGTGAATATCAAGTTGATAATTGGTATCCACATTATAGAAGATGTTTCCCTACAGATTCTTCAACTGAGCAGCACTGTTCTCCCAACCAGTCCATGTTTGTTTTCAGGTATTCAGAGATCACAGTGAAAGTGGTCTGAGAGCAGGTCCAAGTGACGTGGGTCACCCTTCCCTGCTGGATAGTTTTGGATATTAGATACAGGTGCAGCACACATAGGAACCACAGCTGCTTTCCTGTGGTTATGTGGTTCTTGTCACTGGTACCTGCCCCAGGGTAGCAAGGACTAGGTAGAAGGCTGGTGTGCACCTCCCAAATCCACAGTTGGTAATTTTATACAGCAGTAAGGAACTTGATCTAGTTACGTGTGTCACAACTGCTTGAGGTTAGAAAATTGCATCACACCACTACCTAGTCTTTTATAAAATCATATAATTTTTTAGGTTAGAAAAGACTGGTAAGATGATTGAGTTCAGCTATGAACCCAGCACTGCCAAGTCTACCACTAAATGCCTCTTAGACACATCTAAATGTCTTTTAAATAACTTCAGGAATGGTTAATCTTCCTGGAGCACCCTGTTCCACAGCTTGACTGCCCTTTCTGTGAAGAAATATCCTAACTTGAGGCCATTTCCTCTTGTCCTACTGTTTGTTACTTGGGAGAAAATATCACCCCAACCTGGCTACAAATTCCTTTCAGGCAGTTGAAGAGATCGATAAGGTCTCCCCTGAACCTGCTTTTCTCCAGGCTGAACAACCCCAACTCCATCAGCCTCTCCTCATAATACCAGACCCTTCACCAGCTCTATTGCTCTTCCCTCCAGCACCGCAATGTCTCTCTTGTCATGAGATTCCCCAAAACTGAACACAGGATTTGAGATATGTCCTCACCAGTGTAGAGTACAGGGGGCTGTACCTCCCTAGTACTGCTGCTCACACTTTTGCTGATACAGCCCAGGATGCCATTGGCCTTCTTGGACACCTGGGCACACACTGGCTTATGTTCAGCTGCTGTTGGCCAGCAGCCCCAGGTCCTTTTCTGCTGGGTCACTTTCCAACCACTGTGACCCAGCCTGCAGCGCTGCAGGGGATTGTTATAACCAAAGTGCAGGACCAGGCACTTGGCCTCGTTGAACCCCAAACTCTTGGCCTCCACCCATCAATCCAGCCTGTCCAGGCCCCTCTGCAGAACCTTCCTACCCTCCAGCAGATCAGCACTCCCACCCAGCTTGTTCTCATCTGCAAACTGACTGAGGGTACACTTGATCCCCTTGTCCAGATCATTGCTCCTTCACTGGATATGCATCATGACTGAAAAGTGAAAATTAAAGCAAGGCAGATTACATGCAATTACTGCAGATTTCAAGTGTGAGCTGTATTTCTTCATCCCTTAACAGAGGCTAAGGCAAGAAGCCTTTGGAAGCTGTATACCCAATCAGGGCTCCAGAACCTGCAGAGTGAATGTAGTTGGGCAGGATTTGGATTTTACAGAGACTCTCTGACTACTTCTTGAGTATTTAACAGCCACAGGACATGCATCTTAAGATGCATTTAAAAAAAAAAAATTAATGTAGCACAGAAGGCATGTTATTTTGAGTCAAAATTTTTGAGTTGAAAGTGTGAGACAAGAGGAGCAACCATTATTTTTCTTGAACTTCAGTTTGAATAATGCCAGTCTTGAGTAATACATATATATGGAATGATGGTGGATCTTGTGGTCTTGTGTATAGGACTAGAACAAAATAAAGAAATTATTACTGTGGTAGATTTCAACACATGAAAAAGTGTTTGAACTGAAAGGTTGTTTTACAATAGGTAAGTACAGCAAGGATACTTGTCTATGTTTGCTTCTCAAAGGTCCAGCATCTTTAAAAAATAATGGGCAAAAAAATGGTTACCCTCGATTCATATCACCTGCATTCATTTACTGATTTTCTCCATATGTTATGGAACAACCTAAACTGACCTCGTGACAGACTTACATACTTGTTCAGCCGTGGAAACTACAAAAGAAATCATTCTCATCCTTTTATACTTCTCTTTTATTCTCTTTTTTTAAGTACCTTCAAAGACACTTTGTCATATAAAATTCTGACTAAAAAGGGAAATATTGACTCATACTTTCCTGAGCTTCTGGAGCTTCTGCTATTGTTGGAACTTTGAAGGAATAACTACTTTTGAATGTTTTCCTTCTTAGCCTCTTTTAGTACCTGAATTGGGAGTGGTCCTGTTATTCTTTTAAGCACTTATTGGTGTTGAGTGCTGAGTCACTGAGGGAGTAAGGCGGGGAGAAGAGAAATAAAGAAAGCAAATACTGTTAAACTGGAATTATAGAGGAAGCAACTCTTTATATGACAATAAAATGATAAAAATACCAGTCCTGAAGGTTAGAAAATACAAAGATAAAGCCACCTCTTCAGAAACTTCCCTATATTTGATAGCCTCACATAATGAACTAGATATTGCTGACACATCACTTTCCATCTTAAAATTTATCTGCCATATTGTCTATAAGGTATACTATCCCTCATCCAATTTATTGTCCAACACATGCAGTTAACTATTAATGAAAGGACAAAACTATATGGATTATTAAACAAATGATATATGGAGCTGTCTACTTAAGTGCATGATAGCTGAAAGGTAGATTAATTTAGTATATGTCAATATATGGTAATCACTTGAATTATGCCACCACAGCAAAAAGATCAAAATTATTCAACTTGAGTACCTAAGGTTAAGGACCTAAATCTGTACTTGGGCAACTGCTTTTCAGGGCTGCCAGATGTTAAACATGCAGCTCACAATCTTCACTGAGCTCAGTAAAGGCTATGATTGCTACACACTCCTGAAAATAAGATCATTTGAATTTTGTGCTACTCTGCCTAACTCTTGGCTTCAGTTTAAAAACTTTGTCCGGCGGTATCTGAGGAAGTGAGGGTAAAACGTCCCTTCTGTCAGCTTGACTGAGATTTGTTGTGTGATGCACTTCCTCCAAAGAAAGATGTTTAATGCTATTGATTGCAAGGTTGCCTACTTAAAATAGCATAATGTGACAAATGATGGATACCACATAGAGCAAAATTGTAAGGTAATTCAATATATGGGCATGGATGGTATGTATATCAGAGTAGCAGCTTCATTTTTCATGAGGGTGAGTTAGAAGGTCATCTATTTCACTTAAAGGCATTGAGTATTTTTGTTAGTTTGACAGCCATTATGGGCTTGATCCTGTTATTCAAGGCAGTCATTAAACTCCTATTGACCTAAAGTGGGTAGGAGTGGGGCCAAGATTTAGAATATGCAAAGCAGGCACTATGATAATGTGGATGGATAATACTGCAGAGTGAAAAAAGCATTATGGTGGCTGCTATATATAAACAATAAAAATCCTAAGAAATATCTGATGATTTCAAATGTTTTCTACCACAGTATTACTTCTGTTAAAAATTTTCCTGCTAAACTTAGGATTTTCTTAATCTTTAAAGAAATTCATGCAACTTTGTACTGTTAATCTACTCTATAATGCTTTATAGAGCAGATTAACTGCTTACACTTTTTAACGCTGTGTTTATTCTTAGATATGGGTTGTTTGATGATCTGTAAGCCTTACAAAAATCAGTGGTTTTAAGGGCATTTAGATTAATTCTTAAATCTGCGTTAGGAAAATCAGGTGGGAAGAATGCAAAGAAAACTCTTTCTGGGAACAAATATGTTTATTAATGGAAATACCAGTAAAAGAGGCAAATTTAGGAGAAAAAGAATATTTCTATTGTTGCAATGCATTTCATGCTCCAGCACAAACCCAAACCCTAGCCTTTTCATTTTTCCTTTTTTTTTTTTTTCAATCTGTCATGTGTCATCAATCTCTTTCCTTCTTATTTGCAGCTTCCAGTGAAACTTTGGGGTATTTGCTGCACATGCTTAGGAGTACACAGAAAGAGGACAGGGACTGGCCTGATGTAAAATGTGCCCCCTTGCTGATGCATATTGCAGCTTGACACATCCACCCAGACAGTTCTCATCTTCCAAGACACACTTGAGGAAGACCCAAGTGCAGGGCTAGACCAAGGGACCACTCGTGGAGAGCCACTCTGTTATCCTGCTAATTACTGGTCCTTGAGGTACAGCAGTTCCTCAGTTTTTAGCAATGTTTTCCATGGCTCTTTTTTGACAAGCAGGATGTGAGGAGGTAGAGAATACAGAATTGCTTCACTGAATGAATCTGCATTTAGGTAATGGCCTGAAATGCCATTTAGGTAGCTCAGTGCTCTTTCTGACTGCACAACGAGAATAACCCAGGATGTTATGCAGGATGTGGAGAGTCATCCCCATTTTTCACACTGAGGTCTTTTTAGTTAAGTGCTCTAAACCACCTCAATATTTTGTTTTCAGGAATCAATAGCATGTTAATTTTTAAAAGTTGTACTTAGATATAACTCAGCTTTAGTATTTCACACTTTTTACAATAAGAAATAATTTCATAATCTGAGGTAATGCAGTGAAATAGTAGGTCAGGTTTAAATCCAGTCTTACATTCCTTGAAACACCCTGGAGTTTAAAATCAGAATAAGTTTTACAAAAAAGCTTACTGTGGTTAAGCTCTGTTACAGTTTTAACTCAAAGCAGGGTTAAATGAGTAAATTATCTTATTTTCATAAGACAGCAGATGAAATGTAGAAGAACTCAGAGAATGTTTGCTTTGGTTTTTGCTCATTCAAGCTCAGGAAGACAGAGAAGACTGCAAACACACCTGTCATAAATCATAGATATATTCCAAAAATATCCTGCAAAATAAACACTTTCAGTTTGAAAATTGGTATATGATGTTTTACATCATTAATTTAAAAGGTTATTTTTTATGTAGCCTTATTTTAAAAATATGTATTTTAAATGAAAGTAGATTTTGAAAATAAAACCAGTAAAATCTGGAGATGCAGTTTAAAGTGGGTAAGTCAGTTCAAACAATGCAAATATAGTACTCTAAGGAATTTCTTTGCTCCATCTTTGTTTGCAATCATTTTAACCTTTTTACCCCTCCCAGAAGAGGCTAGGGAATTTAGCAAAGGGTATCAGATTTTCTGTAATCCTTTAATGAAGGCTTTGTTTGACTGTAGTTTGCTGTTAAGGAAGGATCAATTAATTAATTAATTAATGAAATCTCATGTTGTTTTGACATTTCCAAACATAGAAGAAAAGGAAAAGGTCAGAGTTGTTGCCTGAAATGCTACAAACAGTTGAGAGGATTGTTTCTCCCCTGTTTATTTATCAGAAAGCAGTTGGTTTATATTTAGAAAGCTTATTTAGCATGTATATCTGTCTTAAATTCTGAGTACTGTTTTCTCTTTCTTGAGTTCTTTGTTACAAATATTTTATTATAAGCCTAAGATTGTCTATAACTCAGAATACTGCAGTGGGTACTCAACTGTAGTTAATTCTGATCTATTTAGACTTGCATTGTTAAACTAAGTAGAAAGATTAATTGTTTTTTAATTATACACTCCAATAAAGATACTACAGTTGAGTAAGTTTTGTCTACTAGAGAACAATTTTAGCAAGTGCTGTCTCCTTTTGTTCTTTTGGAGTTCAAGTCTGTCATGTGAATTACCTGTCACCCAGCAGTTCTGGAGCTCTTTGTTATAATAATGCTTTTATTCTAATTCCAGAACTGTTTCAAAATGTGTGTCAGGACTTCTTCATTATGTAGAAGACAAAAAGTAGTTAAGAGGTTTTCTTACTGTCCCAGGTAGCATCAAGTGGTTTTGACTTTGAGATCAGAATCTCTCTGGAATCTTGAAGAGGAATACTACAAAGGAATCCACGTTTTTAGCTGTTTCCATAATTTTTTTTTTCTATTTGAAAAGCTCTAGATATATTTGATTATTTAAGAACATTTGTCACTGATACTTCAATTTTTTATTTAACTAGGTGTCTATTTTCAGTCTTTCTGTCATCCTTATTGCTCCATCTTTGCTTTCTCTTCAGTTTTGAACAAGACAGACAGCTTGCTATTTTTCTACCAGCCCTAATGGTCTCGGAGCTACTGCCTGTAAACTGACACGGGGAAAAAAAATTGCTCAAAGGACTTATGACACTTTGGAAGCTGTGATGGATGACTTTCAAAGCTGCTGCTGCCTTTTCCCTTTTTTTTTTTTTTTTTTTTTCTCTTTCTTATTTGAACTGTGACTTATTCCTTTCCGCTAATTCTTTCTGAGTTGTGCAGAAAAAATGAGGGAATGTTGAAAATGACACACAATAGACTTGAAGGGTTTAATGAATTAATTTTCTGAGATTTGTTGGTTAGCAATGGGTTTAAACCAGACCAGATATGCTTTTCTCATGGCCCCAAACAACAACAAAAAAAAAAACCAAAACACGTAGTCTGGGGTTTTATCACTGATTTATAGCCACCAAAAGTAGCTAAACAGGAGGTTATAGCACATTGGATGCCCATCTGGAAAACATGATCTTTAGAAGCAGAGCTAATAGCAATGAGAAAGTAAATTGGCTGAAATGGTCAGTGTTTTGTAAAACTGGTGGTTGTTTCAGAACTTGTAGAACATGTGAATAGACCTGCACACTCTCTGGGTCTTATGTGACAGGAAGAAGAGATTGGGAAAGACAAGAGTGAATCTGGAACCTTCCTTACAACCAGTGGCCAGAATAGGAAGTTGTCCCTCTGGCAAGATCGTTGTTGCTCAGAATCAAATGTTTAAATGATGGACTGCTTTCTGAGATTTATTCATTCTGCACTGGCGCTGCATGTAAGCTGACATTTAAAATGCATTAACACAGTGCTACTTGATGTACTGTATTATGCAGCCTATCAGTTCTGAAATGGAGTTTAACCTGTCAGCAAAATCCTCCTTGCTGTACTCAAATAAACTTAGTCAGCCTTGGATCAAGGTGGCTTAAGGGACCTACATAATTTTAATGCCTCTGTCATGTTTTTTCTTTATTTTTTATTGAGTCTGTCATACTTGGATTCTATAGGATTTTTCTCCATATGTGAACATACAGACATTTTCATTTGTGTCCACAGGGCTAAAGTACTGATACAAAATAAAATAACTATAATTCCTATGCTTACTCAGTGTATTTACTTGTATGATCTTCCTTTATGCCTTTTACTCTTCCTCTGTGCTTGATGTCTAATTTTTTAGCACTTTGCAGCACACAGTGTTGTGATTTTTACCCCATACAATCAGATATTTAATTCTGAAAAAAGACACCACAGATGTCAATGTTGCACCTCAATAAGCATTAGAAAAAAACCCCAGTTTTTCTTCATTTTTTGTACAACTAGAATTCCTCAGACCTGGATAACTTTGATGTGATCTTTGGCGAGATCTGGTGATCACCCCAGTGATTACAATAGGAAGTTCAAGTAACATCATGTACAGACAACTTCCAGGAACAGTCCATATCTTGTTATTATAATGACTGACATGGATTTTTACAGAACACCTTGCTTTTTGCTGTGTAAAATCAAAGTTCTTCACTGCTCAGGAATGAAGGACACCAAAGCCCACCTCTGAGGCATCTGCATGGCATCCTGCCCTTAAATTCAGAGACATGCTCTTTCTTCCTGTTCTTTGTTTGGCTCTTCTTGCTTCAGAGAACATATTTTATTTTTAGTAATTGAGAGTTTTTCTGGCTAGTGATTTGGATAATTGAGATGACTGTATATATTAATATTTACCAGGTTCTCAGAGCACAATCTTTCTTCCACGACTACTTCTGTATTTTCCCCATTACTTATAAGGCATACATCACTAGTCTTTCATTCAGCAACATGACAGCTTCAAATCCTTCTGAGGCTCCATTGAATGAAAGGTTGTTATTCTTGTCAGTCTGTACAGGGCTTCCATTCTTTTCTCAAATGTGTAAACAGCACAGGCCCCTGTCATATTTCTTACCTCTGCAGTGAAATTTCTTTCTCCCCATACTCGGGAAGAATTAACAGGGGTTAATTTTCTTAAGTGGACAATGGCAATATGAGGTTTCATTTGCATTCAGTCCTAGATATTTCTTTTGGCTTCACAATCTTTTAGACTTCCATGATTCACATATGTCAAGTTAATTCCTCTCTTTGTTCATCTAGTGGATTGTTTGTCTAGTCTTTGTAGCCTCTCCTTAACTTTTTATCTCTGTGGTTGAATTCATGTCCCTGATTTCAGAGCCACAATGATATTTTACTGATAGTCCTGGGAAAGGGCCTCGTGTGTGTTTTTGGTAGGAGAAATCATTTAAGAAATAAGTATCTGCAGCTCATAGATTTTTATGAACGTCAGATTTTGTTGGGATAGTATGCACACAGTAAATGCAGTCACTTTGTATGTGTACATTATTCCATGACATGTAAATTTAATATGGCAAAAAAAATTAGCTTTACTTTACTGTTGAACATTATTATTTCTTTGCATGGCTGAGAGATCAGAGAATTTCTGTTAAGACTCATATAATTCTGATGGAGATTTTTTAAACTTGCTGTTCTTTTACGGTGTTCATCAGATTGTTGGATATAATTTTGGTTTATTTTTTGCATTTAGGCTGAATAAACATTTTCAATAGCATAGATAGTATGGCAAATTCTTACTTGCAACATTAGAAAATATTAACTTAATGTCTCCTGCACTAGAGTCATGCAGTTTTAGCATTGCTGATGAACTTGTTTGCTTTCTACTTTAGGATATTCAATTTTCACAAAAGTCCAGTGGTTCCAGTAATTCCTAATAAAAGATGACAGTTTGTATTACAAATTAAAAAATCATCCTCAAAAAAATGAGTGCAACTGAATAGACAAAGGTTTAGTTCTCCTTTAAAATACATCATTAGTCTGATAATTATTGCTGACATAACTCATGGACAGAATCAAGTACCATCCTCAAAAGTATAGGTATTACATTTATGCATATATGAAATATTGCTAGAACTAGGACTAGAAGTATGAGAAGGAAAGGAGTCATAGCACCAAATTTTAGACACGAGGAGTTAGCTATCAAGTGAAACCCGGTCATTCCAGAATTCCTCTGTAGGGCAATTAATTTTACTTATCCTTAAGTCTTATTATGAGATGACCTTTAAGAAGTGCTTACTTCTTTTTAGTAAGTACAGAAGAAGCCTAGTTTGGCTGAACACCATTTAATTAGGGCAGATGAATCTCATTATCTTAGCACTAGATGATACCAATGGCTTCCAGTATTCAAAAGCAATTTGTACTTAAACAGAAATATATGAGCTAGAAAAGAAAAAATACTTTTAATCATGAAAACATCAGTTCTTCCAAATGAGATAAAGGCTAGGGAAGAGTTCTCCATAGCTCACGTGTTCTTACAAGGTTTGTTTCCTCCAGTAAAGACAAATCTTCAATTTAAGTTCTTCCAAACACATTTATGTCTCCCTGGGAGAGACCCTTTCCAGCTGTGCTGGGGTGAGACATTCCCTGCAGAGCTGGGCTTTCTGCTTTTCACAGGAAAGGGTGAACTGTAGGCACCCTGCAACATCCCAGCATGCCTCATCCTCCACTCCAAGCTGAGCATACACAGGTGTTTGTTGGGAAAGCACAATCCCCTCTCCCATCACTCTTTCTGAAGTGATTTAACCTGACCCTTATAGAAACAGCTGGAGTGCTCAGCCAGCCTTCCCCTCCACTGCCCAGCTGAGTCTTTAGCCCAGCTTACAACGTACAGGCTCAAACACAGTAAACTGTAGAACCCCAATTCCTTTAAAATCTCACCAGAAAATGGTCTCCAAGAAGTTCACCTATAAATTTCACTGGGATTTTCCCATCTCCATTTCATCATATCCACTGACACAATTCTGATCATTGTGGCCAATGCAGATAACCATGAGCAAGGTTTTGTAAACATGTTAGAAGCGAATGATAGAACTGCACAGACTGGAAGTCCTGCTATTTGTCACCTTTATATTGTTGGGATGTCTGTGGAAAGAAGCAGGGTATACTTCAGAGTTTTGGGGATTTTCAGAATTAAAAGACTAAAAGTCAACAGTACTTAAAATTTGATATGCCCTACTCACAATACTTATTATTTTCTTTCTCCATCTGCTTATAATAGTTCTGGTATGAGTCCTGAGGTGCCTGCCACCTACCTCCATTCCTTGGGGTCACACCACATTATTTCAGAAATTTCATGTTCTGAATTACCTAACAGATCTCACTCTTCAGAACCAAGCACAATGGTCAGGGAAAAAAAAAAAAAAAAAGCTTTTCTCCCCCATTTGGCTTGGTGCCCTGCTTATTTAACCAGGCATATTAGATGTGAACCATAGCACTGCCTTCCTTTTTTCTTCCCTGCTTATAAAGGACAACAGTGAGCTGTCTCAGTCTTTGACAAAACAACTGCAGGTGCTGGTCATGGAAATCACCTTCCTTGGTGGATCAATTTTCTCTCCCTATTCTCTCTCACTCTACAACCCTCCTAAGCACTTGACAGTATATTGAGTGTTCATCTGTGAGCCAAGATTCCTAAAATTCTTGTCAAGCTCAATATCTCTCACAGGATCTAATGCTGAGTATTTGTCTGCCTTACATCTTGCATTACTCCTATCCAGCCTCAGCCCACTTTGGCACTTCCTTTGGGTATTTGAGATGGAACAGATGCAACAGATGATTCAGCTACTCTCTTGGCTGTGTACTCAATGTATTAGTTTTGCTTTAGATGAATCCACAAAATTTTAACAACTTCTTTGGGGAGACTATTTAAAAGCCAGATGTATTTCACAGTTAGGAAGACAGAATAGGTAAAGTTTACTTTTTCATGTTGTACAGCATCTACTTGTATACTGCTTATGATTTTACTGCTAATTTAAGTTCATATAAGAATATAGATGTCCCCTGACAATTTTGCTTGAGCTTTTTATTCCTTGAAATTGCATATTATTATGAGGAAGTAAATTGAATTCTCAAAATTTAACATTCACATAGTTACTAAAGACATTGGCTTCTATTTCCAAAGACAAGTGAACAGGACTGTTGTTTTTCCTACAGAATTGTTTAATAGTTGACTTACCTTTGCATCGAATCCTGTAATTCATTTTTGTGCAGAATAGGAACCTAATGCTAGCAAGGGAAATAGAAATTGAGGAACATCTTATGGAGAGACTTTTATCTTCTCTTAATATTATTTTTTCCTTGTGAAAGTCTGGCTTCTCCTTTTAATTTATGCCTAAAAAGAGTATTAAAATATTTCAACACAAGACAGTAGACTGCCAGTCAGACTGATAACAAAATTTATCTAGGAAGAGTTAAATTCATGGCTAATAGTCAAAATAGCAATTATGTAGAAAGCAGCATTGCAACCAGCATTGTAGACTCACAGAAATCAGTAATGCACACACAAAAGTCAGTTTAACTATACCAGATAAAATGTTTCTTTGAAGTTTTCCAGGTGGCATCTTCAAACACAGAAGCTGATTTTTGTTGACAGAAATAGGTACTTTGCTGTGAAATGTGTTCAGATTTTAATGTGGCAATGGTACATTTAACCTGGAGCAAATATGTGAAAATGTCATCCAGGACAAAATTTGACAATTACTTTCCAAGCAGAACAAAATGCACTTTTTGCATGTAACATTTCTGAAAGCTGTAAACTATGGTTCCACACAGTCTTACAATGGGAGCTAAATAAACAACTATAAACACAGTAAAATTGTCATGTCCAAGGTGGAAAATAGTTTTAACTTTTTTTGTTTGCTAGTAATTTTCCAATGACAGATATAGGGATTGGTAAATAAATGTTGCAATAACTTATGTAAATGAAGAAAAAATATGAGCTGACTACTTTATACAGCTCACAATTTGTCACTTGCCCAGAATTTTGCCTACAGTTCTGATAAGCAGCATTGAATCTAGAATTTTCACAAATTCTGCATGTGTATTTCTCCTCCATTTTTTCCACTGAGAAACTGGAACTGCACAAAATGATGTTAACTCTACTGGAATTTATGAAGTTATTTTACTCCAAGGTGACTAATTAGAATTAGAGTTAGATCCTACATGGGTTCATTGACCTTGTAGAGATGCATGTGTCTTTCTACTTGCTCCAGGGAGGGATTAGGGTGAGTGAGGCCTCAATTGTATTTTTTTTTTATTTATTTTAGACTATGACAGGATTTATCTAATTTTCATACAATACCGTTGCAATTATATCCTCTGCAATGTCAGAACATCCTTTCCAGACTTTTATGTCCCAGACACATAAAATTAGTCAGAAAGTAGCTAAACTGGCCACCAGAGATGATTTCCTCAGTGTCTATCAAGCACCTGAAATCAACCATATAGATGGGAAGTAAGTCTTGGATTTTCCAGGGCCTGCTCTTTTGTTGACAAAAGTAGTAGTCAGTGCTCATTTATACAATTCACACCACCAAATTTAGGCTTATTCCAACTTATGCTATATTAAAATTCAATGTCTATTGATTTTTTCTGTGTTAGGAATTTCATTGCTGTAACTCTGTGTCATAGTACATAGGGAAATGGAAAGACCTAAATTCTGTTGTGCAATGGAAAGTCAAAGTACTTTTCCCCCAGCATTCCAACATCATTTAACAATTGATGAGTTGTAAGATAAAAAAGCTATCTTGCCTAAGATGCCCACATTTCCATAATTCAATACTTCCAGTAGGGTGCAAGTCTGAAGAGCAAGGGTGCACTTGCTCACTAAGGTGGGATATTGGTGCTGTAAGAATTCCTTTGCCTTGTGACAAACACCTATGCATTGCATAGGTGTTGACATTGTCAAGCTGCCATTTATTCTCAGTCATTTTCCTCTTTTTTCACAGCTGAAGCATATAATGCATCTGGAATATGTCCTAACATCAATGCATGAGATTGTCTGCTAGTTATACACACAGAGTGTTCAGAATGTGTAAATTGCTAATATTTTCTATTATTTGGTACCTTTGATTGAAGGCACTAACCACTATTAAGTATTCAATACTCATGGCAAATACATCCATAATTCAGCATTATTCCATCTACTTAAAACTACTGCATATATTTGTAGTATTTCCAATTCTATTACTGCCTCTTTTCCGTGGAAGAACAGATTTTCTCTTAATCCCTGGAGACTGTGTGATACTAAGAACACATTAGTGGTGAGAACAGCTTTATTAAGCCTACTAAGTTAGGAACAGTTTTATATATCCATAGTGGAGCTCTTTATTTTAATCATCTACCTCCAAACTAATTTCTATATATCAATCCTACAATTCTAAAGAACCCAAGGACAAAAAACGCACCAAAACCCCACACAGGGTCATAAAGCATAACTTTGTAGGAACTCACATACAAGTCTTGAAGCTGTACAGCAGCAGCAGAAGTATGCAGGGCTACATTGGGAGGAAGCTGGACTTTTGGAACAGTGCAGCTCCATCCCACTGTTCTTTCCCAGCTTTGCTGACAAGCTGCTGCTGTTCTCAAGTGACTAGATCCCATTTCTGGTGTTTGAGTAAGGGCCCTGAGCAATCTTCCTCACCTGCCAGTGCAATCCCCTGCCTGCAGAACGTGGGGGAAGGAGCCCCCATGATCCTGCCCTGCTGCCTGGCTGAGGTTAATGACCCCTGACCTGCTGGCTGCCTTCCTAAAGCTACTGAGAGAGGTTGTCTCTTCAAAAACAAATGGCAGCAACATGTTAGTGAGGTTATGAAATTATGAGTCTAGTTCTGAGCTAAAGGAAAAATTTCAGAGCATGGCACTAATTTCAAATGGTCAGCATCAGACTTCTAGGTGATTTGATACTCCTTCTTCTTGGAAAGTAACTCAGTATCAATTATACCTGTACTTCCAGTGTGAATACTTTTTCATTCATAAAATTATCTTTTTCTATATTTCAAGTAGTAGACGGGTCACATCAGGTGTGGAAGCAAATGCCCTAAGATCTGAGTTAGCTGTCTGATCTTGCTAAGAAGGTAACCCACAGGAACATGACAACAATGGATTTTAGATACCTCATTTTTTTAATGCTATCTATGACATCTCATATCTGCAGCTTCCCATTTTAAGTTTAGAAGAAGTTTAATCTCAGAAAAAGCTTTATTCAATCATTGTGCTTTTAGATGAACAATGTGCACTCTTTTCCCTGAAGTTTAATGCAATAAAATTTTGTTTTCATGTCTTGTTGCTTCACCAGTGTATTCCATTAAGGCATTTCAGAATCATAAATCAGAATACCTCTACCACTCTGTGCATGTATTCCTTAATAAAATCTGGGAATGTCTATGTGGGGATTTTTTTGTTGTTGTTGTTTTTTCTTTTTTAATCAGTATGTTCTGACTTTTTTTTTTTTTTCTGAGTGAGCCTGTTGCAAAATTCCTTGAAGACTGATATTTTTAACACTGAAATCTTGGAAGTTGTCTCATACTGCTGCATAATTTTTAGTGATTAGGGTGCTGGTTCAACAATGTCTACCCCGTGAATTTAAAAGATCTATTTAAAATTTAAATTTAATCTATTTTAATTTAAATTTAATCTATTTAAAAGATCTTTAGAGTAGAAACAAAAATGAATCATGGCAATTAAAATCCTCTTCCAGCTACAACAACTCTTTCATACATTCTTCCCTAAAGTAATGTTTTATATTCATAATATGTTAAAAATTAAGTGCTGAACGCATATTCAAAAACATTTTCAAAATGCTTTCACTTTTCACCTGTAATTGAGTCATCAATTTTAGCAACCAGCTATGAAACTAATTTGGCTTATTGCATTACTCATCCTCATATCTTAATTATTGATTAACACTCTTACTGACAGTGAAAGGTTCCCTTTGAAATGTAATTACTGCATTGTAACACTATGCTATGACTGTCTCCAAAATTATCTGTGCCACAAATTTTCTTTATAATTAAAATAATATGTTTAAATTTGCATCTGGGCAGTCAGGCAAGTATCTTCATACTATATTCATATGTATTAAAGCATCATTTGTAACAGACAAGGGAATTAAACATCATGATATGGCTTATTTCTCCAGAAAATTAACTCAGTAGCCAAATGAATGTCTCATCGCTTTTGCCACCTGCTTACCTTCCTTCATTGTCTGTATATCTCTTGAAAAGATCATCTTTATTTGATTAAAATACAGTGTCCCTGGGAAATAACAAAAAAAAAATCTTCATGCTAGCAACACTCTCTTAGCACCTTACACTAAGTCAATCATAACATGATGAACATATATTAATGTCCACATAAAGTTATTATATGTGATATATTATTAATCTTATATTCTATTTTAATAGATCATAGAATGTGTAAGTTTGGCTAAAGCTCTGCTTCTAATCTCGAAGAAGACTGTTTTCTATGTGTTGAGTTTGAAGAGACATGATGCAAAATGTTCATGTTTTTAACAAGGTTGAGTGATTGCTTCTTAGTAGCCAGAATTCTTTGCACAGCTGTGAAAACTATTTTTGAGCTACTGCGGTGGACTCTAAGGAACATCAGCTTGTTTGTCACAGCACAGTAGCAGTTTCTTTTTTATCAGCTGGGTATTGGGTAAAGCTGAATATTTGGGTAAATATTCCTGAAATTGCTCATATTGTGTCTGGTCATGTGTACTATTGACATGAATCAGCTTATCTGGTCTGCATCCCTTTATTGAAACCGTTAACCTAATTCACTTTGTGTTGTATTATCCATACCATAATGGATTTAGGGAAGGTACTGTGAAAATGCAGCGTAAAGTCCACTCCCCAATAAGTAATCCAAGTGTAACAAGAGGAAATCAGAGACCTTGGCTAGAACTGAGTCAGTTATGAAGGCCAGAATATAGGTTGGAATGTACCTAAATTTGACTAGAACAAGAGGAAATCTGTGGCTGTGAAAAGCACATTTAGTAAGCAGTGACAAGCAAGTGGCATAAGAATGGTTACTGGGGGGCAGGAGAGAGCTTGTATTGTCAAGGACTCTGTGTAATGTTGAAGAGTGAGCTAGGAAATGAGTAAGCCAGTGTGTAAGCATGGGAAGGATGCAGTCACTGGGGCAGGCTGAGATGTCAGGGCATGTATGGCTCTCATGATTGGAAGTGCAGTCACAAGGGGCTGTTGTAAGTCAGACAAGATATTTTTTTTTTGTTTCTTTTCTCCCTATAAAACATGTTTCCACTGGTTTCTTATTTATGTTGCTTTTCATGACTTTTATTTTTACAGAAGTAGTCAATAATCAGTGGTAGAAGTAGTTTGGGAATAATCAATGTGTAGAAAGTGATTGTCTTAATCAGAAAATTTTGTTACCCCTTTCTTGCAGCAGTTATTCTTTTTCACTCTGTGTGTCCTCTGTTTTGTGTCCTCCTTAACATCTGGAAATTTCTAAATACATAAAAATGCATTTTTCTATAGTGTTACTATTAGTAGACTAGCATCTCCACTTTTAAGGATCAACAAATCACATTTTACTGTAGTGATATTTCAGATTTTGAAAAGCAGAGAGGCAGATGTCAGCAAAGTAGTTTTAGGTCCAGTTTCTTTTGAGAAATAGGGAATTATGAGATTCAACCAGAGATATTAAGCTGAGCCATCATCCCATCTTGTAGTCACTCGTAAAAATCTAGTCCTTTTCCTTCTCTCAGTGTATTCTCCCCAGATTACTGGACTTCTTTTTAAATTAAAATAAAAAGTTAGCTATGTGAAACAGTTTCATTAAAGGACTCTGCTTTGGGTAACCATATTCCCAACTCAGACAGTGTTACAGATCCAAACTTCCAAACAGTGGACAACACTTCTTACCTGGCAAAATACGTGAATAAAGAGATCTTTGAATTTCTGCAGCTGCTCCAGGTCTCAGGCTTCATGTCATCCTCCATCCTGACAAGTAATTACTTTTATGCAAGTTCCCTGTGTGATTTAAAAGCTGTGCAATGTTTGTAGAATGGCATATGTAGCCCAAACACTGATAATCAGCCCAGGGTGCCAGCTGACAAACTGTGTTTGTGGTGCTCTGGTGAGCAGGCATTTTTCTGTCCAGCTATAAGAGCAAAGAAAATCATGGAATCACAGAATGGCTTGGGATGGAAAGGACCTTAAAGATCATCTAGACCCAACCCCACCATCATGGGCAAGGACACCTTCTACTAGACCACACTGCTCAGAGCTCTGTCCTTGAACACTTCCTGGGATGGGGCATTCACAGCTTCTCTGGACAACCTGTTCCAATGTCTCACCACCCTCACAGCCAAGGATTTTTTTCTAATATGTAATCTAAGCATACCCTTTTCCAGTTGGAAGCCATTCCCCCTTATCCTATCAGTATATACCCTTGTCAAAAGTCCCTCTCCATCTTTGTTTTAGGGCTGCTTTAGGTCAAATAGACTACTCTAACCCTTCCTTAACCTGTTACCTTGGGTTACACAAGAAAGCTGTGTAGATTCCATGGAGCTGGTAGAACAGATTTTAAAACTAACTAGTACTTTGTCTTTCAGATCTTTTGAGGTTTCATACATTTCTTAAGAATAAAGTGACTTTACTTATCAGAACTTAAATTTATACTAAGGTTTTCATGAGTGTGGACCTACACTGAAATGAAGAGCAAAAAATTAATCAGAGCAAATAGAAGCCCATTTTGAATACCACTTTCAGGTCCTGTAAACTTAAAATGCCTATTCTACAAACATATATTTTCCTTTAGAGGGGTCTCTGAGTCTGGCTTCTGTCAAATTTATCATTTCAATTTTCTTATTAAAATAGTTGCAATGATAAACATTCAACAACCTATGGCTGCTAAGTTATTTCATTCAAAGTATTAGGTGCTTTAAAGCACTATAGCTGCAAATTATAATATTCAAAGTACATATGCAATTGATCATTTACTTGTTGCATAACTCATTCTCTGTTATTTTCCATTGCTATTGCTGATAGGAATCTTTAGAAGGATGATTAATGTGTTCTAGATAGCATGCTAAAGCCACAAGATTTGCAGCTGCACACTTGCCAAAAGAGAGAAAATACTTCTGCTCTGTAGTGCATGTAATTAAGCATCCAGCTGTTGAAAATGTTATAAAATAATGAAGCATAATTGGAGAACTTTTAAGCAGGATTTCTGCTCTGTCTCATAGCAGCTGGTACAAATGGAAATGCCTAGTAAACAAAAAGTGGCATTGCTTCTTCCAGTCATGATTTAACAAGAAATTGATATATGCATATCCCTAAGAAAAAGAAAATTCAACAGAGTAACTGAAGTAAGTAGAAGTGGGGAAGGGATCATCAGAACTATTGACTGTGAATAAATCACTAGAAGCACATACAGCTAATGAAAGAAGTAATTTCCTACAACATTACCTGCTAAGCAGTGGCTTACCA
This sequence comes from Phylloscopus whistleri, assembly GCA_017589585.1. NCBI lineage: Eukaryota > Metazoa > Chordata > Aves > Passeriformes > Phylloscopidae > Phylloscopus > Phylloscopus whistleri. The sequence goes on from JADMLD010000722.1 coordinate 507,413, forward strand.
ACAGCAAACCTTCCAGAGAATAATGTGGCATTTTCTTGAATGCACAGCGATTAATGGCAAGCAAAGTACAGCTCCAAATAATTTCCTTTTGAAAGCCTCTTTGTACTTTTGCAAGAGGCAACAATAGCCTCTGTTTACACCTCTGCTGGTGTAAATCAGTGTATCTCCAAGGAAGTCACCAACATGGTGCTCAAATTTATTTGTAAGTAAAAGGAAGGAAGGTGAAATCAAAGAACAATCCTTGTTCATATGCACAGTTCCACAAATACCAAATACACATTGATATAGCCATGCTATTAACCTTGTGAATCTAAGACAGGACCAGTATATGGAGAACAGGAAACTGTAAACCTTTCTCTTGAGCAGCCTACAAAATGATACCTGCTCTGAGCAGGCCGAAGGATGAAATGGATCATGTCACTGAATCTGTTTCAAGTAGTTGCATCATATAAAGTCTTACACATATATAATGATTTGTTTCCTAAAGCAGGTGTACTCCATGTCCAAAGTATTTATAAATTTTCTGTACTACTTCAGTTAGAAAGCTGTCCCAGCACTGTACTTTTGCAAAGCTTGGATGAAAACCTCTCATTTAACACATAACTCATGTATTTGTGACTACTGTACTTACATGCATTGTACCAATGGGAATGGTTTCATGGGACTTCAAATCCCACAAAAAAAGCTACCACGGTCCATGCAATTTGGATTGAAAATTATTGTTTATTGTAGTAATATTAGAAGGAATTGTGATCTGTGTGGTCACAAATAGAAAGCACTAGAGCACTGGAGACCATCACAGAGAAAACCTAGGGAGAATGGTTTACATGATAGTTTTTGAATATATTTCACTATATCTTGATTTGACATGATTGCTGCACCTGCTTTCATCCATATATTTCATTCATCCACCCATGTTTTAGTAGGATGACACTACCTTTCTTCATAAAGCAAGATTTCTAGAATGATGCAATCCCCTTGCTTTTGTTAAAGGCAAAATCCAGGGCTAGTGAATAGGTAATCTGCCTGAACACCCAGAAACACTGTTTTAGCTTTGTAGTCTGACAGATTGCTTGCAGTTTCCACAATTCTTTAATCATTTCTGTCTAAATCCTGACATCCATGTAAGTAAGAATGGGATTTATTTAACTATTAGCATTTCTGCCTGCTAGCTTTCTTCAGACTTTTCCAAATCTCTCAAAAGCTGTTTAACAGCTTTATAAATTGTGCTTGGCAAGGCAAATTTTCAGCAGTAGATTATATTTGCTTTTTTTGAATTTTTCTGACCTTCTTAACCTCCATCTTCTGTGCAAAACAGACAGATTAAGTTCATTGAGCATTACTGGACAATTCAGTTTCAAATTGTATTTGATATTCTTGTGATTTTCAATAGGAATTTTTATTTTTCATGCTGCTTTACTTTTTTCTCTCATAGCAAGAATAAATGAATGTAGCATATTTCTGGACCTGAAGTTTCTGTGCCAGTAATACTCAAATGATTATACTTTAGGCAGTGCTTCATATAGTGTAATTGTTTTAAAATAAATCCTGTACATTCTAAGTGGGAGAGGCCTTGAAAAGGGATATAAAATATGTAATTTCTGCCATATTTGAAAGAATAACATTAATCTTACTTTTGAAGCACATGTTTTTGTTAATACGAAACCTTCCTTTCTCAGTGAGGATTTGCATGTGTGAGTAGTCAATTGGTAGCTACACACCAAATATACTCTGACAGAGGATAAAACTAGTCTGGAAGTTGGTAGTGAAAACCCAATTTTTAGGGACCTGATTTTATTCTCCAATTAATTTTCCCCTACTATTTTAAAGCCTTTTAAAAAAAAAATTGTAAGAAATTATCCTGAACCTCCCAACTTTGTTTTTAAAGGCGCAGTTTATATGTACAATAGATCTGCAGAAAACAGTTGAGGTATGACTGAGGTATTGCTGCTTTGACTGCTGCTGTTATTCCTTCCTGCACAAAAGTGTGCTATTCAGTGCAATTTGCAAGACCTTGCATAGTGAGGAACAAGATATTTTATAATAGCTGTCCATCTAACATGAGACAGAGCCAAGGGTGAGCACTCTCCAAGTGGAATGCTTTCCACCTTTCTTTTCCCATATGCCATTTAGGTAAATAATCTAAAAGTTCTCTGTTGACTCTTTCTATAATCATTTGAGACTGAAACACTGGTACAGTTGATTCAATTATCTAGTCTAAAGAGTTATTTGGTTATGATGACTCAATCTCTAGGAGTGTCTACCTTTCCCTGTTTAGTGTAGAAAGACCAAGGTGACTTTTTTAGGCTAGACACTTTGTTTTCAGATGAGTGGATTTGGAGATGTGTATCCTACCACCATAGCCTAGTGGAATCTAGAAATCAAGACCCCTGAGTCACCTTCTTCAGAAAAGCTGTAGACTCAGACAGACATGTCTGAGTAACTTTACCCAATTCCTCAGTTTAAAGGTTTCATATAATCAGAAGAGTGAGGGACAACCGCATGTGATCCATTATCACCGCATGTGATAATCTGGAAAGACAGATGTTCAATGCAGTGAATATATGATAAATTTTACTTTCTTGCAAGTATCCCTTCTTTTGCAAGAATATATTTTAACATAGAAATACATTCTTTATTTACATTTAAAATAAAACAAAATATTCAGTCACTTGTTTGTATTTATCTTGCTTAACCAAAAATGTATGAGTAAATTAGTGGAACTTAACCCCAGGATTATAGAATACACTTTTTGAATAACCCAAGATCATTACAATCCTAGCTTGCTTAAAAAGTTTATTTATTCTCTTACTTTCGTGTATATCTGTGAAAAGCACATTCAGTGATATTGAGTCATTAATGCACTTGAACTTGCTAATATCTTGTTATAAAAGTTTTATTGTATTTCTGCTGTGTCTGCACATGTATAAGACATATTTTCTGAGCCACAGAATGCACTAACATACTCAATATGTCTTGAGAAAAAAAAAAATACTTGTGATAAGCTGCTTCATGAAAAAAAGGAGGAGTGGTAACTTTAAAGTACACAGATACAATCCTAAACCACAACAATCCTAGTTGAGTTGATCTGTGGTACATATGGTGTCTTAGGGTACTGTCACAAAGAGGGCACTCACAGTGTTTTCAGACACCTAAGTATTTGCTTTAGTGTTTAAATTTGACTTGGCTACTATAAGTCATCTACAAACAGGCAGGTAATCACAGCTGTCTTTCTGGATCTTGATCTTCTGGATCAAGGTGATTGCTTTACTTTTGTGTTCAGACTGATACATTTTTGTTGGGTCTACAGAATGGAGGATGTGAATTTTTGACTACCCGAAAAGTGTTGCTGGGAAGTTATTATCACCACCTTAAAATGAATGCATTATTGCAGTTATGGTCAATTAGGCTACCATACTCTATGACTATAACCAAATGTAGGAATCTACAGTGAAGCTTGCAACACATGAGTCCTAAATCATCAATAAAAAGAGTTGTCATACCATTCAAAAATCTTAGGATTACTTTTGCAGGTGAACATGTCTGTACAACAGACACCCAGCATTAGGTCAGATGAATTCCACCCTAAAACGTTAAATATAGCCCAATCCATATTATTGCATAACAAACAATACTTGTTTATGTTGTATCTTACAAATAGTCCAAGAATAATCTTAGCTGTTGCTCATATGCAAGAATATTTGCCACTAATATAAGTTCTAACTAAATACTGAAAACAGTCACATTAGATTATAGTTTTGTTCAATTCTTTTTCTTTATCCTCCTTATTCACAAGAGGCATTTTCCTTTCAAGGTCAAGTTTCCTATTAGTATGCTAAAACACTGCTCTTTCTCAGGAGTTAGTCTAATAACTTACGTGTGTGAGAGTTGTAAATCACTGCTACATTTAAAATTTGGTTTCTTGGTGTTAAGCAAGGCAGTGCACAGCCTCAATTTTGCTTTCCTTTGTTTGTACGATTTACAAGGGTTTTTTTATCTGCCTTCTAGGTTGGAGAGCTGATGTTTTCATATCTAAAATCCATATTTCTAAAATAGAAAGTCTTTCTGATTTCAGAATCCTCTGGGCAAATTTTCCAGACTCTCTGTAGGCAGCATGGCCTTACTGCCAATTTGCCCTAGATATATGAAGGACTGGAACTCACGGAACAGTAATTCATGATATAGAGCTGGTGTTCAACATATTTGGTTGAACACCAAATATGGTTTTATACCTATGTCAAAAGGGATGTCGAAAGCAGAGGTGTTCATCCTGTACAGTCAATATATTCCTGACACCAGTTCTGGTCATTTGTCTCATCCTTAGCTCCAATTCATGAATCCAGCAATGTTAGAAGGCCATGAGGAAGGAATCCTTCCAGCACTTTGCACCATTTCTTCTATAGTTTTCACTCAGAAGCCTGAAAAGACCTCAATGATAAGACCACAGCATTCCTCCCTATCACTTGTGAAGACTTTCACATTAAACTTTAAAATGTTGAAAAGCTTTCTGTTTCTTCATATCAATCTTTTCAATTTAAATATCTTGCTTTCTTCCATGATTTAACTTTCATCGCAATCAAGCACATCTAGGTCTTAGAGTCACAAAAAGTCTCAAAAAATTAAGCGCAGTAAAACTTAGTAAGGTTAGACATACCTGCCAGTTTCTGCAGAAAGCCTGAGGCAATGATATATACCAAGAAGTGTGTCTATTTGTCAGATATTATGAAATTATGAGCATGATACCTTACTTTTTAATTGTTTTTTTGTCTTGTGGAGCATGTTAAAAGCCATACCTAATGTACAGATGTGCACAAATTAGTTTGTGTGGCCTTTCACTTTTTTCCACAATTGAGTGGAACAAGGGTCTTTTTATGTCTATATACGACTACCATTTATTTATGAGAAGAACCTAAGCATGAATTTCAGGTCTGGAGGATTCACTTAGTGGGTGAACCTTTGTCTGAACAGAACTTAATATACTCTTACACTCTTGAGGACATTAGCATTCAACTACTCATTCTCATTTTTTTCATGTTTTGTTATTTACATTCTTTTGGTAAATAACAGGAAAAGGAAAAGGCTATGTCAGAAAGCGATTGATAGATTTTTTTTCTTAATCTTCAAGTTTTGTTTGTATTTAATTTATTTCTTAGCTTTGTTTCCTAGATTTCTTGAAGCATTCAAAAATTTCTCATTTTATTGTTCCTTGATTAAATGTACTCTGAAGCTGAATTTTTTTTTGTCTTTAGCTTAAACAGGTAGTGAGTTTACCCCTAGAGGTCATTGTCTTTTAAAAAGAAAAATTAAAGGAATAATCTTCAATTGGATTAACACAAATTTGATTTCATATTGAATTGTGAAAGGTGGAAATTTAGCACATTGTTTACTACATTTTTTTTTTATCATGATATTCTTCTTCTTAAATTATTCATAGAGCATAGAGGTGCCTGGTTGGTTAATATTCAAGCTCAAATTGAATTTTATTTTGTTAATCTTATTGTTTTCTGCTAAGAAACTTGCGATTTTAAGTGGAAGAGATTCACTTCTCTTTCTTCTCTTTCTTTTCTCTTTTCTTTTCCTTCTCTTTCTTTTCTCTTTTCTTATTTTCTTTCTGCAGAAATAAAAATCCTAAAATAAGTGACACAGAGATATAAAAAATCCAACAAGACAGCTAAAACAGCTGAGCAGTGTAATATTCAAGGTAAGTTGCACTGTGGAAATGGTGACTGCAAAAAAAGGTGCAATATATTCTCTATTACCCATGTGCACGGTCTTAAAGAAAAAACCAACAGAATTGCAGACAGAGACACAATTCCATTCTATTTTGTAGGACTTTTTCATGAAGTATCTAATATCTGCTGGAAGACCAACAGTGCACATCACAAAAAATCCAGGTATGTGCATTGGTGTGACAAATTCATGACATGGATGACCACGTTGATGAAGGGACATGCTCTGCTGAACCTGATCCTTAAAAGGAAGGGAAAACTGGTTGAAGATTTCGGCTGTTGGCTGCAGTGGCCATGAGATGGTAGAGTTCAGGATACTGAAAGAGGAGATGGAGGCAAGCAGCAGGATTCCAACCTTGGACTTCAGGAGAGTGACCTTTGAGCTGTTAAGGCTGGGCTTGCAAGAATGCCATGGGAAACCACACTGGAGAGAGAGGAGTTCCAGGGGAGATGTTTGGTTTCACACATTATCACCTGCAGCCTCAAGAATGGCCCATTCCAATGAGTGGAAAATCTAGCCATTGTGACAGGACACATACATGGGTGAACAAATTGCTCCTGATTCAACTCATGCATGGAAAAAAACACATGTAAGAGGTCGAAGCCCAGTCAGATGACCCAGGAGGAATGCAAAATCCCAAAATCAAAGCCTTTTTGCTGATCCTAAAATCGTGAGCCAGACACAGCTAGGTGATAAAAACCTTTACAAGGATCCTTAGGTGCACAACTTGCTAGGTAGAAAGTGCCCAAAGATGCACACACAACATAAAGCGCATACAATTTTTATAAATTTAGTAAATTAGCATAACTGACAAGAATTCCCAATTAGATACATAAGTAATGAGGTAATTCCTCCCTGGTCCAACCCTTTCTGCATCTCCCCTGTGCTGGTGGAATGTTAAGTTGTTGTGAAGTTATTGTTAAGTTATTATCCAACCCTTTCTGCACCCTCCCCCCCCTGTGGTGGGGTAAGATTAAGTTATTGTTAAGTTATTGTTAAATTATTATCCCAATGGTTTGTTCCTGTTACCCCCCTGATGGTTTGGTTCTACTTCAAGTTTTCCCCTCCCTTGCCAAGCTGTCACTCGCCCCTAGACACACCTGCTACCTCATTTACATGATGTCAATCCTCCCTAGCCACCGCCCTTATTTCCAGAGGTTTCTCTGTCAATCCCAAACCCTGCCTGGGTTTTCCCCTTTTCCTTGACACCCCATCGGTGCATGTGACCCTTTCCACTCCCTTTGCCTTCCCAATTGGCTGTCAGACCATGGGTCCCTCCCCACTCCCCTCCCCCTCGCGTTCCTGACTGGTTGGAAAAATGTAACTTCCCCTTGTACCTCCCCCGGTTAACAGAGAATGTAAGGACGGGCTTTTTCGGTTTTGGCTGCAGGCATCCCTTGGGGTGATAAACCTTTGAGAAGCATGTGGAAAAACCCTCTCTCTGTCCTTTGCTCTGATCCCAGACATCTGAGAACCATAGAGAGCAGGCAGTTCTGCTCAGCACCTCCATCTGAGCTCCAGGGACACCGAGCGCGGAGGCGGCCACTGCAGGCATGAGGGCCGGCGTGTGCGAGCGAGCTGGGTGTCTCCAGCCCATTGCATCGCCCCCCATCCGCCTTAGATAGTAACTAAATTTTGTTTATGAAATTGTGTCTCAGAGAGCTAGTTTCAACCTTGGAGAATCTAACCTTGGAGCCCCAGCTTGGAGCCACTGGGGAATCGGTTTTCTCTTTCTGTCTAAGAGAGTAGGTAAAACACTAGATACAAATACTATAACAGGATACAGAGCTACAAATGTATATGTAAAGAATATAGAGAATATATAAAAGCAAAAATGGCAAAATCAATTCAGCATCAACAGAACAGCTGAAATCAGCTGTCACCTCTGGACATCATTTAGTCCAACTCTCCTGCTCAACACAGGGTCATCTGTAGAAAATGACACTGGTCCATGTCCAGCTGAGTTTTGAATAGGTGCAAGGATGGACACTCCACAACCTCTCTGTGCAGCCTATTTTTGTGTTGTCACCCTAAGTCATTGTCCACAGTCAGATACCTACGTTATATATGGTCAAATATTTTAAAATGTTGTATTTAATTAAAAAAAAAAACCCCACAAACAAACAAAAAAACACAAATAAGAAAAGAAAATGTGTGCTTTTCCTAATAGCAAAGAGAGGGATCTAATCCCTATAGTACTTTATAGTAAAGTATAGACACTTTTTCACACCTACTTTACCAGGAGTAAAAAAGCAGTGCCTAACCTCTGTGTGTGGAAAAGGGTGAGCAGTAGGTATCTTTGAAGGCCTCTAGAGGGAGTTCCATTCTGCTTTTTTTAGGTGCTTAAATTAGGCAGACTGATGCCATTTCAGTGTGTGCCAATTATTAGAAATGGACCAAGGCAAAGAATGTAGAGAGGAAATGAATCTGGGGAGCCACAGCTTATTTCCCTTCCAACAGAGATTTCTTTAAAAGAATGCCAATATTATGTAAGTTCAATACCAAGTTTCATTGAATAAATCAATTTGTTCATTCTATTCTCCACAAATATCTATAAACCAAAAAAAAGCTATCATTTTTTACTACACACAGCCCCATTCGTCTACTTAGATGCATGGCTGAGCTACTGCACTGCTTTAAAAATCTTGGCACATGATGATCTAATCTTTTGCTTGAAAGGTGAATAGTTGTATAATCCACTTCTGCCATTATTATTCTGATAAAAGCTGAACTCCATTGATTCCAATTTGTTGTTACCTCACGAAAGTCCATCAGCATGCACTCGTGGAACTGCTGCAGAACTAATTGCTCTCCAGTCTACACTCTGAGTCTGAATGCCCAGGCATCTCATGCATTAAAGGCATAGAAGGAAAGGTATGAAAGTACCCTGCCCTTTCCCAGGGCTGCTAGTGTCCATGCCCTGTGCTTTGGTGATGGTTATCCAGAATATCTGACTAAGAAACCTTTATCCCCTGGAAGCTTACAACCAGCTATGAATATAGTAACTGGAAAACCTCCTTAAATAAAAATAGAATTTAATTTTACTGGTAGCAATAAAACTGAATGTAAATAAACCATTATAATCTGAGCTAATCCCAACAGTGAGCAAATCAAATTAGTTGTCTACATCTTACATTTTTACTGCATTTGCCTGCCTATGAGACAGTAGCTTTCAAGTAAACTTGGCAACAGTCTTTCTTCCTAGCACAGGAATAAGAACCCAAGGGGGACTGGAAGTTTCAGGGATGACTGCAAAAGGGGAAAGTTTTTGCTACAAAGGTAGGTGGTAAGCAGGAGCCCAGAACCTAGATTTCATCTGAGCTTTGTTGGAAAGAAACTTGTCATACTCACTTTAGAAATTACTTTTTTTACTAGCCTTTTTTTTTTTTTACATTTTATTAAATCTTTCTTATCCAGTGAATCAGTAAGACTGGTATACACTCTTATTGCATGCTATCATAGACAGGTAGAAGAATTATAAAAGAAAGGCCTCATAAAATCAGGCCTGCTCTATTAAATTAATAGCTGGCCTGTCATCTTCTCTAAGTGTATTTAAGTAATTTGCAAGTTCCCATGCAAAAACAATCTTAGTATGAGAACTCATTAACATAACAACTTATTCTTGAGTTAAAAAACAAATTCCCCTGCAATAACAAAGGATTTGTCCCATTAAAATCAGTAAAAAAATATGTAAGCAATCCAAGAATAGAGAGATTTGATAGACAAGTCAAATACCTTTTACTAATCAATAGAGTAATTAACAAGAAAACTATTAACCAATTAAAGTTGCACATGAACTCTGTAAAAACTGCATAAAATGAGTTGTAAAATAAAGAATTAGCTTTTCCCTGCATGAAGATAATGGAGGGCTTGGCTAACTTATTATAACTGCATGCATCCTCAGTCTGTAAAGAAAATTACATCCTTGGTATGAGGTACAAGTAAGGATGACATATTTTGCCTTATAGTATTCAGCATGGTACAATAAATCCATCATACTAGGTAACATCCATGGAGTAGCAGTCCACAGCCTAGAGAGAAGTGCCTTTTTCAGTAATTGTTTATTAGAGAGTCACTTTTTTTGACATTCAAAATGGGATTTAAAATCACAAAAAGACTGTAATTTTGGTTGTTTCTACCTGCTTGGAGATATGGTTTAGGTGTGCAACTTGGCAGTATTGGGTAAATGGTTGGTCTCAATCTTAAAGGTCTTTTCTAACCTAAATGATTCTATAATTGTGTTGTTCTATAATTCTCACTTCTGTTTCCTTCCATCAGTCTCTACTGCTTCTCAACAGTCTTTTCACCCCTTGGGAACTGCATCTATCTTACTGTTAAATGCTGATGCGCTGTTTCCCTAAAAGGGTAAAAAATGAGATTAGAAACTTGGCTCGGTGAGATGATAGGAACTTGTCTGAAAAGAACACTATCATCCCATTCTAATCACTCTGAAATGTTTATCAAAAAAATTCTTCTTGTGCTTTATCTTTATTTTTCTTATTTTTGAGCCTTCTGCTGTTATACTTTCATAATACGTTCATACAATGAATAGCCAAGTAATTTTGTCACATATGATACAAAAATGGTTTCCCAGAGCAGAGTCACATTAATCTCAGTTTGTGAATTTGAGCATGCATCTATCTCAGACTGAAAAAAAATACTGTTGTAAGGAGACATATGGTGTAGGGATAAGCTACTCATATTCACTGCCTTTGCTATCGGTGGAGAGAGTGACTATTTAATCCTTCCTATTTTAGAGATTTACTTAAAAAAAAAAAAATGAGATAAGTTGCTTTCAGGAAGTTCCTAACACTTTGACTACACAGTGATCTTATAATGACCCTTAAGTTAGATACCCAACTTTTCAAGTGTCTAATGAATAATAACAAATTACATCCTAGTGAAACCAATAAATCTTCCTTGAATGAACCATATACTTGAACCTTGCTGAATGTTCAGATTTTACTCATGCTGCTTTTCTTTCCCTTGGCTTGGTATGAAAAGACTGAATATTTCTAGTTTCCCTTTGCACATAAAGCATGCACCACAAATAATGTTACTTCTTCGCTAAGGCACCATTTAAAATTTTAAATGCTAGATGTAGTGCAAAAAACTAATATTAAATATGGTCCTGTTTTATTAGTTTTGACAAGTGATTCTTAACATTTGAACTTTCTGTCTGCTGTACTTAGAAAATGGATTCATTTTTCCTTTAAAGGTTATCATACCTTAAATTCAAGCAGTTTAGGGTGATCTTTTCTAATCAGTATGCTAGCTGCATTAAAAATGGCCTTTGGGTAAAGGTGTTAAACCCTTCTGGTTGAAAAATCTGTACTTTGTTAGATATGCTATTATTTCCCATTCTTGCCACCAGACTCAAATCTATTCATTATATATTAAAAGCCAGTAACCACACAGATTGTTAGAACCTATGAGATGAAGGTTATATTCCTCTTCTTTGCCCAAAGGAGGAAATCACTACAGCTTTGGTCTCCAGTAGCAAGCTACCTTGAAAGAAAATGATTCAGTCACAAGCCAAATGATTAGGGGTTAATTTTTATTTGAAAATTCAACATTTACTCAGTCAACTCAAGTGGTATGTTCACTAATTTATTGCTATACTTTTTTTTTTCTTCTTTCTGTAGATAGACACCCACAAGCCCATGGATTCATATATTCACAAAGCAGACAGTGAGAGGTTACCATATGCAAGTATACTGATTAAGGTTAAAACCACAAAATTGATTTTCTTTTCTCCTTGTCACTCCATACAAAATACCATTCATTCTAATAATGGGAACGATATTAAGTGGAAGTTCATTGCATTGACTCTTTCAAAAATCTGACTGAGATTAATGATAAAACTTCCTGTTATCTAGTGGCCCCAGGGTATGACCTATATTTTAACAACATCAGAAAAATAATCTTTAAAACAATATATTTTCTCTTTGCTTTTAAAAAAAGTCCTCAAAATTCTCATTTTATTCAGATATGCAGAAATCTTCATGTCTCCCAAAGCCAGCTTTTCTTGTCCAGCACTTAAAGCCATATGCATGTATATACACAATAAATAACATATGACTAATTTACTTTTACGGTTTTTTTATATTTTTCTCAACCACACATTTAAGTTTGACAAGCATTATATGTGATTGCATTTACAGATTCTTATGAATAGGTATAAAATCTTTGCTTGACAGGTTACTTATGTCAGCTTATTGTCTCAATTTGCTTTAGTGACAAAGGAGAAGTAATTAAAATTTCACAGTAAATTTTGCTTACTGATTTACTGATGGAAAACAATGTTGATATGCTGCATTGAAGTGTGAGTTCAAGTGAAGAGGTACATTACAACAGAGAATTTATTCTCAGTAGTGGAAATGCTTTTGCTCTGGACTGCCCGTAAGCAATGTGAGTGCACTTGGCACTCAGCATGTGTTCATAAGGTACTTGTAAAGACAGATGTGGGGATGAAAGGAGAGGAAGGAAAAAAAAAAGATAATATTGTTCAGAGGATTTTTTGAGTTATTTAGAGAAGTTTTATTGTGGATTTGTAGTTAGACTCATCAGTCAGACTACATAATAAGTAAAACTGTGTTCCCTAAATGCAATGTCTTAATGTCTTCCTAAAACTGAATCATGTAAAAGGGATAAGAATAGCAAAGCTAAAATAATCTAACATATTTTTATGTGTTCATGTGTATTAACATTATTTTTTCTTTAGAAAGGTATTATTAAGCATGCAAAGTATATTAGAGGGAAGAGATCTTTTTCACGCTATTTATCAATTCAGGTGAAGTGTGTCAATAAAGCAGAAGGAAAAGTGCAGTGACTAGAGAAATGATTTATTGATACTTCAGGCTTGTTAAAGCAGGTTAATGTCAATGTAATTAACTTCTAGATCAAGTCAGTCCACTGCAAAGTGCAAGCTGACAGAATGGCTTTAAAAAACACATCCCGAACAAAATGAGAGCATCAATGAGCTTCCGGTCTCAGAGGAAGAACCTGCCAGTGACAAGGCTGACCCTCCTTCAGTAAAAAAAGGGTTTCTTTTGTAGGAAACTGTTCAAGTAATGGGCCAGGGAGCAGCATACTGTTCAAATAGATTTCAAACCTGTATAAAGAAAAGGAAGAAGGGATAACAAGACAGTGTATGGAAATTAGAAATTAGACAAAGTTGAAAGTAACAGTACTGCATGATCAGTAAGTGGACAGGATGTCAACTTCATTTGCAAAATATTAGATGCTAATCACTTTGATTGGATGAAATTCTGCCGGGAAAGTGAATAAATTCTTCATAATTTACTCAGTTATGTAATGGCATTATAAATTAGCAAGGAAGTTTTTTCAGATGTTCAGACTGCTTCTTTAAGTGAAAGTTAAAGTGTATGTAAACCATGGGAAGTTAAAATTAGCACCAAGAAAATTTAGAACTATGCAAATGAGCTATAAAGGAAAAGCAGATAAAAAAATACCCTCTCATATTTCAGACAGTCATTTAAATAAATTTCCATGTGTAAAAGACCATATCACATATTCAAAACCAACTTTTCTGTTTCAATGTTTCATCATGATATTGCAACAGCAATTGAATTCAGTCATATATATTTTATAGTTGATAAGTTACTGCTCCTCATGTAAGTTGTGGCCCACACAACTTTGATCATTTCCAGTGATTTGCTGCCTATGAGCAGTGGCAGCTGCCCTGTAGGACCCCAGCCCATGCTATTGGTGATGAGCTTTATGAAACGGTGAAGCAGAGCTTCCACACTGAAATGAGAGCATGGGAACAAGAGAAAGGATCTTGAAGTAATTTCTCCAATCCCTACAACAGGAGGCACAGTGGGGTCGAGAGGTACAGGCTACAGGGCTGTCTTTCCTTTGATAGCAGTAGCACTAAAATATATTAGCTTATGCTAAAGGAGTGTTTCCACAAAGAGATACGAGACACCCTCCTTCTTGTGTCAACTTCCAAATCAGTTAAACAAGCATTGATCTTAAAGCACCAATAATTGGGTATGTGGTTTTTATACCGTATGTTTTAACAAGCTTGTCAAATACTGAGAACAGTTAAGCTGTTATAAGATTGCTCCATGAGTAAGAACCTTTCAGAGTCAGAAGGTTCTTGTATTTAGTTCTATCATGCAGCACAGATAATGGAGAGCTGTAGTATTTACTTGGTTATCAGTCTTACAGAAAGTATTGCAAACTACCAAACCTGTGACTAAACTTTCTTTTAAGTTAGTATTTCTACAAGTTCTATATTTCAGTAATTAATTAAAAACTGTAACTTCCTAGATGTTTAGTGACATGAGAAGAGCTTAACTCAAGGTGAGGTATTGCACTGCTATAGCTTTCCCCTTCCAGTAAAACCTATCAGGTCACACATCAAAGGAGAAAATGAAATCTTTGAACCATGGAATAACATAGGTTGCAAAGGACATCCAGAGGTCATCTAATCCAGGCTCCTCTTCCAAAAGGATAAGGTTGCTCATGATGATTTTCAGCATATCTCTAAGGACGGAGATTCTACAGCCTTTTAGAGTTGCTGTTTGACTATTCTTGTGGTAGAATATTTTTCCTTATAGCTTTTTTTTTTTTTTCTTATGTTCCCATGTTATGTCTTAAATTCATTCCTTTGTATCCTAGTGCCTCTTGGCAAAGAATCATTGATTTTTTACTGGTATAATACCCTCAAGGTCCATATAGAGAAATTGTTTAATAATTTGGTTTTGTATCTTTCTGAGGACTAAATTTATGAAGTTATTTTTTTAATAAGTGAAATGAGTTCTGCATAATTTTTATTTCAGAGAACTTCTTGTCCATGTATGTCTTTTATTGGTCAAGTTCTGAGAAATTGCACCTCTGCCATAATTTTTAAACCAGTTGTGATGAACTTTCAACACATTATTCTGTGTCATTAAAGACTGCAAGTGTTTGATAGTCTCATTGCCCAACAGGTTTCACTGAAGCAAAAAAGCAAATTTGTGTGTTCAGAGAAAAGCCTATCCAGGAGTTATTTAGATTTGTTTACTTTTATGTCAGGGTGTTGTAACCAGCATTATTTTATAGCTTTTCAGAAACAGCACAGCAATTTTGTTCAGGATTTGAAGTTTTTATCTCAAAGTTTATTTTTCCTTATGAAGACTCTGAAACAGTGACATTATCTCTGAAGAAGCCTGTCTTGTAAAATTAGGTTGTTGTTTTATGAATATGAACTGAATAATTGAGTCAAGGGACATGTCCTGGGACCTCTGTGAAGAGCACCTACTGAACTTGAATGTGGATTCTCCAGCAGCCTCTCTGATGCTGTCTGGGAAAAGAGAGGAAAAAATGTTGGGAATGGAACTGCTCCAAATTACATGGCTGTGTAGTCATCTGTCTGGAGCAAATAGGCCTGTTTTTGAGCCAGATGATGTTTCTCAAGGGTTGCTTTGCACTACCTAGAATAAGATTTTCATCCTGTGTTTCTTTTATTCTCTTTTGCTTCAACTGTCTTGAAGCTCATCACAAATTTCTGGGGGCACCCTTGAAAAAGTGCACCATACATGCCATCAGACTGCAGGCAGAGGATTCTACACTCACATTTCTTATTCAACACGGGAAAATCCATCTGTGACATTGATAATAGTCAAGGTCTGAGAAGGCAAGGGTTTGTTTTTTTTTTAGCCCAGGTTGCTCTCACTTGTATTTTAAAGAGATCTCAAAACACACAAGGATTATTTTTTTTTTAATACATATTTTGTGACATAGTCTATGCTTACCAAGGGACCCATATTAGCCAATCCTCTATCAGCCCTACTCTGGGTCCTCTGTTACAACACTGTCTGGCTCTTCCATGCAACAGCAGGCAGACAACTGGGCCAATAAGGAAAAAGTTGAAGAAAACCACTGTTTTGGAAGTTAATTATAAAACTAGGTTATTTTAAATTATATGTCTTATAAAATCACAGAATTATTAAGATTGGAGAAGACATCTAAGATCGAGCCCAACCATTAACCAGCACCACCATGCTCACCACTATACCACATGTGCCATATCCACACATCTTTTGAGCACTTCGAGGAATTTGATATCACCACTTACCTGGGCAGCCTATTCCAATCAATGCCTGACTACCCTTTCAGTGAAGAATTCTTTCCTAATATCCAATCTAAGCCGCCCCTGGCACAACTTGAGGTCATTTCCTCTGATCCTGTTGTTACCTGGGAGAAGAGACAAACATTCACCTTGATACAACCTCCTTTCAGGGAGCTGGAGAGAGTTATAAGGTACCCCTTTAAAGCTTTAGTGGTACTTAAAATGCTATTTCAGTAAGCTAAAATTATAAAATAATTTTATAAATAAAATAAAATATAAATTTTTATATATAAATTATTTTCAATACCAGAAAAATGTGTTGATCAGATATAATTAGAAATTGTTTCACCTGAATTAGCTGGTTCTGTTG
Organism: Phylloscopus whistleri; assembly: GCA_017589585.1. Lineage (NCBI taxonomy): Eukaryota > Metazoa > Chordata > Aves > Passeriformes > Phylloscopidae > Phylloscopus > Phylloscopus whistleri. Next base: position 523,594 of record JADMLD010000722.1, read on the forward strand.
TCTTCAATAAAGTAAGTTGTGAAATGCTCCCTTTCAGAGATTCTGAGGGAGTTTATATTAGGTCTACCTTATATGGCCACTGGATGTAACCATTATTCTTCCAAAGCCAAGCTTTCAATGCATATTGTCTGGCAATATATCAGCTGGTTATGAGAAGGCAACTGTAAGCCTTTGAGTTGTCTGTAGTAATTTCCACTTGTTTTATATTTCATATGGTGTGTTACCAGTACCTCCAATGGTAATAGGTACCCACTTCTAAGTGTGCGTGCTGCCTCCGTGTTAGGCTTGCTTACTTCAGTGGCATCTATCTTCATGCATCTTGCTCTGCTTTTTCCAGGAAAACACCTGACTTTAGGAGTTGCTAAGAACTTACTGAGACCTCTTGCTCTCACAGTTATCAAGTATCAGTTCTACTCTGTACGTATTGCAAATTTAATTTATAGCAGAACAGAGGTAAATTGCGTGCCATGATAATTATTTGTTAGCTTCACTCGTACCAATTCTCACATAATTTTGTCAAATACTTTCAATTTTTAATTTTTTGTACTTCTATAAGCAAGGAAGGTCAGCCGCAGAAATACATCAATGGGAGAGAAGTATAAGTAAGAACCCTAGAAGTACGTTTTACATATTAAGTATTTGCCACCCCTTCATTGTTGAAAGGTACTTGTTTCCTAAAAATGTATGGATTAATACCATGAGGAGAAGATGCCACTTCTAGATCATATTTCTGCTTGTATAAATGTCCTTTGTTATAAGTAATCTGACTGTATAGTAATTGTAAGGTAAAATATGGCTTTCAATTGACTTTTTTTGTTGAAGGTACTCTCATGTTTTGGCTTGGTCTAAAAGTTCTTCTTGTCCTCTTGCTTTAGACATTACTGATGAATCCTTTTATTTTTTGGAAGCAGATATGTCATAGGCTAGGAAAAGCCTGATTTTGTTCCAATCGGGGTCAGCTTTTTTGATTGACAAGCAGTTTGTCCAGTGGAGGACAAGCTGCGACTTTTGGCAAAATGCTTAAAAAGGCTGGGTGGGGGGAGGAGCGACCTCTTTGTCTTTAGGGTGGCAGACTAAGGACAGGGGGCCGCCGGGGCCGGCTGGCCTCGGTGCCCCCCCACCCTGGGGCGGCTGCGGCGGGCCGGGCGGGCCGGGCCGGGCCCCAATGCTGCCGGAGCCGGGGCAGGCCGGGTCGGAGCTTTAGGAGCCGCTGTCTCGCGGAGAGGCGGACAGCATGGAGAGAGAGAGAGCTCGGACGGAGTGCCCCTTCGCCCTTGCTTTTTTTTTTCAAGCCGAAGAAACCAGCGCACGGCTTCTAAACGACTCAGTTTCCCGCCGCAGAGCCACGTGGGCAGCCCGACAGCCCGAAAAGTTTAACCTTTTGTTGTGAGCAGATGGATTTTCCTAAACATCATCTTTCTCCGGAAGAAGAACAGTTATAGCGAATGAACTATGGAAAGACACGGCATGAAGCTACAGTCGGTAAGGGAAGAGTGAAAAGGACTTTAAGGCAAAAGGACAAGGAGTGGCCTAATTTTGGCTGGACATTTCTGGTAAAACTATAGAGACTGAACTAGTTTTTTCCTGTAACATATAAATGCTTTTGGGGGGATGTAAAGTTCTAGTTAAAGGTGATATGAAGCTTTTTGCTCCTAAAGAAAGAGGAGATTTGTTTTTGGGTCTTGAGATGATTTTGGAAATAGAAAAAGAGAATCTTTGTGTCATACTAGAGGAGGCATCCTTAAACAGTACCCCAATAAGCAAATATGGCCTATGTGCAGTGTTGAGAGGGCTGCTAATGGGTAGGATTTCGCAGTTTGCAGGAGTTCCTTTAAAAGCCTCGCAGATGTAGAGCATGGGATGTCTATATAGAACCCAGAAAGACTCCTTTCCTAAAAGAACTGATAAAAGGTTATTTTTAAAATGGTAAAACTGGCTGGAGTTGCAAGTCATGTCTTTTTATGTTGAGTGAAGAAAGGTAAAAAACTTAGAAAGAGAAAGAAAGATGTTTTAGAAGTTTCATTTGTTGTTGTTGTTGTTTTTTCCCTTTTCTTGTTGTTTTTTTGTGTGTATTAATAAACTATCTTTGTAATTTAAAGATGGGCCTGGTTTGCTTTATATTCTTCCAGTCAAATGAAATATAGAACGTGATTAAACCATCACAAGATATCAACAAGAAAAAATTGTGGACCAATAAGTTAACTCACACAATTTTGGTAGTAACTGTTGGCCTGTTTGAGCAGAAGTTAATCCATCAAACTTAAATGATTGACTAGGATTAGTCTCTTCAGTGTGACAGGAAACACCCCCCCTCAACTCCAAACCCAACCAATAAACTTTATTGGCCTGCTGAATACTATTTTATTCTGTGTCCATAAGTCCATTGCACCTGTACTTGCTTTAAATAATGAGGAAATGTTAAATAGTATATACATGCTGTCTGAAATCTTACAGAAATTTGCATTTCAGGAAGTTTAAAGTTTGTAGCATGAAACTTGGTTGTGCAAATGGATTAAATTACAAAAGCCTAACTGAAGGAGAAACTGTTTTCTATGTGATGAGAAAATGCAAACAAAGTATGCAAGGAATTTGTTGTTTATTTCTTGTTTTATCTCTGTATTTGAGTGTACCTAGAAACCCTCATCTTTTTTTATCCTGTTGCAATAAATTCCCCATCCATCTTTCTGCAGTTTTCTTATGGCAAATATTCATATAATTTATATTTAATCCTTATGAGAAATAGATTTTAAATGAAATAGATAATTCATACTGACTTCCTACTGATTGCTTTCTTCACTTCCTTTCTTCCTGTTAGAGAAAAGTTGCAAGAAATATTCTTCAAGTAATTATAAAATAAAACCAGGTCAGTCTAGGTGAAAGAAGAATATATAATAAATCTTATGCTGCAAAGGAAAATCCTCAGGGATCCAAGTTCTTGACCACTGCATAACTGCAAAAAGATCAGGATCTTCACATGTCACTACCAGAAAACTGATACTGCTCATGGAAAAAATGTGCAACCTCTCAATGCATACTTTTAGAAAAAAAAATTACTAAATTGCAAATTATGCTATCCAATCTTTTGACAATTAACTTTGCTGCTTTGTTAGTAGTTCATATACAATTCTTCCACACAAGTTATTGCATGTTAAAATATGCAGAGTTGAAGAGATCTACAATGTTCACCTTGAATGTTCACCTACAGTACATGTAACCTGCGATGGTTAGTAATCTAAAATCTCTCTTAATGATTGTGCTGCATAAGAGAAGATTAACAAATTCAATAAACAAAAGAGTAAATATGTGAGTTTTAAAAGTTTTATGTTTTCTACTTATTGGGTGATTTCCATTATCAAATGTATCACTTGGCATATTGATTTGAATATGCCTTGTCAAATGACATTCCTGTTCTAAATGTCCTCCTCTGATTACTAAATGGAGAGCTATTAAACCAATAATTTTTAATCTGAGATATTGAAAGAAAAGTACCTCAATATGCAATTATTAATGGATGCAAGTGTTTGCATGATTAAACCTATAATTGTAAGTTGTCTTGTGGCTGAACCTGTATTATTTTTGTGCAATTGCATTACACCAAAATAACAGGGACCAGTCCCTGACTTTAATACCTAGTTTTAGTGCATAATAATAGATGAACAATTCTATAATGCTTTTGCTAAACTGCCATCACTTAATAATTTTTCAGGGAATGAGTCCATTGGTTATTTAATTTAGAAATGTCTGTGTCTGCTCTATAATCTACCGCTTGCTGGTGTATTACCATTAAAACTCTGGGAATGACACCATGGCTCTTTGAGGAATGGCCTGTAACCTTCTGTTATATAACCTGGAATCACATTCATTTTTTCATGCTTGCATGGCATTGGTGGCTCATAGATATTCCGTGACTGATTAATAGATCCAGGTGCTTTTCCTTCTTTATTGTTTCCAACTGAGAAGCTCCTGGATTATAGAAGAAATTCTAATTATTGGTCCCTGCATGAATGACCTTTACTTTCTGCAGCTGAATTTCATCCATATCTGCCTTCTATTCCTTAATGTCAGGGAGTCCTTCCATTTACAAGGATCTGATCTTTCCCATGCTCACAGGGTTGCCAATTTTGTGTCAGCAAGTGAAATACCTGTTCATTTTTCTTTCCAAGGGTAATAATGAAGATATTAAATGAGTGTTGACTAGTGCTTCGTTATCTACTCAGAACTCGATATTCTCTTACATATTTTTGGAATTTCCTTTTGGGTCTGTTTTTACATATTTTACTGTTCACATTCTAGTTCTCTTCTTTCCCACTACCATTAATAATGTCTAATATAATACTGAGTGGCACCAATATGTTATCTTACCAAAATATATGTTTACATTGTATACCATACACTATAGTGTATATCTTTACAATACAAAGTACATTCTTACACTTAGTGCAAGAAATTGTTTTAATATCTGATGAATTTGTCATAACCTACCTCTGAGAAGAATAAGAGAATATTCCTAGAGGAGAATAACCTAGAGGAGTCCTAGAGGAGAATAACCATGTCTAGATTCCTTCCCCAGTAGCTGGAACAATTCTGTTGGATATCACCTGAGGCAGTTGTGTGTCTCAGTAGCTACCCCAGTTTGGAGTAATCCCCTTGGTCCATTCCATTTGAAATTTAAGGTGTGTCTCAGCATGGCAAGTGATCGGTGTCTGTATATTTCCCCATTTCTTTGACAATACCTTTCATCCCTGACCTCATAGTGTGCATGCTTATTCCTGGCAGACTTTATACTGACTTTCTTCTGGATCTGTTGCAGTGGCAGATTTGTTAGTCCATACCAAGGACTCACCAGTCACAAAAACACTGCCTCTCATCTTAAGCTCTGAGTTATTTCTCCTGTCTGTTAACTATCCTGCCTTCTCTTCTGTGTAATATCTTTGTTTATACTTGAACAATTTCTCAAAGCTATCCCCATTACTTCTTCTCTTACAGGGCTGGCAGCTTCTCTCTTCTGTCATCCTGTCTTCTCCTTCAGCATGTTTCTCCTCATTGCTGCCCACTGTAACATCGCTGTTCCTAAACTGGCTCTTAATCCTCCTGCCATTTTCTTACAGTTGTTCTTTTTTTGGTTTATTGATCTGCCATTCAGCTTCTGCTGTTCAGTAAATGCAGGCCGTCAGTTTTTTATGCTGCTTTCTCTCTTCCATTTATCTTGACATTCTCGTCTGGACTTCTGTTTTCCAAGTCCATGTCCAGTCTTCATTTCTTCTTCTCCATGAGCCCCATGGGGAGAACTCACAAACCCAGGTTCTATCTGTCACTTGCTCAGACAGAATGTACTTCTCACAGGTTTGTAGGGATTTTTTTTTATTTTTTTTTCATCTTTATCTTCCCATTTTGGTGAGCAGTTCGCTGTTACTTGTAGTCTGAGTAACTGTTCAGGCTCCTTATCTTGCCTTTAAAGCTAATCATAGGTGGGTTAAAATTGCTTCACACAAACTCAGTGTTTTCTGTCACTTGTTGGGCTCATTAGTCAGCAATCTCCATGTTACAGTCAGACTTTTATATCTGGGAGTTTACAGTCTTCATGACACCTCAAAATATAGGAACAAAAATTGAATTAAACAAGAAAAAGATTTTTTTTCCAAGTAATTCCAGTGCTTTTTAGCTGAAGACCATGATAACATAAGCATAGCCTACAAAGCAGTTTTTTAGAAAATATTTGCTGTTCCTCTTCTGCTCTGAATCAAAACCATCCATATATATGCACATTTTTCTCCTATTTATCAGCAGAGGTGTCCTAGCAAATGCTTGCTGTTCAATGTTTCTCCATATCTGTCAGATGAAATTCTCTACAGAACACCTGGAGAAGAATGTTGTAAAAGTAAATCATTGGAGACAAGGTGAAGTGTGTACTCTGTTTTTATAATGCATTTCACTGCCCTGTTCTTTCTCAAAGCATGAAGCTGTAATCCAACAGATCTAACTGATGAAAAGGCAAAATGCTCTGCTTCTTTTAACAGAATTTCAAATCCTTTTTCTGTGAAAACTCTTGGAGACTGAATCTGACAACGATATTTCTTTAGTAAAGAATTTAAAAGTAGGAGTCAGAGGTTGAAGAATGTGGTTTCTCCTTTTTGGGGCTCATAATAAATTATTTAATAAAAAAGGTCTTAATTCTATTGCACTCTTCAAAAGTACACATGTACTTATAGTAATTTGATGCAAACTTGTTGAAATTAGAATTGTACCAAAATCTAAACAGTTGAGAATTCTGAAGAAACCTCAATCTTTAATATTATATGAACTTTAATCTTCCTTTACAAATAACTGAGAAGAGTCCTGTTCCCTGAAAATTTCTTCCAACTCTGCCAGTTGTGGAAAGAAGGCCTATTTTCTTAGCATGAAATAGAAAATTTATCACTGTTTCACCTGAGGTCTATTGACATGTACGTTTTGTATCAAAATGAATATAGGAGAAAAACTATAGAGAGATAAAGCAAAATGACTTTCACAGGCATTAATTGCAGTCTACAGAACTGCTATACTTTTAGATCCTGTAGTTTAAACTGGTACAGCTTTTAAGACTCCTGAAATATTTCTGTTCTGTGGAGCATATGGATGACATATAGGACCTGATCTTTGCAGTCATTCAAAAAAAGTAAAATTTGAAAAGAAATTGTACTTAAAAGTACACACTACGCATATTATTCACATCGAAGACCTGGTTTTCACGTACAATTGGAAGGACGGTAATTAGACAAACTAGACCATAACTCTTTGCTATCATACCCTGAAAAGTACAAGGCTTTTCTTTCTCATTTTATCACTAGGAATCTGTTTCAAATGGATTAGTGACTTTTTTTTTTTTTTCTACTAAATGTGTTAAATTCTTCAGAAGTTCTTTTGTCTAATAGCCGAATAGTGCTTTCTGGAAAAAAATGAGTGCAACTACATTGTTGGATGAAGATTATGAAGACAAGTTGCAAACTCTTTGATTATTTCCTAAGTTTTCTGCTGTATAATATGTAACCCAGGAGGGGGATTTTTACATTTTTATTACAAAAGCCTACGTTTCAAATAACTTTGTAAGTTCAGTTCTGTTTCCATGCACTTTGAAGATTCAATACAATCAAGACACTTCAGGATGAATTTTAAGAGTTATGCATGAAAAATAATCACATACAGTTTGATCATAAATAAAGGGGGGTTTGTGTGTATTTCCTACAGATTGCTTTGAAAGTTTACCCTTTTAGAAGTTCATAAGCTGCAGCAAAGAAAGGCCTTAAGGGTCAGACAGGAGTTCTAAAACTTTTTAAATGGTTTCTATAATGCACTCATTTTAAATTTCTGTAGGCATGACCCAAAGTCTGTCAAAGTAAATGCAGTTGTTTTGCTTCTTTCCAGTAAATTTTAGATCAAAAATCCCTTAATTTTCTAAGAGAAAGAAAGCATATGTTTGACTGATTTTGGACTCAAAAGATTATTTCCTTTGAGAAATAATTAAGATAATTTTAATGAAATGTCTTATCACATGAGTTGGACATTTAAATAATTTATTAATAGAAAGACTGTAATTGGAATATAAAGAGAACCTATTAGGTATCAAGACTTCCTTTCATTGTCCTTATGAGGTTAACATAAAATTTCACATTCTACTGCTTGATATTGACATTTCTTAAAATTAAAACACATTAAACCCCCCCCAAAACCAAACAAAATATCAAGAGCTCTTGAGGACAATGCTGACACTGCTGTATTATTTTAAGATGGCTTCCAACACTTGATTAACACTTTATATTTCTAAAGGATGTTGCCATAGATGGCATAAGAGAGTACTGCAGGTAACTGAACTTTTACTAAAATTTTGCAAGATTGCATAATATTTATGACATATGCACCATATTGTATTGAGATTAATGATGACTGTTTCAGGAACACTCAGATTTCTAAGGAAGAGAAACATAATGAAATGTAATGCTTCCTTGTTTTCTCCCAAGATATTCTGATTCTATGTACTTTTATTTACAGTACAGTATTTGTTTTATTCTAAATCTGTAGACAATATTACGCTTGGAGTGTTTTAAGTCACAATGGAAAACTGGAGGTAACGTGTAATAATACCTAAATAGCAGCACTTTCATTAACTTTTGAACCAAAAATGTTGTTGCTAGAGATGATGCAACTGTTCAAACTATGAGGATTTAAGAGTTTAGCAGAAACTGCAGACTATTGTTCAGCTAACTAAAAGTATTGATGCTTGTAAATTACTTCAGAGCTTAAAGGAATTAAACCAGTTGAAAAGCAAGTAGAATAATTCATTGTGTAGAATTTATTCCACAAATTTAGTTAAAGCAGTCTAGATTACTGATTGCAAACACCTTCCCCTGAGAATTGATCTCTTCCTACTGTGAATTGCTCATGAGCTGCTTTTCAGTTGGTTAATTATAAATGTTGTGGGAATAGGGAAAGAACAGCCTCCACACCACTTAAATTTAGGCAACTAACTTAAGTGCCTGAGACAGCAAGCTAATCTACTAGGCTTCTTATATACTCAGTGGAAAAAAAGACAGACTCTTCCTCAGGGAGAATTTAGATAAAATTTTTAAGCCCCTGCTCTGACTTTCAGTACTTTCATTTTTCTTTACAAATTCTAAGAATATTCTTAGTTGTTTCTGTCACCTGAAATGTATAATTTCCCTTAACACTCTGAATCTGTAATTTACTCCTAAAGAAATTAAAAACATACATTTGGTTTAAACACATTAAGGCAAAAATTTTACTTGAGCATAGCAAAAATAATACACAGATATGTTCAACAAAACTGGCTCTTCCCTGGAAGCATTTAAAGAAAAAGGAGAGAAGGGTCCAGCTGGGGCAGAGGACATCTTCCCAAAGCCCTGCACTTAGTGTAGAATCATGGAATGGTTTGGGCTGAAAGGAACCTTGAAGATCAGCTAGTTCCAAACCCCTACCATGGGCAGGGACACCTTTCACTAGATCAGGCTTTTCAGGGCCCCATCCAGCCTGGCCCTGAACGCTTCCAGGGATGGGGTATCCATCCATAACCTCTCTGGGCAACCTGTACACTGTCTCACACCGTCACAGTAAAGATAGTCTTTGTAATATCCAATCGAATCCTCTTCTCTTTCAGTTTAAAGTCTTTCACCCTTGTCCTATACCAATAGGCCTAACAGTTTGGGTCCATCCTTTTTTCATAAGCCCTCTTTAAGTACTGGAAGTACTGGTGGAGAGATCAAACAGCACCTGTCCCAGTACAAACCTCTAAGAGACACCACTCACCACTCATCTCTCTCTGGACAATGAGCTGTTGACCACTACTCTCTGGATAGAACCATGCAAATAATTCTTCATCCACTGAGTAGCCCATCCATAAAAATCCATAGATCTGTGATTTAGAGAGAAGGATGTGGTGGAGAATCGTGTCAAACGCTTTACAGAATTCCAGAGAGTTGACACTGAGAACTCTTCCCTTGTCCACTGATGTAGTCACTCCATCATGGAAGGCCTCTGTGTTGGTCAGGCAGGACTTGCCCTTAGTGAGGGCATACAGGCTGTCCCAAATCACTTCCCTGTCCTCCATGTGCCCTAGCACATCTTCTAGGTGAATCTTCCAGGATTTTCCCAGGCACAGAGATGAGGTCAGTAGTTTGTCACTTAGAGTGGGAGGCTTTGGTCTCCCATCCCCTACCTTACAGTCCATCTACTCAAGAGGTGTGGGAAGAGATGTTACCAATGAAGACTGAGGCAAAGTCCTCTTTTATTGTTACTGGGAGTGCATCTTTCTCATCAGGTGGGGTATGCTTTCTTTGGTTTTTCATGTTTTGGCTATATATGCCTGTAGAAGCCCTTATTATTGTTTGCATCCCTTGCCATGTTGTGCTACAGCCGCACCATTGTCTTTTTAACTCCAACCCTACACAACTGAAGAGTGTCCATTAACTCTTCCCAGGATACCTGTCCCTGCTTCCATTGCCTGTGTAGTTGCTAAATGTTAGAATAACAATAATGGAATTTCAAAGCTAATAGTATGGATGATTAATCAACTTTTATAACAACATTTTGTAAGATATTTCATGACCAAAAAAAATCCACTAGTTTTCTCGACACAGCATATGTAAATGTGTTATCTCCACAGAAACCATGTGCTAGAATGACCTAGGTATACAGGAAGTAATCTAGATATGGGTAGCTGTGCTGCAATTACTCTTTATTTGGCTATACATAACCTAGATGTTGGGCAGATTTCCTTTCTGAGTTTGAGGAACTGAAAAACTGGGTTAAAAAACAGGGTAGTTTAGAGCTGCCTCTTGATCAGTCTGATGCTGTCCATGTTTTTAAGAAGTTTACCAAAGATATGATTTATGGATATTTTTCTTTCTCTCTGCCCACGTCAGCTGATCTCTTAGACTTAATGTTTGCAATATCAGTGCTTGCAGTTGTGGTTTCAAAACCGGTTTTCAATTAAAAGTTACTAGTATTCATTTACTATGTTGCATTCCTCTGGGAAAATGGTTTTTCCCCAGAAGCCCCTAAAGCCTGTAACCATTTAGTTTGACCCTACCTTCCCTCATCTCTAACCAACTGGCTTAGTGCCAGTTACCTGTCCTGAGACAGAGAGTCTGGATAAACCAGTGCTCCTTCCTCTTTCGCCCTCTTTGCCCTGGGACCCCTTTGAGAATAAAGCCTTGGAATAACCCTGAGGTAAGAGCCTCTTTTGAATCTTTTATCCTATCCCCTGAGGTATTTCCCCCAAAGCCCCTCAAGGAAACTGAGCTAACACAGGAGCCCAGGGGGGCGGGCAGGGGGGAGTACTTCATTACTAGGTATAGAAGTAACAAATATCCAGATAAATCTTCTTTATTTAAGTAAAATCTTACAAATCCTTGTTTCAGATTTTTGTTCAGATCTATAAAGGGGTGTAAAATATATTTTCTAAAAGAGTTTGTAACCATTTCAGGAATCCAACTAGTAGAGTGAGTTTAATGCCTAAGGATTTAATTATGTCTTCTCAGATCAGCTGAATACAAAGAATCTCAGTTTACAATAATTAAATAGCTATTTGAGGTAGTCCAGGGCACACTGGTTGGAAAATCTGTGCAGAGGATTACATGCAGGAAAAACTGAAACAACAAAAGCATGAGAAAAGGCAAGAAGAATGAGGGAACTGTGGATCACTAAGGGCGATGAAAGTGTACAAGAGGTTTTGAACTAAAATTCAAAACAATCTTGAAAACAATGAAGTTACAGTCAGAAAAGAATGAGATTTATTAGGGAAAAGAGAGTTTTCAAATGGGAATATTCTGATGCATAATTAAAGAGTGAGGAACCAATTCTTCAGAAAAAGATTTTGAGCTGTTAGTAAGCTGCATATAGGTTAGCAATGCCATGCTGAATGAAAGAAAAATTTGTACATCATGCCCACACTTGTACAGCCTGTAAGCCATATGCATATCCTGAAGATAAGAATGGTTTTCATTTCTATCTAGTCTGAAATAGTCATGGCAGTTTGTGTCAGCTTATTTCTGTCTTCTTCGTAGGCTCTAATCGAAGTCCAAGGAGAGACCATTAACTTCACTGTCCTACTTCTCACCATTTCCTTTTCTGTCTTCTCTTCCTGTCTTCCATTTATCAGTTCCTTCATTATTTACATGGGTTTCCATGCTCCCAGACAATGAAAAACTCCTGACATTTTGGCCAGTAGTCCTGGAAATCTCTTATCTTTCTCACTCATGAACTTCCAGCCTCTTGAATTGAAGAAGCAAAGTCTTCAAGGGACAGGTTTTTGGATCTCACAAATTATTCTAGATTCCTTTCAAGAAAATAAGCCTCCAAGCCTTGATTAGTAGATATATGTGTTCTCAGGAGCCATGGGTTTTGATTTTGCCATAGTTTGCCTTTATTAGGAATGGCAAGAAAAACACCTTTGCATTTTTAGAGATGAGTCTCTTAAGCCTAAATACTATGTTCCATTTGGGATGTGGATTTCATTCTGAACAACTCATCTGAAACAGATTTTTTCTGTCTGTGCCCTGAGGGATTTATTGGCAAAACTAGCCATCTATTAACATTATCTTGGGACTCTGCACAGGAGAATAGATACAATAAATCTTAGTTGTATAAAAGCCCAGAAGCTATAAGGTTTTACTGGACAGCAAATAGAAAATCACAAAAAATTCAAACCTGTTTATTTTACTTGGAATGAAAGAACATTCTGCGTGAAGCTTGGCTGGAAACATCTTTGGAGATGGCCATTTTGCCCACCTCACACTAATCAATTACACATCACACTTTGCCCTTGCACACTTTTTCTTAAAGACAGGAAATTATTTTTCATGGACCGTGCAAAAGAACAGGAACTTGTATTACTAATTACTATGTCAATGGCCTTGGGCTCGGGTGAGATTAGATCTAACAATAAAAGAAATTAACAAATGCATCCATAATATCACACTGCATTAGTGGTAATAGTCTGCAATTTAAATTTACATTACTCATCAGGATTCGTGTTTCTCAACTGTCAGAGAAAATTAAGATTGTTCAAAGCCCAATTAGTTCTGATTACTTCTGTTAGTTTTTCCTCACTGGTCTCACAACAATTATTGCAGAATATCATACATTTACTTAAACATAGTTAAAATTTTTCTTGTTAAAATTAGAAGATGGCTACCTACTCAGAACTTGTCAGTAAGAGGGTATATGGTGTTCATACTTGGAGGATTTGAGGTCCAAAAATACTGTTTGATTTGTATTTCTTAAATATTAATTTTGCTTTACGTACTGTATTCCTTCCACTTTCATTATGCATACTTCATTCTGGCTAATCACTCTTGCAACAGGTATTTTTCCAGCAGTTACTTCCATGCCACCATAGTTATTCTGTTATTATAGTTTATTGTACTGCATTTCCAACCAAATCATACTCTAGCAAAGAAGCAAAACATTACCACTTATAACAACTACTGGCTTTGTTTTAACTTTTAACCAATAAAAATCTGATTAAAATTCTTCTGGATATAAAGCTGGTTTTTATACAGTATTACACCTCTAGTACAGTTTACTTATCCAATAAGATTTTTTAATCTGTGTTGCCAGTTTGCATTTCTACAGTATCATAACAGGGCTAAAAAGCCACCATTGGGCTCCATGGAAAAAAGAAGTTCTATTACATTATGTCTCAAACCCCAAAATCTTACACATTTGTGAAGTTTAAAAATTCAGTTATTAAACATAAACCTGGAAGCTGACAAAACTGTTCTGTACCTACTCTTATAGGTGGGTGAATAGGTACAGAATTCATACCTTTTCTTAGAGATGTATTCACCTCTGAGTTATGTAATTTATGTAAATCAGAAAATGCCTACAGGAAATTTTTTGTGACTGAATTATGGCAGTAAAAATAAATTTAAAAAATCTTCACAGGATTGAAGTTTCCCATCTCATTTAAAATATTACAATGAAAATACTGGAAACCACAAACATTTATATTATTTACCAGAAAACCAAACAACTTGTTACTCAAGTGGGACATATCTCTGCCATGCAGCTGTGCACACAGCTGCACATTAACCTTTCATCTTCCTTGATCCTTATTCAGAGGCAAGGAAGGCAACTGGAGGTGTCTAAGGTAACTTGCTATCACTGTTCAAGGCAAGAAAAAATACCACGGAATCTTATCCTGAAAGTCTATAGGGACAGTACTTCTTATTTGGATCCCATTAAAACTTAATGTAATCTAAAGGTCATCAATTTTCATAATCCTGAAGGTACATAAAACAGCCGAGTCCTAACATCCTGGACCACTTTTAATTTGGGAGATGTTGTTTCTTTCTAAATAAAATTAATGCATCAGAATTCTTCAGTAATTAACTGCTCTAAAACAAACAAATTCTTTCAAAGGCTTTGTTTATATTAGAATTATAGAATCATAGAACAGCTCACGTTGGAAAGGACCTCAAAAGATCACCTGGTCCAATCTTTGATGGGAAAGGGAACCTAGATGACATTATCTAACACCCCATCCGATCGCATCTTGAAAATCCTCAGTGATGTCCCTGGAAAGGGTATTCCAGTGAATGACTATTCTTGCTCTAAAAAGTGTCTTTCTTGTATCAAGAGGGAAGTTCTTGATACTTCAATCAACACCCTGAAATGGGAAGAAACAATTTTTTTCACATTATGAAAGTCTCTAATCATTTATATGGAGAGTTAACAGAACCTGAGTCCTTTGAAAGCTCTGCAAGCCTTTTCAAGAAAGAAATTAGGGTAATGCTTCTGCAATGCAGCATGCTGCTTTTGATCTCAGCTTCACATTATTATCCCTTGCTAACAAAGGGACTGTATGAAAAATAGTAGTCTGAAGATTTGATTCTTAGGCAGTCATCTATTTATGACAATAGGCTTTATTGCCTCTACTCTTGAAGAGCAAGAGAGAGCCAGGATAAACTATGGATTAAGATGTTATGGAAAGCCCATAGACAAGGTCCTGACCAAGATGAGATTGCCAAGCATGTTACTGGAGAAAAATAAATGCATTAAATTCTACCAAAAAATTAAGCACTCATCCTAGGAAATAGAATATGAACAAATCATTCAATGTGTTAAATTTAGCAGCAGTAAGACGGCTGGTTCAGATACTTGTAGGAAAAAGAGAACCACAAGAAAGCTGCTCAGGATAGGGGCCGGTATCAATCATACAAAAGTTAAAATCATGAAGATACACAGACAATAGGATATAGAAATGGGGAAGAAAAAAAAAGATGCCATCAACTTAACAGTGATGAAGTGTACTTATATTTTATTTCAGAAATGTATGCCTTCCAAAAAGGAAGCCAAGGCAATTTCAGGAAGACTGTGAGGACTGGTGCAAGAAGAGTTTGTCGCTATGAATTAAATGTTGACTTAACATCAATGGCAACTGAACAAGACTCGGAGCCAATTTGTTCGTCTTTGTTCATCAAATGAGGGCCAGGAAATTACTTGGGAAAAACCCCATCAGGAAAAGGTAACACATTTACACATTTTTTGTAAAAACAAGGGAGGTACTGCCATTACTGTAATTCAGAGGCTTCACACACATCATAATGCTGTCAGGGCATTACTTGCTGAAAAGAGACCTTGACAATATGTCTATGTCTATGTCCATGTCTATGTCTATGTCTACCTGATCTGCCAAAGACATTACCTGAGGAGGAAGAAGGAGGTTTTAGGATGACACCAAGTACAATAGATCAGATATTCAACTTCAAGAAATTGAACAGAAAATACTGAGAATATGAAATAGAACTACACTGTAACTTCACAGGCTTCAATAGATCATTTGATCATTCATGGCGATGAATACTATAGACTGTGATGAAGACACTCAACATTAGCAAAAGAACAGTGACAACCACTGAAATCCTTTATTATAGTGCAGGGAATAAAGTCCTTGAAGGCATCACACTGAGTAAGTAGTTCCATATAGCAGCTGGTGTAAGAAAGTGATGTCTCCTATTGCCACATCTCTTCAATAGTTTCCTTGTCAAAGGACTCTGAAAACTTTGAAGGACTGCTATCAGTTAGAGGTAGTATTACAGGTAATCTATCCTTTGAAGGTGATGTAGATTCAGTAGGAGGAATGGGACCAGTACATGGAAAAGCAATGACAAAGCTGGGCAGCACTGCAATGATATATGGTATGGAGATCAGGGCAAAAAAATAGCAGTGTAATGACAATGAAGATTACTGACTCTGAAAAAGTAATAGATATCAAAAGCAAGAAAGTTGAATGGGGGGACTTATTCAAGTACCTCGGTACTACTGCCATGAAAGACAGGAAACTTGAAACAGAAATCCAAAGAATTGCCCTCACGCTAGCAGTGCTCACACTCCAAAATACAACCTGGAAAGACAAGAACAACTTTAGTAGATCCAAGAGAAGAAAGAAAAGGAACTTCTTAGAAATATTGTGTTCTCAAGAGCATGAACAGTGTGAAACAGGTGAAACTCAAACAGCAGTAACAGAATGAAGAATTCAAGCCTTTGAATTCTGATGTGTCTGCAGAATTCAATAGATACCATGTACAGTGCACAGAACTAACAGCTCTATTACAGAGAAGCAGGATCTGCAGTAATTGGATCCCATGAGCCTCTGCTAGCAGCAGTGTAAAGAGAGAAGCTGGAAAGGTTTGGCAATGTGACTAAAGCAAAAGTCCAAACATAAATTTGCTGAGAAGAAAAAAAATGAAAAGAGGAGGAGCTGTTTGTTGAAAACCTGGTAAAAAACATCACCAGAAGTTGGACAGGCAAATCTCTAGCAGAGCTTCTTTGAGCAGTTAAAACCACCTGAAATGAAAGATTATGGTTATCACCTTACTATGACTGAGCCAGCCACAGGAGGGGAAAGGGATTATTGCAGTACAAAGAATCTGTTATGAACTCCATCAATACAGAATTTCTAGGAAGCCACATCACTGTCACTATATTTTATAAATAATAAGATGTAATTTTTTGTTCTTTACTGACTTTCTTCTTTCCTGTATTTGTTCAAATGATATTTAATATTTCCAGACCTGCACTTCCTTTGCTAGGTAAATGGGAAAAGACTATTTGCTCAACACATTGCTGTTAGTAGATTAAGGACAAATCTGGCAGCTCGAGAGAGATGAAACTGTCACAGCTTCATGTCCCCAGGTTCATCAGCAGTGAGACTGAGCACACCAGGAACAGGCACAAACATGTCTACTCTACATTTTAAATATACGATGGTCTGCATGGATCAATACAGAGACACGGAGCACTTACACACAGATAGCACAGAAAGCAATGGCCTCATCCTGCTTCCCTCTCTGCTGAGCAGGATGGAGATCTGCTACTAGGAGTATGTATGTGTGCATATGTACAATATGGTTCCCCCCACAGCTGGACTTACACTCCCAGTCTGCCCAGTACCCAGCGCCTGGTCACACCAACTCCTGAGACTACAGCCACGCTCTAACTGCTGGTGCAAATGCCCTCACAGATGCACACATACACAAAGAACCATTTGAACCATCCCCTGATCCCCAATAACCACCCCACAACCTATCCCTATCTTTCTCTTAGAGATCCCCTGACTCCCAGATCACCACACTGACTTGGTGGCACACCTGGTTAAGTATCCCAACGCAGGTTGTTTCTTAGCTTCTTGGAGACTGACATGGATTCAGTTTGTGTTTTTTTCATGCCTTTTCTTCTTTAGTTGTATATCTAGTCTATCACTGCTGTATTCTTTCACTCTGTGCTTCTTTTTTTATCAGGAGAGCTAATACGAACATCTTTTTTCAGTGCAAAACTTGTGATGTTAACAGAATCCAGGAGCTATTGGAACTGTGAAAGCCCATAACTCAAATCATTAGACAGAAATGCATCACCTCTGATGTTCCTGAGCTCCTCAAACTCAGCAACGCCATCCTCACTGCACTTCTGTAGCTGAATTTCAGCTGGATTCAATGTGCTGTCATGAAACCTCTTGGACAACAGGATCCATTGCTTATGCAATCTCTGTTCCAAACTCACCATAAAGATATTCATATTCAACTGGGTCCTGTAATAAACCCAATGTGCTTAAAAAAATATTTAATTAGCACACCAACACAAAGAATATATATTTGAAATTCATTCAGAGTCTCTCTACCTGTGGTGCTTCATTTGAAATTTGAATGCTTTCATCTTTCTACTATGCTGCACCACCCACACAGAAGTCTTGGGGGAGTCCTCCCAAATCCTCTCCTAATTTACTTTAAATTCATTAGTCCCTTAAAAGACTATCTGGCATGAATCACACAAATTTCTTTTTTCTTGATTCTTTGGTGAAGAACTATTGATTCCTAATAGCCAAGGAAAAAATTAAGGCTAACTAATTCTCAACCAAAGTTATCATGAGTAACCTAAATGTGGAATATTATTAAACAGGAAAATAAAAAGAAGAAACGAAAAAAATCAGAATAATTTATTTGATTTGGACTTTATTTCTTGCTTTGAATCTGCAAAAATAAAGTGAAAATAAGATACGGCATGGACATTCTGTGTTAATTATGTGCAATAATAAAGAACAGGTTTGCATTATTTTTCCCCACAAAAGTGGAGTATTTGATGCACGTGGCAGTCTTGTAAACACTGAAGATTCTCACCCAAGTCAGGTTCTGACCTTGCAATCTTCATTTATGTTAATGCTCCTTCAGCTTCAACAGAAAGTCAATGGGACTTCTTATCAGTAAATATTATTGCTGCATATAAGTATGGTACATCTTGTGGTATTTCTGCTTGGGTTGGATGAAGAGATAAAATTCTAATTACTGAGAAATCCACCTGCTGGCTTTTTACTTTCTTGGTTGAAAAAAGAAAAGCAAAAAAAAAAAAAAAAGGCAAAGTGGGTCAAAAGTCGAAAAGAGTTGGTTATTGTAAAGATAAAGTAAGAAATCAATGACAAGCTGCACTAGGGATGTAAGCCATAAAGGAAAGGTTAGGTGGAAGATGGGAGTCCAACAAAGCCGTGGGAGATAAGAGCAATAATAGCTGGCAGCAAAATGTGAGAATTGGTTCCGAGATAAAACACAACTTTATCTGCTTAAAAGTATAGCCAACATGTAGGGCTGAAAAAAAGTCTAGATACTTTTGGAAACATTCTAATTTTATGTATTCACCAACAGAAAACTCCCTAGTGGAACAAACACATTGGATCTATTTCCAAAACAACAGAATGGATGCACAATCAGCCAAGTGCATAATGAGTATTGCTGCTTCCACAGCTTTATTTTCATCTGCCTGTGCGTGGTACTCTTGCAATAGTTTCTTGTTTTCTATGTGTGACTTTCCTGAACTCTATAAAAATCTCTACAGGGTTTATCCGCATCATCTTTATTTCGCTTATTTTTATTTTCTCTAATGCAGATACAGAAGAACCAAAATGATCATTCATAAATAAAAGTTCTAAGAAAATGATACAGGAATTGCATTAAAAAATTATCTTTTCAGATGTCCTGAATAAAGCATCCAGTATTTTGTTTTTCTTTGATGTGCTGCCAGTTGTTTATTAAACCACCACGATTAAGATAAATATTTTCAGTATCAATAAGCACTGGGAATTCTAGCTGTAGTTCAGTACAAAGGATTTTACCATTTCCTGCTGAAATGGCAATGGAAGAATTTGAAATGTTCAAAGACCTGCAAGCTCCAATTCTATTTGCATTCTTTGCTGTTGTAGCATTATTTAGATAGTGTATGAAGTAAGGCATGTAACAGTCTAGCTGTTTAACTGTCTATGCAAGCTTTTTATTTCCTCTGTGAATTTTTTTCTCTTGCCCAAAGTTGCTATTTCGTCCTCTATTTAAATGTGCTTTTCATTATTTTAAGCAAATCTAAGGTTAGTAAGAATCAATCATGACATGGAGTTGCTGCTAATTTGCAATTTCTAGAAGCCCAGTGTCCGTCAGCTTCTTCTAATTTTGATCTACTTTTAAAAATAACATTCCTAAACTGTCTTTTTATAAGTATGCCATTGGTTTAATGGATTTCTGATGTCTGCCATCAGCTGAAGAGCTGACTAAGGTTTCTGACTGTGAATAAATTTGGTTTTGCTTTTTGAGTAGAGCCAATTCTGTATTCTCTTCCCTGAAGTTTGACAGACAGGCAGACACATGCAGAGAAGTGGTAGTTCCTAAAGTAAACTCACATAATTGCAAGTGATGAAATTAGTGGGGATTAGCTGGTTACTGGTCTGAAATAAGATGCTCACCTGAAAAACAGACCATTCAATCTCCTAATTCTGTCCACTTGAATTATAAAAGCAGGGATTAGCCCATCCTGTTGACTACTGGTATATTCTACCAGGCATTAGCAATGAAGGCACTTGTAGTCAGTTACTGGCAGCTGGATTAATTTAACAGACTGCCAAAATATGGTAATTTGTAAATCTGTAATTGTATTCAAAGACAAGAGAAACAGGGCCCTTTCCATATTGATGATACATCCATGCTGAATGTAATATTGAAAGCTTAAACTTTATACTACTTTACTAATTTAAAAATTGTTGCTCTGGCAGGAACACATAGGTAAAATTTGCCCATTGTGAATACATAACATGTAGTTGAAGTGGCAAAGGATCAATTTAGTTTGCCGAGTACATGTGGGCTGTGGATTTCTTTCCTCCCTAATCAATATTTCATAGATACTGAAAGCTGCAAGCATAAAAATTTTTCCAAATTCTAAGTGAGATGCTTCTTTGTATATGTTCAAAGAATCTCTTGTAGAAAACCGACCTGCAGTATTTAAAACTGAAAAAAAATTATTAGCATGATCTGGTACAGAAAGAGAGAGAGAGAAAGAACGTTCTATTCGTATCTTTCATGATATTCAAAGTTCCAATGATTCTCTGTGTTTTGGAAAATGTACATCAGAAAATTGCGTTCTGAGAATGTGCTGAAAGTAACCTTTCCTTCACATAAAAGCCTTCACAGATCCAAAACTTCAGCCTGCTTGCTCCAGTGAGAATGGTTTTGTTCACAATGCTGCAATGACTTTGGGTAAGTGTTAGAGGCAGAAAAGCTGCAAACTTGTGCTTTATATGACTTGGATTTGCTCACAGCAGATGGAATTCCACAGAAACAAGTTCCTGAATATGTTGTCTCCCACTGGAGCTCAGCCTCTGGTATTCCATCCTCAGATCTTAACCGCACCATATAGTCCCAATGGTGCTCTGTAAGTGAAAAATACGCTTTCAGTGTTTCTGTGACCTCGATTGCACTAGGCAGGTGGGCCCATTTCAGATGTGCCAAGGCAGCAGATCTCTTAAAGAGCTGAAGTGCCAATTCCAAGTCTTTGATTTAAGTAATATTAATTAATCTCTACTCCGGAACACTGCTGCTTACTTCTCTGCCCTGCTTACATATTTTTTACCTGCAGCTGCCAACATATTAACTCATCAAAAGCTAGACATTGATAGCTAAACCCATAACAAAATAAAAATTATTTGAACTATTTGAGGTCAAAATAACCACTAATGTAAACATGATTTCTGTCCATGACCATGCAGCACACCCTCCTGCCCCTTAGACGTTTAATTGGTGAAACTGTTGGAGAAGATCTAAGTGATAGTCTGCTAGGCATTTTACTCCCAGACCAGCACTGCATTTATTGCATATAAACAATGCTCGTGTTGCTCATGCCTGTTCCATATTGTTTAAAACTGATCTCATAATTTCCTCATCTTTCTATTCCCTCCAGTGTGCCTGGAGTTCTGATTAGTAATTTACCACAGAGTTCTATAACAGTGAATACTCTACTGCTGCTGTTAATTAAATCTGTGTGGGTAACTATTCACTCACTAGAGACAATCATTGCAGCAAGATATTGTCAGGCCTGAGGCTTTGCTCTAATAGAATCTGTACATATCCCAGAGGTGATATGTTCTGTATCTGGAGAGGAAGCAGTGAGCCAGATCTTCTAACATATCCAGCCAGTGATTCAGCGAATGAATGCCAAGGGGACAAGCTTCAAAAGACAATGTTCCTAAGACTGAAAGATGGGCAGAATCAGAGCAAAACAGTATGGATATTTTATCATTCTTGATATAATGTAATCTCATAACCTGAGATTTAGCCCATGTTTCTTTTAACTTTAATTTGGGACACATGACTGACATGGAGTGCTTTAAGTTGTTAAAATAAATCATTTAGAGAGATGTCATACACTGTGAATGGTATTGTTATATTAGGAGCATAGATGAGTTGAGGACACACATGGTAAAAGTGGTTTATAGCACAATACTGAGGAATTGCATAAAGGAGCTTTAAAGAAACTACTGACAATTTTCCATCAGTTAGTTTCAGTGGTGACCCATAAAACATTCCCCTGTCAGATAATGATAGCTTTTGCCATATTCAAGGGATTTTCAAACGTGTGTCAGGAGGTTATACACATCACAGGAAAACTGAAAATTTTTAAAGGTTACCATTGTCTTCATTAGCCCCATCACATTAACAAAGGGACAGTTGCCTCCAGCAGGCAATTGCTGCCTCACGAACTCTGCACATGAATTGCTGCAGCGTAGGCATCTGCAACAAGATCCAGCCTATTGTTAGGAGGGAATGCCTTAACTGGGTTACACAAACTGTTTAAGAATTATACAAAGCATAGCATTTCTCCTTATTAAAAGCTATAAAAACTGTATATTATCTTCCAATTTACAAAGTGAGCAATTAAAATTTTTCTTTCTTCATACAGATGTAATTATCTTTTTATATGCACATGGAGTTGTGTAATAACTAATGACTAAAGAATTATTATAATAGGTGAAGAAAATACTTGGTTAGTAGGCAGTGGAAATGCTTCTCTCAAATTTTGGAAGGTGTGGTGAGGCTAAACTATGGTTTTGCACATACAATGCGAAATGTATAATGCTAGTACACAGGATGCTTTATGTGTTCAGAGAACCAGTTTCACAAACATGATCAGTGTAATCATGGTTAATAGTCTATTTTCCTTGTTCAATAGAGAAAGGTGAACAGAATGAGAACTGATTTGTTACATATACATGAATAGGTATACATCTATACAGATAATAAAACATATCTATAACTACTAATAAATATCTTATATAAAATATAAGTTATATAGTTGTGATAAATAGTTGTATATATCCAAAGAAAAGGACAACTAGGTTATTAGATTATTACAAAGTCTGGAGACAAGAAGCTTCCTGGAAGTAGGTGATTGCCTAGAGTTGTGATATCAAATGTCAACCATTTAAACCTTGGGCTATCTAATCTAAATGGGTCATCCAAGCCCCAGCTGTAGCCACTGCAGTAACAACCTCTGGAAGACTTGTCACACCTATTGTGGGTATTTTATGGTTGTGCTTATGTCCATACACCTGTCTATCATTGCAGTGCTCATCAGAGCTGCTTGAAGACCACACTGTTCATGAAGAAAAAGCATGAGCAATTGGCGTGATTTCTCTTCTGAGCTGTTGACAGCTTCATAATTTTCTTCTGTTCAGAGACTGGAAGAGTCTCGACAGGTTACAGTTTTGATCACTGGAGGGAACCAGAGGTGATTTTCTGAGGTGCTTTGATGTCAGCATGCACAGCTCAAAGTGCCTCTGTGGCAAATAAAAATTGCTGAGGGGAAGTTGCTGCTGATGATGCAAACAAAACAAAGAAGAAAATGGTAACTTGATGATTTAATAATTTGGGTTTAGCATAAGGATATTGTAATTGTTGCAGGTGCTGGAATGGAGAAAGTTAACTTCTGCTCATTGCCAAGGAGAGGACTCAGCACTTTCCACCATGATTATTTTTAATGCATGCATATTTCAAAACCACATTGTGAAGAAATTCTAGTAGACACAGACCCTGCAGGAGATGTGGTCACATTGTTCCTTTTTCATGTGACTTCTGTGGATTCTGCTTATCTGGCACATGGAAGTCAACAAGCACAGTAAGATTGGTATTAAACAACACTTGAAAAAGCCTGTGAATATATATTTGAGGATCAATTCATGATGCACATGCCTAAGAGAATATTTCCTGGCTTATCATCCTATATTATTGCTTTTCTATGACATATAATATGTATTAAATATTGCATGTAGACTTATTGTATCCAGCTATACAAAATGAGGCAGCATTGAATTTAGAAATATCCAGAAACAAGTAGAAAATGAACTGGAGGACATTTTTGTTGCTAAGTGGTAATTAATAACTAAAACCAGCCATGGTTACTTACTTTCCACTGTTGTTCTACAAAGTGCTCCTGGCTTTAATACATTGAAAAAATTAGTAGATGGTTCAAATTAAAACTTTATGGAAAAAGTATTTGCTTTACAGTTCTCCTTTTAAGAAGGGCTGCCTGTAAATTTTTATTTGGTAAGAATAGCACCCAGAATCCTTTCTAGTGGAACATACTGGAAGTGTGGAAAACTCAAATTCTGAAGCCTTTGTGAATGCTACTGAAAATGAGGTAAAGAGAGATTTCTAACAAAAAAAAAATAATAGCTTTTTAAAGCAAATTTAAGATAAAAAGATTAATAGGTGTGTGCTTTACTTCCTCCTTTTGCCATCTCTGTCTAGCACATTAGGGAGCTTCACAGTTTTCCTTTCTGGATCAGATTAATTTCTTTACTGTGATTAGCACTCAAATGGACTTTACAGTCAACACAAGGGAAAAAAATGCATGAAATAGTGAAAATGCTAAGAAATGCTTTGTGAAATAACTGTGCCTTGCAGAAGATGGACAGAGCAAAAGAAACTACATCTTGATGACACCAGCTTAAAAAACCATTGACAAAAATAAAAGTCAATTACAAAATTCTGCATTTAAGTTCATGAAGAGAAATCAAAAAAAGAAATCAGTAATTTCTTAGGTGTTATCAGTTGCTTCCAGTATAATGATGTCTACATGCTTTGTATGTGTATTATGATGTACCAACATGAAAAAGTGAGATTTTTTTCAGTCTGTCATTGGCAACAAAGATTTGTTAATGATTCTTTTTCTCTAACTCTAATTTACAAAGCAAGGTGGCAAACTGAGCAATGAGAGAAGGATAAAAAAGAGGAACTTTCATTTTAGTTAAGATGTTGAGCCAGCAAATTACATATATCTGAGGTAAAACAGCTTATTTTTACTAGCCTGCACTCTTGCTGTTCCACTGTAGAACATTATGGCTCATACATTTTAAAAGAAATTCAAGGATTAACAATCAAACATATTTAATAATGAGAGAAACAGAATTTCAGTAAATTCATGGAAAGTAAATAAAATATGCCAAGTTTTCTATTTCATTGATGCTACCAGTTGCCATACGAGGAGTTCAGTTTCATAATTCCTTAGCAATATGAACTCTTTATTTCCCTTAAACAGGAGAGATTCTTACAGATATTGAAGTCTAACCTCCTTGATTTGTCTATAAGCACTCAACTTTTGAGTGCTGAGTTTAATTCTGATTATTGCTCAGAATCTGCTTATAGTATTTCATTTTGGTTGAGACAAATTGCTTACTTGTGTCCTATTCTTGAAGCCTGTATTCAACTGAACCTTATATGAGTACTTGAGCATCAGTAGTGCATAATGGGTTTATGAATTTCTGAGTCATAGGAATTATCAAGCTGGATCACAAGTAACTTCCTTTGGGACCATCAACCACTTATCTACAAGATCTGAATCAAATGCTCTAGTGAAAGGTACTAAGAAGCTAGAAGTAAATGGACCTGAAAAAATATATCCTCTAGACAGTTTTCTACAGGCTTTGTTGTACTCAGAAACCGCAAAACCTTTATTTTGTCCAAAACGTGTCTATATAAAAGTTGCTCTGGATAATCTCATCCTTTTTTAAAGACACTACTAAATACTTTACAAACTTAATTTGCTTGGACACCAGCACTAGCAGCAAGGAATGGTTTTCACAGTGCCTTCAAGAATGGTTTTCTTTCCTGTGTCATATCTGATCTGCTTAGGAAAGTGGTTAGAAAGATCCATAGAATTAAATCTTAAGCAATAACATCAGTGTCTTTCCTATATAATTCCACATTTTCTCTGTGATCTGTCAAGCAGTGAGAGAAAAGCCCCACTACTATGCTTTCTGATGATTTTGATTTGAGAACAACAAAGAGTTAGGTATTTCAATGCAATGACAGTAGACTCTTGCTTTTGGTGCATTCATACTGAACTTAAGGCCGGAGACTCTGGTGCCCAGTTTAGGACACTGTCTACCCACAACTTTTGTAACAGTTACTGAAGAGCAAGGAAGAGGAACATCTCCAAAGAGTGGTCCAGATCTTGGGTGGTCTGAGCTGCTCTCCTGAAAGGTCTAATTTTTCTTTCCCAATTACCAAGGCAGAAAGCCAAGGCAATAACCATCATGATCACTTGCAAGAGTGAGGGATGGTCCAAACAGGAGCAGCCCAATAACACATTCAGTGGTAATTTAATAGAGTCGTCTACATTCCCTGGTTCAACATGTATTAATAAGCCACAAGAAATGTCAAAAGTGTAATTTTATTGGTATTGATCTATCAACTGAATGCTGTTTTCAAGCTAATGACAAACTAAAAAGGGGGAAGGGATGGGACATGAACATCCCTTCTTACATTGTACAATTATCCATTATTAGGAGCTGTTCTAAGATCTGTTCAATACTGTGACTCAAATAGGCAGAGCACTGAAAAGAGGCAGGAAAAAACGAATCCAAAGGGGTTTGAATCAGAATGAAAATCAAACCATTTTTGGTTTGTGATACCTGGTATTGCAAAAAAAAAAAAACTATATGAGTTTGTCTTGGGTTGTGGAACCTAGGATGTGTATTCTATTTTCATCTGCTGAAAGCAGTTGGGGAGCTGTTTTGTTTTATCTCTTGTTTACTCTGGAAGGAGTGGGGCGGGTGCCTTTTGATAATGGCCCAACTGTTAAAACCAGGTAGGGCATTGTTTCTTATCTTTTTTCTGCTAATGGACCATTTAAACGCCCCTAAAAGCACACATCCCAAAACTTACCCTCCCCAAGATAGTACATTCACATTCCATCATCCTATTGCACCCCTAAAAGCACACATCCCAAAAACTTACCCTTCCCAAGATAGTACATTTGCATTCCATCATTCTATTGTGAGTTGCTCCACCCAGTGGGGGGAGCCAACCATTCCTACCTGGATAAAACTGGGACTACGGAACAGGATACTCTCTTGGCTTCACCCGATTACCGGAGGAAGACTGGACCCTTCTCACCATCACCGGACCCCTTCTCACCACCTCTGGACCCTTTTGGCTACAGGATCATCTCCACTCCAACAGAACCATATCTGCCACCCCAGGAGGACTTTTGGACTGCTACCAACGTCCTGACCAACAGGGCATCAGGTTGTAGCTGACTCTGTCAGGGCTTTCCAAAATTGTTGTTTGTTTGTTTGCTGGTTTGGTGGGGTGGTTTTGTTTTTCTACCACATTTATATTATTGATATTCCTAGTAAAGAACTGTTATTCCTATTCCCAAATCTTTGCCTGAGAGCCCTTAATTGCAAAATTCTAATTTGGCGGGGGGTGAGGGGTTTACATTCTCTATTCTAAGGGAAACCCCAGTTTCCCTGGCAGATAGCTGTCTTTCCAAACCAAGACAGAGTTTAAAGGCAAAATATGTACATCAACAAAATAAAGGGAGACTTAATTATATGGGGAAAAAGAAGCACGTGGGACATAGAACTGAAATGCTGTGTACAACAAATGTTAACAGGCATGAAAGCCTGCTGGACTCGATGACCAGATTGAAAGGACTGTATTAGAGAATCACAGAATCATAGAATGGTTTGAGTTGGAAGGAACCTGCTGTTGTTGCAGCCCTCCTGACATGACCAGATGTACCTTCCATTAGGCCAGGTTGCTCAACAATCCATCCAACCTGTCCTTGAACTCTTCTAGGGATGGGGCATTCACAGTTTTGCTGGGCAGTGTGTTTCAGTGCCTCATCACCTCACGGTAAAGAAGTTTTTCCTAATACTTAATCTAAACCTACCTACCTTCCTTCAGATTAAGGCCATTACCTCTTGTCCCATCACTACATGCACGTGCCCAAAGTCTCTCTCCAGCTTTCATGTAAGCTCCCTTTAGATACTGGAAGGCTGCAGGAAGGTCTCCCTGGAGTCTTCTTGTCTTCAGTCTGAACAACCCAACTCTCTCAGCCTGTCTTGATAGGAGGGATGCTCCACATCTCTCTCATCTTATGTGGACCTTGCACAACTCTCTTCAGCAGATCCTTCTTGTGTATGGAGCCCCAGAGCTGCAAACAGCGCTCCGGGTGGGGTCTCATACAAGCAGAGTATGAGACTTCCTTGACTTTCTGGTCAAATTCATCTTGATTTTTTACTGATTGTCCTGCTAAGGTAGCAGCAAAACAAAAGTCAGAAAAGTTGACATTATCCTTAAAATATTGGCAAAAATCTGCAGTATTACAATAACATTTTCTATGAGACACAGTGAAAAACATAAAATTAAGAAATGCCTGAACTGAGATTTTCAATGTAATCTGAACTGTCAATGTACCTTTGCCTTATAGTTCTTAATTGCATGGTGACATATGCCCTGGTGTAGTCTACCTAAATTAGACCCTTACTGAAACACCTAAAACTCAAGAGTAGTTATTCAACATTTTGCTGATAGCCTGTCAGGAGGCACGTAACTTTTACATCTGATTCTGACACGGCAGGAGCTGAATGGTCTCTGGGGTGACTTGTTTCATCCCACTGACCTCAGAAAAAGTGGAAAGCAGAGGCACCTCAATTAAGTGCATACAGCATGATGGGATGAATAACGGCAGGAACAGGACTGATTTGGTTCAGAGAGGCATCTGTCAGAATGAATGGTGCAGGTTTAATGAGCAGCTAATCAATATTTGGTATTCTCACTGCTGGTAAGTGAGTGAGCACGTGTCATCTTTGCTGAACACATCTAATTTTGCTATCCATGTCAAATAATTAATTTCCTCATTAGTATTTCTGTGGCGCTCCTCACTGAAGTATCTGAATTACTCATAAAAATGAATTGGTGCATCTTCTTAATACCTTGTACAAGACGGCACACAGAGGCAAAGACTGTCAGGATACGCAATGGTCAGCATTGTAACATCCAAGAGTTATCTACCATGGCCACAGCAAAGCTCATATGGCTGAATTATACTCCTAGTCAATTTGCATTCAATGGAAGACAGTATTTTTGACTGGAGCTTACATGTGTCAGGACACTGAGAGGGTTAGGAGGTCCATGCTGAACAGCTAGATAGGGCAAAGACATGGATGGGTATGTCTGAAATTGAAGGTAGCTGCCTTGGAAGTTCAACAAGACTTCTCTGTTAAACCTCTTTTGAGTTTACTCATGTAGTCCATTCTCTTGATCAGGTATTTAGCATTTCACCTCAAGAACTTGCCCACCCTACACCTAGAGATGGGAAGCAAGGGCTTCAGTGTCTCAAATTACTGTACAGGTTAGGTTTCAGCAGAATTTGTTGGGGGTGTGCCTGGCAGTAGTTTAAAGAATTCTTAATGCAGAACTTGTATATCAAGAAGGAGGGAATCAGAAGGAATATATGCCAAAAAATCAACATAACTAGTCCCAGGGACATGTCATTTTTAGATCTCAAAGGGCTCTAATTAGGCCTTTTGAATCCTGCCTTTTCAGACTTGAATCCTTTGCAGAACATCTCCTTAAAGCCTTCTTGTGCCTGTGGTCATCTCAGGTATCTAAGCAAGGTCAGCAAGGTTGTCCTGCATTCCTCCTAAATTCTGCCAAGAAGGCATTTCAGACACCTTCTGCTGCCTGAGAGGTTGAAGTCACTGTCTCACTGTCTGCTATTATCTGAAGAGTAAGAGCATTCACGTGTGAAGCTATTCTGGGTCACCTGGCATGGTGTAACTGACTGTCCTGTGGTCACTTATTCTTGTGTCCCTTCCCTTCTGCTCCAGGAATGAATAAAAACATGGGAGAAACAGGGCTAAAAAATTCTCAGAGTGGGCCATAACTTTTATCTGGTATGGTCAGGATTGCAGAAAGAGGATATAGAATTTGTGGCATAGAGATCTATAAGGAAACTAACTTCAGGATTCAGTAAGTGGGGTTATCACCTTACTCCTTTTGAGATAGATATACTGAGTTCAATGTCATTAGCTATATTTTGTGTATAGCTATATATATATATATATATATATATATGTATCTATATATATATAGCTATATATATATATATTTTGTATATATATTGTATATATATTGTATATATATTGTATATATATTGTGTAATATGTATTGTGTGCCTCTGGGGAAAAAAGAAAACCTGTAAGACTGAGGGTTCGGTTAGCATGAAAGCCTGCTTACACTGACCTATATAGTCATAAATTGCAAAGTACTTCATAAAGCACTTCACCTCAGCTGTTACAGCTGGAAAATTCTCAGCTGCAGTTAGTAAACATCATCTCAAAAAAACATTATTGAATACATTGGGACCATGTAGAAAGAATTGTAGAATAAACAGTAGCGTACTTTGGGAAGAACAGAGAGAAGCATGTGAAACATTACAAGCCTCTGTACTCTGATGATTGTACCAGCTCAATCCAACTATTTAGTCTTGCTTGTGAATCTGGCCAAATAGTGCACCATTTGAGCATAACCAGTGGGAGATGTGGCCATTTACTTTCCCCTGAGACTTTCCCAGGGTGAAAAATTGCTCCTAAACATAAATGCTTACCAATTTTAAAGGTATACATAACATAAAATTTTTCTTTGGCCACTAATGTAACTGACTTTTTGAGTTAATACATTTTTTTCTTTTTAAGTAGTATTATGAAGAGTGTAATGGATTTTTCTTGTTATAAAAGTTTGTCATATGTAGCCAGTCAAAAAAAACCCGACAATTTTTTTCCATATTAAAAAAGAAATAGGGTTGCTGCTCTAACTACAACTCCAAAACAAATTCACTTTGTTGTGATGCTTGCTAAAGAAAAAAAATTCTAAAAACACTACTGTGAGTTACTTAGAATGTTTGAATTTAATTACTGTAGATAATAAAAATTAAACTGGCATTTCTAAATGTAGGAAAAGTTGTTTATTTTCCTACATTAAAATTTCAAAGCAGTTTTCAGGAGGCTTTTAGTATACCTAGGAATCACTTATCAAAATATATATGTCTGTGTGTATTAAACAGAGTTACTTTATGTTGATAGGATTTTAATCACAGAAGTCTAGATCAATATTCTGTGTATGGTGAGAGTGCTCTGTTGTCTTTGATCTTCCCTTGCACAACACACCCTGTAAAGGCCCAAGAGAGAGTTAATATGAAAGAGCTAATCATTTCACACCTGTAAACTGTTAATACTTGCCTATAGTGCTTCATTACAGAAAACATTGTTATGCTGAATTATTACAGGAAATTGCTTAATAGTATTTGACTACTTTTGCTGTTATCCAGTTAATGTATTATTTTCATTATTCAGGAGCTCTATAATTAATGAAGTGCTATTACACAAATGATGTGTTTAATGAACAATGTCAGAATTCAGTGGATAGATTCTTAATGATTTACATGGTGTGCCTAACTTTGTTTAATACCAAAACAATATAGGAGATGAAAATATTCCCAGTAAACATTATTTTTGGGGCATTATGGTTTTGAGCCTTTTTGAACAGAAATTGAGGTTGTACTTAAAAGAGCTTTTCACAGCAATACAGAGCTCTAGTTTTTACCTGAGAAGTCTCTAAACCTCTCTTGCATTTTGAGTGATTTAAAGACTTTTGACTTCAAAGATTCAATCGATAGTTCTTTCAAGAGCTTAAGATTCTGACACTTAGGTTCATCCTGACGCCAGAGATAAGACAATCAGCCAATTTGGAGTTAACAGCTCCTGACTGGCTTAAAAAAGGACAGTGAATTCTTTCCTTTATGCCCAGATGCCCGGCAGGTCTTTTCACAGGCAGAGAAAGATTTGGACCACCATGCTCCTAAGGCAGAAATGCGTAACTGTCACCTTTTCAAAGAGGAAATGAAGGTGATATGTGCTATCCTAAAGGGATGTCAAGTCAGGCTTGGACTGGGGTGCCGCTCCTTTCTCATCTAATATGGGAAAGCATTCGCACTTAGTGTGTGCTACATGAAGTCAGAGCAGCATGGACCGATAGTTTCCAATAGTTTACAAAACATGCTCACTGCAATTTCAAAAACACCAACCAAAGCCACTGCCTTTTACTAAAGCTGCAACCCCCTTTTTTACCTTATTCCTGTTCACTAATCACATTTTCTGTAGGTCTAATTTATAAAAGTTTATTTCTTAATAACTATTTTTATAGTAAAATTTTCAGCTCTGTTCAAAAAATTCTCAGTTTAATGTATGTTTTTCTGAATTTTCTCTCTTTACAGCATTCCTTTCCCTTTCTCTCCCCCTCCCTCCTTTCCTATATTATTCTTACCCATCTGGGTGCTTCTCACTTTCTTAAGTGCTTTATCATTGAATCAGTATGGTTGGAAAAAAACCCCATGACAATCAAGCCCAACCTTTGACAGTACCACCACCCCGTTAACAAAACCATAGCACTAAGTGCTATGTCCAGTTATTTCTTAAACACTACCAGGGAAGGTGACTCCACCACCTCCCTGGTCAGCCTCTTCCAATGCTTCCCCCTTTCAGTGAAGAAATTCTTCCTGATGTCCAACCTGAACCTTCTGGGTTGCAGTTTGAGGCCATTTCCTCTTAGCCTGTCACCAGGTACCTGAGGGAAGACACTGATCCCCACCTGGCTACAACCTCCTTTCAGGCAGTTGTAGAGGGCAATAAGGTCTCCCCCGAGCCTCCTTTTCTCCAGGATGAACAACCCCAACTCCCTCAGCCTCTCCTCATAGGACTTCACACTATATGAAATCTAATCTAATCTAATCTAATCTAATCTAATCTAATCTAATCTAATCTAATCTAATCTATTTTTGGTCCCTAAGTATTTTTCTTGCTAGTACTGTCACCTCTTCTTCATCCCCTTGGAAGAGATCAGAGAATGAATTCTGTCACTATTTAAATACAACAGCTGACATTCTCAGACAGTGAAAATATGTGGATGCTGCTCTGCAAAGAGAGTTAGATGACAGCTTTGTGTATGCAATGCCTAAAATACTTTTTGAAAGTATTTTCTGGCATGTTCTTAAGAAAATAGCTAAAAGGAAGATATATATAAATATAAAATTCCTGGATATATTTTTTAAAGTAAAATATATCCTTTCTGGTTTAAATATGATGTAGGAGAACTAGCAAGAAATAAACATACTAAAGCAGTCTATGTCTTGCAGGAACATCTTAAAATTGAGTTCAGTTTAAAACAAGTGTGCCTATGTGTTCGTATACATACCAATATAAAAATACTACAGAAACATCTTTGTTTCACAGAAAGCTTGAGGAGATACTTAATGAGATGCAATTAAAAAAAAAAATCTCAAGTGCTAACTACTTTGAATGTTAGCTTGCTAAGGAATTATGTCTGAGAACATAAAATAAAAAAAATCAATAATTTTATTTCAGTTAAAGAAATAACACAATTTTTCTTTTTTCAAGATAGAAAATGTGCAGAACCAGCAGTGCTCCAAATGTGCCCAAGTAGAAGCACATTAAGAAGACATTAGCAGTATGGAGTCCAGAGCAGCACGCCAAGCATGGCAGGCTCAGGGTTTGTGACCAGGTGGGCTCAGCTCTGCTCAGACAGCAAAGGGCACATGATGAATTCTGAGGGTTTAAAAGAAAATTGTTCTAATCTTGAAACTAAATCCAAAAAGGGTGACACAAAATAACAGATATATCAATAACTCGCCAAAATGACTTCTCACAGATTCCAATAAACAAGTTTTATTTACATGAGGATACTTAAACATATGTATTTGCCATATTTCTGTGGGATACATTTTTTCTTCCAGACTGAATAATATTTTT
This sequence comes from Phylloscopus whistleri, assembly GCA_017589585.1. Taxonomy (NCBI): domain Eukaryota; kingdom Metazoa; phylum Chordata; class Aves; order Passeriformes; family Phylloscopidae; genus Phylloscopus; species Phylloscopus whistleri. The sequence continues at coordinate 557,066 of JADMLD010000722.1, forward strand.
TCAGTCCAAGAGTCACAGACCTCAGTTAGTGGCCTGAAGATTGGTTGCTGTCTTATCTGTGTTTCTTCAAAAGTTTCATGGAAACATGCTACAGAATGCCTTCAGTTAGGCATTCAATTGAATTCAGAGACTGCTTTCTGAGATCAGTGAATAGTGCAGGAACACTTCTGGAGTGTGGTCTGAGGTGATGACACCTAGATCTATCCCTAGTTAAATGACTCTCTTTCATGAGAGCCTCATTAGGTGATTTTGTTCAAGCACCAGATCATCTTGCTGTTAGTCCTGTGTTTGCAGTGAAGGACTGATCCAAACTTGGGCTATTTTCAAATTAGTGGCACTTGGTTCCAAGCCATTTAATCGATTTGCCTACTTCATCTCTGAGTGTTGGTGATTCAGCATGTTGAAAACATGATTAACTGATGTGGGAAATCTCAGTGGTAGGGAAGAGAAGGAAAAGTTGGAGTTCTTATCCTGTGCTTCTCTAGAAGAGGAATTCAAAGCCCTTGGAATTTTCAGGCTGATGATTAGACACAGTCCCAGTCTGAATGGAGAGGCTGTACAATCATTAGCACCCAATGACTGATAAGTGCCTTCAGATACCTGTGCTCAGAGATACAGTGGCAATTGTGCAGCATGAAGGTAATGCCAGGCTGTGAATCCTAGTTTTGTAGACACATACTTCTCAGGGTATTTCTTCAGCAGTGGTTGAAGTGGCAGAAAAACTGCATTTTCCTTATACCCTTCTCTTCCCAAAGTCTAGTTTGGACAGCCACTCCCTATGCAAGGCGTTGTGACTGAGAGACTTCTCTGACTCTGACAGTGCCAGTTTACAAACTCCTAAAAGCATGGAGTACCAAGCAAGGGGATATGGGTGCCCTGATGGGAATTTGTTCGTAGAAGCAGTCTAGGTAAATAAAACTGATTTGATTGAGAGGTATGCATAGCCAAAATGCCAACATTTATGTCCCCAAAAAATCCTGATGTGACTAAACTTGCACAGGCGAAGTCTGAATTCAATCTAGACATGTACACTGCATTGAAGCATGGGCACCAGAAACAGACTTCTCTGCTCTTACATCCTGTAAGGACTCTGCCAGAGATGCTCTGACATTTCAGGATTCTGTCTGCTTTAAGCTTTAACTAATAGAGTGGTGACTTTTGCCAGAAGTGTCTGCTTAGTAAGTACAAGAATTGGTTTCCAGTGCTGTTCCAGGGGTGGAATGAATTTCTAGCAGAGTGCCCAGATGACTTTATTATAGGCTGGGTGCTGGAACAGATGGATTTTTATAATGGAAAGGGCCTGCATGAAGCTATAACTACAGGATACATGAGGTCAAAGATGAAATATTAAGTGACTATGCTGGCATCTTAAAATTCAAATAGAGGTCAGAATTGAATTGTTTTAAGTAATCCCTGGATTATTTAATTTATATATTTTTTTATTCAACAGTTGTGAAATAAAAAATATAGAGAGCCTAGGTAGCTTTTATTGCAACCAGAAGAATGTGTCTCTGAGTGTGCAAATATGTATGCTCATAGTGGAGAAAAAGAAATGGATTTGCAACGCTCAAGTACATTTCTGTATTTCCCCAAAACTGGTGATATAAATAGTCATTACATTCTATTGCTGAAACATCTCAGTTCTGTGGCACTTAACTTTTCTGTAATCATGAATTCTCTTTGCATCATTCCTTGTTTCAGACTGATGGACTTGGCACTGCAACACTTGCTGTAACAAATGGAAGGAGATGGGCATCTGTAAAGTGTGTTCTCCTTTACACTTCACTTTACTCAGGATGTGCCTAGAGAAGGTAATACATTTTACACTCTGTTCTGGTGATGAATAATGATGCTCTGGATACTTTCTGATAAGAATAAAAAAAAACTCAATAGTTTTATTTGTGTTTTCTTATAGTTTATTCTGGCAGAACTCAGCTTTAAAAGGCAAGAAATCCTACTTTTAGCAAAAATTACTGCTTGTTTGATTGTATTTTAATCACATGGATAGAAAGGTTTGTATTGACATGACACGACTGAGATAGGATCTATCTGAGATCTTCCTGATTTTCTCTTGCAATTATTGATTGCTTCTTGTGTTAAAATTAGCACTGGGCAATTTTCTAGGCAAAACCCAACAGTTATTCTTTCCTGAAAACTTGGAGTTGTCTGGTGTTCGTTTCAGCTCTAACAACAGCAGAATATAAATTGCAAAGCACCAAGCTTATTGTCAATATGCAGCTAACAAGACATCATAATTATTAGTTCAGATGTATACAATGGGATATATATTTTTCTGTAAGTTTGCCATCCTTCTTTGGCAACTGCTTGTTTTAGTTACTTCCTTATAGGCTGTATGATGAAAACTGGAATGTTAAAATGAAATTTTTGCTGTATATCTCTAGGGAGGCCAAGCAAAATATGTTCCTTGAAATCACATCCTTGAAATAATTGTGTATTGGTTTGCAGCTGGCTACTGTTAGGCAGCAGTTTTAATATAAGAAAACTATCAGATGGAAATACCTCAGACTAATTCACTAGGGTTTGATTTTATTGCTTATCATAAAACTACATTGCATCTGTTCAAGAAAAGAATGTACTGAGCTTGTCTCTGTGAAGGCATCTGCAAAACTCTGGCTTTTGTAACTCTTCTGTGTGTGGAGAAACTGATTAGTTCCGGCTTCTTGTATCCAAAATCAGAGAAAATGTTTTGCTACTGTTCAGTTTCCTATTGCTTTGTGGATAAAAGTGCTCGTGTCTAGATTGGTATCATAAGCATGGAAGAGGCTTTTGAGGTGGCTGAGTTCAGTTTCCTGCTCTCACAGCCTCCTCACACCCTAAGGAGTGCCTCTGAGTGCCTGGCCCTCAGTGCATGCTCTGGCTTAGTGCCAGCAGCTTGCTGGGACAAGATGCAAATATACACCTCCTTGTCAGCCTCTTGCTTTCTTCACAAAGGCACGTTGACTGAAAAGGATTTTTAGTGTACTGGGGCTAACATATCCAGAATGAAGCACTCATTCCCACTTAAAAAAACCAAAACAACAAACTCAAAAAAACCCCCCCAAAAAACCAACCACCACCAAAAAAAACCCCAACCAAACAAAAAAACCCCAAACCAAAACAAACAAACAAACAAACAAACAAACAAACAAACCCACAAAAAACCAAACCCCAAAAAAACAACCCTGTGCAGTTTAATCCTATATATTTTAATGGTCTTTAAGAAAAGAGTCAGCAAAGAGATAGTACTGCTATCTGAATGTCTCAGCAAGTCTGCCCTGGTGCACACAAATTCTGCATCCAGAATTACAGGTTTATTTCTTGTTGTTTCTTGTTCACACCACAGCACCTGGTATTTTTCAAAGCACTAATGAAGAACTTATCTTCATAACCCAAAATGAAAGGGTCAGCATCAGCTCTGCCTCATTTGCAAGGAACTGAGATGCAGAGGAATGAAAAACAACCTTCACTTAAGACTCTAGACTATTGTAGCTCAGTTGTTCAGATGGTTCCAGGCAATGTAATGTGCACCCACATGCATACAACAGCTCTGTGTGTTCCTGAGGATGGTGAAAAACAACTTGGAATTACTGTTTGCACATGTTTAGATTAAGATACATGTTTAAAGCACTGTAGCTGTTCCTGGGTACTTTTACCACAGGAAAAAAGTCATAATTAGCTGGCGAGTACTGAAAAGATTTGCGTTGTGTTAAAAAGGATATCTGGCAGTGATGGTCTGCTTCAAATGATTTCACCCTGAAAAGAGACAGGCTGGCTACTGAAAGAAAGAGAATTGTCAGGAATGAGATCTCTGTAATTGGTGAGAGTGAGAGGGAGTAAAGATGTATAGATCCAACATTTGTGGCCTACTGCAAGATATTCCACATAACATGACCTCACACACCTACCACTGTCAGCAACTGGAATATCCCCAGTTTATGCTGAACTTTGCTGTAAAGTTTAAAAGAGTTTCTGGGTGGTATGGGTAAACTGAGACTTCTTGAAAGGCTCACGACTTGGTTAACCAAGGCCTGTTTTTAATGTGAATGGTGAGAATCAGATGTTCATCATTTGTTTTATGTCTCCATTAGTGTCTCAAAGACAATAAACAAGCTTAACAACCAGAAAGCTAATGTGCAAAACCCGTTTTTCCTCATGTCACTCTCTGAGTAGACTGAAAAATTTATTTCAGAGATTTGCAGCTTCTTTCAGTCTGAACCAGGTATGCATCATGAAAAATGTACTTCTTAAGATTAAGATATAGAGAAAAGTAAGATAAAATCACTGAAAAACAAACTACAAAATTTAGACAGATTTGTGAAGAGCAACAATATTTTTAATAGCTTTTGCTTTCTGGAGAAGAATACTTAGGCACGTTGTCTTTGATAGAATCTCCTGGGTTTATTGCCTTATTTGCATGAATATTTTCTATGAACAGTGATGCAGAAACACTGACTTCATTAGTGATACATGCAGTTAATTTCTTGGCAAAATATTTCTGAAGGAACCCATTGCGAGGAATTAGCTTTATGCAAAACAAATCTTTATACCAAGGAGAAAAACTACATCATAGCCACAAACAATAGCTCTTGTGCTAACCTCTGATTCTACTGACTGTGGCTCCTGGCCCCTCCAGTCTTAGAGAAAACATCTTCTAAATGAGAATTATTCTGAATACCATCCAGTTTAAAAGCAGGAGCCAAAACCAAGGGAAATATTTGGATTGCATGCCAACAAAATAACAGCACGAAAACTGGCTTAGCTTCAGTTCATGAAGCTTAGATTTAGTTCATAACCTTAACTATATTTATTTAGATGTTATTAGAGTTGACAATAGTATGTGAGTGTAAGAAAGCATCACAATGAATGTGCTACAGGTTCAGGGGCCTAGTGGCCCCTGAACATACCTAATAAGGAAAGGTCTTGCTAGGTTATATACAAACCCAAATCAATAGTTTACTCATACTTTCTGGGACACAATAATTTTTCTGTTTATAGTTTTCCCTCTCCAGAATATTTAGCACAGCCTTATTTTTTGGTTTCACATTAAATAGGGTATTTTTGTGCCTATATTTCTTCTTTTAGATGGATTTACATCTGTGAATTCTCAAAATTTCTTGTGAAAAATGACTGTGTCACATACACATCACTGAAAAACTGTGCTTGGGTCCTTTTCACATAGGGCTGTATGAAGGGTCACCTCCCAAGTGTAAAGGTGTAAGTGGAACCTCAGAATGGTGTTACCACTCAACATGTAAAGGGTCTTGCATGTATTTTCATACAGTATTTTGTCCATGGATGTTAAAACTACTGGAGAATAGAAACCATCACTGTAAAAAGAATTGGCCAAGACTAGATTTTCTTTTTAATCTCCTACTGATGCCTGAAAGTCACTGAAAGCCTTTTTCTAAAACACAATTCTCTATGAAACATTGTACTTACAATGAGAAAAAGAGGATTAAATAATGTCTGAATTACTGTGCTTGTCATCATGAAGTATAAATATATAGGATTAGTCAAATAAATGAGACATAATAAAAGGGCCCTTCAACCTATATCAGGAACTGCAGCTTATAGAGTCTTTAATTACTCATCAGGTTTTAATTTCAGGTGCTCTATGCCTTTCCTTGAAAAGCTTTTCCTGGCTTAAATTTTTATCTTTATTTACCTTGAGGCTTACATAAGTGTTTTCCCAATGATCTGTGCTAGAAATGCTCCTATGTAGAGTTTCAGTTTGTGGAGATTTTGCCTGTTTGATATTCTGCTTCTTTCCCTTTGAAGTTCAGCAAAAGTCCTGCAATTAATGCCAGGGAGAATAGGATCTAAGGATAAATGAGGATGTTGGGGGAGTCACTAAAAAATTACTTCTGCAGCACTTTGCCTTTGTCAGAGAAATAGATCGGCCTTGGTTTTTGGCCTCCAGCCTTTTTAAGCTCATCACAGAGTCTCCCATGCACATCAGAAAAACATTCTCTGCATCATTCCTAAAAGACATGTCCTTGAGCTTTACTCATAAATTATGAATAAAACTGGAGATTATAGGATTACTAAAAAAATTGTGATAGGGGTAAATCAGTACCTGAGGGGGAGATTGTGGTTGACTGTGCTGAAGGAAACTACAGGTCTTCCATTGTGGTGAAATTCCTTAAGTACTTGACTTAGGCCAAATTATATTTAATGCATTAATTGATATCCATTTAAGAATGTACCAGTGGTAGTTACATACATTTAGAAAAATAATTCAATGTTCGAGGTGTAAGAATATCATGAATGAAATTTATTGTCTTGAGAACTGGAGATGCAGACAGGTGAGAAAAAAATAACATTATTCTGTAGAGGCAAAAGCTGTGAAATTTCCTCTGCTTTCAACAGCTGATTAGATGGAAGCAGTGGGGGAAAAGAAAGAACTGGATGTATTAGTAGACTACAAGATGTTTTGGAAAATAAGATTGTGAAAAATTCCAGCATTCAGTGCTAATATCTTGAAATGTTAGATATTCTCAGCTAGAAGAAAATTGAAGCCAGAACACATGCCTTCTTCCCTCTCCAGCTGTGTTGCTTGCAGAGGTAATGACCCCAATCCTGTTCCCAGCTGCTAATCACTTTCTCCTTCACATCGTGATGTGTCTTCTAACTCATTTTAGCCAAATGAGCCAGGTTGTCTTAAAAAGTTTCAACTGAAGATGTAAATGAGCTCTCCCAGCTTATTTAACCAGGGATAAAAGACAATAATCACTTAATTGGCTTGCTGGCATAAGATAAGCAAGTGATAGTTTATCAGGGTATCTCCAACAAAATGCAGAGCAGAAAATGAATGGTAGCCTCTGGTTATCTATAGTAACTTTTTATGGTGGCCTTAAAATTCTGCACTGGATGTGATTAGAGGTGGAAGATAAGGTATAACGACAGCCAACAAGTACAATGTGCCCAAACACAGCTTCCTTGCATTTGAGGGTTATTTTTGGTGACACTTGGAAGCATAGATAAAATATTGGAAGATCTGAAGAAGAACACATTTTGTGCCTGCTCATAAGAAACACAGAAGTCACCAAATCATACAACTTCTAGTCTGATATCAATTCCTGGGAAAAGATTTTACCAAGGAATCAAACCTATCTCTAAGCATGTGGAAGATAACAAGCAGATAAATAACAGGCAGCACTGAATTGTCAACAGTAAATCATGTCGAACCTGCCCAGCAACAGATGTCATATAATGACTTTTGTAGGGCATTTGAAATTATCTCTTGTGACAATCTCATAAGCAAACTTTGGAGTCATAGTCCAGATGAAAACTACCAGGTGGGTGTTAGACAGCTTTGCTAACAGTACCCATGGAGTCCTTGGCAATATTTCACTGTCAAAAAAGAAGGAAGGGTCAGGTGGGAATATACAGGGTTCTGTCATGGGTCTAGTTCTGTTCAATGTTTTTATTAACAAATTGAACTGAAATTGAATTGAAATGGAAAAGACATTTATTAAATTTGCAGGTGTCATAAAACTGAGAGACATCACAAGGATGGAGGCAGGATTAAAGTTCTAAATTATCTTGACAAATGGGAGAAATGGCCTAAGAATTGGATGAAATACAAGGTACAGCACTTAGGCAGAAATAATCTGCAAGATGAAACCGGTATGGGAACAGCTGGCTCACAAATATGTTTCAAAAGAAGCCTGGGAGATACAGGGCAAAAGCAAGGCAAAGATTTTATGCTGATGTCTGTATGTTGCATGAGTGCTGAAACGTACCAGTTGGAGAGATTATAGTGGCAAACAAAGAGACTGATGACTGCTGAAAAAAATTATCCAAGAGAAAAGATTGAACGAAAGGGATTATCTATTTAAACTGCAGCAAAGATATATAAAGAAAAATGATAAATGTGTTCAGGTAATTTAAGTAATGTTGAAAGGAGAAAATATCTGCACTTCTTGTGAACAGTGTCTTCAGATGAACAAAAAAAAAAAAAAGAGTTAAACATAGAGAAAAAGTCTAATGTTCAACAAAACTAAAGCACATGAATCTTTGTACAAGGAAGGCGGTGGAGTTCCACTCACATCTTAAACACAGACCACTTTTCAGGATTGGCATGCACAGATGACCTTGCTGTGTGGCAAGTTTTGACAGTCCCACAATTTTTATGTGATACAGTAACTATATAGCACAATAAAGAAACATTCTTGGCATTTTAATTTCATAAGAATGTTTCCTTATGAAAAGTGAGGTCCTTCACTAAAACCTAATATGTGGTATACATGGAAACATTTCATTACAGAAATAGGTGTAGGCACAAGGAACTCCTGACATCAGTTTATTAATAGTACTGTAATCTGAAACTACATAATGTCAATATGGAGGCTTAAATTAGTGAAATGAAAATGAATGTTCTAATTGCAACCAAATATGGTAGACAAGGATTTCTTCTGCAACCTTGGGAGATTCTCATGGGTCAAACTTAATGCTGTCTACAGTTTTGGAAACAGAAATAATACAGTATTTTCACACACAAAAAACCACTACTGAAAATACTTGGAGCAAAAAGGATTCACCTTTGGATTCACCTTTGAAGTTTGAATATATAATGAATTTTTTTTTGCTTTATTGTATTTCATACCTTTATTGATGTCAGACTTGATCTACTGTAAAAATCTCTTGTTACGCAGTAACGATCTGATTAAATCTCGAAGTTTTTTCATTTATGATATAAATATAAATGCCATTAATTGTCCGAACCTCCAGAGATTTGTATCAGGCTATGACCAAGAGGTACAAGAGGCATGATGCAGTGAAAATGTCATGAGAAGATAGTATAAAAAGGTGACAATTTTTCTCCTTAGAACCAGATCCACATAATAATAGTTACTAAGGAAGGCTAAACGAAAAAGACAATAAACAATCTTCAGTAATATTATCAGGAGTCTGACATTTGTTTATCTTTATTATCTTAAATAGTAAGGTATCTTAAAAGATTTAAGATTAGTACAGTCTGTACCATTTGCTTAAGTATTCCCTGACCTTATATAGAAGTCCCTGACTCTTCCATCAGCTGCTCCAGACTTTTCCCCTTGGTCTTGAGGATCTAGGGTTTGTGGAGGTCAGTCTTGCTGGTTAATAACTGAGGCTATTATTTACTGTTCATAACGCTGGTATTTTTTAAGTTGTAGTTTGAGGGAGTGGGGGGTTTTACTGCCTTATACTAGAAACATATTAATTTTGCTCATCCCAGCATTGTGAATGCTGTCTGTGGATTTTATCTGAGGAGCTGGTAATATCTGTAGCAGACATCTGTTAGAGTGGACATACAGACTGACTATCTCACAGGCATTCTGTTGTCTGAAATGTAGCCAGGAAAATGCTAAAATGTATATTACTGAACAAGAAAATCCATGTTTCCTTGAATGTGAAATTATTGCTGTCTCCTTCAGAAAATTTTAAGAGCTTTCCATTATGTTTGTCTCTTTCAGTTCAACAATTTTGATTTTTTCTTTCTTTTAAACAATCCAGTTCTTTTAACGTACATTGGATAAAAATTCAGAACCCCGTGTGACATATGAGTAAATGTGCTAACAAATCATTAAAAATAAAACAAACAAGCAAACCCAAAAGACAACCCATGAAACTGTAGCTGATTCTCAGACACTTTGTAGGAAACTGAGGTTTATGGAATTTGTGAGAGGTTAATATGAGATTTATTAGATCAAATTTGAGACAACTCAGTAAAGAAAGATCCTGTCAAACAGATTTAACCAGCATCCTTGTTGCCCACGCCTTCTGCAATTTATCTATAATATAGTATATTTTCCAAATCACTAGACATCTGTTTCAAATGTAAGCTTTGCAAAGAATATATGTTGTTGCATTGTCAGTTAGGCTGTACACAGATGAATGGCATGTGCAAGGCAATAGTTGATATAATAAAATGCTTTAGTTAGAGGAAATTTGACCCAGTTTCCTGAAAGGAAAGGCAACTTCTTCAAGCATGATTTTCATTTCCAATTTTGCCTTTATTAGGGATGAAAGAAATATTTTAAACACAGCATAAGTTATAGTTACACCTTTCAGCAAGGCATAATAATTGTTAGATTGCAAATGTTCTGCCTCATGAAATAAATGAAAAAAATTACAATACATTGGCTGATAAATAATTATCCTTCTTTGACTTGTGCATGCAAAACTTTGTTTTCAATACCAAGAAAAAATGATAATGTGTATTGCAAATAGATCAGGGAGACTGCAAACAGAAGAATCCAGATAAGCTCTTTGAGAATAAAATCCCCCATTTTAGTGTAAAGTGCAACTGTAGCACTTCATAATTGGAGATATAAAACCCTCCTATATCTGCAGAAAAACTCAGTTTTTAAAAACTCTTCTATCATCTGAAATAAGCAGAAGATTCTCCTGGAATTCACAGAGAATTCAGTTAAGTCAATATACTGAAAAATCCCGTAATTATTGTCCAATAGCTTAAGAAGACAGACATGCACACACTGAGCTGAAAGTCTTCTCATTTGCTATTGAGAAACCTATTTAACCTTTACTAACAAGATTACTTCTTTATTTTTTTTTTTATTGAGTGCAAGTATTTTTTGTTAACTTTACTATATAATGACATTTTTACAGTAACACAAGTAATAAGAGGCTTTTTTTTTAAAAATAATTTAAATCTTATCAAACAGTCATTGTGGTCTCTGGGGGGAAAAAACATGGTATGGAAATATGTGCCTCAATCATAAAGCATAGTTTTCCACATTCTCAGTACCATTATACTCAGACAGAAAAACAGGCTGTTTAGTCAATTACTTTGATTTTTTTTTTTGGCTTTTAGAATTTATACTCTCAAAAGACTGACAATTGTCATTAAAATCTATCCAAATCCTACCTGCCATGAAATAATGACTCTGTGCTCACACCTATAGCCTTGGTAGATGTGACATATTGTCTGGCAGACAATGGAAGGAAGAAGGAATCTGTGAAGGCATCTGGAAGCCAGCACAGACACTCAAGCTGTGCCTCACATCTCAGATATCTGTATAGGAATTGAGAGCAGAAACAAAGGACACGTCATGCAGGACTCAGGCTGCCCAGCCTTCCTTCTGCTGTGGTTACACACCTAATGGAGAAAAGCAATCACTTTTCCCAGCATATTATGATGCCAAAAGTACCCCAAAAGCCTATGTTCAGGGTCCTTATCATCTTGGGGAAGCTAGATCCCTCTAAGCACACCTAAATTACATGATGTTTTGAGTGGTGCAGTCAGGACTCTGGGTTGGAGCAAGGAGAGAGCTGGAAGAAGAGGTCTCATTTGGACAGAATGAAGAAGAGCTCTGTGCATATTTATGGGAAAATGTGTCTGGAAAATAAAGAGATGGTCCTAGGGGTGGAAATTGAAATATGAGGTTTTATTCCCTTTCACTAACCTGCTCTTCCTTCCTTTTTTTCTGAGACATTGAACTAAGTAAGTTTCAGATTTTATTTTCCTTCTAGTATTTGCAACCCTGAGAAAGCCCCATAAACCAGCATTAGTACTCTGGTATGAAGATAAGCTCTAGAATTCATCTGGATTATTCTGTCAGTATCCATACTATATAAAATAATTGGGTAAATTAGAAATTGTGTTTGTTAGTTTCCTAATTTGTGACTCTGACAATAAGATGGACATTAGTTTTGGGTTTTTATCAGCCTAAGGAGCATGCAATATTTATTTACATTTGACCATGGAGGACTACTGTGTGTATTGTTTGATGGCCTTTTTTATTGTACTATGGTTGTTATTCTGCAGTTTTTAGTGATTTTGGTGAATGAATAATTTATTTCCTCTTTTATTTAAACTTTGATGTCCAGATTTGCTCTGATGGCAATTATACTTTTTGAATAATTATGAATTCTCAATGAGATTGCTTTTGTTCAGAAAGTCAATAAAGATTTGTTGCTCATGCCATCCCAATCAGCACTTTAAATATTTATCATGCCACACCCAAGCACTACATTAACAAATAGCTTCTTACAGATCCATTGATTATGGAATTCAATTTGCCAGGTCTCAGTTTTGCTTTCAAAAAAGAACGTATGTTTCAACACAGCTCAAGAAATGGCATTGAAAATATGTATTATTTTGGCTGATTTAGCAGCATTTCTAGAATCTATTTGCATTTCTTTTTCATACTGTTGTAGCCATAGGTCTGTACTGAGCAGCCTACTGTGTTATTTTCTCAGTGAATCTTAGGCTTAGTCTGTCATAACAAGGATTTGCCTGTTTCACCCTTTCTAAAATAGAGCTCTCCCAGTTGAAATGAAGTTTATGTATATATGTAAAAAGGCTTATATTGGTGAACAATATTGTACTGTAGTGCAGATTTCTACAGTAGTGTTTTGATGGCAAAAAATAATTTCCAAATATATCATAAATATTGCAACAAAACTTTCTGAAACAAAACAGCTTTTAGATGGAGGTGTATATGGTGTTATCAACATTCTGATCAAATTAGTGTCTCCATCATCTGCTTGTTACATCCTGATTTTGAACACATTTCTGCATTGGGCTTCATTCTTTGTTTTTGTATACTAACAGTATTATTATTAATAACATCCTACTGTTTAAAAGGCTAAGACTCCGCTCTACAGCTCCATAATACCTTTTGTTCTGTTGTTGTCATTCCAGGGTCATTCAGTTGGCTTCATTTGCTCTGAAAAACTTGGACCAGACTATTTTTTCATGATGTTGATCTAAGTATGAGTAATTTTAAGCATGTGTGTAAAATGTAAGTGCAAAGAGTTTTAGCAAAATCTAGTGTTGTCACACAGTCGCTTTTATTACTAACGTTTTGTAACTAGATTAAAAGGACTTTTTGAGCCTTTCCTGGACACACTTTGTTAGAGAGATGTTAATATTATCCAAGATAATAATAAAAGTTTAAAAAATAAATTTTTTTCAAAGGCAAGAAAGAAGCAGAAATGGAGAAAAGGATGAATTTCCATCAAATGAGTTCTGTATAAAGAATGCTAGTGGTAAGAAGAGACTGAATCCTTACAGATGAGTGCCTGTGAAAACATTTTAAAAACCCCAAACATCTCAACCTGTCCTCAGGTGCCTTAAGTAAATAAAACAACCTTGTAATGTCTCATAATAAAACAAAACATAACATAATGGAACATAATAGCTGAAAAATGAAAACTAGCTGCCATTAGAAATGATTTGTGATAGGAGATAAAAATAAAGGCATTTTCCTGGGAATAAAGATAGAATCTTCCATACCTAAAATAACAATTGGATTTCTGTTTTCCAGAAGACATTGTCTAGTTCACCCTGAAGTCATGTGCTTAATTTGGAAATCGCTTGGTAAAAACAACGTCCTCCCTTATGCAGGGAGTCAGACAAAATTATTAATTATGGTCCTTTCTAGAGTAAAGATCTATGAAACTTCCATGGGCAATTTCTTTGTGATTTGAAGGCACTCAACACACAGCCATAAGAAGGCACATTAAAATAATGTAAAAGTGTTAATGTGGCTCCCTGGAAGGTAAAGCAGGGGATCAAAATGCTCATCTTTTGTCCCTAAGTGATACACTGGTGAAATGCAGACCATGATTAATTCCTAAGGCAGCCATGAGGAGGAACAGATCTTGACTTTTCACAGAGATTACACAGAATCCTGTTGCCACAGTAAAAACACTACTATTTGTTGTCCTCCAGTGAAGCTGAGTTTTAAAACTTGCTTAGTTTTGCTTTTCAAGTCTTACTGTCATCATGTAATGAGAGGGTAAACTAACAGAAGGCTGGTTGCCTTCAGTACTTATTTCTGCGCATTTCTGCTCATTTACCTTTCAAAATGAGAAAAGTTTTTATTGTCTTCAGCTAAATTCTTAAGATTCAGTTGATAACTTTGGACATGCTCACTTTGAAGATGATACAATGATTCTTTAATATTTTAGCTCTATGATTTCTGATCTATAATTTTGACTTTTTTTTCTTCTTCAAGTGGGTTACACAGCTATGAGAATTTTAAAAAATCTAGTTGCTCAAATAATACTGTGCAGGATTTCATCATTAGTTTGAAGTGAGATTGGGAGGAAGACTTCTATTGTAATTATTTGTGGAAATAAAAAACTGCTTGCACAATAAATTTCACCAACAACCCAATTAACAACAACTTCACTTCTAAAACCCCTTGGCTGTAAAATTTGACCCTTGGAAAATTCATCAGGTTCTCAAGGGAAGTGGAAAGAGTGACAAGAGAACATGCTATGTTTTATGATATATTGAATCTATACTTTATTTAAAAATTAATTTTAATTTTACAGTTTAGTAAAACCTCTATCAGAGAATGGCCTCAGAGTCTCCATTTCCATTATGCTTTTAACCATATTTAAGTTAGTGTCTTTTTACTTTTTAACTGTTTGTATTTGGGTAGTGTTAATAAATTATAATTTCACAAATGTCTTCGAATACTGCAAATTTACTTCTGCTTCTGATTAGAAATAAATATAGAATGAATAAGAAAATGTTTAAATGTAAAACCAAGCTGGTTTAAATGTGAGGGCAAGAAAGCTTAATGCTTTGCATGATGCACATGGACTGTATGTGTTTCCTAAAAATGGTTAAATATTCACAGCACACACTATGAATCTTGCCTGGATTCTGAAAATTTAAGAAGTATTTAGCTTCACCTATAGTTCACCTTCTTTTGCTGGTTCCTATTACAGTAAATGGCATTTTCATGCATCTTAGTAATCTTCAAAGGTCATTTTATTGGCTCAAAATACATGTACTACAGAAACAGATTATGTAATCCATTTGCATTTCTCCTGTAGTTAATAAGAGTCCCAGTTACTTACACTTTACTTAAAATGCATATGTATGGCATAGCAAATGATTAGGCCAAGATCTTCAATTAAATGTCTGAAATATCTCATAGCCACAGTTTATTAGGATTTTTTGAGACAGCTTGTTGAATGGTGGCAGAGAAAATAAAAATATGTCAGCTACAACACTGAGAACAAAAAAACTTTGTATTACATTTTCTTTTATCTGACATAGGTGCAATATTATGAGATTCTTCTCAAGTTCCAGCTACTGCTTCATGGTAGAATTAATCCTGTTTTTAAAGCATTCCACAGCAAGTCTTTTAGCTTAATAACTATTAACGTAAGCATTAGAAATATAGTAATTTTTAAGGAGAAGTGTGTGTGTGTATATATATATAAAATAGGAATCTCAGAATATTTTTCAGAAAAGTAATGCTTATATTTAAACCCCTGATATAATGTCAAGAGCAATGAGAATAAGAAAACAATAGTTAACATTTCTCTTCTTTGTTTTGCAAACTTTCCCCTGCTAGAGGGCTTGACTTTTTATCTTCCTACTGTTTTTTATGTTGTCTATTATTATAAAACTTCTCTAGAAAAACACTAGGTACTTGTCAGTTGTCATTTATTAATGTAGTAAAATAACAGTGGATAAAATCCCCATTGGTTACAGTAGATTAAAGAAGATCCATGAGGAAAATTGTTTTCTTCTTTCTGTATGACAGTGAAGATTATATTTCCTATAAATATTCTTTAGGAATCGGGTTTTACTTAAACTCTTCATCACTGGATTAATGAAAGCTCTTAGGCAGAGATTTAATTTCAGTTTTTCATTAGTCTGTTGCTGTCTAGAGGTAAATATAAACATATGCTCAAGTGCTGTAATGTGCTGTAATTCTGCTTGCTGGGTTTCATGCTGCTCAGTGGAAGAAATCACTTGAGATTTGTGGATATAGTTGACATGTTCAAATTGCAATAGACAATTTTTTAATGGGAAGTTGAGCTGGAACATTGTTTCCTGTGCTTCAAGACACTTTTCAAACTCTTGGAGGATTTCTTGTTGCTGGCATTCTTTATTTGTATTGTAGTTCTACTGGCTACAAAAGGCACTTTGACTCCTTTTGTGTCTTTTCCTTGAACAGGATTTTTACACCACTGGAATAGAAAATGCAGAATAAGCCAGAGATTTCAGTAAACTCTATTTGAGCTCTGTGCTTTGGGTTTTTAACTCTATACTAAAAAAAAAAAAAAAAAAAAAAAAGGAGGGAAAAATAAAAATAAAAAGAATGAAGCAGATTTGCACAAAGAGAGACACTTCTTAATGCATTATAGTTGAATATTTTTTTATTCAGTGCCCACTGGGAAGGTTCACAAACTAGCAAAAGAACAAGTCCAGCTTGAACTTATTCATATTTAATGGGACTAACTTCAGAAGAGTTGATGAAGCGTTTATGTAAACCCCTCAGGCAGCTCATAATTGGCTATGTTAAATGAATCTGAATATATTTTGAAGAGACAATAAATACTCAATGCCTTGAAAGTATCTGGCTGAACTTGTGAAAAATCACAAGGGTATTTTTAGAAGTTTGTGTTGCTGCAGTATGATTACTATAAAACCTTAGCATAATTATAATGAAAATCACTGGTATGAACAGGGGAACTCATTTAACTGAGCTCCAAGCTGTGGGGAAGTGAGCTGAGACCTATACAACAACTTAAAGACATTGGCTATATGTTGCTTCCCGAAATTTAATTATTTTTTTTTTTTTTTTTACCTAGAAAATAGAATTAAAATATGAATTATCAAGGGATGAGGGACCAGAATCTAAGACTTCTCCCTAATGAGTACTTAATCGGTAAATTTAAATCATGTTTCTTGCTCTTGCATGCCTTATCAGCAGGCTAAATCATGATACCCTTTCCATCCACATTTCTTGTACTCCTGACTACATAACTGGAACAGTTTGTCTAGAGAGGCTGTGGATTCCCCATACCCTGGAATTGTTCAAAACCAGGCTGGATGGTCTTTGAGCAACCTGGTCTAGTGGAAGGTGTCCATGGTCATGGCAGGGGCATTGGAACTAGGTGATCTTTGAGGTCCCTTCCCACCCAAAGCGTTCTATGACCTCTTAAAAAATAAAAACCCTTGCCCATTAGGTCAATAGACAAAATAGGGCTCTCAGCTCAAGGAGAAAAAAACATGCAGTATGTGTTTCATCTCAAATTCTGCTGAACCTAAATTCAGATTATTACATCTAAGTTCATTTTCCCAAGCTTCTTTGCAGACAGTGGGGAAAAAAGAGCACACTTTCAGAGAGCAATTTATCATGGATGAGTTACACCCATGTGAAAATTAGTGTAATTTTTGCTTCCTTAGTTGTAAAAGCAACCCCTGTGACTAATTCAGATATGGGTATGCAGATTTGACAAATATTTGAGTACTGCTATGGGGTGTCTTGAATGTCTAAACTCCAGAGAAACATAAAAGTGTTAAACAGGAAAGCTTTCTGCTGCCAGAACTGCCTAAATCATTACTGGCAAGAGAAGGGACCCTAAATGCCTAGTTTTTGTGCTGTGCAGTAGGGCCCTTGAAATTTGAATTAGACAGCACTTTGCAAACTTGTTTACTTATTGTGAGTTTCAGGTATTTGAAAAGTTCCATGCAGTTTTTCAATGGGAAGGGCATCTAAAGAATGACAGTACCATCATACGAGTACACTTGAAAGAAAAGTCTTATCAGTAGGCATTGCTGCTTTAATGAAATGGGATAACACTGAAAAACAAGATGTTCCTCTTTTAAAGAATTGGTAGACCTGTAAACTTTAGAGAATATTTGATGAAAGCTAATCTCCAAATCATCATCACCTGTTTGTTTTGAATTCTGCCTTCCCAATTTTGGTTCTTGTTTTCTACATACCATCAGTGTGCCAGCTGCAATGCATTGGGGAACCACAAGGATAACTTTAATATTAAAATGTTTATTCAGTTAGGAGATTTAAACTTCACAGTACTGTGATGCACCAGGAACAGAGAAAGTATGATCTGGTAATTTGAGAATGGGTAATAAAATATTTTATTATAATGATCTGATCTAACCTAATGATTGCAATTGGTCAAGCATCTTGTGTTTGCTTTCCTTTTCCATGTCTTTTAGAATTTGTGCTCTTGATTATGACCATTCCCTCCATTTAAGAGTTAGGTTGTGATTTAGCAAATCAGCACCATCATTCTACAAATATACTAGGGTTTTCCACACAGCAGGCAAAATTAAGGAAAAGCTGATTAGAAGTGTTTATCAAAGTGTTTAGGGTTTTGTTACCTACTGTATAGCCCTGTTCATGTACTAAACCATAATTGTTATCCAGCACTTAGGAGAGAAAGGAAAAAGTAGACTGCTTGTACAATTTACTAAGTCATTTGAGCAGCTGCACAACTGTTATTCACTGATTAATGTAACTACTGAAGCAGGGTACATGGAGATGATTATGAGCTTCATGCATTACATAATTATCAGGATTTTCAGTGTGAATAAAATCTTAAAATGATTTATGAATAAAACTATTTCAACAGGAGTAGCACAAGTTTAGATCATGACTTGAACCTGCTACTCCTTAAGGGTTCTGTCATTGATTTAGAGAGGTGTTAATGGAAGGTGCAAGCTCACCATCCATTTCTGAGAGACTCCTCTTGATCTCCTTGGACTGCCAGGCCTGAGCTCGGTGACAGGGGTTTCACATGTAATAACTAACTGCCCTTTCAGTTCAGTTCAATGAGGGACCCCTTAAAATAATTTATATTTTTTTGCTTTGTGTATTAACCTCCATAACTTCAGGCTGGGCTCAGTAAAGGGATTTAGATGATAAAGTAGCTCTTAAACCGAAACAAGAAAAATAAACTTCTGTATTAAAAAATAATTCAATCTCAGCTGCTTCCCAAAGGGACTCTTGCCTAAAGTGCAGTGGTGGTTTGCTTTTTGTGTTTGGTGGGTTTGGGGGTTTCTTTGCATTAGTTCCACAGGCTTCTAAAAATCTGCCCTCAGTCTTAATCATGGTGGACAAGTCAGTGCCAATCACTGCAGTTATTCAGGATTTGTGAGTTCATCTACCTTTACTACCCTAAGGTCCAATTCAGTTAGTTTTCTTGGATCAGATTGCTACCATGACCTTCCTTCTCAAAGTTGGCTGAAGAGCTGCCAGCTCAATTTTAAAAGTAATGTAGTATTTAAAGCACAAATCAGTAAACAAAGGCCTTGAATTTAAGTTCTGCTTTAGCCTGGAGTGATCAAAACACATAATATTGACCTCCATGAGTGTGTCATTTACTACTTCAAGGTAGCTTGTTACTCAGCTCTTCTGTGAAATCTGTCTGCATTCAAAGTGGAATCAAAGTCCCAACAGGTTCAGGAAGATTCTGCAGAGTGAGAGTGGGAGTAGGGCATTGGCTGGATCACAGAGGATCAAAGATGGCTTGTATGCATTTATTTCAGATTGCCCTTGAGCTGAACATGTACCAGAGTATGCTCTAGGATCATCCTGCTTCCTTAGTTCTCCTGCTTCCCTTGGTACTCAATGAGTCCTGAGGTGCTCTCTGCATCTTGAACGAGTTATAGCAGAAGGAATGGAGACTACAAATTAAGAGCATTAGAGCAATACTGTGGAAAAAGGGCACCAAATACTTTGATGTCATAAATTAACTGGCCTGACAGATGGAGCACTGGATGAGATACAGCCTGACTTTTAGCAAAGTTTGCAACACACCGCCAAGTGACATTTCCATAAACAAAGCGGACAAGTGTGTTTTGTGTACAAACATTGCTAGGTGAACACATGCTATGGTGGAAAACTGCTTCTGGAGGAAGTGTCACTTGTTTACTCCTCACCACAAAGATATTTCAGGAGAAATCTTGCAGAAGTCTGTTCTGGATCTGAATTTATTTGATGTTTTCACTAATGAGTCAGTTGGTAGAATAAGGAATATAATACATTCTGCTGATAAGTCAGTCTTAGAATAGCTGTTTTGTTGAGAGGGATGAGAATTCAAAACCATCTTAATAAACTGAAGTTATGAGTTGATAGAAAAAAGATAAGATTCAAGACAAAGATGAAATATTATGAATTAAGAGAAGCTGAATTAGAAAATTGAGACAAACAGACTAAGCAACAATACTGCAAAAATGGATCTGCATGTTGCAGTCTGCCACAAAAATGTGATATTTTTTCAAAATTGGAAGGGAACATTTCACTATGTCTTAGCAAGGGTGGGGTATTCAAGATATTATGGTTTTAGACTGATAAAGATTTTTAAATTTTTGGGGGGGAAACAGTTGGAGAAAGATATAACTTGGAAAGAACACAGAAGGTGACAAATGTAATAAGAAATTTCAAGATGAGTTGAAAGAATTGGTTTGTTGAAAGAATTGGTCCTTAAAAAAGAAGACTAAAGAGAAATGTAAACTCACCATGTGAAAGAGATACTGGAAGAGAACTACATAGATTTCTGAGAAAATTAGTTAGGCTAAATATTGATAGAAATTTTAAAGTATGGCACTGAATATTTAATAAAAAAAATGGAATATCATTCACTGGAAGTGAACTAAACCAAAGTGGGTAAGAGGTTTATTGTGGCTAGTGGGCATGCACACACCTGCCCCAAAGCAGAGGTCAAGAATGCATGTACATATATGTCATTATACTGTTAGATGCTAAATAAATTATTGTTTGTAAAGTGACTTGAAATTGTAATTTGGATAGCTTAAGCAGTCTTACATACTGAAAATCTACAACTTTCAACAGCAAAAAAGATTGCTTTGGTGAAGAGCCAATTATATCCTTATCACTAGAATGCAAGTACAGGGAAAAGGATGAGTTTTATTAACTGTATTGAGAATTTAGCTTTGCAGAAATGTAGGCAGAAAAAAATTAGGCCTCAGTACTTTGTTCAGCATAAACACATTACTGACGTAGTTTATGGTGCTGATTTTTAAACAAAAGAGCGTCTGGGTAATTGGGGAATACACATAAAATACAATAATAGCTTTGGTTGGAACTTCTGGACTGGATACTAGCATTATTTTGGAATCAGCTGTTTTGATTAACAGCCTTTAACATTAAATTGCAATAAGAACACCACCATGGTGAATGTGCTGTAAAGCTGGTGTATATTTAAGTGAATATTTTGTCTAGCCAGTAAGGAAAGAGATTCATCAAAACATTGACAAATATTATTTGAAAATGAATGTAAAATTGAAGTATAAATCAAAAAACCCCAGAGGATTAACAAGCATATTAGAAGCAAAACACTTCAGAGCATGGTATTTTTTGAGGCCAGGATGTCTTCTTAATTAGGCCAAATAAAGAAGATTTGACCATGGGACCAGACAGTAGGCTTCTGACAGATTTTACTTTGTGAAAGTATTTTATCTCAATATTATCTATAGATTAACATAGTACATTGGTCAGATTCTGCTGAAGTGAACTTCCAGCTCCCTGCAATCATTTCAGAGTGACTGAACAGAGTCAAACTCAACACATGCCAGGCATGTTGAACAGACCTCACTTTATCTAACCTAACAATCAACTCAGGCATTTCAGGGAAACATCACATGCTTCTGTTTATGGCCCTTGCTGCAGAGAAAGATTACATCCATTTGTGTAGCTTCAAAAAAATCAACATCAAAGTGCTTTATTGATTTATAAATGACACACAAATAACTGACATTCACTGAACTACAGGTTCAGGATTAGTATCAGTAATACAATACATAGACCCAAATTATGAATCAGAAATGTTAATAAACATACACAATTATTTGAATATGCTTTTGTAACTAACACCGAATGTTTCTGGTACATATGCAAGTACATCCACACATCCATACACATCACAGGGGTCATCATAGGCACACTGTTCTCCCTATCCCCTCCTGGCATGCTATGTGGGAAACTCCTTGCAGCCCCTGGGAAGATGCAGATGCCGTTTTTTCATCCCCCAGCCCTGCTCTGTTCTCACCACAGGTGGAAAGCCTCACAAAGAATTGGTGTGGTAGCAATGCAGTATGTGCACTGCCAGGACAAGTTCCTTAGCCAGGCAGTAAGGTTTAAAGAGCAATAAGCCTTTCTGAGTCAGTCCAGCTAGGGCTGGATAAAATCTAATAAATTTTCTAGGCTGTTTCTCTGCTAGTACTGAAACACTCCCCAAGGTACACTGCTATATTTTCCAGACTTAGTCCAGTATACTTTTATGTGCATCAGGCAGTGTACCTTCCTGCCCATATTTTGTTTATTTTTTTATATCTGGTTTGTATTCAGGTACCAGTATGAAATGAAGACAATATCTCTTTTCTCAAAGTTCCTGGTAAAGACTACTATTCTCAGGTGTCCCTTTGATATGGATATGAAACACAATCCAATAGTGAAATGAATGCCATGAATAACATTTTACCTAATGTTCAACCTTGGCATAAGATGAAGAAAGTGCCTGCTGGCAATAGGCTGTGGGTACAGAGGCAGCATCTGAATGAACCTGGAGAGAGCACCTCTAACGATTTTGTATTTCCTGGTATGATACCTGCCAAACCAATTCTAGTACCAGCATTAAGAGTGATCGACCTGAAAAAAACCTGAGGGGCAAATACAGAAATAAAATAGCAGTTGACAAGTAGAAATTAAAAAAATGCAGAAATTATGCTCCTGATTGTTTGTGTGGCTCTTCCAACTGGATGTAAAGTGCAGATAGCTGCCCAGACAGAACTCTTCTGTGTCCTCCAGCTACTGCTTTACATGCAGTAAAACACACAGACTTTGGCTTTTTGTTCCTCATTGGCAGCTGCTGCACAATGCAATGCCCCAAACTTGCACTAGGATAGCTTCAAATCAGAACCTGCTCCAGCTGAAGTTACTAGAAAATCAGCTTTGGATTTCAAAGGCAGCAGGGTAAGTTTGGAAAAAGTTGAAAGACTTAAGCATATTCAGTTTTGGCAAAGTATCTGCTAATCTCTGATGAGACTTGATGCTGTTTGAGCTTTATGATCTACTACAGAAGACAAACTATTACTAATAAAGAGTCCTACAAATCACCTACTTATTTTTCTGAAAAGCCAATCCTTATCCTAATATGTTTTTTTAATTCATGAGTAGTGATTTCAGTTTCCCTCTCTATTAAAAAATCAGCAGGATGTCACTGCAAGTTCTGAGCTGATTCAGACATAAATGCTGGGGGTTTTTTCTGTAAAATGAATATTCTCTAAGTATTTGCCTCAGGATTATATTACTAAACAGTGAAATTAAGTGAAAAGCCAATGTTTTTCTCTAAGGAAAAAGGCTTAAAAAAATCAAGCAGATTGTTTTCAAAATAGACATAATCCATTTCTTTAAAACAAAACAAAATCCAAATTTATTTGAGCCTCAAATCCTTCCCTTTTCCCCAGCCCCAAAGTGCCTCACCAAATCCCAGAGGAAGGCATAAAGGGTATAAGCAGTACTGCAATAAAATTTTTCTTGGTCTTTATCAATTGACAAAACCAAAGTCTAATAGGACTGGAAGTGGAGTTGTCCCTTTAGATGCAGAATCACAGAATCACAGAATGGGTAAAGGGGTGGGTGACAACAGTGTGTTGTCATCTGTTCCAGCCTTCCCACTCAAACAGGATCAGCCTATAGGACATTGCACAGGGTTGCATCCAGATGGTTTGGTTCTTGAATATTGGGGAGGAACATTCCTGTTCCAGTAAAGAAGTTCTTCCTCATCTTCAGATAGAATTTCCTATGCATCGATTTCTGCCCATTGTCCTATTTCTGCCTCATCTCATTGCTTAGCATCACGAAAAACCTGGCTCCATCCTTTTGGATGTGTTTTGACAGAATCACAGGATCATTTAGGTTTGGAAAAACTTCTGAGATCATTGAGTCATACCTTTGAACCTTGAGCACCTTGTCAATAAGACCATAGTACTAAGTGCCATGTCCAGTTGTTTCTTGAACACTTCCAAGGATGGTGATTCCATCACCATCTGGGCAGCCCATTCCAATGTTGAAGCATTCTCTCAGTGAAAAAGTTCTTCCTGATGTCCAACCTGAACCTCCCCTGTTGCAGCTTGAGGCCATTTCCTTTTGTCTTCTCACCAGCTGCCTGAGAGAAGAGACTGACCACCAGCTGGCTACAGCCTCCTTTCAGGCAGTTGTAGAGAGCAATAAGGTCTCCCCTGAGCCTTCTCTTTTCCAGGCTAAACACACCCAGCTCCCTCAGCCATTCCTCATAGGACTTACCCTCTGGACCTTTCCCCAGCTCCATGTCCTTCTCAGGACACACTCCAGCACCTCAATGTCATTCTTGTCCTGAGCAGCCCAGAACTGGACACAATTCTCCAGGTCCAGCCTCACCAGTGTCAAGTACAGAGGGACAGACAATTACTTCCATTGTTCTGCTGGCCACATTATTTCTGATCCAAGACAGGAAGCCGTTGGCCTTCTTGGCCACCTGGACACACACTGACTCATGTTCAGCTGCTGTAAACCATCACCTCTGGTCCTTTTCCACTGGGTAGCTTTCCAGCTACTCTGTTCTCAGGCTTTAGTGCTGGAGAGGGTTATTGTGACCCAAGTGCAGGACCTGGTATTTGGCCTTGTTGAACCTCATACCGTTTGCCTCAGCCCATTGATCCAGCCTGTCCAGATCCCTCTGCAGGGCTGTATTGGTTTAGGATAAATTAGGGGGAGAATCTCTAAAAGGGAGTCCCCTCAAACAAACCTCCACCACCCCTCCCCCCCAGCCCGGGGTTGGGAAGGAAATTCTTTGGAGGAGGAAAAAGTGGAAAAAAACGGTTTTATTGAAAAAAAAATTCTCCCCACCCCGAGTGGAATGAAAGGCGCAGGTTTACTCAGGGGGAGGGCTCCAAGCTTCTTTGGCAGGCTCCGGGTCTTCTCAGACGTCTCAGGTCAGATCAGTTCCAGAGCCGGTCCAGTCTTGGGGGGGGGGGGGGGGGGGGAAGGGAAAAAAGAGGGGGAAAGAAAAAAACGGAGAGCAGGCAGCAGGAGCGGCAGCAGCCAAAGCAGCCAAAGCAGCAGCCAAAGCAGCAGCAGCAGTAGTGGCCGAGGCAGCAGAAGCCAAGCAGCAGAAAAAGCTGAAGCAGCCAAAGCCAAGCAGCAGCAGCAGCTGAAGCAGCGGCAGCCCAGAAGCAGCTCTGCTCGGGCAGCAAAAGCCGAGCAAAAGCCGAGCAAAACAGCGCTGCTAGACATAACAAAAACAGTCCACTGATATGGGATAGAGGCACTGTCAACCCAGAACAAGGACCTTCCTACCCTTCTACCCTCAGAAGATCAACTCCCTCATCCAGCTTGTTGTTATTTGCAAACTGACTGAGTGTACACTTGAACCCCTCATCCAGATCATCAATAAAGATATTAAACAGGACTGGTCTCTTGGCAAACCCCACTAATGACAGTCTCTCTTCAGATACTTAGGTAGATTGATAAAGTTCCCTCTGTCATTCCTTCCCAAGGCTGAAAAGGCCCATCTCTCTCAGCCTTTTCTTCTAAAAATAGATGCTCCAGTCCCTTAATCATCTTTGGCACCCTCTGCTGGGCCCACTCCAGGAGCCCCTTGTCTCTGTTGTACCGAGGACCCCAGGACTGGACACAGAACTCCAGAAGTGGCCTCGCTAGAGCTGAATAGAGGGGCAAGATCATCTCTCTCAACCTGCAGCAGTGTTATTCCTAATGCACCCCAGGACACCTTCTTGGCCACAAGGACCCACTGCTGGCTACTGGATAGCTTGTTGTGCACCAGAACCCTCAGCTCCTTCTCTGCAGAGCCTCTTTCCAACAGACCAGCCCTCAGCCTGTACTGAGGTGTGAGGTTACTCCTCCTCAGGTGCAGGAGCCTGGATTTGCCATTGTCGAATTTCAGACAGCTCTTCTCTGCCCATCTCTCCAGTGCAGTAAAGTTCCTCTGAAGGGCTACACAGCCTCTGGGGTATTGGCCAGGTTTGTATCCTCAGCAAACTTGCTGCAGAGGCATCTGTTCCTTTGTCCAAAGCACTGATGAATAAGTTAAACAATACTGGGCCCAGTACTGAATCTTGGGGGACACTAATAATGTCTCAGACTAGACTCCGTGAGACTGATTACAACCCTTTGGGATCTTATGTCCTGAATATTTTATACTTGTTCAGCATGTGTAATTTAAGGCAACATGGGTGGAATGAATCAAGTCTCTAAATCAGGGATTCAAAAAAGGGATTGAAAAGAACGATTTTCCACCTTATGTAAAATCCCCAGCAGCTTAGAAATTCAGCAGTAAGACTCTGCTTTTCAATACCAAACTTTCTACACTGATTTGTATTGTATTTGGAGGAATAAAATGGCAGTAAAGTTAAGTTCAATAAATGTGAACTAAATTTAACACGAAATGTTCTGCAACAGGAAATATTTATACTGAAAATAATTTTAAATATCCAAAGTTGGAAACCAAAATTACAGAATAAATATTAATAATATTGTAGTATGAAAACAAAGAAACTCTGTTTACATGAATAAAAAAACATTTCTTATTATTACTTATTATGTAAAGATTGTATGATTGATACCAGTAGACTTTTTTCTGTCTTTCTCTATTCTGAAAATCAGTGTGGTTCTGCAGCTGCACAGGGTCAGACCACAGGTTTGTCTAGTCCAATAGTTAGTCTGTAGCAGTAGCAACCAGAAAAATCTTATAGAAAGATTAAGGGAAAATGGAAAATATTATAAAGCAATTTTCCTTTTATATCCTATCAGTTTCTGACAATCATGAGGATTAAGAACTTCTGAGATGCAGGTTAGGCACAAGACTCATTTTTAATAGCAGCTGACGGACTTTTCCCCATATACCAAACTAATCCCTTTTTCAATTCAACAAAGCATTTTGCGACATTCTTTTGTCTGAATTGAGCCTGTTATCAAATAATTTCACTGGTTATGACCAGTTTTCTGTAGCATAGGAAGTAGTGAATAATCATACCCTATTCCTCTCTTACCCCCACGAGACAGTGATGTCCTGTCTCAATTGTCTCTTATCCAATAAGGACAACTAATTTATTCAGTCGTTCCTATATGGAAATATGTTTTGAGTCACTGTTGGTCATTGTCTAGTTTCTCTCTATCCCTTCTGAGACGGGAGGGTAATAGTTTTCAAGGCGTAGAATTGGTCTTTCCTTGGGAAGATGGTGTATGTGTTTACAAATTAGGCGTTAGTCACATCCTGTCAACTGAGCTCCTCTTTAATCCACGGGCACATCTAGCATCTCTAGAATTGTATCACTTGGACATTTTTAAATAGGTTACTTATTGCATTTATTTTTGCCCTTCTTTTTTTCCCGAATGTGGCAAAAGTTGAGCAAATTAATTTACATCCTAGGGCATATATACAATATATTTATGCAACTGACATGATGAATAATTTCTAGTCTGGTTTCTAGTGGTCTAGCGGTTTTATTAATACTGTCTAGTAGTCTAGTGGTTTTATTAATACTATCTACATTTACCTTGTCTTTTGAGAGCTACCAAGTGTTGAGCCATTTCCAGCAGAATGAGTAACAAAGATTTGCTAATTATATAATTTATTCTTGTTGAGACTTTGTTTGGTTCACCTGAAAACAAAACAACAGAGTGCAGTGTCACATATAATTACATTACCCGTAACTGGAAATTGAAAGCAAGATTTTTTTGTAGTATGCACCAGAAAAACCTTATCAAAATCTCTAAATGCATTCCATATTACTTTATGAAAACAAATAATCCAGACAATATTTTTGTTAAAATTTTGTATGTGTTCATAAGAATATTTTATTTCTGTACTGAATTTCATATCAGTAATTATTTATTTTTGTCAAGTATTTGGCAGTTGTAGAAGTATCCACTTTAGACTCATGCTTGCTATAATTATATATCTCAAAACAATAGCAGAAACAAGCAAGGAATTCTAGAAGCAAGATAAGCAAGAATACAAGGTGAATTCTCTCTTATATTGTCATATCAATATTCATATAAAATCCTTATCAGAAAACTGTTATTTCTTTCCTTTTAAAGATAGTTTTAAGGAATTTGCGTGGCTTTCTGACAAGCTTGTCTGCAGTCTTAATTTTTTTTTTTTTTTACAGAGCAAGCGAGCAGCATCTAAGGGACAATTTCTGGAAGCATGAGAGGGCTTGGTGATCTATATCTTTCAGACTTAAGACTGCACTTATGTGGACACAATTCTTTTCCCTCTGCGTTGATTTAAGAAGCAGCAACTGAAAAGTAAGGGTTTTGAATCATGTTCTGTCTGAGTGGTCTTTGGACAGTAAAGGACTCTGTAACTTTGTTCCATTCTGTGATCATCTAATCTAGTCCTCTGAACTGAAGTCAGTGTGAGTTTGCTGCTGGATTTTATAAAGTAAGGATATTTTGGAGAAGAGAAACATTATTGAGTTCACATGTAATTTGGTTTGGGGGAGTAGAATCTTGCACAAAAATAGTATGTGAAATTTTTAAATACTTTGAGAATAATTTGAACTATAATCTGAAATAAATGAAGGACAAAAATGAAATACAAATGAATTATGATGTATTAATGGGAAAAAAGCTTCTGTGTATATATATGCTTTAATATGACATTTTAATTTTAGGGTCAGTGTAACCACAGTGGGTTGAAAGGAGATCCTCAAAATCCTCAAAATCCTCAATCAGTGTCAACATGATGTTTCAAGGTTTCTGGAGATATTTTCAATGTGGTTTTTTGTGATTTTGATCATGAACTGAAGTCAATTAGATTTGATTGTCTTGGCAGAACTCCAAACTGCTTGAAATATATCACTAGCCGTGAGCAGTTACTTATGCATTGCAGGGAATATGAATATCTTACTCTGCTTTCTATGATTTTCTCACTTATCTGACTAGAAATATGCTTCCACCACTCTTATCTCATGCTGCATATGGCAGCATTGTTTACCTTAAGCATCTCTTAAGCATTTCTTAATACCAAGTTCCCTAGAACTCTATCACATAAAGATTTAATTATTGAGAAATTGGGTCTTTGCATTAAACTGGAAAAACACACGTTAAAGTGTTGTTTGTGTTGTAGATACTAAGAATAAAGACAGCTGCCTTTAGAAAATGAATACAGCAGACACCAGGAGATTGTTTATTTAGCTATGGAACTGTCTACAGGAAAAAACCCAAAACCAACCTACTACATAGTGACTACACAATTTACAGATGAGTATTGAGTCTTCTATTTATTTACTGGTGGTAAGGGTCCAGAGAATAGAAAATTCTATTTCTAAGTGTGAAACCCATAGTTTGGTGTGGGATTGCTTTTTCTGTTTCATAGAACACTATTAAATGAGTTGATATGAAATAACTCAGCTATGCATTGGCCACTCTTTCACAACTCTTTCACAACAAATAGTCTGGCATTATAGAAATATCTTTAGTGTTGAACTCATAAAGGTTCTGACAGAAAACCTACACTTGCTTCTTTGAAGTCAATATACACTGGTATGTATATATATCTCCTAGTTTTGTGCTATTATATGGAATATTGTAACTCACATCTCGATAACAGAGAAAATAGATACATACATATTAGTGGTCTGAATTCAAGAAAAAAGAATTGTACCTTACAAGACTCAAGATAGTACTATCAGATGCAGAATAGATAAATTAACAGATATATTAGATATATTAATGGAATTCCAAAACTTTCCAGACATCCCTGCGTCTTGTTTAATTATTGTGAGAATTTCTGGAATTTCTGGAATTTCTGTAGCAGTCTACTGGTACACAAGAAAACAAAAAAGTCAGAACTGTAGCAAGCATGATATTACTGAGATCTATTATGCTTCTCACTACCTAACACACTGAAGGAAGGCTTATTCAATGAAGACAATAATTTGAGTTTAAGATGTTCTGAAATGCACTGTAGAAAAACAAAAGAAAACATTGATCAGTACTGAATTGCTTTTGTGTGTTTACAAAATAAAATTGATGCCAAAGAGATCCGCTGCCCAGGTGTCCAGATCAGTTAGATATCTAGAGTTCCCCTATCATCAGCACAGAGGAAGAAACACTGTAAGACTCAAGCCTATCATACCTATATTAGAAATTTGTTTTAAGAAGAGATAAAGTAAATTGTATACAGGTCTACTTGATTTCACTGACCACAAGGCAATTTGCTTAGCTGGAGACATCTACATGGCAGATGTCCAGGTTTAGTAACCTGAATGCTATTAGGATTTTTTTATTATTTTTACTTTTTTTTTTTTATTTTACAAATTTAATATAAAATAAAATATTTTATTTTTTAGGTTCTTTTTCATATTTTATTTCTCAATCTTGCAGTCAGTTGAAAATATTTGTATTATGATCAAATTTCTAACTGACAGTTTCATATATTTCAAGCGTATGGGAGACTTTGTACTAAGAAGAGAGAAATTCTATCCAGATTTTTGAGTCTAAGTTTATACTTTTCATTTAGTATATACCTTTCATTAAGTAAGCTGGGGATGTGGAGGGAATGGACTCAGAGGAAGAGGTAGAAAGAGTGCAATACATACTTCCTAGATCCCTCATAAATTGTTCAGATGATTAGCTACCAGCAGTGTTACCTTCACTTAATTTCAGGTTTGAATTTACCTAGCTTCAGGTTTTTTCCTTTGAAGAATTTTCTTTTCCTGTCTCCCAGTACAGTTCTACTGCAAAACACTTGATATGCAGTACTTGTAGTAAGTATACGTTATTTCTGAGGATTTCATTGAATTTTAGTCTTGAAGCAGTATCTTCTACCTACAGTCCTAGTTAAAATTAGTTTTACACAATTTAAAATTCTCACGTTGGACATAGTTGGGTTTTCTTATTTTTCTGCTAGTAATTGAAATTATACTATTGCATTTGATCACCATAGAATATTTCTCATTATAATAAAAACTGTAGATTATAGAGGAAAAGTAAAACACAGGTGATATTTATATTTTTGATCTGTCAGAAATGCTAATGATAAAATTTTAATGCTTTGGGATACAGAAATTGAATTCCTGTCTGGATAAGTAAGCATTGTAATAAAGCTGCAAGAAACATGAAAGAATTAAAAGCGTTTACTTAGATTTTTTTTTTTTTAATTCCTGCATATTTAGTAGACCTTTAATTTTGTGTCTGTACCATTTATTGAAGCAATATGGGGAAAGTAAGTTGGATTTAACTAGAAATTGATAAAATATTGGTTTGGTTAATCAAGAACACAGTACACAATGAAAATATTGCAAAGTGAATTCTGTGACAAATATGAATGCATATTTCATTGCTTTCTTGAGAAAGAACCCAACCCTTATGAACATTGTTGATTTGAAAAGGAAACAAATTCACATGCTTATATATGTACATACATACACACACAGACACTTGTCATGTCTCTATGAAGTGGGGATTTGGATTTCACCTGTGGTGGCCTGATCACTCCTTCTGCTTCTCCTGATCATTAGAGCTAATTCAAAGGAGAGTTAAGAGATAATGTGTTATTTTGTGATGCAACAGAAGGAATGGGAACATAGAAAATTTGAAAGAAAGGAGGTGATATTAATTTAAAACATACTGTATGCAACTGACCAAATGTTGTAAGACTCCCCTGTACGGAGATGTGATTTAGTTTGCTTAGAGTAAACACCCAAAATGTTTAAGGTAAACATAAGTCACCCACTGGTAGAGTTAGGGCAACTGTTGATCAGCATAGAGAAAACTCATTAATTTTAACATCACTGATTTGCCAACCTGTGTCAAATTGTTTTCTTGCAGAGATTTAATGGCAGATCAAGGCAGTAGGGAGCTTCGTATTACTAATGCTTCATTATTTAAATCACATTTGCAAACATAATAAAATTATTATCTTTAACACTTAAAAGTAGACTACAGATGTAGGGCTAAAACCAGTGCATTTTTCTTGTGCCATTTCCCTGATTTGTTCTCTCCTTGTGTCTGTATCTGGTTTCAAACTGGATCTCAAGCTTAAAGATTTTCTCTTTAAATTAGATCCATCCTTTCATTCATAGTTCCTCTCCTCTTCTGTCCCATAATGACCATATGGAATTACACCACTGTGAAATTTGAGCTAAAGAGCACTCGTAGAGATGCTCTAGCTCCTTTAAAACAATGCTGTGTATGGAAAAATTATACTGGAATTGTGCAGATGTGGTAATCTGTAGGAGAACTGAATCTCACGAGAAGAAACCTGAACTCTTACTAGTGCATCCTATGCCATGGCTAAATAGGCCTTTCATTCCCAACTCTCCTTTCACTGCAGTGTTTCATCATCCTTTCTGTTTAAAACTTTCCTGTGATTTAAGCCTGTTTTCATGCACTTCACTTAGATCAAAAATTAATTCTTACTGGCTATTAGCTAAAATACTGAGGGAAAGATCCATGGTTTCAGTACTTCTTTTTTTGAATTTTAAACCTTCTAATGTTGATTAGGAAGGGGAGTTGTTTTATATTTTTTTTGCTGACAGACACCATTTATAATGGATAATTTACATAATTACAAGATAGATGAGGGTATGCTTTTATTGCAAAACTATATCAGGTACATTACAAGGGAAGAAGAGTGGTTGTGTTACCTAGCTAGATTCACTTTAATATGCATTTTAATGAAAGTTGTGTTTACTCTTTTCCATGTGTGGAAGACACATTAACTCTAAAGGGAAAGCACTGATAGTAAATCGGTGCCAGGAAATCTTTGTAGCAATTCAGCAATTCAGACCACTAAGTCTGTCAGGTGATAGGTGACAATAAACCTGTTTTCTGTGTCATCTTGTACAATCCAAAGTCATACTGCACCTGCAAAGTAAAAATAGCCCACTTTTATACCCAACATACAAAGTAAAAAAAAAAAAAAAAAAAAAAAAAAAAAATCTCATTCAAATAGAATGAAATTTCATATATGGCTTTAGAGAAAAAAAAGTTTTAATATTTTCTGGCTGATAACAGTCCTCTTCTAAGAGGGAAATCTTCCTTAAAGATAGGGAGAAAAGGAAGAGAGTGACAAATTCACTGGGCATATTCACAAGTGGGCAAAAGGGGTTTTTTTTGTGGTTTTTTTTTGGTTGTTGTTGTGGGGAAATATATATAATATAGGTTTTAACGTTCTAAAATATAGATGGATTCAAGAAGTCTACTCTGGACCTGAAGGCAAGGATGCATCATTGAATTTGTTTGTTTATAGAATGAAACATGAAGCCTTAGAGAGCCTGATGCTGAAACTGTCAGTGTACCATGAATCACTGGTGCATAGGATAATGCATTATTTTTATATGCTTCTCCCTGAATAAAAATGACAACAAAGAAGGAGAACAACTTAGCAAAATATGGAGGACAAAAGCCAAACCTGAAATATTTCACTACGACTCCCGAGGTCAGCTACTTTCCAAAATATTCAGATATGAAAGACACTAACTCACAAAAGCACAGTCTTATGGTAGTGGATCATTTGAATTTTTTGTCCAGAATTCCTTTGAATTGACACAAGGTATGGCAGTCTTTTAATTATGAGCTCAATATTCAATCATAATGTATGAATGCTTTTTCTCAGTCACAAAGCAGCTCAGTGATTTTTAATCCACATAAACCAGACTGCTGAAGAAGAGCAATGAGCTAGACTGCTATCATGCAAAACTGGGTAACATATTTTTTTCACTGGAGGATTCTTCTATGAAATAGTAATAATAACCCTAGCAGCATCCCTAGCCCTAATTGGCCAGAACCCTAGCAGCACCCCTAACCCTAAATGGCCAGAAGCCTAGCACCACCCCCAGGCCCTATTGGCTAGGGTTAGGGTTAGGGACAGCGTTAGGGTTAGGTTTAGGGTTAGGGTTAGGGTTACAGTTTAGGGTTATGGTTAGGGCTAGGGTTCGGGTTAGGTTTAGGTTTAGTGTTTTAGGGTTAGGGCTTTAGGGTTAGGGTTAATGTTACGGGTTTAGGGTTATGGTTTTATGGTTCGGGTTAGGGTTATATTTAGGTTTGTTGGGTTAGGGTGTAGGGTTAGGGTTAGGGTGTAGGGTTAGGGTTAGGGTTAAGGTTTAGTCTAGGGTTAGAATTTTAGGGTTAGGTTTAGCCTTATTTTAGGGTTTAGGTTTAGGGTTTAGCATTAGGGTTACGGTTAGGGTTAGGGTTTAGGGTTTTGGTTAGGGCTAGGGTTAGGTTTAGTGTTTTAGGTTTAGGGTTAATGTTAGGGTTTTAGTGTTATGGTTTTAGGTTTCGGGTTGTAGGGTTAGGGTTTAGGGTCAGGGTTAGGGTGTCGGGTTAGGGCTACATTTATGGTTATGGTTTATGCTTAGGTTTTAGGGTTAGGGTTAGAGTTAGGTTTTGGGGTTAGGTTTAGAATTTTAGGGTTAGGTTTAGACTTATTTTAGGGTTTAGGGTTGTGGTTTAGGGTCAGGGGTTGGGGTTAGGGTTAGTTTTTTAGGGTTAAGGTTAGGGTTAGGGTTAGGGTTATGTTTAAGGTTAGGGTTAGGTTTATGGTTTTAGGGTTAGTGTTTAGCGTTAAGGTTAGGGTTTTCACAGAAATTAGAGGTATCATATTGCATATTCTCTCTCATGTGGGGTTTAGTTCTTTGCTGTTTCTTTGATGTTCTGTATTTCAACTGTGTAAGTGATCATCTTGCAATATTTATTCTTCCCCTCTTTTACCTTTGGTGTAATTTTCAAGTGAGTAACTCAGTATATAACGTCCATTTGAGGTAATCTCTGAGCTGTCTAATTGTACAGTGTTCCATTTTTGGTACTCAGTGCCTCATTTGGTAGTTTTTTCTCTATGGATTTGAAATACACAATGCAGAAATTACACACATTAGTTCTAAATATATCTTCTGTATAGCTATATTTTTCTGAGTTAATATGATTATTAGTATTCTCGTGAGTGAAAACAAAATGCTCCCCTAATCCTCATAAATTAAGCAACCATATTTGTTTCATCATTTATTACTGTGTGTTTTTTGCCTAGTAGCAATGTACTGTAGGTGGTACTTACAAATTTTAGAGCATTTTGAGTAATTCAAGTAGAGCCCCTGTGACCTGGTGAGTGGTAGTTCTACTGCAGAAAATGCCTTTAGCTCTTTCTGATTTGCTTTTAAGAACAGCTCCCTTTTGCAATATTAACATGTGTACAAGGCCACAGCTCTTTACCTTTAAATAGTGGTAAATTGAGACACTCACAGATGAACATAAGGAAAATATGAATTAATGTCAAACTTAGATGTGAGAAGCTCCTGCCTCCCAGATTTCTGTCTGATCTATGACAGCAGGTGTCCCTTTGGAACACCACAATTCTGAAAAGTATGATGTCAGGAATTTGTTGTTTTTCAGGAGAGCATTACAGAACAAGTGTGAGAAACTGAAATGTTATGGTTAATGGCTCAAACACAAAGAACTTTTTTGCTCATTATGGCAAAACTGCATAAAGAAGCTGTGACCACCTAAGCCCACCCTTCCCTGAATATACCTCCTGAATGGAATTTTGGACTGTTAGTTAATCTGCCTAAGAGATCTTGAGATAGATAAAGCTGACTCTAGAGTCCAATTATCTCAGGTCTAGGGAGAAGTAAACAGGGCTGAGGGAGAGGAATGTATCCACAAGGAAAGCCAAACCCAGTAGCTATCTTGAAAGTCATGTCTGCAGGGTTCAGGGAAAGGCCCATGGGCTCATCTGGTGAGGCCAAATTTGCACTCACTGCCCCCCAGACAAGGGGTAGGAGGACAATTTTGGGTGTGTGGCATCTGCCTCTGGTCACAGGCAGTGAACACCCACCCTCCCCAACACAAACTGGCTCAGGTGTAAATCCCCCCACCACGACAAGGCCACATCCAGGGGATGTTCTTGTGGGAGGCAGCTGAGGAGGTGTCACAAAACATCACAGACCCTCAAATCACCCCTGAGACTGCCGCCTCATGCCTTCCACCTGGCTGAGGATGGCTGCATGTGATGTAAAGTGATGCAACAGATCCAGAGTCTATTGAAAGAGACTGTCAAACTTGCCCTTACAGGGGAGGTACCCAGGCATTCCCACGTGCCCGAACATTTATGAATCCATTGGACTCTATGCTTTGCAGGGCTCTCACCACCAAGAAGACCAGAAGAACGGGATCAAGAGGATGCCATCGGGATCGATGGAGTCGTGATATTTTCTACTTAATCTATTTCTCTGTTACTCTCTGTCTCTCCCCCTTTTTCTATTTTTTTCTCTCTCCTCACATTTACTGTTAAATAAAAGACATGCTATTGCCACTGACAAATGGTCTGCTTTGCACCCTAATTTGGGCATTGCTAATTTGAAATAGAGGTATTTCTCTAATAATTTTAATAACCAGATCATAAATCTCTTTTTTTTAAAAAAAGGAATATATGCAGCAGTGGGGGAAGATGCTGGAATTTTTTTTTTTTTAACTTTAGTGCAATAGTGTTTGATCCCTATATCTGTGATGAATATTGTGCCAGGAATTGCTTCCTTATTTACCTAAGTCAGTGATTAATATGTTATAAGCAGATGTCTTAGTTTTGAGAACAAGGATTGTGTGTTAGAGCAAAGAATGATAAAGGAAGGACATTATGACCACATATTTGAGACACTTTCGAGGAGAAGAGATCCATTAGAAGATCTAGAACCATATCCAAATAAGTCCATGGAAATAATTAGCCTAAATGCATGTATTCAGGCAATGTAATGAATATTTAATACAAATGTGATGAATATGTATTAGTTTCAAGAATATAACTTGTTCTGTTAGGTTGCTGAGTATGCGTTGTTTTATGAGCAATACCCAAGCTTCCAGCACTGTTAATAAAGTAATATTGGCTTTCTAACATAGCAAACTGGTTGGAGATTTATTTTGTATTTTTCAGTGACAAGAGGAGGAAGGAGGCATTGAAATGTGTGAGATATTTGAGAACTGAATATTAGGCTGGCAAGTGTGTTACAGGGCAGTGAAGCACTGCTCAGTGTTATTGCTAGTTGGCTGTATGGACTGTCTTCATGATCACTGGGTGAATTGCATTACTAGCAATTGCTGTCAGTGGACATCAAAGAGTTTGGGACAACTGGCATTTTCAGAAGAGATTGGTAATTGAATAGGCTGAGCAGT
This sequence comes from Phylloscopus whistleri, assembly GCA_017589585.1. NCBI lineage: Eukaryota > Metazoa > Chordata > Aves > Passeriformes > Phylloscopidae > Phylloscopus > Phylloscopus whistleri. The sequence goes on from JADMLD010000722.1 coordinate 593,992, forward strand.
GTGACAGGAAAACAATTGGAGAGCTCCTAAAAATACATGTCCTATTACATTCACATTGTACATTTAAATAAAATCTCTCCTTGCAGCTATGAACAGGAGTAAGATTAAAACAAAGATCTTTCTTAGGCAGTCTGTATGCATTAAATATTTAGTTCATGCTCACTTGATTTAACTGAGCATTAAAAGAGAAGTCTTTTGATAATGAGAGGAAGCTATTGCTACTCACAGTGAGTAGACAAGAAAGGATCTGCAGATGAACATTGTGCTTTTGTTCATCTGTTATGTAACTAAGATTATTTCTGAAACTTTGAAAAGGAGATGGCCTACAAGGCTTCAAAAATAATGCATGCAGGAATTGAAAATCTCCATTAATGCAATGGTGGGTATTTGGATCATCATAACAATCACTGTGACTGTAGCAATGAAACTGGTAATTATAAAACATTTTTAGTTTCAAGGTTTTGTAATTTTTGTGATTATGTTGAAAGCTCAAGACAACCTTACCCAACATGAGAAAGATTTCAAATCTCTGTTTAGCCTTTCAAGACTGTGTTTGAGTGATTTACTGGAATGTTTAACTTTCAAAGAAAGTGCCCATTGAGAGCATTGGTGGGGGAGTGCATTGATTTATCAGCTCAGATCCTAGGCTTAAGTGAACTCAGGGAAAAAAGAAGTGAATTCAAATATCCATCAAAATGTGAGTAAGCAACACTTTTACACTTTTAAAGTGCAAAATCACCGCTTTTTCATATCTGATTACTTTTGTCAATTTAAGAGAACTTAAACATCACTCACTTTGAGGTTAATATCCACAGGATCAATTCATCAGATAAAGAACAGCAGCCTGGAGCATGCTTTGGTGATAGGTTTCAAACAAAATTATTGCTCAAATAGACATGGAAAGCAAAATAAGACCTCTCAAAGTTGGAAGATGAAAAGGCAAGTTCACAATTATTAGGTAGATTAATCAACCTTTTTAGTAAAACTGTAGTTTATAAAAAAGTAACTTCTGAAAGAAGATAATTTAAAAGAAATTTTAGAATTCTTGTAAAGTGATAGGGCAGACTTTTGCTTTTTCCAACATTAGAAATTTGATCTAAACATATCCAAAGAAGCCTGCAGTCTTAATTTCCACCTCCATACCGGCTGATGTAATTTTTCCCCTTTATTCCATACCACAGTTTGGCATTTATGTTGCTTACATTCCCCAGTTTGTCATAAAACTTATTCCTTCACACTTTAACGTCTATCATTGAATTTTTGCTCCTACATTTTTCAATCTCTCCCTCAGCCTAAATCTCATTATATTCCCCTTTTACCGGGGGGTTTGATGGTCCTACTTGTCCTACTTGCTGGATGGTCCTGCTTGTCCCTTTACCACTCACGAAAGGCTTTACATTGAAAAGCACCTCAGCCTGTCCTTGTGACCACATCCTTCCCTCTCCACACTCCTGCAGAGGTTCACCATCCGTGGTTCCACAAAATTCAGTGCTGCTGCACTCTGCTGTTCCATTGCAATGACATTACCTGCCTTCATTTCAACACTTCCCTCCTTCCCCACCCCTTTTTTTTTTATTCTCAAAATTCCTATGAAATACTTCCTCTTCATTTTCTGTAATTAGACTAAAGGTTTATTAGCCAGGAACTATTTCTAGCAACATGCATGCACAGTGCCCAATTCAGTAAGGTTCTTATTGCTGTGAGAACCTCTCTGCTTTATGCATATGAGCCTGAATAACCCATTCTGTGAAGGCACACCAGACTACAGAGCAAAACCACATAAAAGTATGGAGTGGTCAGCACCTGTGCTACTGCCTCTGGTCCTCCAGTACTAATAACCAGGTAAGCTATCATGGCTGAGCTGCCTGCTGGTCATACTTGGCACATCACCAGAGCAGGGCTTGAGCTCACTGCTGGATACACTGCAAAGTTTCTTATCAGTTTAGCTGACACCCCTGTCCCCAAAGATGCTGTAAAACAAGTAAAAAATAACATATCCAGTAATTAATTCTTCCTGTAATGGAACCGTATTGTCTGGATAAGGATAATTCCTGTAATGATACTATTGTGTAAGTTGAACTTCATCCCACTTGCTGGCTGATGCAGAAAGGAGACATCTACAGGCAAGGTCTTTCTACAAGTTTTGAACTTCTGTCACTTTATTGTCACCCTGACATCCCTTCTCCTTAAGTCTAGTGAGGGGAAGGAAAAGGACTTTAGAAATAAAAGAAAACACAAGAAGGAGAATTTTGATGCTTTTAGGTCCTACTTTTCAGCTTAGCTTATTTGCATTTGAACTTGGTATTTTGCTTTTCCCTACCGGGTGTAGGAGCACCTCTTCCACAGATGCCCTAGAAGAGAAAGACAAAAAAAATCCATATATATGAAAACTTATCTTAAGGAAAAATTCTCAAGGTGTTGCTAAGGAAATGGATATGAAGATAGGTATCTCAGGATATTTGCACTCAGAGATGGTATTCACAGGTCTTTGCAACTATTTCCTCTCCACTCACTTGCGTTTAAGAGATCTCCTTAATTCTTTTGAGTTTAATGCATTTTTAAATCTTCTTGGTAAAACAAAGCTAAAAATGGAATTTGTTAGCTAATAAAAATACTTAACTATTATTAGTGTCTTGGCACTCTCTCTAGGTTGTGAATCTGTTGGGATTATCTAACTGAAGCCCTATTATTGAGGTATTAATCATATCAGACTTCCAGCCATGTCTGTCAATTGCTCAAAATAAGTGTAACATTATTCTTTTTTACATTCAATGTCTCCAACTTTCCAACTGTCAGATAAGAAAGAAAAAAACGATGCAGCACTTCTTTGGAATTCAAATGTAATACCACATTCATTCCAAATCTAGCACATTTAAGACATTGTGAGTCTAATTCTCTGTGGGAGTATATTAGTGCAGATTCACTTATACCAACAGCAGGCTCTGCTGATTGATGTTAGCTGAGAAATTCTGCAAGGTACACACGAGTAACAAGCACAAACCTCAAGAAAAGTAGGACCCTTTCACCTCTTTGCCTGCCTTTGTGAGCTCCAGGTTAGGGGTCTCTGCTACTTTAACACTGACTCTTTTTTCAATGAGATTTTAACATTTTTCCTAGCCTAGGAGATTCTCTCTTTTCCTCCAAGGTGGAAGAAAATTGTTCAGAAAGCACTTCAGAACAGGAAAATTTCAGCTCTCAAGTCTGCAGATGGTTGGGATATGTTCAAGTTATAACATTCAGCATTAAGTTATTAGTGATCCTTAAAGTTAGGAATATGCTAGTTGACAAATAGTAATATTGTTTTAACTGCCAAAAGATTTTCCTCTCTTTGACTCTTGCATTACTGAAACATTGACAGGATTATCTGTTCCACAAAATTTCTTTTGCTGTCATTTACACAAGCTCTCTGACAAAGGACCACAACCCTTTCAACAAACAAATAAACTTCACCTCCTACCTGCTGGTTTTATTTCCCCATAGGTCACACTCATCTCTAATTCCCATGGTTTCTTTTTCTGCTTTAGTCCACCCACATTCAACATAGCACTGAGTAACACACTGACCTCGTGATATCTAATCCCTTAGGCTGATCTGTCTGTCTTTTTTTTTTTTTTTTTTTTTTTTTTTTTTTTTTTTTTTTTTTTTTTTATGAGGATGCAAAAGCCTGGAGTAGAATCTCCAGCTTTGCATGCTGTTGGTGCTGTCTGTGCAAGCTTGCTATTTATTCTGTGCTACTTTCCTGGCCTCACACATTAAATACTCAGCATAGAGCAATGCCTCAGAACTTTTCCTCCTCGTTGAACTCAGATCAAAACCCCTTTCTCCCTTCCGGGAAAAACTTGACTCTTCCTCTACTACCTTCCTTTCACCACAAGGCAGAAGACAGATTTGGACATTTTAGTTTTTCAGACTTTACCTCAACTGGGATTATTACATGCCAAGATTGTTTTACAACATGAGGCAGCTCTACTACTGTGTTAAAACTAAACTTTTTCTCACTAGTTATACAAAAGATAACATTTTTGTTCAAAGGTTTCTGCTAGGAGAAGCATCCATTTTTACTCCTGAAATCACCCTTGTCCCTTAGCTTGTATTGTCAACGTTTGAACTGACCCCATCTTTCTACGCCAAATACAACCTCAGCAGCAGCCACCTAGCTGGGATCCACACTTTGGTCATTCTAGCAGGCAGACAGCTCCTATTTGGGTCATCGGTACCCACCACCACATGTTACCACTATGTCCTGGGGTGACTTTATGATGCTTGTATCCCCAATTTTCTGTTCTGTTTGTGCTGTATATTAAGTTCTGTACCTTTAAAATGGTTCTGGGAGAGAAGGGGGAGAAAGAAGCAGCTCAGTTTGTTTTGAGAAAACTGCCTGACTCCCACACGGCCTGGCTGCGGCGTTCGTCTGACGCACGGACAGCGGTGGGGCAGAGATCTCCTGTGCTTTTAGTTAGTTTTAGCTGGCTGAGGCAGAGAAGTTCCCTGGACTGTTTTTTTTTTTTTTTTCTTTTTTCTTGGGTCTGTTGGAATTTGCTCTGGACTGAAAAACCCAGAGGAGCAGCGAGGGCTGGCACCTGTGGCCCGCCGGGCCTGGACCTCCGGAGGGCCTGATAAGAGACTGAGAGAGCCGAGCTGCACCCACAGCAAGGACTTCCTCAATTTGCCATCTCACTCCAGAACTAGAAGTTTTATTGTTTCATATTATTCATTCTTTATGCTTGTGGGCATTTTCTTTGTTAAATAAATAGTTTCTTCCACTTTTCTCTGAGGAAGTTCTTTCCTGGACCGGCTGCGAGGAGGTTTTGCTTTCCAGAGGAACCCCTTTGGAGGTTTCCTCCCAAATTTGCCCTAAACCAGGACACACTATTCATGATTATATGGCAAGTGAGTATTCCTTTGTTATGCTTTCCCTGGCTATTCAGGGCCATATATCACATTTGTATAGTGATGCTTACCAGAAAGATTCCATATCTGTGAAGATACATGCAGCTGTGCCTACACACTATGTGCTGGTGAAGAACTCTGCACAACTCTGCAGGTGCAAATAGAGAGTAAATGGTGCATTGTGTAGACCCACCTGGCTTGTCCTTTCTGCAGACAGGAAAAGGAAAGAGAGTTTATATTAATACACATAAACATGCAGCCAGACCAAACCATACATGTAAGTCCCAACTCTATAGGCTGTACTTCCACAGCTATAAACACCATTACACACTGCATTTTCCACATCCATATCCTACTACTCCTTCTCCAATAGTCAAGCACTCCTTTGTTTCTTCTCCCTCTTTTCATTCAACTAGTGTTTTTTCCACTTTTTTTCAACCTCCTGAATCCTCTCCATCTTGTGCTAAGTAAGTCTTGTGGTACAGGGACTCTCATTTTCTGTGTTCATCCCAAAGAATTGTGCTTTTTTTTATCCTAAAATAGTGTTCATCTTTTGTGTTACAGCTTTCTCCCCTTTTATTCCTCCCCCTTCCCTCCTCTTTAATAAGCACTCACCATCTCCTTCTGGGAAGTATTTTGTGTTGCCAATACCATCTTCTTTGTCTGACTACAGCATTCTGCTCTTCTTCCTCCTTAGGGAATTGACCATGCTGCCATCCCAAAAACTTCAACAAGGTGAAGATACTCATTGTTTTTGCAGAAACAATGCAAAAACCCATGAATTAAGAAAATACAGATGCTGCTGGCACATCAGATACCACTTGGAAAAGTTACAGTAGCAAGATCCTGCTAAAACAGGTTGGTCAAGTCTGTAGGCGTATGAGCAAGTCCTGCTGTGCCAGTCAACTCCTTGTTGCTTTCAGTCTGCAGAGTTGTGATTTAAACACAAGACAGTCTGTGCTGCTGGCCCCTGACCTCAACTGTCTGAAGATACAGATACTTTGTTCTGCAGTTGAACAAAAGTGTGAGCCAACACACATTCTTTCTGGACAATTGTGAGGTTTGGGCTTGAGCATGAACTTAAAAGCATGGTAACATGACAGCAGAAGATACCTGAGG